>CM077168.1:31593141-32275641 GCA_039654105.1 Coreius guichenoti
GATGACAGCCGAGCTCTAGGAAGGAGGGGTGAGTGTGTGTGCGTATGTGTGGGAAAGAGAAAGAGACTAATCTCATAGTAAGCCCGCTCTATTTATCACAGAGGTAATGATAAGAATCAGATTCTAAGGTGAACTCTGCGTTGGGTCAGGGCCCGGTGCAGGCAGTAATGCGATCCGCAGAGAGAGTGAGAAGATAACCTCTGTGCAACGGCACCGCAACGTCAGATAACTAAAACAAACTGTTACTGCCCATGCTCAGAAAGAGCACTCAGACTAACCAAGGATGAAGAGTGATAGTGGGGGAGGTTTAGTGAGGGGGAGAAAAAGAAAGAGACAAAGGGGGAGAGAGAGCGAGACAGTTAAAAAAGCAAGATAAAACGAAAGAGTGATAGACGCCTCATCCTGAGACGGCTCTCAGTGAAGGTAGAGCAGGATTCTCTTCTCCAGTGGAAGGGCGCAGAAGCCAGCGGCGTAAATAAAAGCGGGTGGCCCTCGGCACACCGAAACTTCACCAGCTGAGTAAAGATATGATGTCATGAGAAGAATTCAACGTCACAATCTGTCTCTATACCACATACCCGTACATTTATCTACCATCTAAAAAACTGTTCTGTAGTTCGCTACCTATCTAGGCCAGAACACTAATGTAGAAGAGATTTCTTTATTATTATTAATAATAAATAATAATACAAACAAACTATTATTATTACTACTACTACTATTATAAAAATGCATGTTTTACGTTGTTGTTTTACAGGAGAGAACTCCCGCTGTTTACAGAAACCAATGAACAAGTGTCTCTCATATTTTTTTCTGTTCTTGCTCACTTTTATTTAAAAAACTCTAAAAAAGAGTTTAGAAAAATAAATTAAATAATTTGCCAACACAGTCTTATAAAACAAACCACGCAGTTGGACGCAACTATAATGAATTGAAAAAATGCAGTAATCTTACTATGGCTAGCTCCCATTTACCAGCCTTTAATCAAATCCTTTAGGATGACTACTGAACAAATGTTACATCACCTAATTAATATTCATAAGCCAGGCTTTTCAGATCACTGGTACACCCCTGAGCTGAGAAACATGTATAGATTGATCTGTGACAGCTTGAATGCACCTCAAATCACCTCAACTCAGTCATACTGCACATTCTGTCAAGCAGCAGTAGTCTTTGCAAATGCTGACATTAAGCTAAAAACAGTCCAAACCCCATCAACTGGGATTAATGGAGTGAATGAAAGAGAGAAGGAAGACAGATGAGTAAACTAGAGCGATAGAGAGATGGATGACCGCTGTCCTCTTTGCTCCCAGCCCCATATATGCCCCATATAACTCCTGGACATCCTTCAGAAATCACCTTAGACACTGGATTAGAAGGGCCAGTAAGGGCAGCACAGTGCACATTGCATGTACTGCAGTGTCTGTTACCTCTACGGTCCAGTCACACAAAAAAACTCTGAATCCTGCTCGGATGGGAGAATTTACAGTAATAGTAACAGTGGCAACCAATAAAAGGATTGAAATGTTGGTGGGTGGTGCTATTCTGTCAATATGTGGTTCATCACAGAGGAGTCCAGTTCTTTGAGACTAGAGCTGCTAAAAAGGTGAGGAGAGTGAGAAACTACAGGGTCACAGAGGTCACACTGCATGGGCCACTGAGCAAAACACTTAAATCGCTTAAATGGCACTGGCCTACCAACAAGCTTACTGTACATCACTTTGGATGAGAGGATACCCCAAAATCACAGGTTTTATTAAATATCATAAATATCATTCTATTAATTAATCCACAAATTACAGTGTTCAAATTTTAAATGTGACAAGAAAATATGTGAAATCTGATAAAGAGGGACACAAATCTGGTATGTTTCTGTGAACTTTAATACAGTTTCCCTGATTACATTGAGCGTAGTCATCTTACACAGTTCAAAGTACAATAAACAATTTTAAAACAAATTTCAAAGTGCAAACAAAAAAGAAAATATCCGTATTAATAATTACCAAGCAAACCCACGTGTGACCTTGATACACAAATGATAGCGCTGCTGTTGGTCAACGATTCCATCTCTATTTATTATGAACTGGCTAAAAGTCCACAAATAAAAAATAATAATAAAATAATAATAAAAAAAAATCATTTAGTGCTTTAGTAATCATTTTAACTCTCTTTTTTATGTTCACTGCTTCACCCTTTTTAGGACATAATCACATAATCTGAAATTTTCATTTGGCTGCAATAATAATAATAAATAAATAAATAAAATACAAACAAACAAACAAATTAATAAATAAATAATTAAATGACTTAAGGTAATAGTTCTAAATGTAAATTTCTAAATTAACTAACATATAATGCTGATATGAATAAAGAGGATATGGCTGAGATAAAGCTGATATGCAGGTATGGACAAATCTTGGGGAAGTTGTTTAAATGTTATTTCCTGCTTTTAACAATGCCCGCAAAACATATTTCTTAATAGAAGCTTTCAGACTGACAACACACACGGTCTCTCGCACACACAAAATATTTGTGTCATGATGTGAAAATGTGCAAGCACTTAGTGCACAGGAAGTGCAACTTAGAGGTTGTGTGTGTGTTTGTGTGTGTGTGAGCACTGTGATTCATTAGGTCAGAAATGGCACCGTTCATCTACGTTCATTGCCCATGTCATCAGAATGATAAATGTTTGGTAAATGTGTTAAGTGCACTCAATATACACAACATGCCCAGAACTGCTGTGCAAATATCTGTCACATCGCAGGAACAGAATGAATGTGCTCTGAGTAAGTATACACAGCATACAGCACATCTCTAGCCTTTTAAGGGTACTTTATCATAGACTTATGAATAAGCACAAGCCAGAAAACCAAAGTGATGAGATATTCATAAAGGGGAATTTTTATTCATTAACTTTAACTAATGAATACAATTTTAATATTCAATTTTCATTTTAAAACACACACACACACACACACACACACACATTCATGACCCACATAAGCAGCTGAATACATGTTGGCTCCCGTTTCAACATCCCTGCATGCTGAACACCTGCTGTTGTACATTATATTGTGCTACCTAGAGAACAGCCAGTAAGTCTTTGTGTCTCTGTAACACCCCAGCAGCTTCAGGCACTCTTATACACACAAACACTTGTTGTATGTTTTTTGTTTTAACAAAAAATTTTAAGAAAGAAAAAAAAGGCAAACAAAAGAACGATTTAGACAACCTACACGGTTGCCCCACCAACTCTTTCGGCATTCCATGCTCTATTACTCATATGTGTGGAGAAAATTTAATTACGTCTTACACGCGAAACACATGAATACATTAGTGATAGACAGAGAGAGAGAGAGAGAGAGAGAGAGAGAGAGAACGAGGAGGGGAAAGAGCTGCAAAGCTTATCACTGTGTTGAATTTTGATTAGCTAGCCAGAGTTATTAATCTTTTTGTCAAAAGCCTTTTTTTTGTATGCTGTGAAGAAAAAGTCTCACTCCTTACCCCCTTTCTTAAACTTTCTCCTTTCTTTCTCTTTCTCCCTCGCTCTCTCTCTATAAGTCTCCTCCTCCTCCTCGCAGCTGTATTTTGAATCAAGCAGGATCCATAGAGAAATGGGCATTTCTTTCAGGGCAGTACATTCTTCCCCCACCTCCTCTCATGGATCAGTGGTTAGCTTAGAGATACAGCCGGCACAAAGGCAGCAGCTGACATGTGGGTCTTAATGGCAATAATGGCCATTTTTAGGCCCAATCAATCACATTTAGTGGACATCTCCATTTTTTGTCCCTGAAAAGGTATAAATAATAATAATAACGATAAAAAAAGAAAAGCGAGGGGGAAGAAATGGTGTGGGAGAGAAAGGCGCCTCAGTAAATATTTTAACTGCTTATTAAGATTTGGAGGGCATCACAATAGAAGCATCTGGGCAGTGCGGAGAACTCTGAAAAGGAAGGATCCAGATGGTTCTATAGAGGAGGCCAGAGAAAACCAATTCTCAGATGGGGAAAAAGTACAGCCTATTTATCTATTCATTCGTTAAACTACTTATTGCATGATGCATGTTGACGTACTTTATGTGTGTGTGCGTTCACTTCGGTATCCGAGAAAGGAACTTTGTCTCGCGAGTATCTGTTTGTCTGTGAGGTGCTCGAGCACAGTTGATGCGTTTGTGCATGTGTGTGTGACGGCGTACACTGATTTGGAGTCCAAACGCTGGCTCCTCTTTCCTGTAGCTCTGACAGAGGACAGGATTCTTTGGACAGCTCATAAAGTCTGCAATGAATACCTCGGTTTGTTTATCTTTGCCGGGCTCAGATATTTCAATGTCTCTTCTGCCTTCTCTTTACGAGCCACTAGGACTCACCATGCGGTTCCTACACACGCAATAGCGGAGGGCGGGGGTGAAGGCTGAGGGTGGCGATGCAGGCAGGTTGCCTTCGCACCACAATGGGCCTTATTTATCTGTACTGCCCCTCTCAACCAATCAAAGAATGCAATTTCAATAGAAGACATCTGAACATCAGACTACACAGAATACAACCACCGGAAGTGGCACTTCCTCCTCGAGACCTCTCGCGCTCGCCCTTGGTGAGGCAGATGTAGGACTGAGAGAGGTGAGTATAGCAGTTCACAATATAATATGGAAAATTTTACAGCTTTCATCCTCCTCTAATCCCTCTCTCTCTCTTTTATCTGGTTTGCCTTTTATTGGGCACTGTGCTCCTGGGAACTTCAGCCTAATAAAAAACAATCCTAAGGAATTTTCCATTGGATTTATGCAGTTAGAGAAACAGCATGTAAGCACACTCCCTATCTATCGTCCTAAGGTAATGCAAAGCACTAAATGATGAATATACTTTTAAAAAAATTAAACGGTTACGTATGCAGGTAATTAGGTGAAGCATCAGGGACAACTTACTCAAGTTAAACACACACACACACACACTCGTGTTGTGTTTTCATGTTTTATGGGGACTCTCCATAGACATAATGATTTTTATACTGTACAAACCTTATCTTCTATCCCCCTACAGAAACCCTACCCCTAAACACAGAAAACTTTCTGCATTTTTACATTTACAAAAAAATGTTTTCCTCATGGCGACCAAAAAATGTCCCCACAAGGACAAGGATTTCAGATATTGCCATCTTTGTGGGGACATTTTGTCCCCATAACATAGGGTTTACCAGGACCACACACACAAACGGTGTTTTGTCTCACCATTAGAAGAGACATAACTAGGGTCATGTGACAAAACTACAGCCAAGTATATTGGAGGCTTCCTAAACTCCCCTGAATTTCCTCAAGTTGCTCTCAGACAGGCTGAAGGCACTCCACCCTATTTCACAGACAGATTTACAATGGCCTCAGTCTCCCGCCAGCATCAGACAGACACTGCTTGAAAACTCTGGTTACTAAACTGCTCAAAGCACTCGCTCGAACATCTCCTTTTGCCACATAAATTCCATCAGATTGGCGTAAAATGGCAAATGCTAAAAATAATCAGGCGTTAGGTGATTGATTACATTTGCAATTTAATATTTCGAGGGCAAGCTTGGCACTTTGTCCTTTTAATACACCACTCTTTATATTGCAGGGGCTCTGTTCATTTTCAAAAGCAAACTCATAAAAACATCATATGAGCTGGCATAGAACAGGGAGCCAGGTGTAAATTTACATATTAATCCAATGTTAAAAATCACTCTGCATTAAAAACTTTTATTGGCTAAAATAAAACTGAGATGCTTCATAACAAAATGAAGGTAGCGTGCAGCAACTCTCAGTGCTGAATGAACTGCATACTATCGCTACGGGACACAAACAGCACAGAGGAAGTAAACGTGCTATGTATGCAAAGACAACACATTTGGGTTTACATGTAAAAATATTAGATATTGGTAATATTTCATTTATACAAACAAACTGAAATAAGAAAATAGGAAACGTTTAAATATCTAAATGATTAAATATTTAAATATATCAATATAAAATATACTCAAATATTATGACTAATCATATCTTAATGTATGTTACAGTTAAGAAATATATTACATTTATATATAAAAAAAGACATTCTGTACAATGATTATTTTATACAGCTGGCTAAAAGTCTTAAAGTCCTTCCTATCTTTATATGCCTCTTCCTCTCGAGCGCTGAGTTGGGCATGTTACGTGAACCGTTCTCTTGAGCTTTTGTGTGTAAATAATCCAATTATCACAGAGGCCTCTGCTCCTCAGCATCTTGTCAAGTTGGCCCATTCATCATATGATCTGACAGCAGTGGCACAGTCCTGGTCTATGCATAATTGACTCAAGTGAACAGACTACAACCAGCTGTACTCTCACGCGCACAGCTAACGCAGACAGAACTGGTTAGCATGCTAATAAATTGATGGATCATTTTGATTATGGAATAGCATATTATGAAATGGGTCAAATATGCTACGCAGCATAAAAATGTAAGTATGACATTGTAGCTTTACCTTGCTCTCACCAACAGAATGAGTTAGGCTTTCAGGCTAATACAACGATAGCTACTTAATGCGCTAATAGAATTAATTAGCGTAACATGTTTACTCTAATAGAATGGGCTAGCTTAACATGTTCGTATGTTAACAAGCTAACACAACTGGTTGGCACATGTTAGAATACGAACTAATGAACAGATCATACCAGTTTAGTGACAGAGCCAGCATATCCAGATTAAATACACTGATTTAAGATATTCCAAAAAAAAAAAAAAAATCACCCTTGTTTCAAAATGAAACAGTACCGGAGTGAAACATTAAAAACCCATGCACGCCAAAAGTCATAAACATTTCTACCACTGTGTCTTTTCTACCACGTCTCAAATTCAAAATCACCATGTCATTCTGTGGTGGAAGTTATTTTTTGAACATTTGGGACAAAAGGTTTGACTTGTTCGTCTTGTATTATAAATAATATTAATAATAAATATTCTTAAACAATATTTTCATAAATGTTGTGTAATTTGCAGTGGACTGATTGTGGAAATGATGCACAATAAAAATATTCTGTTCAATAGTGAGACATACCTTAATTATATAAAATAATGGATTCTCATGAAGTCTGAAACAATGGAAAACAAAATCTATACATTAAAAGTTATGAGAAAAGCAGAAAAAAGGAATCTGAATGCATGGTAAAAAGTTGGTCAGTATGGTCAGTTTGGTGAACTTTAAAAGAATAAATAATGATAATTTATTAAAATTATTTACAATTATTATTTATTAAAAAGAATAAATAATAATAATAAAACCCAAAGTGATACATGAATATCAACCACTGGGATATAAAACGAAGAAACACTCATAAATAGTAATATATATATATTTGGTAACACTTTATTACATGTACTTAAAACCATAATAATAACAGTACATTATGCATAATTACATGCAACTAACCCTCAAACAAACCCTATTCCTAACCCTATAGTAAGTACATGTAGTTAAATAATATTACTCAGTACTTAAATATGTAATTACACTGTAACAATGACACCTTATAATAAAGTTTAACCATATATATTTTTTCCACCCAAGCTAATTTAATATTTAATAGGGGAAATTAAGGTAACATCACTAATGTGTGCTTTTCAGCAGGTGACAAGGAATAAGGTGATGATGAAATGCAGGCTGATGAAGAAGGGTTTATATTTTATATATAAGCATTACAGCTTTACATTAAGCAAAAGCAATTATAAAATGTAAAACTTGGCATCTTTAAACATCAGCAGTGCAAAAGTATATTAAAAATTTGGTGAGGGAGTGAGTAGTTGGTTAGTAGTTATTCACACATGTCTGTGACAAGTAATGAAATTTTACTGTTTTTTGTTGGTAATTTGATTTTTTTCTCTCTTCCACAAATTACATCAACACCAGCTGTCACTTTATCATCTCTACTTTTATGAAAGGTGATTCAGTTTAGCTGGGCTCAACTAAAGCTCAAGTTCTACACCCAATTATTTTCATAGAGGTGGTTTCATTAACACACTTTTTTTAACCAGTTTTTTCTTTTCTCTTTTTTTTTAAACCAATAATTTTAGACAATGTCTAAACCATGACCCTTGACACCTAAATTGTTATAGATGCCAATATGTACAATTCTCTCCCATTGCAACCATCAGGCTTGGATGAATTGGGAAAGATCAGTAAGGTCAGCAGGGTCACAGGTAGGCTTATAGGGTTAGAAGTGGAGTCCCTGTAAATCAATAAGCTTATTAATAATTCAAAGATCTTTCAGGTTACAGGCACTGCACCAGCAGAAATGAACACAATTCACTTACCAAGGGCTACAATCTACACTTTATGCTGATGCTAAACGAAATGACATTTAATTAAAGGAATAGTTCACCCAAAACTGAAAAGTCTATCATGGTTTACTCACCATATTGTTCCAAACTTACTTTCTTCTGCTGAAAAATAAAATAAAATAAAAAGTGTTTTTTATTAAATCTTCTTTCATGTTGCACAGAAGAAAGTAAGTCAGTAGTAAATTCTTAATTTTATAGCATAAATTTAACAAAAGGGTTATTTAACATATAATTATGTTAGTGTGCTGTACAGACTTGATTACAACTACAGCACAGCTCTCTCACTGTCCTTGACTGGCAAAATTCATAAGGAGGTGCTCTTGTCAGAAGTGGGCTTGAAGTGAATGACGCCAACAGAGACGTCCTCACAGGAGTGGGAAATAAGGCTCCCAGATGCTAGTCCACGTCTGTGCCACTAAAACCAAGCCTACGACAGAGCCCAGGTGAGCTTTTATACCCCAGCCGCACAGAGACGCGCACAGCCTCTAAAGCAGCTGCGCTTGCCAGTGGCCATCATAACGTCGCTTTGATTAACACACTCTGGAACTGAGGAGCAATACAGCCATGCTGACAAACACTGGACCAAGGTGATCAAGTTTGGCACTCAATGTCAAGTTAAAGACATTTTTAATTCTGCATGTTCATAAAGCAGGAAAGTCTGGTTCAATAACACAAAGAGTTTTACAAGAGAGGGACGAATGGTAAAGTAAACTCAGATGAGGTGCCACCAGGTCTGTTGAGTTTCTCTCTCTTCCCCCCTTCGACTCGGAGAAATCAACCCATCTCAGACATGAAAAAGTGAGAAAGGCACAGTATATGTGCGTCGTGGCATGACAATATGCGGCTGAAGAAGCAATAAAGGGGCACTTTTACAATGGCCCAACTCTGACAAAGACCTCTGGTGTGTGGAGAACAGGGTGGGCTGGGCCCCCTCTCCCCTCCTGGAGCTCTGGTTATTAATGCATCAGACCCTGCCACCATGTCCTGCTCTGTGCCAAAGACATATTTCACCCCCAATCGGCCCTTTTCAACAAATACGCTGTTTTGAAAATGATTTCCAGGGTGCTGTCGGTTCCCATAGCGATGACATTAAATGAAAAGAGCAGAAGAGAAAAAAAAATTATAGCGGGTGATAAACGGCGTTGGTTTAGGATGACACAACGAACTTCCAACGGTCTTGTTTAAAAGGCTGGCACTGAGGAACAACCCCTCTCTCTCTCTCTGTCTTTTACTTTGTCGCTCTTCACAAAGGGAAAATTAGAATGTATCTCTACCTTGGCATCTGAGAGAGGCACAACATAGCGTCGGGGTCACTGGCTTGTATTTATAGTTTGTCATCTTAAGGTTGTCACAGCACCCACGACTACGTAAACCATGTAAATCACCCCTTTAAAACTGCCATCTGAAGTCTGAGACATTATTAAAGACAGAAGATGAGAGAACATGATAAAGGAAGGAGGAGGAATGTGGCGTGTGTCGTGTGAAGTCTTTGATATTTCCCCAATCCCCCATGAATCATTAACTGCCCATCACAATCGAGCGCTCTCTCATTTGTTTGCATGTATGTGTATGCGTATACGTCAGTGTCTTTGAGTTAGTGTAAAGTGTCAAGTATCAGTGATTTTCTCTTGTATGTCTGTTCTGGCTCAGACTTGCGTGTTCCCCAGAGCAATTAGTTATGGCATATTAATCCTCCTGTAGTATTTCAGTAACAAGTGCTGCATGTCAAAGCTGTGGCAAAGTTTTTTTTTTTTCATTCCGTTTTTCAGAGAGTCTCTAAGACAACGAGCCAAAGTAGCCAAGGGGGGTGGTGCAATAATTTGTTCTGCATTCTCTTAACGTCTCTCACTGTGTTATGACTTGTGTTGAGAGAGAGAGAGAGAGAGAGAGAGAGAGAGAGAGAGAGAGAGAGAGAGAGAGAGAGACGTATTTGTCAATCTTTGGACTAACTCCAAACTACAGGACCCCTCTGTAGAGCCTGTCAGCAATGTGATGCATTTTATATAATTACCATTTTTATTGGATTTTTATTTTCCATTTACAAAGGGCCCATCTGCTGGAAGCCTTGCAGTAGCAGACTGGCCAAGACAATACACACACTACATCAAAGAGTTTCACATCGAGAACTCATGCTCACAAACACTCTCACACACACTTAACATCATTTATTCATTAATTCAGTCAGTCTATTTTCTTTATGATACTATTGCTCGATTACACTTAATAAATAAATATACTAGATTACAGGTATTAAAGTTACAGCGTGTGTATACTATTTTATATATATATATATATATATTACTCCAGTCTTCAGAGTCACATGGTCCTTCAGAAATCATTCTAATATGTTAATTTGGTGCTCAAGAAATATTTTGTATTATTATCAATGTTGAAAACAGTTGTGCTGCTGATTCTTTGATGAATAGAATGTTCAAAAGTACATTGTCAAAACATTGTTTAATTATTGTATGCACTGTAATGTTTCATGAAGTAGATTCTGGGGTATTCATACCACTTTTGTATATTTGCCTAGTGAAAGAAGTCAATTGTATCTACTGTGAAATGGCCTTGATTGTGAGGGTACACGATAATGATGTACTAAAAACACAAACGTTTTTCCTTTGCGTTTTTCGCCTACAGACAACAACGTTGTCAAAACGATTCCCGTTCACACGGATCCGCGAAAATGATTTAAAACTCTGTGTTATGCATGCCAGGTTAGTAGTTGGTGAGGTCACTTTATAAAGAAAAATTACGCGCCTATAAATTCACGTTTTTGTAGTTTACATGGAGACAATAACGGTATTGTTTTTCAAAAACGCACACTTTGAAAGTTTGCGTTTTCAGGCCCCCAAAACGCCGCTGACGTGTAAATGAACAATGTAAATGAACAATGTAAATTAAAAGTTTTCTGCTTTTAGTTGAAAATCGTGTCGTGTAAACGGCCCCTAAATGTTTCAGTGAACCACAATAAAAGTGCACACACATACACAGGTTGTGCTTTGATAACACCACTTCCTGCAACAACAGTGGTCAGCTCAGGCCTCACTTAACTGCCCCTTTCCGACTGCCCTCCACACCCACCCCCCACCGGGCGGGTGTTTCAGCGGGTTATTGAGCGAATCATTTAGAGGAGGCCTCCTCACAGCGGGAAGCAGCTGAACAAAGTTAGCATGAGCAAGTTCTCCCTTCGCTGTTCTCACTCCTCACTAATTAGTTCTGACTGGGTTTGTTTAAATCCTTGAAGAGAGAGAGAGGAGAGCGGGAGAAAGGGGTTGGGGGACCAAATGCCGTGAAACTAAAGTATTGAAGTGTGTCACCTCAACCAGACGGACAGACAGGGTGGCATATTAGGAAAAAAAAGTGGCCAGATATTTTTGGAGAGAGAGACTTTTGCCTTGATCGAGTCTGCTGGGGGGGCGACAAACTCTACACTACACACACACACATACACACACACACACACATACACACATACACACACACACGCACACACACCCTCCCTTGTGGTAGTCCCAGCTCGTTTCCCCCCAACACACACAGAGGAACAGTGGGGAGAACAAGTATTTGATACACTGCCGATTTTGCAGGTTTGCCCACTCACAAAGCATGTAGAGGTCTGTAATTTTTATCATAGGTACACTTCAACTGTGAGAGACGGAATCTAAAACAAAAATCCAGAAAATCACATTGTATGATTTATAAATAATTAATTTGCATTTTATTGCATGACATAAGTATTTGATCACCTACCAACCAGTAAGAATTTCGGCTCTCACAGACCTGTTAGTTTTTCTTTAAGAAGCCCTCCTGTTCTCCACTCATTACCTGTATTAACTGCACCTGTTTGAACTCGTTACCTGTATAAAAGACACCTGTCCACACACTCAATCAAACAGACTCCAACCTCTTCACAATGGCCAAGACCAGAGAGCTGTGTAAGGACATCAGGGATAAAATTGTAGACCTGCACAAGGCTGGGATGGGCTACAGGATAATAGGCAAGCAGCTTGGTGAGAAGGCAACAACTGTTGGCGCAATTATTAGAAAATGGAAGAAGTTCAAGATGACGGTCAATCTCCCTCGGTCTGGGGCACCATGCAAGATCTCACCTCGTAGGGCATCAATGATCATGAGGAAGGTGAGGGATCAGCCCAGAACTACACAGCAGGACCTGGTTAATGACCTGAAGAGAGCTGGGACCACAGTCTCAAAGAAAACCATTAATAACACACTACGCCATCATGGATTAAAATCCTGCAGCGCACGCAAGGTCCCCCTGCTCAAGCCAGCGCATGTCCAGGCCCGTCTGAAGTTTGCCAATGACCATCTGGATGATCCAGAGGAGGAATGGGAGAAGGTCATGTGGTCTGATGAGACAAAAATAGAGCTTTTTGGTCTAAACTCCACTCGCCGTGTTTGGAGGAAGAAGAAGGATGAGTACAACCCCAAGAACACCATCCCAACCATGAAGCATGGAGGAGGAAACATCATTCTTTGGGGATGCTTTTCTGCAAAGGGGACAGGACGACTGCACCGTATTGAGGGAAGGATGGATGGGGCCATGTATCTCAAGATCTTGGCCAACAACCTCCTTCCCTCAGTAAGAGCATTGAAGATGGGTCGTGGCTGGGTCTTCCAGCATGACAACGACCCAAAACACACAGCCAGGGCAACTAAGGAGTGGCTCCATAAGAAGCATCTCAAGGTCCTGGAGTGGCCTAGCCAGTCTCCAGACCTGAACCCAATAGAAAATCTTTGGAGGGAGCTGAAAGTCCGTATTGCCCAGCAACAGCCCCGAAACCTAAAGGATCTGGAGAAGGTCTGTATGGAGGAGTGGGCCAAAATCCCTGCTGCAGTGTGTGCAAACCTGGTCAAGAACTACAGGAAACGTATGATCTCTGTAATTGCAAACAAAGGTTTCTGTACCAAATATTAAGTTCTGCTTTTCTGATGTATCAAATACTTATGTCATGCAATAAAATGCAAATGAATTACTTAAAAATCATACAATGTGATTTTCTGGATTTTTGTTTTAGATTCCGTCTCTCACAGTTCAAGAGTACCTATGATAAAAAATTACAGACTTCTGTAATTTTTGCTTTGTAAGTGGGCAAATGCTTTGTAAGTGGGCAAACCTGCAAAATCGGCAGTGTATCAAATACTTGTTCTCCCCACTGTAACCGTTACTTTTTGACTCAAATGTACCATTGTGGATTCTTCACTACTTTTATATCTCTGGTCCTACTTTAAACAATGATTTAATACCAACAGACTTCATTTATTTTTACATTTATCAGTGTTTCAGTATCTACATGAAGATATTTTATTTCTTGACAGTGTCTTAAATGAAACATGAACATTAATAATAAATACACAGTGCCTGTCACAGCATGTCAATACTCCAGTCTGTCATTATCAGAAACTATAAGAGCTCTTTGTTAGACACTACTTACTTTTGAATGACTTAACTCTCATCATTATTACATATAACAATTCTTATATACCGAGCTACAAAGAAACACTATCCAATTGATCTCATGTATAGGGTACAGCTATGAAAAAGGAAACAAACAAATCGGATTCCTGTGAGGCCACTTGACTTTCTTGCCTGTGCTCCCCTCTTAACCTTTCTTCTGTTTAAACACAAACACTACGCAGTGCTGCTCGGGCAAGATCTGCAAGCTATTTTCAGCTCTTCTTTTTACCTTCTCTTGCCTTGTATCAGACTGAAAAAAGGGGGCTCATTGTAAATTTTATTGCTCCCATGTCAAAAAGACTCCTGAGAAATAGAGAGTAACGATGGAGAGACCCAAAACTTGCTCTCATTCTCTCTCTCTCTCTCTCTCTCTGCCAGTCTGGTTCCAGTTAGACACTCATTAAGAAGATCTTACAGCTGGAGTGAACAGCTTCCTGTCCAGAGTGCTTAACTCCTGCAGTAGGAAATGTCCCAGGCTGTAAAGGGTGAAGCTAACTTCCTGAACATTTTTAAGAGTTAGCACAAAGGCCACGTGGCACAGTATGACCTGCCGCTTCAGCCAATCAAGTAAGATCCTGTTTGACCACAACCAATCAAACAAGACCCTCTATGACCCTCACGTAACATTGACCATTCAGACAGGAGGTGTTCATTTTGTAATTGTGAGATGTTCCGTTGTGGACAAAATTTTTAAAACTCAAATTGTTAATTTATTGATTTAATTGTGTTTCTTCAAAAAGCAGAGAAAAAAAAGAAACTGAAAAATATATCTGTATTGCCTATAACAATATGTGATTGATGAGCTGAAATTAGAAGAATATGCAGATATAGAAAAATATTCCAGGGACGTTAGATGCAAATTTTGCAAAATCAAGGGGAAAAGCATTATTATAGATCAGTTGTTTATACATCCATTCATTCTCCAAACAGCTTGTCATATGTGGATTGTTGTTATTAAAAGTAGTAGTAATAATAATAATAATAATAAATACATGCATAAAATATCATAAGATATACATAGACCAATCAGGAGAAAATATATATATATATATATATATATATATATATATATATATATATATATATAATGTATACATAAAAATAAAATGGACTGGAAAAAACTAAGGCATTATTATTCAGCATTCCACATTCCAACTACTGAGACAACAGGGAAATAAGAAGTTCTCTCTTGCAGTATGTGTCATTGCCCACAACTATTAGAAATTCTTTAATATTAAATAATTATTAATAAAAATAGATGGAAGATGACTCAAAGTTATTTAAATCACTTTTATAGTAATTTAAAACCATTTATATAACACTAAAATCTTCAACATGGCAATCTTGGCTAATTTTGTCAGTTGCATTCCAAGAACCAGCAGTCCAATCAGGAGACATGCAGATACATCAACAGCTGACAGGCTCTTCTCTACACAAATACACAGTGCATTACATATCAGTATTTACAGCCTTGAGGGTTAGGGTTAAATACAGATGTGGACTCATACACCTGAGCTAAGTATGCCTAAAATTCCATTTACACACACGCACACACGTCTGGTTTACTATCTTTGTGGGGGAAAAAAAAAACCAAAAAACGAATTTTGGATGATTTATAAGCTTGTTACCTCATGGGGACCTCAATTTAGGTCCCCCTGGTGACACGAGTCCCAATGAGCCAGTGTGCATTCAGGTTGAAGTCCCCACTGGGATAGAAAAACATAAGCACACACACACGTTGGGTTTCCATGTTTTATGGGACATTTCATAGTTGTAATGATTTTTATACTCTATGAACTGTATGAACCCATCACAGAAAACATTCTGCATTTTTACATTTTTAAAAAAAACCACTTATAAGCTTGTTTCCTCATGGGGAACAAAAAAAAATGTCCCCACAAATTCAAAATTTACTGGTATTACTATACTTGTGGGCACATTTGGCCCCCATAATGTAGGGAATGCCACACACACACACATTGCGGGGCCTCTAGAATCATCACCACCTTTCGCCCAGCTAGCGACGACCTTGCCTGTCGTGTGATCATGAAGTACAAAGTACTCTGTGCCAGTATCACACACAAATGATTGACATTAATAACAACATATAAGAGATAAATGAAATCCAGAAAAACAAGAGAATGCACTTCTTCCTGTACATGTCACTAGGACAGGTCACAGTAGCTTTTGTGACTGCCTATCTGGCCAACTTCAAATGCTAACTTTTATATTTGTTAATTTGCGCTTGTTTTGTGCCTCTAACAACGTGAGTCTTTCATTCATTATAGTTATGGAAATGCAAAGAGAATAGCGAGCCAGCTATAGCCATCCATCAGTGCCTGTAGAGTAAACACACTCTCTGTTCTGCGCTGGAGATTAGCTCTAATGAAACCAAAACAAAGCCGGACATGTTAAATTTATTAGCGTGTTTAGCGCAAGCACTCTGTAGAGTCATGGACAGCCACCGTTCTATGCTCAGAGTGTGGACGCGGTGCTATTTCCTGAAACCCCTACTAATCTGCACACGGGATATTTGCAGAGAGGCTGAACAAACACTGATTTGCTGCTATCTTTCTGGTTCCCAGCCTTCAAGGGGAGAGTGTGGCAGTGTCTGTACTGCTTTACAGGCCTCGCTCCTGGGAACAGGGCTGGTCTTTGCAGCTTCTTGGCGGACACTTCCACGCAGAGCAGTGAATCCTCCCCGAGGGAGCGACTTCAAAAAAGCACACACAGAAGTGTGTATGCCAGGGTGCCATGGTGACATGAGAATGTTTAGACTGGTTTTATGACTCTGTGCACCGTCTTAGACGAGGTATTAAGGCGCAAACACAACTTTCTGACAGCTTTTTGTCTCTCAGGAAATGCACTACGGACTGATGCGTTTCATACTGTTTTCTGTGAGAACAAATAAGACACTGAAAATGGAAACCTCATTTATGATACTTTAACTATATTTTACAGTTTTATACATGCAAATTACTGTATCATACATGGTATTACCTTAAATCAACTTTCTTCTAGTTGCTAATTAGTATTTTTATTACTATAATTTATTATTTAATATAATTTATATTAAATTACCAATTTAGGGTTTATATATAGCCTACAGTCAAACCAAAAATTATTCAGACACCAGATATAATTTTTTACTAGTGGGTGCAGGACACTATTGTTAATTTATGTAAGTGAGGTTAGCAAAATAAAGTAAACTGTGACATATTATACACAAAAATTCTTCATACAGTGGACTACCAGTAAAATTGATAAAACATTTGGGACCAAAATTATTCAGACACTTTGACCTGACCATGTTTTGCTTAAGTGTTTTTTTCTTTAATTGCTAATGCGACCTTTTACACCACAGACTGAACAAAATGAAGCATTGCTTGGTAATTAGTTGACCTCAATTGGTATTATCTAATTGTGTACTTAAATTTAACAGCTGACAGCTGATTGGTTGATTGTAATCCATTACATACCATTACATACCTAGTTATCTGACATTATCAAGATCAAGTTCTTGTCATATTTTATGACCATATTCTAAACTATAGCGAATAAACTGTGATAATGTAAGAAAATGTTGAAGGTGTCTGAATAAATTTTGGTTTGACTGTATGTATATATATATATATATATATATATATATATATATATATATATATATATATATATACACACACAATTCTGTTTATGTGTTTGGGGTCGGTAAGATTGTTTTTAAAAGAAAGTCTCTTATACTCTTATGTTTAGTAAAAACATTCATATTGTGATATTTTATTACAATTTAAAAGAACTGTTTTCTATTTAAATATATTTTGAAATTTATTCCTGTGATATCAAAGCTGAATTTTCAGCATCATTACTCTAAGCTTCAGTGTCACATGATCCTTCAGAAATCATTATGATATGATGATTTGATGTTCAAGATATTTTTCAGGATTCTTTGATGAATAGAAAGTTCAAAAGAACAGAATTTATTTGAAATAGAAATCTGTTATAACGTAATGTCGTCACTTTTGTTCATTTTTTTTTCTTGCTGAATAAAAGTATTAACTTTTGAACAGTAGTGTATATTTATTAATTAATATAATTTCTTAATTAGCACAATTTATGTAGGCTATACATTACAAACATAATTAGTTATTTATATATCTCATAAGAAGACAATTTTAAACAATCCAGCCATTCAGTCAATTAGAGCATGTTGAGTGTACAGAGAAACAGTCTTGACCTGGTCAGCCTGGCTTAATGACAGCACTCTAATGTCTTCCACATGCAGCTCAGCCCAGAGGACATGGGCTTGGAGTGGCCATTCTTCTAATTCAGAGCCAATCTTCAGATAATGACATTCACATCAATAGCAGGCAGTCGATTCACTGATAACTCCCCTCTTTTCCATTTGTGCGTGTGCGTGTGTGTGTGTGTGTGTATGTGAGAGAGAGAGAGAGAGAGAGAGAGAGAGAGAGAGAGAGAGAGAGAGAGAGAGAGAGTCTGTGCCCGGTCCTCATTTCCTACTCCTTGTGTGCTGCTCGTATTCTGTCTATGGATATATGTGATGTGCATTGCATATCTGTAAGGCCTTATCAGACTCTCAGGGATTATGAGTTTTGACACTCAGGAGGTGTCCTTGGTCCTGAGAGTGTTTATGATTTTAATCTCCACAGAAAGGTCCAGACAATCAATATTGCTAATTAATGCATGAGGCAGAGAGACAGGCTGTGAAAATGTGACCCGCTGAATAGTAAAAGATGAGCCGGCTTACTGCTGCCACTGTTTTATCTCACTCACAGATATATGAAACAGCCTTTTGACTATACACTGATAATATTCAGAACAGCTGAATGCGTGTGAGCACTTTAACTCATTCATAGTTGTGTGTTAGCCCATAAAGTACGACCTTTGACCTTTTAAAAATGATTTTTCTGCCCCCAGCTTATTTATATATATTATTAGCATCCTGCCTGAGGAATCTAATTTGTTCACTCAAAATGCTAATGCTTGCAAGAGACGTGTCATGTTGTCAGGGGTGTAAGATAAAGGGTAACACTTTAAATTAAGGTTCAATTTGTTTGTTATTTAATGCATTGGGTATCATGAACTAATGATAAACAATACTTTAATAGCAAATTTTACATTTAAATGTTTATAAACTAACATTTAAAGATAGCTCACCACAAAAAAAAATTCTGTGATCATTTACTCACACATATGAAGATATTTTTAATGAAACCTGAGAGATTTCTGTCCTTCCATTGAAAGTCATTTTACCCAAAACTTTGACACTTCAAAAAGTTTATAAAAAGATAATTAAATAAAATAAATCCACATGATTCAAGCTTTTTAATACAAATCTTATTATTAGAACTTACTATTATTTGAACTATTCCTTGAATTAATGTATTATGATTGAACATGGATTAGCAATGAACAATATTGTATTTAAAAAGTCACCTAGATTAATAAATGTTGCAAAAATTGTTAGTTAATGATACCTAATGCATTAACTAATGTTAGCAAATTAAACTTTATTGTAAACCGTTACCAAGTAGTAAATTGCAAATGCATAAACACTGAGCATTTTTTGCTAACAAAATTCTTAGTTTTGAGTGCAAAACACAGAAACACTGCAATATACAAACTGACATAAGACAAATCTCTTAAATGGGAATCAAACTAAAAAGCAAAAATAAATAAATAAATAAAATAAATAAATAAATAAAACATTTTACATCATCTTCCATCTATAACAGTACTTGCTTAAGAAGTGTGTCCTGAATGTCTTGAATCTGCCCAGAAATATTAACGCTGTGGTTATAAAGAGGTTGGAAGAATGATATTAGATCATGGATTGCTGTAAAAGAAATGTAAAAAGAACACACATGCTTAAAGCTCAGCAGATATTTTACATCAATGATGATATTGAGACAATGAGATACATTTAATTTCAGATGGTGACAAAGCAAATTCTGAGAGAGAATCGGCTATGCTGTTGTGCCTCTTTAATCTTTTTTCAACTATCACAGCCACTTGTGTTGGGACCATATGTTACATGAAAAAAACAGGCCCTCTTGCACTATTTTGAGCAGGAAGAGAGAGAGAGAGACACACTGAGAGAGTGAGATGAAAACATTTTGCTAGCCTTTCCAATCGGATAACTCATCTTCAAACGCAAAGATGATGAGGAGATCTCAAAAAGCCCTTGATGTTCTCAGCACAACATAATTACATAAAACAGACATATGCCATTCTCATTCCCACTCAAACGCAGGATTAGAGCTTTGATTAATCACACTTTAATCTGATGACTGAAATTATCGTTCTGCTATCAGCAAGAAACAGGTTTATTTCAGATGGAGAAATCCCTGATTATTTATGGCCCCCAGCTACCGCCACTCTCTCTCTCTCTCTCTCTCTCTCTCTCTCTCTCTCTCTCTCGTTCTCTATTTGCTATTCTTCAATGCACAGCAAGGATGATTGCAACTCAATTATCTTCGTGTGAGGCGATTATCTTCAGGGTTAATTTAATCTTCATTGCTCCCCAGTCATATTTCAATTAAACATGCTATCATAGTGTTAACACGTACTTAAACCTGTTATTCCTGTGATTCACTTGCCACTGAAAGGTACAATGAGGCTGACAGATGTCATAATTATGCACTTATTAAACATATTTCACAGTGAGAGAGACACTGGGGGGTGAAGCAGGACCGCTGTGCAGAGAGGGAGCATTAATCTAATGACAATATGCCTTAGTGTTGCTCTATAATACTGGCGCAATCTGCTTCTGCTTAATTGTGACACAAATATATCAGAATGATTCTTAAGGAGTTTAATGTATTAGAAGATTACTGCGCACACTGGTTTCAACTTTTACCTGTCCAGGCCACCTTAAATGACCCACTAAAATGACTAAAACAACTGTACAGTTTAGCTAGACATACCTAAAAAAAAAAAAAAAAATTATATATATATATATATATATATAAACATTAAGCAAACCTTAATGTACTTTAGTTTCATTCTACTAAAGCACAAACTGAAAAGAAAAATTAAATATTGTTTTCGACTGAACAGCACTTTATAAATTCATATAAAACATACTGAAAAATAAATAACACAGACTTGTCCCAAATGAAAGCAGCTAATTTCATACCTCTAAATCACTTTCATTGAAACTTTTTTTTTTTTTGGACAACCTTTTCCCCTGGAGGTTATCAAATGCACTTCAAACCTTTATTAGTTTGACTACAAGTTATGCATATTGCATTGGTTCCCTTTCTCAAGTATTACCAATATCATTACACTGGTGGCAAACACACACACTTAGACACACACAAACACAAACACAAACTCACAAACATCGGAAACACCTGTAATAACCACTGATAGGAAATGAGGAGGTCTGGCATCAAATGGATGGCACACACACAAGCCAGCCAGCCATCCTGAGCCGGGAAATGCTGCCAGCCATGAGCCATGGCACATTAAAATTGTTTAATAAAAAGCATGCACTACTTCATTGATCACACAAAAACCTGCACCATAAAAACACAGCAATATAAACACTATACACTACAACAAAGACACAGTGCAAAAACACGCTACCCACAACAAACTGTAATGAACACTGAACTGTACACAGTACTTTAATTTTTCCTTTCTTCACTATATATTTATATTAGTGAAGAAAGGAAAAATTAAAATACTGTGCTGTGTACAGTTCAGTGTTCATATATATAGATATACATAGATATACTGTATATATTAATGTAGAGACAATTTGTGTTTAAACTTCTGCATGTAATAAATAGACTTTAAGTAAGCCTAAGAGACGTTGCAGAGGAGAGGAAGAGGAGAAAGAAATCCTCCAAGGTCTATTACAAACCCCATAAACTCATTATGCAATGAAGGTCCTATCGCAGGTTAACATGATTAAAGCTTGAGATTCATACGCTGATATAATTCTTCATAGAGGCAGATAAGGTCTGAAAACGGAACTGCAGGATATCAAAGGCAGCCATATTCTGAGGCGTGAGGCCAGCTCTCTCTCAGTACACACCACACACACACACACACACACACACACACAGTGTACAATAAATGCTGATCTGGTAGATATTTGAATGTCAGGGTTTAATCAAATCTTTAGGGCAGGTGTAGACTTCACACACCTAGATACTATTTCTATTCTTCTATTCTATATTTTACTTTCAATTCTTCAAAATGCACAATGTAATGTGTATCGGTGTATTGTATTGTAATGTGTACAGTGCCTCTGGAAAGTATTCACAGCGCTTCACTTTTTCTACATTTTGTTATGTTACAGCCTTATTCCAAAATGGATTAAATTAATTATTTTTTCCCTCAATTCTACAAACAATACCCCATAATGACAATGTGAAAGAAGTGTGTTTGAAATCTTTGCAAATTTAGTAAAATTAAAAAACAAAAAAAAAATCTCATACACATAAGTATTCACAGCCTTTGCCATGACACTCAAAATTGAGCTCAGGTGCATCCTGTTTCCACTGATCATCCTTGAGATGTTTCTACAACTTGATTGGAGTCCACCTGTGGTAAATTCAGTTGATTGGACATGATTTGGAAAGGCACACACCTGTCTATATAAGGTCCCACAGTTAACAGTGCATGTCAGAGCACAAACCAAGCCATGAAGTCCAAGGAATTGTCTGTAGACCTCCGAGACAGGATTGTATCGAGGCACAGATCTGGGGAAGGGTACAGAACCATTTCTGCAGCATTGAAGGTCCCAATGAGCACAGTGGCCTCCATCATCCGTAAATGGACTAAGTTTGGAACCACCAGAACTCTTCCTAGAGCTGGCCGCCCGGCCAAACTGAGCGATCGGGGGAGAAGGGCCTTGGTCAGGGAGGTGAAAATAATTAATTTAATCAATTTTGCAATAAGGCTGTAACATAAAATGTGGAAAAAGTGACGCGCTGTGAATACTTTCCGGATGCACTGTATATACAAGATACATTGCGTTGTCCAACACATAATGGCAAATAAAAAAAGACTCATTTCTGAATACATTTTTGAAACTGTCCTTACAAGCATAGTGAAACGGTTTGTTAGGATATTTGAAGAAGTCCGCACAATTTAAAGACTCATAAATTGGCCGAATCATGTTTTCTGTGTGTGTATTTGTGTGAGAGAGAGCGCATACCTGTTGAGTGCTACAGACTCTCAGTAAGCAAGTGCAGTCTATCAGTAAAAATGCTGAGATTCGGGAAAAGAAACAAAAGACAGATTGTGACAAGCAACTTTCTTAAGATGTGTAAAACGTCAAAAATTATGAAAAGGTCTCAAAGGTTCATTTATCACGTAACTGCATAAAATATTTGTGAAATTACTTTTTTTTTTTCTCAGCAAAGGCTTACATTATGCATAATTATGCAATATAGAGTATTATCAAATTTTAAGACTGCATTTTGGTTAGTAAACATCAAACAGTTTGCCGCGTCCAAGCCATTTAGCCGCATCTTTCCTTGCATTTGGTATTTTGTGGTTAACTCTTAACATATGCAGTATAGCTGGGAGGCATGCATCACACAAGACTCTGGAAATTCTTAGGAAATGGTGAAAAGACACGGAAATGTGTAAAGAACTCTGCCAATTTTCACTTCAAATGTTGTCAGAGAGAGAGAGAGAGAGAGAGAGAAAACCCTTTTTTCACAATCTCTGTAGAATTCTTAGTAGTGTGTGGAAGGAAAGTTACACATTTAATGAACAACACTTCCTAGAGGTATCTTTCTTCATCTCAAAGCTTTTTTTGGAGCATGTTGTTAAATATTCATTTACATGAAAGATCAGTGCCAGCCATTGGCAATCCTCCAATCAGAATATCTAATAAGGCTACACAGGAAGTACAATGCCAAATTGAATAAAAATAATTTATTCCAAGCCAGTGTCTCGGGACATTTTCTTTTACGTAATATTTTATCTATTTTGTTCTGAAAATGTCCTAGAAAAGATGCTGTTTTAACCTTTCAAAAATAATCTTCATTTCACTACATTAGTGACTACTTAAAGGTTGTTTGATTAACACTGTTATACTGTAGAGTGATCTGGGAGTGGGTGAGATGTGAGGATGAGTTGTATGCAACACTGTTTAAGATGTGCGTAGTGTGTGTGACAGTAAGAGGGGGGTATCTGGCGGTATATGTGAGGGTTAAACACAGGAGGTCCGTGTGCAGCATGTGTGGTAAGGGCAATTGAACATGTCACATGAGGATGGTGTGGGATGGTGACTTGCATTTGTGCGTTGTACTGTATGTAAAGACTGAATGTCATCAGAATTAAAACGCATACATATGCAGTACACACCTGGATGTGCACACGTAATTTAGTTATCATTAGAGACACATGTTAAGAGTGAGCTCTATGTAGGTTCGCTGAAAAGGCTCAGCTGTAGTACAGTCTCTCCCTCCTTCTCTCTTCCTCACATCCGTTGCTTTTGGAGCGATACCACATGCACCAAGAGATGCATTCATTTACACTGGCACGCAATCCTCACACACACATACACACACACCCCCAAACAACAAAATACTACAAGCCAGGGTATTTATCCCACAAACAAGACAATAAGCTATAAAGACATTAAGCAAAAAAGCTGTGCTACTGTCCATTATCACACTAGATATATTTTTTGTAGTATATTGATGATTTTATTCAGCAAGGACATTCAATTGATCCAAAGTGACAGTAAATACATTTAATGTTACAAAAGATTTCTTTCAAATAAATGTGGTTCTTTTAAACTTTCTTTTTATCAAAGAAAAAAAAAGAACTTTTTTTTTTTTCCAAAAAAAATATAAAAAATAATCATCAACGGCAGTAATAAGAATCAGCATATTAGAATGATTCCTGAAGGATCATGTGAAATTTTAAAGTATATTAAATAGAATTGTTTAATAATATTTTAAAATATTAATATTTTATTGTATTTTTGATCATATAATTTCAGCCTTGGTGAGCATAAGATACTTAGTTTCCCCAAGACCCTAAACTTAGTAGTGTATATTTCATATTACTCAATTTTTTTTTTTTAATTAATATTTCTTTTTAATGCCGAATTATGACGAACAATACTATTCTAAACCAAATATACCCATATAAACCTAGGTTTCTACACGTGAAAAAAAGCAGCCTTATGGTTTATTCTTTATTATGGTTCACCATCTGTACAGAGGTATGTTAATAGCTCACTGTGTTATTTACATGTATGCAAAAGCAAATCCATCTGTTATCACACACAATCACTCCTGAGACTCACTCTCACCTTTACAGCAAACTCTTAACACACATGCACATTCACAGACATACACACAGATGCAAGTACACTTGAGCACATAAGGTGACAGATACAGGTTGTTGACACCTAATATCTTGAGTATGCCCGTCTGTATGGCACTTGCATCCGCCCATATTAACATCAGGAAACAACTTGCCTTGCCTGTACAATATGCATTATTTTATATCTCAAGGGATTGCTGTAAAGGTGAGAGTGAGTCTCTGGAGTGACAGATAGATATGCTTTTGTATGTGTGTGTATATATATATATATAAATATAAAAAATGTTGCAAAAAATAAATCAATCAATTGTATTTTATATTTAAGAAGCAAATTTAAGTTTGTCATATAATCATATGAGATATTGCATGAGATAATGCAAAAAATTGCAATATGCTTTATAACATGCTGATTTATTATACAATAATAGTGCAAATGATATACATGTTATATATGTACATTATTTATATATATATATATATATATTAATATATTAATGAGATATTGCAAGAAGAGCAGTATGCTTTTAAGGTATCACAATAATTCAAAAATGTATATTGCTACACTATATTTATGCTAATGTTTTGTAATATGAATCCTCATAGTAATTATAAAATTGACCATTAAAAGGGATATGTTTATCAGCGCTGAAATAAAAATGTGACTACTGATTAGCTGATATGGCATATCACACTACTGCATGCATCGGTTGGGAGATTTTTACTGCTCTTTAAGTGAACTGTTTATCATGTTTAACTGGAATGGTGCGCTTTAAAATAAACAATCACACAAATAATCCCTTGGCTCACTTTTCAGCAAAAACAGTGGCTCAACAACAACATCGGTTTTAGCGTCCACATGCAGGTCCAAAGGCTTAGAACTCTATATTTAGCATGAGTGGTAAACACAGCTGTACAACTGTCGGCCTAACATGGAAAAGTGCCAGAATCAGGTAGCGAGTGTTTTGTCTGAGGGTGAAGGAACATTACTGCATTAATCCGCACCTGACACTAATACTTTTGTATGATTGACCTGAAAGCAGGACGCTCGTCATTACGCGTGTGCGGCCATATGGCGCTAGTTGTTACCCTTTGGCCTTCAGTAGGATTAGCGTCTGCTTTCTGGCACTGCTGGTTCTTCACAGATTTCTTTAGAGCAATAATTGCATGACAGTATTAACGTATTGAGACAGATTTAGTGAGCTGTGTGTCACAGCTAGAGGGAGGGGCATAATGCAGATCGTGAGAGGAAATCAGGATACATAATCTACTGTAATCTACGAACAAAATAGCTGGACAGGATGATGGAAAACAGCAAATCTTGCTGTACATCATTTGATGTTTATGACACACAGATACTAATGCTTGCTGAAATACACACACAGGCCTCCTGCACACTTACATTATTACTATGGACCCTTTTCACAGACTGTGATGACGTCATTAACATCGTAAAATAATTTATATTTTTTTATTTCTTTTTAAAAATGTAATGTACATTTATAACACTATTCAGCATATTCTTAATGTAAGAGAGGCACCGTCATAGTAACTTGATTGTGTCGAGGCTTCCGGTCTCATCCACTTCCAGTTATTTTAGCTGTACAAAAACTGCTGCTTGATATTGCAAACTGTTACTTGTTATCATATTTAAATTTATTATTGTAATCAAAAACGCAATTTTCTTTTACCATTTACAGCATTTTGTTATTCTTCCAGTTATTTACCCATAGCGGCAAATGAATTGGAAATCACATTCACAGAAAATAGATTACTTACGCATTTAAAAATAAGGTGAATACTTTGTGTTATGTTACCTTGGTATTAAATTTCAGAAACTAGAAACACAAAAAATCTTACTTTTCAAATTGGTCTCTTCTGACAACCATAATGTTTTGATATTTTTTCCACTTTTAGAAAAGTCTATCAGGGATTTTTTTTTTCTTTTGCTATTGGAGCAAATGGGAACACACACACACAAAACATATCTGTTGTAGTTTCCATTCACCACTATAGAAGTTTACCCAACTATGATAATTTTAGCTTCTGAGAACCCCAGAAAAGTGGGGCTGAAACTAAAAATAAATATTTTAATATTCTTGTAATTCTACAATTAAAGTTATAATACTTGGCTTTGATTAAACAGATATAGTTCATACTAAAAGTTTATCTTGAATGCTTTTTATTCATAACTGAGAACTCACAAAACTGTTGTCCATTAACTGTTTTAAGCACAAAATCGCCAGATGAATCAGTACTATTGAATTGGAAAAGTGAGTCTTTTATTAATCTATCTTGTCTCTTCATGAAACACTTTGAGGTTTATGTTCCTCTCAAATGCATATTGTTTTATTGCCATGACATATTTCCAAAGCACTGCAGAATCTCTCTGTGGATTTCATACTTTAAATCATCAGAGTTTTCTCATAAGTCATTTCAAGCGAAACAATCTTTGCACAAAACGAGCTGAGCTCATGTCCTCCTTAGCCTTTCAAACTGTTTAATCTCATACTTGTCACACACACACTAACACACTCATTGCTAGGGCTACTTGTGACCCCCCTTCCTTCTGTATCCCATCCCTTTCAATAGCCGGCCCCTGTAATGAACAAATCCACATTACTCTGGACTTGATCTCTGGCAAAATAATGCTGGAACAAACAATTTGGTTTGTCAACACCTTTCTGTGGACTCCTCCATCACTGTCAGGGGTCTAAATTTAAACAGCAAAGTGCATTTGACTGCTGGACCCCAGTCTGATTATCTTCCATGGCTCTGCCAATTGCCTTAGACAGACCGGCTAGCTGTGATTGCTAACCTGGCTTGAAAATACGCTCAGTCTGCCCACGGATTAACATGAATATTTTGATATAGATCGATAAGCAATCTCCACTCCATAAGAAATGCCAGCATCTTTCATTTGGCTGATCAAAGTAGAGAGGGACAGCTGGGTATTGTTTTCCGAGAGGTCGAAGAATGAAGCCGATTCTGTGAGGACAGAGGGAGAGATCCAGATCTCTCTCTCTCTTTCTCTCCATTTCTGCCACTGCCTAATCGAGGAAACAATCTCGGCATCACACAATCCCATCTCTCAGGACAGGCTGGCGTAAACGAGGATGGCGGAACTCCCAACATCAGCGGGCCAAGTTCATTTGTTAAGCGTTTCGGCTTCAGCCTGCAGACGACCTTTCCGCTCAACACCACTGACCCGGACGGAAAGGGGCAGGTCAGTTATCAGTGTGCTGGCCTGGTCCTCATCTGCGGAGCAGTAGATTTGGTGGATTGCCCTTGACTGAGTTAATGGGGGTGGTGAGCGGGGGTCCTGAATGGAGACTGGTTAATAAGACAGCGAGCAACTGAGATCGTCTCTTGGGATGCGTGTGCTATGTGTGCCGCCGCTCCAAGACACATGAGCACCAGCGCCTCATTGAGAAAGATAGATTTGAGATATAATAGAACTACCAAATACATTTCATTATTACATTGTTTCAATTGTAAAGTGAGAGCTGGGATAAGTGGAACACTCAATAAACATACAATTTGTAACTCACTCGCAGGCTGTATGCGGACACATAATTCAATCCACTACCTCCTCCCAGAACAATGGAGAGAGGTAAACTGTCTTTCTTTTTTGGATGAATTTAATGAACGTTAATAGTCTGATACCATTATTAAAGCACATCCTGCACAATTTTAAGATATATGCAGGTTTGAGAGTGTGTACTGGCTAATGTTTCTATGTAGATAAACGGAAAAAATAAAATTATTCACATTATAAAACATAATGAATCTTTTATAACTTATGTTATATGTATCACATACCTCATAGTCACAATTGTATTCAGGTAAATTTCAAAACTTTAGGTCAAATTTTTTTGGAGCTAACAAAAAAACAAAAAGTGATACAAACATCCCTGACCACCCATAAAGTTTGTTGAAAAAAAATAATACAATAAAAAACAGCAAAAAATGGTTAATTTATAGTTTTTAAACAGCAGATACATGCACTCTTCTCCATACAGAAGCAACATTAGGAGCCAAGTGAAAGAGCCAACCATCACTCACAATCTTTTTTTTTTTTTTTTTTATCTTTGTTTCAAACTGTCACGATGTTCAATGCACATTTCAATTTACTTTATTTCAGACACAACTATTAAATTCTTACATTAAATTCTAACATGCTACAAACAACTACTCTCTGACCTAACACTAACCAGCACACCAGGGGAAATGAGGAGCTATTGGTGGCCTCTGTCTCCAGAGATTTGAACCACAGCATGCACAGCACATTGCTGTAATGGTACCTGATTCATGTCTGATTCATTAAGTAGTTTAACTTCAGGGTAGCTCAAGGAAGGTGAAGGGAATAATCAGGATTAATTAGCAGAATATATAAATTAGCAGAATGCAGAATGTAGAGATTAACAGGGCAAATCCTTATGAACAGTTAGGTCTGTCGAAAAATCAAATCTGTAACTGCATCTGTTTTTCATTGGTCTCTGCCCTTCTCACCTTTTCCTGATTTAACTTTGCTAGGATGAAAAGACAAATAATATTTTAAAAAGTCTTAAGTGTTGAGATATCCTAGGTGATCTCATTAGTATTCATATTAGTATGTCAGTTACTGAGACGTTTGCTTTTGCGTAATGCTACGTTCACACTAGGCCAGTTTAAGTAAAAATAAAATAAATAAAAAATGTATACTTGTTACGATCTGCTCCGAGACACGAAGGTTGAGGATCCAAATGCAGTATTTATTAGAAGGGTAATCCACAATCGTTGTCAAAAGTACAGGCAAGGTCAAAACACAGGTAGGCAGTCCAAACAGGCAAACAAGGCAGGAGACAGAGGCAAAAGGGTAATCCGGGACACAGGCAAGAAATCCAACAAACCAAGAGACATGAAACAGGTGAGAACGCTCAGAAGTGCAGTGTAACAACAAAACAAGACTTAGCAAAGAATGACAGGGTGAACAGGCTAGATATAGGCAGAGGTAATGAGACACAGGTGTAAACAGTGAGTGCTGATGAGTCCGGGCAAAGGATTATGGGTGATGTAGTCTATGATGGAATGACAGTCCGGGTTGGAGTGCCCTCTGGTGGTGATCAGGGGCACTCACACTGGTGAATCGTTACATAGCCCCCCCCTCAAAGGAGCGGCTTCCAGACGCTCCTGAAATGGTCTAGGAGGGAGGTGGAGCGGAGGCAGACCCGGGGGCGGGATGGAGGGCCAGGCCCGTGGAGCGGAAGAAGGCCTGGAGACTGAGGCAGAGCAGAAAGCCAGGAAGGAGCAGACTGGGCAGATGACCAGGGTGGCGCAGGCCGGACAGATGACCAGGGTGGCGCAGGCCGGACAGATGACCAGGGTGGCTCAGACAGTTCAGGAGGCCAGGGCGACTCAGACAGTTCAGGAGGCCAGGGCGGCCCACACAGTTCAGGAGGCCAGGGCAGCCCACACAGTTCAGGAGGCCAGGGCAGCCCACACAGTTCAGGAGGCCAGGGCTGCCCACACAGTTCAGGAGGCAAGGGCGGGCCACACAGTTCAGGGAGCGGAGTCCTCTCTGGACCTGAAACAGGAAGCGGAGTCCTCTCTGGACTCAAAACAGGAAGCGGAGTCCTCTCTGGACTCAAAACAGGAAGCGGAGTCCTCTCGGGACTCGTGACAGTAGGCGGAGTCCTCTCGGGACTCGTGACAGGAGGCGTGGCCCTCTCGGGACTCGTGACAGGAAGCGTGGCCCTCTCTGGACTTGTGACAGGAGGCGGCGCCCTCTCGGGACTCGTGACAGGAGGCGTGGCCCTCTCTGGACTCGTGACAGGAGGCGGAGCCCTCTCTGGACTCGTGACAGGAGGCGGAGCCCTCTCTGGACTCGTGTCAGGAGGCGGAGCCCTCTCTGGACTCGTGGAAGTAGACGGAGCCCTCTCTGGACTCGTGGAAGTAGACGGAGCCCTCTCTGGACTCGTGACAGGAGGCGGAGCCCTCTCTGGACTCTGGTCACGGGATGAAGCCCTCTCTGGACTCTGGTCACGGGCTGAAGCCCTCTCTGGACGCTGGTCACGGGCTAGAGCCATCTCTGGACGCTGGTCACGGGCTAGAGCCCTCTCTGGACGCTGGTCACGGGCTGGGGCCCTCTCTGGACGCTGGTCAGTGGCTGGGGCCCTCTCTGGACGCTGTTCAGTGGCTGGAGCCCTCTCTGGACGCTGGTCAGTGGCCGGAGCCATCTCTGGACGCTGGTCAGTGGCCGGAGCCATCTCTGGACGCTGGTCAGTGACCGGAGCCATCTCTGGACGCTGGTCAGTGGCTGGAGCCATCTCTGGACGCTGGTCAGTGGGTGGAGCCATCTCTGGACGCTGGTCAGTGGGTGGAGCCATCTCTGGACGCTGGTCAGTGGCTGGAGCCATCTCTGGAACGCTGGTCAGTGGCTGGAGCCATCTCTGGATGCTGGTCAGTGGCTGGAGCCATCTCTGGCATGGCGGCGACCATCTTGGTAGAGAGATCTGGTGTGGTGGCTACCATCTTGACAGAGGGATCTGGCGTGGCGGCGGCCATCTTGGCAGAGGGTTTTGGTGTGGTGGCGGCCATCTTGGCAGAGGACTCTTGCGTGCCGGCGGCCATGACGGGACGGGACGAGACTCGGGAATGGCGGCCATGACGGGACGGGACGAGACTCTGGAGTGGTGGCCATGACGGAACTGCTACATTTGTCCTCTGCGACTCCCACAGTGAATGCAGAGCCGCTTACCTGAAGGCCATAATCAAGGAACTCACTCAGGGACCCTCGAGGACCATCACGGACGAGTTTGGTTTGTAACTGTTGAGTCCATGGCAAAAAAAGTCAATCAACATAAAGTCCGGGAGGTTGGTGATGTTTGCGATGTTCAGAAAGTCTCTGATGTGGTCCTCGAGTGAGTGAGTTCCTTGGCAGTTGGAGTGCCCTCTGGTGGTGATCAGGGGCACTCACACTGGTGAATCGTTACAATACTGTATATACACCGATCAGGCATAACATTATGACCGGTGAAGTGAATAACACTGATTATCTCTTCATCACGGCACCTGTTAGTGGGTGGGATATATTAGGCAGCAAGTGAACATTTTGTCCTCAAAGTTGATGTGTTAGAAGCAGAAAAAATGGGCAAGTGTAATGATTTGAGCGAGTTTGACAAGGGCCAAATTGTGATGGCTATACGACTGGGTCAGAGCATCTCCAAAACTGCAGCTCTTGTGGGGTGTTCTCAATCTGCAGTGGTCAGTATCTATCAAAAGTGGTCCAAGGAAGGAACAGTGGTGAACCAGCGACAGGGTCATGGGCAGCCAAGGCTCATTGATGCTCGTGTGGTCCGATCAAACAGACGAGCTACTGTAGCTCAAATTGCTCAAGAAGTTAATGCTGGTTCTGATAGAAAGGTGTCAGAATCAATGCATCGCAGTTTGTTGTGTATGGGGCTGCATAGCCGCAGACAGGTCAGGGTGCCCATGCTGACCCCTGTCCACCGCCGAAAGCGCCAACAGTGGGCACGTGAGCATCAGAACTGGACCACGGAGCAATGGAAGAAGGTGGCCTGGTCTGATTAATCATGTTTTCTTTTACATCAGATGGATGGCCGGGTGCTATGGGAAGAACTATGGGAAGGCAGCAAGCCGGCGGAAAGAGTTTGAGGTGTTGACTTGGCCTCCAAATTCCCCAGATCTCAATCCAATCAAGCACCTGTGGGATGTGCTGAACAAACAAGTCCGATCCATAGAGGCCCCATCTCGCAACTTACAGGACTTAAAGGATCTGCTGCTAACATCTTGGTGCCAGATACCACAGCACACCTTCAGGAGTCTAGTGGAGTCCATGCCTCGATGGGTCAGGGCTGTTTTGGCAGCAAAAGAGGGACCAACACAATACTGGGAAGGTGGTCATAATGTTATGCCTGATTGGTGTGTGTAAAATATATATATATATATATACAGTGGGGAGAACAAGTATTTGATACACTGCCGATTTTGCAGGTTTGCCCACTTACAAAGCATGTAGAAGTCTGTAATTTTTATCATAGGTACTCTTCAACTGTGAGTGACGGAATCTAAAACAAAAATCCAGAAAATCACATTGTATGATTTTTAAGTAATTAATTTGCATTTTATTGCATGACATAAGTATTTGATACATCAGAAAAGCAGAACTTAATATTTGGTACAGAAACCTTTGTTTGCAATTAGAGATCACACGTTTCCTGTAGTTCTTGACCAGGTTTGCACACACTGCAGCAGGGATTTTGGCCCACTCCTCCATACAGACCTTCTCCAGATCCTTCAGGTTTCGGGGCTGTCGCTGGGCAATATGGACTTTCAGCTCCCTCCAAAGATTTTCTATTGGGTTCAGGTCTGGAGACTGGCTAGGCCACTCCAGGACCTTGAGATGTTTCTTACGGAGCCACTCCTTAGTTGCCCTGGCTGTGTGTTTCGGGTCGTTGTCATGCTGGAAGACCCAGCCACGACCCATCTTCAATGCTCTTACTGAGGGAAGGAGGTTGTTGGCCAAAATCTCGCGATACATGGCCCCATCCATCCTCCCCTCAATACGGTGCACTCGTCCTGTCCCCTTTGCGGAAAAGCATCCCCAAAGAATGATGTTTCCACCTCCATGCTTCACGGTTGGGATGGTGTTCTTGAGGTTGTACTCATCCTTCTTCTTCCTCCAAACACGGCGAGTGGAGTTTAGACCAAAAAGCTCTATTTTTGTCTCATCAGACCACATGACCTTCTCCCATTCCTCCTCTGGATCATCCAGATGGTCATTGGCAAACTTCAGACGGGCCTGGACATGCGCTGGCTTGAGCAGGGGGACCTTGCGTGCACTGCAGGATTTTAATCCATGATGGCGTAGTGTGTTACTAATGGTTTTCTTTGAGACTGTGGTCCCAGCTCTCTTCAGGTCATTGACCAGGTCCTGCTGTGTAGTTCTGGGCTGATCTCTCACCTTCCTCATGATCATTGATGCCCCACGAGGTGAGATCTTGCATGGTGCCCCAGACCGAGGGAGATTGACCGTCATCTTGAACTTCTTCCATTTTCTAATAATTGCACCAACAGCTGTTGCCTTCTCACCAAGCTGCTTGCCTATTGTCCTGTAGCCCATCCCAGCCTTGTGCAGTCTACAATTTTATCCCTGATGTCCTTACACAGCTCTCTGGTCTTGGCCATTGTGGAGAGGTTGGAGTCTGTTTGATTGAGTGTGTGGACAGGTGTCTTTTATATAGGTAATGAGTTCAAACAGGTGCAGTTAATACAGGTAATGAGTGGAGAACAGGAGGGCTTCTTAAAGAAAAACTAACAGGTCTGTGAGAGCCAGAATTCTTACTGGTTGGTAGGTGATCAAATACTTATGTCATGCAATAAAATGCAAATTAATTATTTAAAAATCATATAATGTGATTTTCTGGATTTTTGTTTTAGATTCCGTCTCTCACAGTTGAAGAGTACCTATGATAAAAATTACAGACCTCTACATGCTTTGTAAGTAGGAAAACCTGCAAAATCGGCAGTGTATCAAATACTTGTTCTCCCCACTGTATATACACACACACAGACAGAGAGAGAGAGAGAGAGCGAGATGGAGAACAAAGAGGAAGAACAATACATGTACTAGTAATAAGTTACTTATTAAGCTTATCTTAAACATCAAATATGGGAAGATTATGTTTATGAACATGCAATGAAAAGAATGTCAAATAAACTTTTTGAAATGAAAATATTGTTCGTTCCAAACTTTTTGCTTGTGGAAAAAAAGCAGTCTTTAGGCTTTCTACAATCATGAGTTATGACAGAAATCTCCCACACAGTTGGTTATCAAGCTGTTTATGTTATTACTTCACAATGTTTCGGTTAGCATAACCTTGAAACGCTTTAGTTCAAGTGCATGCATGGGGCTGTTTTCATTCGCAGGACTCAAGTATGGCGATGACGCATCCCCCCTTTCCCTGGACCAGAGTTGGGCCAGATCTGTCATCCTTAGTCTCTCTGTCTCCCCTCATTGCACTCGTTCTCTTTTACTATGATTTTCTCAGAAGCCTCATAGAGTCTCTCACTTACCCTCTCTGTTTCTTTGCGCTCTCTCTTTCTACAGTCAGGGTGGCCTGCATACATCTCCACTGAAACACTTTGTTTTCCTTATGATTCAGTGTGGGAATAACCTGCCATCAGGAGCACTAGACAAGATTATGAATCTGTGATACACAGACAGACAAGGCCAAAACTGCACTTATACACATTATTCACTTCTAACATCCTTGGACTGACAATGCCAACATGGAATTTGATCCTTTCACAGGATAAATGATAGGACTTGAAACATTGTAGTTGTAGATGCTACCGTTCAAAAGTTTGTGGTCAGTAAGATTTTATTTATTTATTTTTGAAAGAAATCGAATTTTATTACAAAATATATATATATTTTTTTAAATAAATGCTGTTCTTTTGAACTTTCTATTCATCAAAGATTCCTGAAAAAATGTATCACAGTTTTCACAAAAATATTAATAATGATAAGAAATGTTTGTTGAGCACCAAATTAGCATGATTTCTGAAGGATCATGTGACACAAGACTGGCGTAATGATGTTGAAAATTCAGCTTGCCAAGGAATAAATTATATTTTAAAATATATAAATAAAGTAACAGTTATTTTAAATTGTAAAAATATTTCACATTACATGCTTTTATTGGATTTTTGATTAAATATATGCATCATCAGAATGAGGATATGGTGGCATAAGAGACATTTAAATGGTAGTGTATTAATTTCTAAACATTCAAAAAAAACTTTTGAATCACTTTAAATCTCAAATGGAAAAAAGTTACCCAGTATAACACATTTTTTCCATAAATAACATTTCTACATACACAAAAGAAAATACAGTTTCTGTCAGCTGAGGATATGTGTGACCCGTGCTGGGTCACAATGAGCAAATTTTCAAAAATGTTATTGTAATTTTCATTCTCTATTAAAAAAAAAAAAAACTTCAAAATGATGTACGATTTGTTTGAATCGGACAAAAAAATGACAGAGCTACACCTGTTTGAAGTCGATAATCAGCAAAGTCAATTTTGAGAAAAATCTAGTTAAAGTTTTCTGAAGGTTCCAAAACAAAATCACCTAGCCATACCTTAAAATCCCTCACCAAATTTGACACACACCAAGTCAACACCAAATATCAACACCAAAATAAAAATATATTTAACTTTTTTTGAACACATCAGATGTTTTTCCCCAACAGTTCAAACGTTCACATAAGACATGACAGATAATGCTTGCATGAATACTCACCAAGACAGATATTTTGAAATACTATAATTCTGTATATATGCCTGAGGCCTAGTACAGTTAGCTAAAAGTCATCTACATTAAAGACATTTTAAATAAAGCGCAAACATTATTTTTGATATATTTGTGAATTTATAATAAAGTGATTAGTAGTGACAGTGGGCTGCTGTCTGAGGCATCTTTGTGTGTACGCGTCGGATCTGTCAGTCAGCGCGAGTAAGATATTTTTTTATGGACAAAGGAAAGGTACTCCTCTCTGAAAACGTACAAATAAAGATACTTTTAGATGTTTAATTGCTATTTGGAGCATTGGGATCGCTAGACGAGGGCTTAATGAACTCATTTTTGTGAAAACCTCATTTAGATAGATGAGATGAAACCGACACGTTTCACTTGTTTTGCCTGTAGCTCGAAATTATCCTGTGCGCATTCCGACTCCTTTTGCCAGCATGGGTCACATATAATATACTTACTACACTACAGCAACAGTATACTCAAGTTCTTAGTTGAAGCAATATTGGATGGTACACTGACAAAACATACACGCAAGTAGCCCACTGTCACTGCTAATCACTTTACTATAAATTTCACAAATATATCAAAAATAATGTTTGCGCTTTATTTAAAATGTCTTTAATGTAGATGACTTTTTGCTAACTGTACTAGGCGTCTCAAGATATTTGCATTCCACAAGACAAAAATCAAAAAGTAGCCCCCTGTAAGTCATTGAATAATTCACACAATCGATATACAGATCCACATTTTCCATCAAGCAAAAGGAGCATATTTCTCCCTACCCAACTCACAATGCGATTGTTACAAATACAGTTTATTCAGTCATGTATTGGCTTGATATCTGGGGATCTGGAGACAGATTTGGGTGAAGTCTGGGACTTAAATGATAGCAGAAGTGGTATTGAGCCTTTTCAGGCCGAGATCAAATAGCACTTTCATTAGTTTAGTGCAGTGGCAGAGAACATTGATGAGTTGTCAGACTGCCTTTCCTTCAATAAGCTCCAAGGGCCTCTCAAAATCATCCTCACACTGAGCTGCCGGGCTCTAGCATTCTCTCCTGCTATCCCATTTTTGTTGATCTGCCTGCATTCTTCCTCAAACATTTTATTTATTGTATGAATCCCACTATTATTTATAAATAAACCAATTACACAAAGATCATATGAAACTAGACAAGAGAAGTGTTCAAGAAAGGACACGAGTGAACGAGAGAAAACGTGAAATGTATATTCATATAAGCAATGAACTTGACCGCCCTGTTCGCCTAACAGAATCTTTCCCAATTACGGCAACTTTAGTCTCATACTGTCTAGCAGCAAATAAGCCTGTTATTGTGGAGTTATAGTATTGCATCACTTCCTGAGGGAAGAGAAGATAGTCAGTGTCCAATTCCTCTTGTTTTGATACAGTACAGCAGAACACAAAGGTTTCATGTCATCAACTAATAAGATAACAATCATACTTGCGCACTATATTTGAATAAATGAATCGCTGTGTGTAACAACCCCCCTGAGTGGATTTATGAGCCCGTGACATGCCTTTGTAGTTGAAGTATACTTACAGTAAATATGATACATACTCAAGGACTAAAAGCTTTCCATAAAACTGTCATCAAAAGAACGTATTAACCCATCTTTGTTTACAAGGGGTGAGACGGGGGAAAAGACAATTTGGTGCAGCAGTCATAAAGCATTTTACTCCAGTCTCCGCCAGACATGCACAAAGAGACACGATACACACTCATAAGAGTCTCCCATACACACACACACACACACACACACGCACGCACGCACGCACGCACGCACGCACATTTAAGGCTAAATCAAGAAAGAACAACAGCATTTAAGAAACAGCGTCACATTTCTGGGTCATAAATACTCAGATTGATTTGACCCCCCTGGTTGGTTTCAGTCGGTGACTTCCACAGCCGTAAAGAAAAGTGGAAGCCATGTTAGTCCCGGGGGTTCCATAGTGGGAAACCTGATAGCCCACAGCGGGTTTAAAAAAAAAACAAAAAAAAACAGCCAGCTAGTATTGTCAATATGGTCTCTCTTTTTTCTACCCACACACATAGACATTTTGATACAGGACAGACGCAGGAGCACGGCACACCAAACATGTCCAGCTGTTCTCAGGATAGTGTTCGGTGTGTGTGTGTGTGTGTGTGTACTCATAGCAGAGAGCAAAAAGGTTAAAAGGTTTCCGTTACTGATGGGAAAACGGATACATTTCTATTATTAATAGCAAACTTATCAACACCATACAATATTTTCACTGTCTAATTCAAACATAATAAAAAAGAGAAATTAATATTAAAGGAAATATGAGTATAATAATAATAATAATAATAATAATAATAACAACAACAACAACAACAACAACTTCAAAAGGAGAGGTCCTCAAAACCCCAAAATGTGCATCTAATTATATAATAATAATAATAATAAATGTATTATTATTATTGCTAGATTTGCATGTGTGGTTTTGAGGAGCTCTTCTGTTGCACAGTGACCAGGATTTATCAAAAAAACAAAAAAAAAATCAAATACAGAGAGGAAGAGAGGAGTCCTTATACCTGGGCAATTAGTACAATGAGGCCTAAGGCACCATCATCTGTCTTACTGCAGGTTACCATGACAACGACCTCTGACCGGACATTTGAGACATTTGTCAAATAAATCTATCTATCTATCTATCTATCTATATCTATATCTATATCTATCGCTCTCTCTCAGAGAACATATATACATTATTATATGTTCAAGTATTATATGTAGCATCCAATATTTATGAAATGCAAGAACTGACTTTCTATCTCTCTAAATTGGGTCCTCTCTCTTTCTCAACAGGTTTTTGATGAATTATAGCTGTAGGGTCAATGAGAAATCAGTGGAGAGCCCTAAATGCTTATACAGGCTGCTGACTGGTGCAAATAGTCTTCTAGAGCACCATCCCGTTTCAGGCCAGCTACCCTGGCTGTACTGCCACTATAAATCCACAAGCTGATTAAACAGTAAATTTAGCATGCCTATCAACTTACCATTAACCAGGTTGCTGCTTTCAAAAACATCATTAATCAAGCACCAGATATGGAGGAAAATATCAGCCATCGATCCTGTGCACTTATGACAGTTAACACTGCAGCATATTAGCATTGAGCGGCCGCTGATCTATCAATTACTGACTGACCACACGATTCGCCTGCCGCCCGCACTCATTCTAATTCTGCATTTCCCTCTTCGCTAATGCATTTCAACTGTTATCTCATAGGCTAATGAAAGCAAACAAATCAATAAATATAAATTATACATGCGAGGATGTACCGCTGCCAACATAAAGCCCCTAATTAATTGCACTTGATTAATTTATATACTTTAATTATCTCTCTAAGCTGCACAAGGCATAAATATCAGGACAATCTGCTTATTGCTATGTCAGTCATAAAACGGCAGACGCTAGGAAACGATTAGCACAGCCAGAATATCGTCACTGGGAAACACACAGTTGCTGACAGAAAAAAAGCCAAAGCACTGAATAATTTAATGTAAGCAAAAGCAACACAAAATGAGTGAAAGCCTGGAACAAGACCACTGCTTTTATTTTATGCGTCCTGTCTTTAATATTGTAAGTGATTCGCTACTGCATGTTGCTCAAACAACATGGACAACAAGTCTGGCATAGGACTGCAATTTCTCTTCTGAATTACTGTTCAGTCGCTCAATCATCTAGTTAAATATACTCTTTTTGTTATTATTTTGTATATTTTATTATAAATAAATACAAAGGTTAAATGTAACATTTTACCTAATTTCTCTTTTGCACTTTTTTTTTTGCAGCGATGTCACACAAGAACGATTTTCATTCTCCAAAAGAACCTTTCAATGAACATTTCTTAAAAGAACCATTTTTTTTTCTTAGTGTAAAGAATAGTTCAAAAAAATCTAAAGAAACTTTTGTGCAATGAAAAGTTTCCATGGATGTGAAAGATGCTTCAACCATCAAAGAAGCTTTATTTTTAAGAGTGTATGGCTGTCTGATTTACTTTCAATAGTAATTTCAATGAAAATGTCATGTTAACCACTTATATAGGGAAGTATATATATATATATATATATAAAAAAGTCTAACCACTGAATGCTCTAGTGAAATTAACAAAACGGAATGTGTCGCCTAATGTCAACACATTATATTATTCCATGAGGAAATCTGAGGATTAAAATTGATTCATGAGCCTGTCATGCAGTAGTGGCCTTATTAATCAAAGAAATGTGAGATGAAGATAAAGAGAATGAGTGTGAAAAAGAGTGCAAAAAAGTGAGGGGGGGTGGGGGTGTTGTAAAAGAGTTTTAGGAAGGTGGAAGAGGACTTGCGTCCTGATGCCTGTTAATTACGGTTTTTATAACAATTAGCCCAACAGGGAGCATGACAGAATAATTATGGTATCTGTGATTACAGTGGAACATTAATGTGTCCAGGTACAGTAAATATGTCGGAACCCGAGGTGACGCGACCTTGCACCCCTCACAGCCTGATATGTGCTAAATGTCTGCCCTTGTGAAATTGTGCCCTAATGGGCTTTAGAAAATTACAGTGTCTGCCATGGGTCTTATCTCTTTAAACAAAGCACTTGTTTTTTTTTTTTTTTTAAAGGTTTGCACCTAAGTATACATCTTCAGCAACTGGATTTGTGAGTTACAGAGACTGTTGATGTGTCCATAGTTTCCAGTTAAGCTTCAGACCTCCAACATACCAGCTTGCTTGGACTTTATGAAGTAACAGAAGCCGGAGTAGTGTGTTGTATAGGTGCTTGCAGACAAAACAATTGGAGCACATAAATGCCAGACTGTACGTAAAAACACCTGAGAGAATTTGGCTGAAACATCAAACACACTCATCTGTTAGCGTGCCAGTGACTACGGAGAGAATAGAGCTCCTTGTCTCTTTTTGATGGGGTGGTTTATCGAAAGAGAAACAAGCAGAAGAACCATGCATGTTTTCAACATAAATAATAATATAAATACCCTATCATCCAAAAGTTTGGGATCGGTAAGATGTTTTAATGTTCAAGAAAGAAGTCTCTAATACTCACCAAGAATGCATTTGTTTGATCAAAATACAGTAATATTGTGAAATATTACAATTTAAAATATATGTTTTCTATTTTAATGCATTTTAAAATATGATTATTCCTTTAATGATGGTAAAGCTGCTTTTTTTTTTTAGCAGCCATTACTCCAGTTACATGAACTTTCAGATATCATTCTAATATGCTGATTTGGTGATTTAAAAAAAAAAAAAAAAAAAAAAAAAAAAAAAAAAATTCTAATTGTGATTATCAATGATAGTGATCATGCTTTTTTTAGGATTCTTTGGGAATAAAGTTCAAAAGAGCAGCATTTAATTAAAAGAGATTTTTTTTGTAACAATTTAAAAGTTTTTAGTGCCGCTTTTGATCAATTTACAGTATGCTTACTGTATTAATTTCTGTCTCTCAAAAATAAAAATAAAATATTATTAAAACATTTGAATGGTAATAAATATCTATTTTGAATATATGTACATACATGGTGTTTTACAGGATAAACGAAGTATCCTTAGCACACTTAGAGGCATTGTTTATAGGTAAAATTCAATTAGTTCAACACTAAGCTGAAATATAAACATAAATACTGTCAGTGAATTTAAATAAACAGCTGGAATCAGTGCATCTGGGGTACTACTAATCATGCTGTGTTTCAGAGATCAGCACACACACATAAACAAAATAATTCACAAGTGGATTTAACACATTACGACGGTAAAATAAAAAAAGCCTGCCACTATGATGCTTTTGAAAGCAGGCAAAAATACTTCCGTTAGCCACACTTCTCTTTTGTTTACATAAACATGTTCTTCAGACAGGCCGAGTATGTTAATCATCCCGATATGATACAGTCACTGTTAAAGCATAATGACGCTCTGCTCCGTGTCATTTAGTACTGGTGATCAATCAGACACTCATTTAGCTTTAATTCATGTAGATGCACACCTAATACTCATTACAAAGACACAATTTCCCCCAGTCACAGCAGATTAATGGTAGCCCATCTCCCAGTGTGTCCTGCATCCCGTGTGTGTGTGTGTGTGTGTGTGTGTGTGTGTATAGATAGATGACTCTCTCTCAGGGAGAGCAGCTCGCAGACTGACTTTTCCTAAAGACATGTTTTATGACAAATGGTCCGACACAGCATAACTTCATCAGAGAAGACAAGACAATGAGAATCTGAAACAAGCTTGTTTTATTCTTCTTTTTAATTGCATACATCTACAGATTGATTTGCGTCCAAATTCCAATACGTTTTATAAATTAGTTTATTAGGTTGACTATGTACAGTGAGATAAAGCTAAAAATTAAAGTAAATACATTTCATTCATGATCATTCAAGAATTTTTTTTTTTTTTAAAGAAATCTCTTAAGCTTAGCAAGGCTGTATGATCAAAAATATAGTAAAAACTGTAACATTGTAAAATATAATAAAATAACTGTTTTCTATTTCAATATATTTTAAAATGTAATTTATTCCTGTGATGACATGACAGGACATTCACATGATCCTTCAGAAATCATTATATATTTTTTATTTATCATCAATGTTGAAGACAGTTGTTATATTATAACAACTTATTGTTATAATATTTTTTGTGTAAACTTGGATAATTTTTTTCCAGGATTCTTTGACGAATACAAAGTTTAGAAATCTTTTGTAACATTTCGTAATATTGTATCTCTTTTGATCAATTTAATGTGCGTGTGTGTGTTTGCGTGTGTGTGTATGTGCAATATATATATATATACACACACACACACACACACACACACACACACATTCTTGAATATGTGGTTTACTGGGACTCTCCATAGGCGTAATGGTTTTTATACTGTACAATCTATATATTCTATCCCCCTACACTAACCCTACCCCTAAACCTACCCATCACACAAAACTTTCTGCATTTTTTGAATTTCAAAAAAAACACTTAAGTATGTTTTTTAAGCCATTTGGCAAGTGTCCTCATAAACCATGTTTACGTTGTAATACCCATGTCATTATACATATTTGTGTCCTTATAAACCACATATACCTGTACACACACATACATACTGTATTGAAGACAGGACAAGACAAGAAAACTACACATCCTAGTTGAATTATTGCGAGCCATCACAACAATCCTGTACAAGGCCATGCGTGCACACGGGCCGTGTGTGCCTGTGTGGCATTGACCTTTTTGGCAAAACTCATCAGTCTTCGGTCAGTCCTCTTTTACCTACAGTAATTATGCCCTACGGAAGCCCACACAGGGACAAACGGAGCGGTTCATACCTCAGAACTGGTCACATCTCCTCCGCTGATCCATTCACAGGGAGTTTGCTGGCATAGAAAACCTCTTCCTGGCCCTTCAACTGGGGCTGTGAGAAAAAAAACACCTACCTCCACAAAACATGGCACAGGAAGTACCCACACACAGTGTGGCACAGCACTGGCTGCCTCACACATTCAGTGGCACTTATACCCCTCAGCTTCAAAGGCAGACGAGCTAGAAAACAGTTTGGTATTTTTCCACTTAGACAAAGAGGCTTTTAAAAGAAAGAAATCGAATTCACGCCACTGAGAGATCCAGAGGTTACTCGAATGAATGAAAATATCTGGTATAATAAAGCACAGCTTTTTGTGATGAATTCAAACACATTAAAGTCTGGACTCTTTCAACATTCATTTCTAAAATAACATACAAGCTTTATTATTACAGGTTATGGGCCATAAGGGTATTCAGCATCAGTTAGTAAAATCACTTGAAAGACACAGCGTTTGGAAGTAAACCATAGAGAGAGATCCAAAAAAATCCATCAATTCTTGATTTTAAAAAGTCTTATGTTAATAGAGACACCGTGATAGAGGCAGCGTGAGTGTGGAGCGTGGCTGAGTGGGGATTAACTCTGAACACTGCCAGAATAGAGCATGTGTGTGTCCTCAGAAACACTAACACAAGCAAACCACGTCCCACTGCCCCCGTAGACACAAACAAAGTCATCCTAGAGAGGGAAACCTCGCCTTTGAGGATCCTCATCCAACCCCTCGTCCCACAGTTCTCCTGCATTATTCACTCAAACACACACACACACACACACACACACACACAGACAGTATTATTCAGGAATTCCTGTCTCACAGACTCTCAACCTGTGGCCCACGCTATGGGGCGAGCAAGGGAGACATGCAAGACAGCGAGAGAGAGAGAGAGAGAGAGAGAGAGAGAGAGAGAGGCCGGTACGGTGGGCAACAACAATTATGATAATTGCCAGGGCACTCAGCTGAAGGATCAATCAGCTGTGATTACAAACCCTCCTGCATGATCAAATATTAATCTGCTGTACCTTCAGTCTGACCTGCCAGCACAGAGCCTCTTACCGACTTATGCATTAAGCGGTTTGCACAAGCTGAACTCATAGCACCTAATAATATTGGACATGCAAGTCAGGGCATTAAAGGGATCTTCCAGGAACTGAATTGACTTACAATAAACAGGGTAAAAATAGTCCAACATAACCAGGATAAACCTTATATGACAGTCCAATTATATTAAACAAGGTATGAGTGTAAAAACCAATTAGGACAAATTCCACGAGCCACCTGATGGATTTTGTTCTTGTCATGTCCAGGAGAGATGTGGCTGCAAAGTCAAAGACAGAAAGGTCAGCATTTAATTACAGTATACAGATGCAATACAGCATTTTCACTTCTTCTCATTTCTGAGAAGATTAAGATGCAGTCATTTGTTTATAGATGCACATGTAAAAAGTTTCAAATTCTGCAAAATGACAACACAAGAATGATAATAAAGTCAGCTAGATGAAAATTCATTAAAAAAAAAATATTACATGAGCAGTTACATAAATAACGAGTTTTAGTAATATTATACATGTTTATATTGTATAATAGTATAGTATTTATTATATAATAATATAATATATAATAATAAATACTATTACATTATATATTAACATTAGTTTTACTAATATTAAAAGCAATAATGACAACAAAATGATCTTGAATATTTAATATTAGTTTCCTAATATTAGAAGTAATAATTATAACAAAATGATCTTGAATATTTCATATTTTAACATATCTTTCTTTGTAATTGTAATCAGAATACTAGAGTTCAGTGACATTAATGTAGAACTGGAGAAGGGAATTAATATATATTAAAAAAAAAAAGATTGATTGACTCTTTCAAGGCATCCCATAAACTTAATCTCAATTTAATCACCATTTGATTTGCATTTAACATGTGCGTTGACATATTATAATCCATTCTGACTGGAATATTCAAATCAAACAGGACAATGATTGAATTAATAGCCACATTAATTACTTTGTACGCAGATGTGAATTAAAAGACAAGTGTCTGTTTCTTTTGTGGCAGACAGCAAATGGTGGTTAACGGGATTAATATGACATTAAATCAACTCAGACACTCAACATTTAATAACACAAAACAGCTTGTGGAAATCATAGGATTATTCCACGGGATTATAACAGTGCCCCCCCACCAGCACAGACCTGAGAGCAGATAGGGACTCCAGATTACCTAATCTACTTACATCTACAAAGCATATTTAAGTCAATATATATTTTTGAATTACACAGATAAGGCTTATTCGGCGATCATAATCTTATTTGAAACCATATTGTTTGGTCTGTTGGGTATTAGGGATAACAGATGTCATGGTTAGTCTCCAGTAAACACTATTTGCGCTGTAATAGTTTGCTTAGAAGCATCGGGGCGCTGAAAGCTGGGGGAGAAAAATAGAAACAAAAGCCGTCTGAAGAGGAAGCGATCTTAATATAAGTGTTTGTGAAATGCAGAAACTGAATGACTTTGAGTGCATTTTCAGTGCTTTAGCATTTAAAAAAAAACAATGATACAGTAGCACACACAAAAAGTTAATATAAAATAATCTATATAATGCCCCACGTTTATTATTCCTGTTATATAATACACATAGTTTAATGTAATCCGTTTTATTATCCACACAGGTGACATTTTTTATTTTCAAGAAATTAGGAGGGGAAAAGTGTTTAATCTCTTATACTAGCAGGTCTAATTTCAGGTCTTTGTTCAGAAAATGAATCCCACTAATAATAGATTAACCCAAATGCTGGTTAGGGGCTAAAGGAACTCTCAGCAGGGAAAACTTGGCAGTGTCAGGTACTGAAACGCTGTAGCAGCCCAGTGAGAGAATGTGTGTAAATGCTCTGTCGTAAACAGGGTGGGAGATGGTCTGCTCTTTGAGACACAGCCATGTACAAACAAGAGCCCAAATGTAAACCAGACTATAACAGTGAAACCCAGACCCCACCAGATCCTTTTCCAAATAAACGAGAGAAAGTAAGGGAGGCAGCGTTTATTTGGCATTTCGACTGAAATTTTAGTAATTCTGGTCCCTCAAATAAATATCACATGATATTTAAAGAGTTCAAATTCTACGGTACAGTAGTCTCAAACAATTACTGTATTGACCTCACAACACGGCCGCTTTGTATGTTGGCATATGTTGGATTTAAATATACTAAAACAGGCACAGCATTCAGCAACCAATAAAAATGAATGTGCGGCAATTAGATTGTTGAAATTAGCCCAGAGAATTATCAAACCATTTAATAGCTTACAGAGTACACACTTACACGATAAATGTACGTTTCAGATAAATTCCTGTTCCCTTTCGCGGCAGCTATGAGAAAATACACACGCGTACGTGTTAAAATTGTTCTACTAATTAATAGGTCAAATTTGACAAACCAAAGACTAAAAAAATTAAGCCGTTCCAAATTTCCAGAGCAATTAAAAAAAATAAAAAAATAAATACATTTATTATCAAAAACTCATTTGGAAATTGTCATAAGTAGCTAGGACAGTTTTGTTTAGGAAACATGATGGCATTTTATGTGTGAAAATAGGCAACATGGAAAAGATCATCTGGAATATAGTTTAAGATACAAAATATTCACATGCAATTATGGCACACGGAAACCTGTGGTGAGAAAAAGGATTGTATAGGATTATTACAATCCTACAGCTTTGTTTGTCTGTGAAAGGTTACAGAAGGACGAGCCATAAAGACTTTTGGATTAGTTCTAATAACTGAGGAATAATTACAGTACAATCTAAATAATGCACATTATATATAAAGTGTATGTTAATATACTAAATACTCAAATGCTTGAATTCGATTATCTTGAGTCCAACGACGTTAAGATAATATTTATCATATAAAAAAAGTACAAAACTGATTTTTTTTAAATAAATATGTTGTATTTAAATGTGACTAAAAATACTATTAAATTCTTGAGTTATACAGATGTTAAAAAAAAGATCATGTTTAATTATTATAGCGGTTTATATAATCACACATATATAATTTTTTGCTTAAATGTAATTGTGTCAAACGGGTGGCATCAGGTTCGGTCTGTCCATGACCAGTCTACACAGTTTCTTCACACATTACGGTCACAACGTAAGAGCGGCGATGAAGTTGCTCATCTCCTACACGGCATTAGCTCAGCTCATGTTGGGGTCAAAGGTCAATGGTACAGACCAAGATCCTCTCCCCTTGTCTCTCCTCTCCCCCTATTCCTCCTCTAATTGCACAACTGGATTAGCACAGCCTTCCCCCAATAATAGAGCTCCCCCAGATTTAATATGGCGGTGGAATCTGGTATATAAGATAATTTAGATAGAAAACTCATGACTGGAGGCTTGTGACATCCAATTCTAGACAAAGCTACTGACATATGTGTGTGTATGTGTGTGTGTACCCTCTCAGCCATAAGACTTCCAGCACACCTGAACACAGTTTAAGACAGGAAAATTAGGCAGACTGTTGAGCACCATTTTCACTGCAAGAAGAGCCAAGAGAACTTTAAAAATCTCTTCCAATTAACTCCATGAAAATGACTGCACTGTGTAATGACAACTTCCCTCTAATTGTAACTTTAAAATAGAGTTGCAGTGCTCCAAAGATACACTCCATTAGCTGTCAGCGAAGAGAAAAGTGGTGACAGAACTGCCACACAATCAACAGTTATAAGACAGACAAACTGTGAAGAGACTCTCTTCTGAACCCAGTGAGTGATAGATTTGTATTAAACTGCTAAAATCATTGTCAACATATAGATGAATGTCAAAAGAGAGGTTGTCACAAAACATACAAACACACACCGGCATACGAACAACGCGATGGTGATACTGTATTTGCCGAAAGCTGCAGCACATCTAAATTTAGTCATCAGTTATATTTAATACGTACATTTGTATAATAATTTTTATTCAATTATTTTAACGAAGATATTATATTACACATCATTATGTTCAAGTGAAAAAGAAATGTTATACATTTTACATTAGTTTGTATTTCCACAGCATTTGCAATAAAAATGTACTTAATATTGGCAATATATATAGTGAGGATAATTTATTTATTTCTCCTAAATATAGTTTCTTTTCACACCTGTTCGTGAAGTCATGGTAACGGGTATCCCATCGAAACCTGTCAATTCACCCCTAACTTTTTATGTGAGAGAATATATATTCTCTGTTATGTCTTTCTATCTCTGAAATTGAAAAGACACATCTTTGTATCTTGTCAAACTATATATAAATGACTATAAAACATCATTCATTCATCCGAACTCAAAACATACAAATGCAGCCTAATACCTGGCTAATAACAAAATTAATGATGTCAGACGATTTACAGCCAAAATGCTATGTTGATGATAATATATAACAAAAACATTTATACTACAAATAATATTATCAATAACAACAGGAATAATAATGGAGGTCATCATCAAAAATAGTGTTAAAGATGTGCAGATTTGAGTAGGCCTCATACCGAACGGTTCCCTAGCACACTACAATCAGTAAAGACACTAATCATAAATACACACCTCTCTCCTCTGAATACTGAGAACTCCATGATACCGGTGCTTCCCGCCGCATCACTGCTCGACTGCCCCTCACTCTCTCCGAGACCAACAACAATTTCTTTTCTTCTCTCTTTTCCTGCTTCTCTCTCTCGCTCTCTTTCCTTTCCGTTTCTATCTCTTTTCTAGAGTTAATGTCACAGAACAAGACTCTAAAAGCTGCTGCATCAAACACAGCACAGAAGAGAGGGAGAGAAAGAGTGTGTGAGAGAAGAAAAAGAAGAGCAAAAGTCAGAAAACCGCTAAATGGCGTAGCCCGTGATTACATTTTTTTCAATCATGTCATTTATACTAATTACACCAAAACAAAAGCAGGAAATCTCTACTTATTTCAATAAACACTTTAAGGAAACAACCAGAAACTTATATTATTTATATATATTTTAAATATATATTAATCTATTTCTCTTCCCTAATCAGGTTATACTGTACGGCACTCGGTCTGTCCATTTGTGCATGTGTGTGTCTGTGTGTGTATGTGTGTGTGCGTGTGAGAGAAAGATAGTGAGTACCAGGAAGCAGTATGAAGCTTGTTCTGTCTGAGCTTTTTAAGTTTCATAGTTAAGATGCAGCAGCGCCACCTTCTGGTAACAAAGTATGAGAAAAATAAGACACCAGAGAAGGAGAGGAACTGTAGAGAAATAGAAGGCAGAAAAAAAGTGTGAATAATAAAAATAATAATAATAAAACACTTTACAGTGATTACATTAAATGATACTCTTCACCATTTTCATCATTGCGTAATGAAAACAGAAAGCTTACCTAGACCTCACCAAGCCATGCATTCATATTTATCTGCCTCCCCCTCTCTATTCCAGCTGTGGTTAGAATAGAGGGATGTAAATAATCATCTGTGTGTCTCACCCCCATTTCCTACAGAGGATCTCCTGCCCTCTAATAACAACTTAATCAGTGTGATTACACATTCATCACTGTGTATGTGTGTGTGTGTGTGTGTGTGTACACGTGTGTGTTGGGTGTGTGTGTTTGAGAGAAGGGGGTGTGGGGGGGGGGGGTTGTTTTAGTTGGGAAATGAAATATTTGGGACCAGGTCCTATGGCCTGAGAGAGGACAGCAAGTCACACGGCAGCTGTATAAACACCCGGAATGTTCTGCGGACAGGTACAAGAGAGACTCCAAATCTGCAACAGCCCAAAACCATTAAGGTGCTACGGAAAAGAATGAATAGAGGAGTCATATTAAAAACATGAATGATTAATTATTGAAAATACGACAGTAATGGTGTTGCCATGGCTAAAAAGGAATCCAAAATAAGAGGAGCAATGGCACTTTTCATGCTTGAATGAGAGTGAATGCATTCAGTTTGGAATATGAGAACTTTGCACGCAAGTCGGTCATATCCACACACACACACACACACACACACACATACACACACACACACACACACACACACACACTTCAACTGCTGTGAAGATGTTTCCTTCTGTGCGTTTGTAATACAGAAGGTAGAAATCAGAAGCAGCTATTAACACAAAACTACCGGACCAATCCTCTCTGAGAGAAACAAAGAAACATTCAGCATTATTTTGTATCTATTCATTGTGTTTCTGAGCAGAGAGAGATGTATAAACCATTAATGACAATCATAATGTGTATGTAGTAGTAAAAAGTAGTAAAACAAAAATAATAATTTCAGATGACAGCAAAGATTTTTGTTGCTCTTATAAAGGATTCAGTTAATCAACATAATGATATAATAAAAAAAAATGTATGTTGTTGTTCATTTGTCTTGAATTAATTAACACTTTACTAAATTTTCTTCATATGCTCAAAATTAAGAACTGAAATGTGACATAATTAGCTTAGAAGTGAAAATCGTTTCAAATTCCCATGACGTGTATTTAACTGCAAGGGAAAAAAATATCAGCACCTATGGTGTAATTTATGCTACCTGAAAAAATAAAAGGTTATGCTGACAACAACCTAGGCTAAAAACTTTTTAAACCTTGCTATATAAAAATCGCACGCATATTAATTATGCAAAATAATTATGCAAATGTTTTCCAGGGCTATGTGTTCACAGCCTCACACCTTTGATAAATATATTAGAGGCCTTTTTGCATATGAAAAGGTGAGAGATATGCAAGTGAGATGGAGGTGTGGGTACGACGCAGGCTATAAAGTTTAAAAATGATTTTTCCTCTTTATACAGTCACACCTGTTGAGATGAGACGAGTTCAGGAAGGCAGTGTGAACAGGAGACGGGAATGAAACAAGTAGAGCACGGAGGCTATAAATATCGGAAATCATATCAACAACTTCCCATGTTACAAGAATTAAGCTGCACGCAAAGTGAAGAATGATGATAAACTTGCCTGAACCTTTCATACAAAAGTGCCTTTCAAACAAGTTTATGGGGAAAATAAGATTATGCGCAACTCTCCATTGTATCAGTGCAGCTTGGAAGCCGCTGTCTTTCTTTGGAAAGGAACAAACACATCTCACCGATCTTTATCTTAACATTAATTCAAAACAACTTCAGTTAAATCACAATTGTTCAAGCATACGGAAGCTAAAATCAAGAATGATTGACTTTTGCTTGTCGTTCTGCTTGCTTTTTGCTTACTATCACTTCCTTCGGCATAGATCTGTGTGCTCTAATCATCCTTTATTGAAGCCTCTCCCTCTGCAGCCTTTTCAAACCCTCGTCAGCAGTAATGGCCACATATTGTTTCTGTGAGTGTGAATTGATTTATATCAGCAGTAAAGCATCCCCAGACATGCAGAGAGGGTCATTGGAACCCAATAGCAATTATATGTGTTAGTCTGAACAGAGAAGGCCGGGGAAAAAGTCGGATCAATACTGCCAGCAAAGGTCAGGAAGATCCAGGCAACAAGGAACAACAAGGAAAACAAAGTGTGTATGTGTTACACTGTCTATATGAGTGGAAGAATATTTGTACAAATCCAAGAATCAACTTCAGGATTTCTGTGTAAATCCATACTTGCGCAAATCAGCGTTGGATTCAATGCAAATATTTGCATATGAAAGGTTTTATGAACGATTTACACAGTCGTTCGTTCAACTCCTGTATCGTGAATGAGGCCCATGCTGAAGATCTGAGTGCAATTTCATCTATATTTCTGATATTTGAGAGAGGAATCACTCAAGAGTTTGTGTTTGAACTTTGTTTAAACATTCTGGGCCTTGCACATGATCTTCATCTACCCCATTCCCCCAGCCTTTAATTACATCTCCCTCACTCCCGCCATTAATATGCTGATCTCATTATGACCTACATTACCCGGATTAACGGATTCAGTAGGAAACTGGAAACCAGCAGCAAACAGTGTTTCCTTCCACAATTCCCATTACCCAAGATTTCAGTTGTTTTCCTACCTTTATTCTCTGACATTCTCTCTCTCTCTCTCTCTCTCTCTCTCTCTCTTTCTTTCTTTCTTTCTTTCTCCTATTCTATTAATCTGAAGTTCTTTCTTTCTTTATATCCAGTTCAAACTAGTGCCAGATCTCTCTCTTTTCTCTGCATGTGTATGTGTGTGCATGAGTCTCTAAGGAGGGTTTGAATCCATATTAATTTCCTTTCTGGCAGTTATGTGCTTTTGTATGAACTGTGGGGTTTCACTTTTAATCTGTCAGTAATTCAGTAATGTGTAAACTAATTATGCCACACATATTTATGTAATTGGTTCAGGGGCCTGAAAAAAATCAATCTGTTGGTAGAGAATGCATTAAAGAGAATGGAGTTATTATAATCATATGTCAAATGCTGATTATGTTATGAAAGTAAAAAGTGGATGTCAGCCACAGGTCAATACGGAGGCCCCCTGGCTCCATAAAAACCCACACTAGTGCGTTCAATAATGGTAAGAGCGCGCGCACACACACACACCTATTAACTCTTATTCACTTTCTCATACACACAGACACAGATCATTGTGCTCTCTCTGGGGCACGGATGGTATTGATATTGCTTCACATAAAAAGCAATTCTGAAAAGTTTGATCTAGTGTTTAGGATTAGCAGGGCTCATGATATCAGTAAAATGATTCCAAGTGGAGGAAAATACACACACCCAAACACACATACTTTGTCTTGAGTTAGCATGGGACATTATCCGCAACATGATCAATAAGGAGCAATAGCCAATCAGGGACTAAAGATGCTATAGAAAAGAGTGACAGAGAGAGAGAGAGAGAGAGAGAGAGAGAGAGAGAGAGAGAGAGAGAGAGAGAGAGAGAGAGAGAGAGAGAGAGAGAGAGAGAGAGAGAGAGAGAGAGAGAGAGAGAGAGAGAGAGAGAGAGAGAGAGAGAGAGAGAGAGAGAGAGAGAGAGAGAGAGAGAGAGAGAGAAAATATTGTGGTAGGGAGGAGAAAGTGATAGTGAGAAAGTAAAAATCTGCCGCATGCAGATCTATGACTTTTTAAAAGAACAACAAAATATCTCAAAATAATCTCTTCTGTTGTCCTTCCAGGGCAAAACAAACTGTCAAATCAGCATAATATCAGACTCAAAATTTGACCTTTTGTATTCATGTTTAAATGTCTCAATTCAAGAGTAAACTGCTTTTGTTTTCTCCCAACAATTAGTCTGAATGATTGTGTATGCTGTAAGATTCATCATCTTGATCAGTTGCCTGGATAATTTCTGACCCTGATCAAATTTAATCAATAATAAATATAAAAATAAATAAATGTCATGTGTAAAAGACAATTTAATCACAGCGCAAATATATCCTGACAGATTAGTCAGAGTTGCAGTCATTGCAAAACATTTACCTACGTCTGTGTGAACTATTTTACATAAAATAAACAAGAAAAGAGAATAATGAAGTAGTTTGCAATTCAAAATTCACTCACTTGCTTCATGTGAGAAAGAGGAAAAAACACTCAACATTACTGTTCCCTAAGCCCTATTAAACAATGCTAAAAAAATAAAAGTATTATTAGGATTGAATGTTAAAGTCTTTACAGTATGAGTTCACAGCCACACTGGACGCAATGTATACGAACGACTTCATTACGCTCATCAAGCATCCTCTGCTGATCTGGTAACAATTACAGCTGACAAGGTTTATGATTGATAACCTTTGTTTACAGTGTTTAAAGAGGGGGCAGATTTCAAAACATCATTTCCCTGAGCACATAAATAACCGAGACTTAAATTGACCCCTCATCCGCAGAAAGGCATACTACGCCTGTCCCAAAAATGTTCGACAATCAAACAACAATAACAGTTTCCATCTTCAGCATGAAATTATGTCCATTTTAAATCCCCAGTAATACATCTTCAGCTGACAGCTCTCAGCCAGCTGTAACGAGCGCAGACGTAAATACAGGACGTAGCTTTACACTGTATCCTCATCTAGAAGCCTGCGCTGATTACTAATGTCTAGATTTCCATCTAGATGTTGCCGACAATGATTGCTAGTGTCTGACTCTGTATTACACAGCAGGAAAGGAAAAGAGGTGTTAGTATGCGATATGATTATGAAGACACTGAGGATTATGTATTACATCGTCTATTTTTAATTATAAGCATTTTGCATGTGATTAAATGCTAGACTATTGTGATTAAATTCACATTTATTATACAAATTAAAGGAAAAGTAAAGAATTACAGTAAAATCTAGCAAAAAAACGTTGTATAAACGTACAGAATAAAATGTCTAAGGTGGTCCGACAGGCTGCCTGTAGCTTGTGAAGCCAGCAGCAGAGCGGATGTAAGTCAATATGGGCTCATATGGCACGCTGGAGGCACAGAGACTGGAGTCTACAGACCGACAATCTTCATCTGAACATCACTGGCTCCAGATATGGATTTGAAACCGCCGGTGGGAACTCACACTTCATAACAGAAACTTCCTGTCTCTGTGTGTCCTCCTCTTCTGTGGCTCCCCGCCCAACCATTTTCTGTCACATCTCTCTCTCTTTCTCTCAAAAGACGTCTTTCTTCTTGTTTTATGGATTACACTGCATCAGCACTAATGTGTCTTTTCATTAATTATGGATGCAATTTTGTGCCCTTGTCCAACCTTTATTTATTCAAAAGGAGAACAGCATCTGAAGTCTGAACTGAGAAAGAGAAAAGAGGAAAAGTGTAATCTCCTGCCACACCTTTTACACATTCATAGCTTAAGTCTCATTATTCACATGGGCCTGACGCTCCGCAAACACACACAGCCCATCTGCCTTGAGAAACCCCTTCTAATGAATTCACCTGTCCTGGGAGCAGAGTAGTGGCCGCAGTCTGATCCGGGAGGCTCAACATAAATGACGATCCAAATCCATACAGATCCTGCGAAACGGAATTGATAGCGGTGGTCCATGCTGGGAATATGTTCTTTAGGGTTAGCAGGGCATCTCAAAGTAGCTTTTTCTCTTCCACAGGCACACGCACACACTGTTCCTCTCCCAGTTTCCCTTATTTCTCTCTAAAGCCCTCTCCTGTTAAACAAATTGCTGGTACAGGGATGTGTAGTCTGGGTTAGTTGATCAGGCTTTGATGTGAACAAGTCAGTAAGAGGTCATCTGTCTCTGAAAGCACTGCCAAGGGCTCCAGCGAGCTAATATACTTGGCATGGGCACAAGTAGAAGACAGAGAAAGAAAGATAGGTATATAGATAGACAGAGGAAAAAAAAGAATGAGAAAGGGAAGGGGAAAGAGGTATAACAAAACTGGACTTGTATGGCATAGGATAAAATACATAATATTGAATATGTTCAATAGTTATTATACAATAGTTATTATAATATAATAAACTGTTATAAAAACAATATTTATTATGATTTAGTAATTTAATTTTCTCTACAATGCAATGTGTGTCCCAATTTTCAAGATCTGAATTTTGCCTTTAAATGTAATGAGACATGGAAGGAACAGTCCATTAGCCACACTAAAAAGACAAGCATACAGCATGATTTTGCATGCTGGTCAAAAATGGTTTATGTGGTCTTGCTCAGGAGCCCATTTCTTTCCCAAGACAGTTGACCAAGCGGTTTTGCTGGCCTAATGAAGAGGCCCGATGGGAACGTTCGCATCGCATGGACTTTTCAACAAGGATTTCTGTGTGTTTACAAACCCGATTCCAAAAAAGTTGGGACACTGTACAAATTGTGAATAAAAACAGAATGCAATGATGTGGAAGTTTCAAATTTCAATATTTTATTCAGAATACAACATAGATGACATATCAAAAGTTGGGACAAGGCCATGTTTACCACTGTGTGGCATCCCCTCTTCTTTTTATAACAGTCTGCAAACGTCTGGGGACTGAGGAGACAAGTTGCTCAAGTTTAGGAATAGGAATGTTGTCCCATTCTTGTCTAATACAGGCTTCTAGTTGCTCAACTGTCTTAGGTCTTCTTTGTCGCATCTTCCTCTTTATGATGCGCCAAATGTTTTCTATGGGTGAAAGATCTGGACTACAGGCTGGCCATTTCAGTACCCAGATCCTTCTTCTACGCAGCCATGATGTTGTAATTGATGCAGTATGTGGTCTGGCATTGTCATGTTGGAAAATGCAAGGTCTTCCCTGAAAGAGACGACGTCTGGATGAGAGCATATGTTGTTCTAGAACTTGGATATACCTTTCAGCATTGATGGTGCCTTTCCAGATGTGTAAGCTGCCCATGCCACACGCACTCATGCAACCCCATACCATCAGAGATGCAGGCTTCTGAACTGAGCGCTGATAACAACTTGGGTTGTCCTTGTCCTCTTTAGTCCGGATGACATGGCGTCCCAGTTTTCCAAAAAGAACTTCAAATTTTGATTTGTCTGACCACAGAACAGTTTTCCACTTTGCCACAGTCCATTTTAAATGAGCCTTGGCCCAGAGAAAACGGCTGCGCTTCTGGATCATGTTTAGATATGGCTTCTTTTTTGACCTATAGAGTTTTAGCCGGCAACGGCGAATGGCATGGTGGATTGTGTTCACCGACAATGTTTTCTGGAAGTATTCCTGAGCCCATGTTGTGATTTCCATTACAGTAGCATTCCTGTATGTGATGCAGTGCCGTCTAAGGGCCCGAAGATCACGGGCATCCGGTATGGTTTTCCGGCCTTGACCCTTACGCACAGAGATTGTTCCAGATTCTCTGAATCTTTGGATGATATTATGCACTGTAGATGATGATGATAACTTCAAACTCTTTGCAAGTTTTCTCTGAGAAACTCCTTTCTGATATTGCTCCACTATTTTTCGCCGCAGCATTGGGGGAATTGGTGATCCTCTGCCCATCTTGACTTCTGAGAGACACTGCCACTCTGAGAGGCTCTTTTTATACCCAATCATGTTGCCAATTGACCTAATAAGTTGCAAATTGGTCCTCCAGCTGTTCCTTATATGTACATTTAACTTTTCCGGCCTCTTATTGCTACCTGTCCCAACTTTTTTGGAATGTGTAGCTCTCATGAAATCCAAAATGGGGGGGGGGGGGGGGGGGTTATGGGGTCCCCTCATGAAAGTCCTTGTCAGTCACATGATGATGATTATGCCAATTAATCTCGCTATGCTGCTGACAACATACGCTCATAATTACCATTTTATCCCGTAACCCTGTAATATTCAGCTACCTCTCGCCATCTCACCAAAGAAGTTAAACTTATAACGGGAAGCATTTATCAAACACACACTCGTTCCGTCACCCCCATCATATACACATAAAACACCTTCATCTCACACCCGCCTGATGTCTTGGTTCATGCTGTGCGTGCTAGGCTGACTCACACACATACAGACAAGGAGCCTCGCACTATTTCAGCAGGCAGCAACAGGAAAGTAGGAGATGGGGATTTTAGTGACTCATTAATTCCACCTAATTATTCTCCATGACATCCATTTCTGACATTTCCTCTTAGTGTTACAACTCACTGACCTTAAACGTGAGCCCAGCGCTAACGGCTCTCTACAGAGTTCAATCCTGTGCTAAATGTGCTCCGAGCCAACAAACGCAGTGTTGACCATTAAAAGCATTCTGTGCCTTATAAAGATGGGCCATGATGGCCAACTAGTCCCCCAATGACTAACTAATCAATTAGGGACATTTTTTCATATTCAGTTTTTTTTTCTTTAGCATTGGGAGTAGAGGTGTCAGAAATAAACTGTGGAATTAAATAAATGATATCATGTTAATACTACACATACAATAAAACAATAAATGATCCAGTGCCAGTAACTGGTTGACACCCCAAAATAGTAGGTGGCAGTATTTCTACTTAACATTGCCACCCGTCATTAAACAGAAAAAAGATGATGGTGCATGGTGCAAAAAGTTGGGCGGGGTGCCAGAGAGAGCATGGTGCCCGCATGGTGCACAAAGATGGTGCAAAAAGATGATGGTGATGGTGCAAAAGATGATGGTGCAGTGCTACTACTGCCACACAAAATTATGACAGAAGAGGTGACAAGCAAAAATGAGACAATCAAACAAAAGCCTGAAAAAAGTTAGCTTGCCAGTGTAAAATATACAGGGTTTTAGAAACCCCAGTCAGTCACTAGTAAGTTCTTTTTGCAAAGTAATGCATTGTGAAGCTTGTATGAGATGTGACAGTCCGCTCTGCTTCCACGTTACTTTTTGCATGAGCTTCACAATGCAATTATGTCATGCTCCACAACGTAACATGCTGACGTTTACATCAAGCGTGAACTCATGAACGTGCATATGAGAGTTGGCTGGAAGTGATGCAGTTAAAATTTTTTAAAATATCAGTATTTTTCCTTAAACACACCTATCACTTCACTTCAGAAGACACTGATTCATTCTCTGGGGTTGTATGAGTTACCGTCGTGATCGCTTTGCAAGTTTTTTGATGCGTTAGCTTTTGAGTTACTATCCACTAGCATTACATGGTCTCACAGAGATTAATTTTTTTTTCTAAAAATCATTGTTTATCTGAAGAAAGAAGGTAATAAACATCTGGGACAGCATGAGGGTGAGTAAATAATAAAGACATTTGTGGAGTATCCCTTTAGAGAGGAATTTGACTGATAGCATTATTTGATTTTATTTATTCAAAAATTCTATAGACATTGCGATAATACTGTTATTGTATTTTTTTGGCGACAATCATCATGCAGTGAAAATCTAGTATTGTGACTTTGTCCCCACTCTAATATTGTGAATTTATCCCCTAATGCACTGTTGCTACATCCAAAAATATGTATCTTAAATTGAATTGCCTTAATATTTAAAATAAAAAAAATAAATAATTTCACTCTTCTGTGATAAGTTCATTCCATTGCACTTTTGTATTTCCTTAATAGTGAAGAAACAGAAACTATAAAAATGAATACAATTTAGTAAAAATTATCAAAATGATTGTGACAAGTTAAATTGATGGAACAAAGATGGGGCTATAGCATAAAGCAGCTTTCACAACGTAAAAATGCTATGGGAAAAAAGTCAGGTGAACTCAAAACCAACCTAATTATTCAGTTTCCTCAAGACTAATTAGTCAAGTCGATTTGGAAAAACTAGACTAGAGGATCATCTTATTCATGACACAGAGAAACAGCCAACATGATTCTAGCAGTGACCAGAGAGGGTGGGAGAGAGACAGACAGGCTGACTGACAGACGGAGACAGCGTGACAGAGAGAGAGTGGCAAGTCCCATCACCGTCCTTTTTGATCACATTCATCGGCTACCCCCTCCCCAGCGCAGCAGAGGGGTTAGATTTACCCAGTTTACCTACTTTCAGCACAACTGAGGAGCCACACACATTGATCTCGGCTGAGAGGGAATTGAGAGAGAAAAAGATGAAGAGCGAGTGAGAGAGAAAGAAAGACAGAGAGAGAGAGAGACCATTAACTCTGCTGCTGTACAACTGTACAGCTATTGATTGATGGGGGTGATGCTGTTAATATTATTTATGGAGGAGCAGCTCCTCTGCTCTCTGCCTGAGCCACAACCCATAATAAGCAATAATTGATGGCTCGGGAGACACAACTTCCCCCCGCACGACCCCAGAGCAGTGGGAACTAGACGGATGGCCTCCAACGCAGTTATGATTGATATTATCAGATTACATAAGCGGCTGACATGAGGCCAGGCCGGCCAGCTCAAGTGGGGGCATTGATTTTTGATTAGGACGGCACTCAACACATCATAGAGCAGGGAGGCAGGGGGAATGCACCCCGCAGGCCTGGATACGGGATGATTATTATGGTATGTCTGTGGCTGCTGCGCGGAGACGGTGGCGTTTTAGCGGGTTGTGCTGTGAGAGTGTACGTTTGCTAAACTTGGTGATATTAAAGACTACATATACAACAAACCAAAATAACTGAACCATAATAAGGAACTGAAGCCTTTCATTTGTCTGATGTAATTGTGCATATGGGGCTGTAAATAGGCAGGCCTGTAGGTCGTAAGTATGCATGTGTTTGTGTCTATGTCCATGCACGCACACTTATATCAGAATAGAGACACACAGATGTGTGCATCTAATTATCCCAAAGATAATAACACCATAGCTATACTATTAGACATCACATGGCACATGATGAGCATAACTGAAGTTACATTTATTCAGCCTCTCAAACCTCAAGCCTGTAGTTAGCTGAATTAAAGGTGAACTGTGTAATTTCTGTCACTAGCAACTCCAAACGGAATTGCAAAAATTATGACTGTTTCCAAACAGGTCACCCAAACACTCCCCCCATCTGCCATTGATCAGACAAATAAGTAGTATAGTAAACAAAGATCTTGAAACATAAATCTTTTGGAACATTATACATGTTTTACTGTCACTTTTGATCAATATACAATAATGTGCCCTTGCTGAATAAAAGTATTAATTTCTTTAAAGGGGTCATGAACTGAGAAATCAACTTTCCCTTGAGCTTTTGATATATAAAAGGTCATGGTAATATAAGAATATCCTGTAAGTTTCAGAGCTGAAAATTGAATTGACAGCTGGCTCAGCAAACGATCGATCTGCGAATGTGCGTCCCCGTGACGTCAGAGTGCAGTGAAACGCCGCCTCAAGACGAACGCCTAATTATGTAGCCCCGCCCACCGACTCGTGCCTGTCCTGACATGTTAGATAAATAACATAGGCCTACGTGGAGCTAAACCGGATTGAGCTACCAAGCAATAAACATGCAGCATAAACTTCATTCGGATTCCAATATTAGCAACGCATGGTTGAACTTTATTTTTAATGAAGTTCCAGCTCACGTGGGGAAGACATTGTGCGTTTGTTCGCTTCATTTCACTGTGGATTCGTTTGTAAACAAGATGTCCCGGGGCTATGTGTTTTCAAATCGGGCTACCAAAATGTATCACCGGCCTGCCTGACGGGCTATCTTAAATAGTGAAATAACATTCCTTTCTTGATGTGCGTTGTTCACTCTCTTGACTTGATGTTTGAAAGAAAAATACAATCTATACAGCGGAAGTTTTGAACATGCTGAATTGTCTGCGAAGTTTTGCAGATGCGCGCGTGTTAGTGATGCGGTTCGCGGTTATATCCACCAATCGGCCGGACCAAGTTATAAAAAATAACATTCCAATTAATTGCGGGTGGATGAGAGATAAATCATTGTGTTTGTTTGATAAAGACATAATGCGAGCCCTGTGGGAGTCGGAGTCGAAGCTCATTATAATATGCAAAACTGTTATCCAATCATAGCAGTGGGCGTTTACTTCCAAGTCTTGAATGCGGCACACCCATAAAAACTGAGCGTTCCAGGAGAGAGGCTCAAAACCAGGGTAGAAAACAGCCTATTACTTATTCATTATGATGTTTTTAAATGTAAAAACCACGCGAACATCATAAGTTGACCTCAGACAACAGTATAAAAATTAAAAAAAAGCCAGTTCATGACCCCTTTAAAAAAAGGGGTATGCACCAAGTAGAATAGACTTGTAACCCTTTTCAGCTGGGCTAGTTGCAACCACTGATCTATAATAAGTGATGTTCACATTGTCTTTTAGGATGATCACAATATAAAACATCCCTTTCAGACATAAATAAGAAGCTTCATATTCAAAAGTAACTTGTTATACAAAACCCTTGTGGAAACAGGGCATTGAAGACATTTTGCCCTTTACCCATGATTCTCTGCTTGACCCAAGCAACAGCTGGATGACTCCGTGTGAGACCACCATGACAGGCAGTGGCCATTAACGTGTCATTTCCTCCTCCTTTTATCTGAATGAAGAGTGACCTCTCCATTTGACCCCAGCTATCATAACATCCTCTGTTTAAAAATGGAGGCTATTCACTATGGAATAACAGTTATCAAACTGCCCAGAGGCTGCTCTCATCAGGCCAGTGATTAGAAATGATCACAAAAATGAAAAATGAATGGAAAATTAACCCCAAAATGAACTCACTCTTAAACACACTCACACACATTTGGCCATCTATCTTTTTCTTATTTTCTCAAGCCCCCCCCCAAACCCCCCCCCCCCCCATTTAATCATACACGCACTCAGACAACGATCAGTCAGATGACTCAGTAGTGGTCATCTTCAGGTTCCTCATGTTCTGTTTGGGGCCTGAGGAAATTTTAATAGCTCAAAAACATTATTAGCACTGAAGCCAGGTTGATACTTAATGGCATCTCATAATCTTATGAAAACTGATTATAAACAATTTCCACATGGATTAAACATCCTCTTTGAATGAATTTATGTTTGGGGTCTCAGAGACCCTAGATGTAAAACATTAATTAATGCAATGACTTGTACACTGATGTGTACACACTGTAGAAATACACTCATGACAACTGTCTAATTTAAATGTATATTATATTATATTATATTATATTATTTTATAGTATTTAAATTTGACCCCAAACAGAAACAATGCTACTACAAATAATTTATCGTGACCGTTTATGCTGGGATGCGTAGGTTGTTGCTAGGCTACCCGTAACTTGAAACGATTTAATGACATTCTTTTTAAATGTTTTTTAAAGAGGGAGTTGGTTCACCCTCTGCCTATGACACAGAGAATCTCAAAACCTGAGAGTTAACATGTTTAAGTTATAAAATGCCATGTATATTACTTATATTTGAGCTATAAAAATCTGATACATGTTCAGCACAATGAACCAACTGTTGTGCATCTGACTATGCATGATCCCTCTAACCTTTCACCAAACACACACACACCTCCCTGAGGTACCAGCTCAATTACTAGAGTCATATGGGTTGCACTCAGAGTCACAAGTTTCTCAATGTGCAGTTTGTGTAGAATGGTAGATGATCAAGTAGCCAAAACATGCAGATTTTAAATGAAAATGTGTGTGAAAACCATAATAAAGCACTCAAAAGAGTTCAGTGTGCTATGAGTGTACATGGTGTTAAGTGTGTGTGTGTGTGTGTGTGTGTGTGGTCCTGGTAAACCCTACATTATGGGGACAAATTGCCCCCACAAAGATGGCCATATCCAAAATCATTGTCCTTGTGGAAAACCGCTTATCATACAAAGTTATGCTTTTTTTTTTTGGAAAATGTAAACATGCAGAAAGTTTTCTATGATGGGTAAGTTTAGGGGTAGGGTTAGGTGATAGAATATACAGTTTGAAAAGTATAAAAATCATTATGTCTATGGAAAGTCCCCATAACACCCAATGTGTGTGTCTATGTTAGCCTGTCTGTCTGTGTGTCTGTCTGTCTGTGTCTGTCTGTGTCTGTCTGTCTGTCTGTCTGTGTGTGTGTGTGTGTGTGTGTGTGTGTGTGTGTGTGTGTGTGTGTGTGTGTGTGTGTGTGTGTGTGTGTGTGTGTGTGAGAGAGAGAACCACACTCAGAGCTCATGATTAATGTCTCCTCATCACTTCTTTGACACCTTTCCTTGTAATGGTTCTGTACTTCAGAATCAACTAATTATCTTCATTTTAGATGTCCTCGTGTGCCATATTTCTGTTTTCTGCACTGGTTTACCATTCACATGACGGAGATGTACTGAAATTGGAACTAATTGCATTTGGGTTTATTCAATGAATAGCATTCGATTTTTATTTACACAGTTCATAACGGTAATTGAATACAAATAATGGGCAGGTATCTGCTCAGCCATCATGAGAACTGACCCTTGGCTGACCACTCTAAGAGAGACAAGGCCAGAGCTATGCACCACCTCACACATTAGAAACTCTCTCAGCTAGTAACAAGAGCAGGTATTCATAACCATAATATTTCCAACATTCCAACTAGGTAACGTCTAATCAAAGCAGTGAGGAAAAAGAAGTCATTGAGGGAATGTTATTTCAAATTTTTTAATTTCCAAAATCTTTTCGCCCGACAGAGGTGAAACTCAGTTGGGTGAGAAGGTGAGAAGAGTGGACTTAAATATGATTGATGACTTTTTTTCATAATTACATTCCAAACATTACACAGTGGAATTCAGTGGTGGTGTTAGCTTACCATTAACTACCTGAGTAAGTGCAGCTGGGTCTACTAACATGAATCAACTAATTCAAATCTTTCATTTCCTAACACATTTTAAAGATGAGTCCTTCGGTCTTTTCCAAGTCAACTCTTAAAAATACTGAAAAAAAAATACAATTATTTAAACCAAACAAAAATCTAACCAAAACAAAAATGGCAAAAAAAAAAAAAAAAAAAAAAAAAAAAAAGATACACACATACAAAAATAAATACAATACAATAAAAAAAAAAAAAAAATAAATAAATAAAATACATAAAATAAAATAAAATAAAAAATCCACACAAATAAATCTGCACAATTTGGACAATATGGCTATTTAAAAGCCTGTGCTTTAAGATTTGAGACACTTTAAAGGATTAGTTCACTTCAGAATTAAAATTTCCTGATAATTTACCTATCCCCATGTCATCCAAGATCTTCATGTCTTTCTTTCTTCAGCTGAAAAGAAATTAAGTTTTTTGAGGAAAACATTCCAGGATTTTTTTTCCTTCAAGATTTTTTTCCGACGTCATCACGTCGGAAAGGTCACGCCCGTGACGTAGGTGGAAGTACCGACCCAGTGATAAAATGAATGTGCAAAGACTAAATCAAACGCCCTTTACAAAAATAAAGGTAAAACAATGATGTCAGACGATTTTGAAGTTGGAGGAGAACATGAGATGGAGTTTTTCGGCACTGGGTCGGTACTTCCACCTACGTCAAGGGCGTGACCTTTTGATGACGTCGGAAAAAAATCATACGTCGTGAAGAAGCAGAACACCGAAGTCGAGCATTTGTGGTTAAAAAGTATATACTTTTTTTTTTTTTTGAAAATGACCGATTGTTTCGCTAGATAAGACCCTGTTCCTCGGCTGGGATCGTGCAGAGCCTCTGAAGCCCTTTGAAACTGCATTGATTTGGACCTTCAACCCGTTGGTTGCAATTGAAGTCCATTATATGGAGAAAAATCCTGGAATGTTTTCCTCAAACTTCTTTTCAACTGAAGAAAGAAAGACATGAAGATCTTGGATGACATGGGGGTGAGTAAATTATCAGGGAATTTTAATTCTAAAGTGAACTAATCCTTTAAGGTTGATGGTTTAAGGTTTAAGGCAAGACTCAAATGCTCAAGTCAATCTCGGTCCAGTGGTTTATTGTGGGAGAGCAGAAATGATTAATTCAGACATGATTGGGTTTAATTCACCCCAAGATGACTCACAAATCAGCCTCTATGGATTATCTGCTCAAAGGATCTATTGTGCTGAGTCGAGGGTCATGATATCGGCCTGAACTCTGAAATTTATACCACTGAACTAAAAGGCTTTAATACATGTGTTAATGCAACGCATAATGCTTTTAAAGAATACATTTTAGAACACATCACCTTTAACATAGCTCTTTTCATTATGGAGGATAATTGCTGGCTTCTAAGCTATGATCAGGAACTTTGACTTTAGGTACAGCTGTAAAGATTGTCAATTAATTAGTGGTGTCAATTAAAAAGATGCATTTAATTTGCCATGGGACAAAAAAAAAAAAAGATCATTAATCATTCAAAATTAATATTCATCTCAGAGAGATTACAGAAAGTTGCACGTATGCATAGAAAGCAAGGCCAGGCCAAACCTTCAGGAGGTTGAACACAGGCCTGTTCACTGCAGGACAGTCTGCATGATTAATGACCTCCAATTAAAGGCTGGATGACAGATTTGACATTCATATGATGCAGTCCCCAAAGATAACCTTCTCTCTCTCTCTCTCTCTCTCTCTCTCTTCAGCTCACACAAACTCATCGTCTGAGCCAGTGCTGCCTCTAAACATCAGCAATGACAGATCTAAAATGCTTTAAAGCTGGACGTCAAACAGCTCAACATTTTTCCTTAGTCAACATCATCTATTGATGTCCAAGCGGACAGGCTGTCAAATAGGACTGCACTGCTGCAACTTTGAAAACCCACATGGAAGACTAAACTGAAGATTGACAAAATGATGCACATATCTGGAATTGTTCCAAAACAATACCACACCAATCTCTTAACAGCTGCTTTAGGTTTTTATATTTACGTTTTATGAAGTGAACATCTGTGTGGGACACTTTCTAAACGACAAAAAACATGGGACCCTTTATATTAAGTGTCTTTAACAACAATATACTAACATTTAAAATAATCATTTAATACCATGAACTTACTATATACATACACATTTTACATTGTACTTGTATTAAATATAAGTACAACGTAAAACGTGTATGTATATATTGTCCTTGTTACATATGTTACATGTACTTACCATAGTAATAGCAGTAAATTATGCATAATTACATGGAACTAACCCCTTAACCAAACCCTAATCCTACCCTAACCCTATAGTAAGTACATGCTGTTTATTAATATTACTCAGTACTTATATAAATTACATTGCAACAATGACACCTTAAAATAAAGTGTAACCAAAATACCATATGCATATAATTACAGCTGTAATTAATTGCTGTAATTACATCTATAATTAAACTGTTGACCTTCCCTTACCTCTTAACCCACCCTTAAAACTAACCATACCATGAAACCTGTCCCAAACCTTACCCGTATCTCACCTCAATAGCAGTAAAAGTGTTTTGCAATACAACAAACACAATAGGTACATTGTACACCATTTTTTTTTTTTTTTTTAATTGAAGCAAGTACATAGTAGTTATAATATATTATAACAATAGTCCAAATATATTAGTGAAGATCTTAAGGCTTCTTTCGTCTCAAAAAAAACACCCTTAACAATCCCCATTGCTGGAAGTGAGAGAGAGAGAGAGAGAGAGACTATACAAGGCCGTGCAAGAGGAAGAGAAGGGGAAAAAAAATCTGCCAGCAATTAAACACAGACAGCGTTTTTACTTAGGGAAAAAGTAGCTGTTGTACTCAGAGCTGGAGCTGCCCGTGGGCAGCCGCGGAAGTGTCATTAAAAGGAGAAAGGATGCGTGAACAGCTGTTTTCAGTGCTGGCTTACACTGCCTGCCATGTTTCCCTTTTGTAGTCACAGTGCAGGAATACCACAAGCCTCTGCCACGCCCGCCAAACTACACCTCACATGGCTAACATATGCCTTTGGATGAGGGATGGAGACCGAGACTGAGAGAAAGGGTGTAGGAGAAGAAAGGGCGGGAAAAACGACACGCTATTGAGCTTACAGTAGCCTCGTGCTAGTGGTGGTACAGTTAGTCAATGACAGCATGATTTCCCACTCATCACAGCATGTGCGCTGTATTTAATGGGCTAGACTTTATAGAAACATGTTGATTGATGTAACGCAGTAATGGGGCAAGAGTAATTATTACAATTTTGTGTTGCCAAAAACTACACTACCATTCAAAAGATTGGGCTCAGTAAGGCTATGTTCAGACTGCAGGCAAAAGTGTCCCAAATTTTTCTTGCTCATATGTGACTCAGATCTCTTTTTTTCCCCCTTTTTTTCCCCTCCTTCTTTTTTTTCATAATAGTGTGAACAGAACAAACAACATGGAATCTGATCTTTTCAATTCTGACTTGGGTCACTTCCATATGTGTTCCTAAATCAGATACAGGTCTGATGTTTTGCTATGCGACCTCTGACTTAAAGTCGCATAAATTCTAATATGACTTTTCAGACTCTTAAGTTACTCTAGATCAACATTTGTCTCAATTCTGCGCTGATGGGAGTCACTCCAAAGATTTTACATAGGCCTACCGGTAGTTCTTATGGAATACGTCAGCGAAGTTAGTCATTGGAGGGACGGTGAGCTGTTATACTCAGTATTATAAGTTTTACGGTGACAAGCAAAACTTAAGGGAAAAACTGTATGAGAAAAACGTTCTCTATCTCCTCATCCTCGTCTGCGTCCTCCTTATTGCCTGCACACAAATTAGCTGGCTTCCACGGCATATCACCTTATAAATGAACACGTAAATGCTGACTTCAGTAACCTCCGTGTTTACTTGTGTATAATTCTGTGCTGAATGCTGTCTTTGTTATTGTTCTTGTGCACATGCTGGTCAGTTCAGGACTGTGATCTGTTCACACTGGAATCTGATCAAGGTTGCCAGGTTTGCATAACAAAACCAGCCCAATTGCTATTCAAAACTGCCCAATAACAGGCAAAACTAGCCCAATCTCGTTCAAGGGGGGGTGGGGGGTAGCCCTGTACAAATTTAGTTCCTGTGGGGGGTCACTTCATCCCTCAGACTAAAAAAAACCCCCTGCAGCAACAGTGTGAAAAAGTATACCAATTCTGCAGGAAAACCGCAGACTTGACAACACTGAATCTGATACTGGCCACATTTAAAAAAAAAAAAAGGTTGACAGCAGCCTCAACATTGGTGGTTGACAGCAAAGAGTAACTTACCACACATACTCCTCATACCATGCATACTTTATGATAATACATACAGTTATTTGACAAGTTGTCTTGTATACAGCACATATGAACTCTCAAAATTTGGTTGTCCTGAAATTTAAGGTTTAAAGTCACTACTGTTATAGAATGCGGTTTTCAATCATGTCTTTCATAACCAAACTGTGCCTGAACATAAGTCGTTGCACTCCAAACAAAACTCGATTTTTAAGGTTATTTTTAATCTAAAAGATGCAAATAACATTCCTATTAAACTTTTCATTTTCAATGTTGTGACTTAAATGGTTTGCTGACACATCAGTTGCATCCAGAGTTAAAGAAAGCCTGTAGGAGAGGAGAGGAGTGTGATAAAGTGTGTTTATAGGGACCATCAGTGCCACTCAGGAGCGAGCCCACCTGTAGTCTGCAAGTCATTATGCTGGGGTCACGGGATATCCTTCATGCAAACGCACACTCACTTCACTTCAAATTGGGTGTAAAGATCCCATTTCCTCTCATTCGCAAACTGAAACACCTGTCCAGGGATGGGATATGATGTCGCCATGGTACCCTGCCATCCATTACAGTATGTCCCCACTACCTGCAGATGAAAATGTTGAAAGAAGATTCATATTTAGATAATGTACCATCTAATAAGATGATTTGTTATGTTGTACAGCATAAAAATGTTTAATGCAAATTGCCCCTTTATTTACATTTAAATGGCTAAATATACACTACTGTTTAAAAGTTTAGGGACGGTTTTATTTATTTATTTATTTTTAAGTCTCTTATGTTCACTAAGGCTGCATTTGTTTGATCAAAAATACAGTAAAAACTGTAATATTGTGAAATATTCAGTCACATGATATCGCTATTATACATTCCATACATTCCATTCATTGTACTGCTTAATATTTTTGTAGAAACCATGATGCACTTTTTTCTTTCTTTTTTGAAATAGAAATCTTGTAACAATGTAAATGTCTTTACTGTCATTTTTGATCATTTAATTTTATTTATTTATTTCTTTATTTATTTTATTTTTTTCCCTTACTGAATAAAATTATAATTTCTTAAAAAAAAAAAAAATCTTACTGACCCCAAAATTTTGAACAGTAGTATAAATGTTATGAAAAGCAAAATGCTAGTCTTTAAATATTTATTAAATAGGCCTAATTGGCATGGTAAAACAGCTTTACATTGCCATGGCATTGGTAATTTAAATTGGTAAATTACAGACATAGACATTTAAACATAATTTTAAAAAGTTTAATAAAATAATAAGAATTGACTACATCACATGAATACTCATGACCACCAACACAATGAAAAATCTGAAAACACCACAATAAATAAAAATTATAATGTGCATTAAGAATGTGTCTTCGTGAAAGCTGTAAGCTGTTAGAACAGTTAGTTAGAAGGAAAAACAAAAATCTTAATCATGTAATTTTTGGTTATTTCTTTCCACCATTATTTGCTTGAATCTAAGAATATCTTTTTGCATTTACAGTTGCACACTGCCATTACAAGTCCTCTTTAGTCTTTATGACAGAACACTTCGGAAATCTGGCTCAGTTTGTATACAGTACACACTCACAGCTATCACAACAGATGTCAGAATATGATAGAAACTTTGTTTCACAAAGCTTTGTATCACTTCCAGAAAATGGAAATGCTTTTATTTCCAACAGTAAAATCTGCAATGCATTTTTAAAAATTGGTTATTAATGACACTGAGAAGACATATAAACAGAGACTCATTTTATTCTGCGCCACACCTCTACTAACCCTGAAATAACTTACAACCCAAGGCCTGTTTGACACCACACACCTCACAATCCCCCTTCACCTGACATGCTTCTCCGCACTAAATCACAGGAGCTGCTGTGACCGTGCTGACATGCTAGATATGGCCTGCAGTCAGAGCACTCAATCAGCCGCACTGCGATAGAGGTCCGTCCAGCGCCCTGTGTTTCTCCAGCAGAAGAGCAATGAGAAACAGACAGCACGTCCACTCACATGGATAAAAAGATCAACATGGACATATAAAGAATGATGGGAACTTTTTATGGATCTAGATCTACTTAAACAGTGCATTGCACAAAAATAAAAAAGTCATAAAACTTAGTATTATATTATATACAACACTATTAAAGAATCTGCATAGGTCTATACTTTTCTGATAAATACTATCAGTGCCAGATGCAGCAGTTACTGTTTTGTGTATTTGTGGTGAATGAATTGAGACAGTCCCTTGTGTTTGGACCACATACCACTACAACAACAAAAACACACATCCTAAACTACTAGAAATCTACCCTGATAAGTTGCTTTTTTTAAATGGATTTTGTTGCTGAAGTGTTGAAGTTGTGAATGTATTTGGTTATTGCATTATTCTTTTTACAGCCTTCACAAAGGTATTTTGATTCCATTCAAAAGTTTGGGGTCGGTGAGATAAATGTTTTTGAAAGAAGTCTCTTATGCTTACAAAAGCTGCATTTATTTTGATCAAAAATACAGAAAAAAACCAGCAATATGAATTTTTTTTACAATTTACTGATTTCTAAAATATAATTTATTCCTGTGATGCCAAAGCTGAATTTTCAATTTTCAAGTTTCAAGTGTCACATGATCCTCCAGAAATTTATTCTAATATGATGATTTGGTGCTCAAAAAAATTTCTTATTATTATCAATGTTGAAAACAGTTGTGCTGCTGTGATATATTTTTTTCAGAATCATCTCTTTGATGATTACAAAGTTCAACAGAACAGCATTTATTTGAAAAAGAAAAACTTTACTGCCACATTTGATCAATTTAATGCATCCTTGCTGAATTAAAAAAAAACAAAAAAACACTGAGCCCAAACTTTTGAAAAGTAGTGTATAACAAACACAGGTTACAGTAGAAGCCAGCTGACATAACCAGGCACCTGCACAGCCCTTACAGTATATGTATGCCAAACAGGTGTATTTACAGCAGGTGTTTTCCCAGAAAGCTGGAATCATTCTTAATGCAATCCTTTGGGCAGGCCATGATGAATTAACAAGAAATCATACACAAAAACCAACAGTTGTACTACTATAGATATAAAACACGCTGCTCACCTGCTAACAAACCAACCCAGAGCTGGCAAACAGAATAAACACGCTAAGTCACTCATACAATCACGCAGCCACACAAACACAGATGTGAGCAGCTCGTGATTGATCAGTCTCTGGACCGCAAGCGTAGCCACACACACATCCAGCAGTTCTGGAATGTCTGATAAAATGATATTAATTCCACACATTAATGAGATTAATGAATTTCAATAGTGGGAAGACAAGAGAAGTACGTTTTCTTTTTGTCTGGACCTGAAATAATAACACAAAGGCAATTACTGCGCATCCATCAATCTGCAGCAGACAGTCTAATTATCTCTCCATTTCTGAAGCACTTGCAGTCCTACAGCACTCATTTGTATTCTTTGATATGTTATTTTTTCATTAATAGTGGGATGCATTAGGGCTATGCAGATGAGTACAGTGGGACTCAGATGTTTCAGAATCATGATGGAGTTTTTCACCACTCCACTCTGAGAGTTGCCGAATTCTGATGATTGATGACGATGTCACCATGTGAGGAATTGCCGTCCCTGCAGCTATGGATAAGTCATTGTTTTCCTGCTACAGGAAATAAAGCCATATCTACCACCTAGAATCAGGCTTATAATTCCTCAGCCAGGAGTCTTCATTTACATCACTCAGTCTTAAGAAATAAAGTGTTTTTGTACATGGACCAGAACTTCTAGAAAGTTCCACTTTCCACACAGGCCACAGTGCATCATCTTTTGAAACTGTTACCTCTTGTAATGACACTGCAAATATTATTGCTGATTTAACCAAAAATTAAGGCAACTAGGTTACTTACTTGTTCATTTAAAATAAAAATGTGAGTTAATGCAAAGAAAGAGATTGGTTTAATCAGCAGAAACTCAAAATTCTGCATCATCTGAACAACATTAGTGAATCTAAGTTGATTTGACAAAAGAAAAAAAGTAGTGATAAATCATAAAAAATATATTTGTACAGTGTGGCCAGGGCAAACAATCAGTGGATATTTGGCCATTTTGAAATTATTGACATTGGCTGATAACCATGTCCGCTTGGTTGATTAACAGAAGTGTTTACCTCCCCGCTTTGTCCATTCTAAATTGTACAAACAGTTTTGTCAGTGGATTGTAAACAATTTTGGTTTTCAATTTATTTTGTAAAATGACTAAAATGTAAAATAAATTTGTGCAAGTTGTGTAAAATAAGTTATTTCAGCATGTTTGCATTAGTCTTATTAGCTATAATTGAATTATATAATAATGATGTTATTGTTAGCATTATTATTATTAAATTAATAAGTATTAATAATTATTATTAACTTATAAATCTGTATTAAATTTAAAAAAAAAAAAAAAATAAAAAAACTATCTGTCTGCAAACAATCTCAGTCTGAGTAAAATGACAAAAATCAGAAGTAAACCACACCCCGAAACATAACTAAAGTGCCATTTTGTCTTGTGGCCCTTGACCATACAAATCTCACCTATTTAACAAATCCTTTTATTGGTTCTTTGCATAGACAGCTGCAAAAATAGCCTCCAAAACCATATACTTGCTTCCCTAAAACAAACACGGACATGCTGCAGGGGAATTCTGCAACAATTATAATAAAGGGGACATTTTTTCCTTACTGCACCATTTCACTTCAGGCTAATTGAGTGTTGAGTGAGAAGGTACTTCCTGGTTCACGCTTACAAATGAGGAGGAAAATTTGGTGATTTTATTCTCCTCAGTGGCCCATTGTCCAAGTATGAACACATACCTAAAGGCTTGAACAATTTGGTCTGCTTTGATTTATGATGGCCTACTGATCCTCATACGCATTCATTTGGTTTGTGGCAACTGTAAGCAGGGATCACAGTCTGAGCATTTACTTAGGAAACACAATCTGGCAAATATCCCAAGTGCCAATTATAGCTAAATATGCTTTTCATTTTTCATTACCATGTTTGTGGAACATAATGCGCAAAGCCGCATCACATGAGTCCAATTCAGTTTCCATTCCAGCAGCGAGAGGATAATAAATAAATATTTCCAAGCCATTAGGGGTTGGAAGAGCTCCATACAAAGGACGAGACAGCGTTATGATGTGTATAGTGTTTCAATAGAGGGTTGTCCTCAGGGCACAGACAGTCAGTCTGATAAACACTCTACATGAACATCTCAGCTTTCCATTAAAGGTTGCAGGAGTCGACATGCAAGTGTGCGGCAGACGCGTGTTTTACGATGGAGCCCAGCAGCGCAGACAGGTTAACTGTAATATCCAGAGTGGTTAAAACTTTAATTTCAATAAACTCATTACAATCAGAGCCTGCCTGCTTCCCCTTGCATGTTCCCCGGTTTTAAAAAGCCTAATGGCCCCTTCATAAATAGCCATTACTTTTCATAAACATCATCAAAGTTATTTATTGAGCAGAAGAGTTATTTATTGAGTGGGTAGAGGACACACACACACATATATATACACAAAACATGTTCTCAGCTTTCTTCTCTGTGAAGAAGTCATATGCATTTCATCTTGGGCAAAAAAAAAAAAAGCTGGAAGGCAATCAAGTACAAAAAAAAGATGGAGGAGGGAAGAGCAGACGCACGTAGAGCAAGTTCTGAGCACTGTCATTCACATAGTATAACGTTACGTTTCTTATAGGAGCCAAGCACTGACATTCACAAAAACAGTTTGTCATCTAACACAGAGGGGATCGATTGTGTGTCACTGTCAAAACCAAGCAGCCCATCATCATTAAGTCACTCCTGATTGAGGCCATTCTCCTTCAGACAGGCCCATCCATTACATTCACACATAATCCACAACTCATCTCTCTATCCACAGGCTCCAACCCCCCCGGCCCCTGAGGACCCGTGTCCAGCAGTGAGAGCGGGGGCCTCTGGTGTTTGAAAAGACCCTGGAAGACCTCTCTACCACAACGAGCCATATGTGTCATCAAGTGGTCAAAACAGATGCGGGGTTAAACCCCCAACTCAAGTCTGCTGTCAGCCTATTTTGACATCTAACCACTTTGCTCTATATGTGACTTGGCAGCACAATACCATGTGCCAGATTATGTATTGTAATTGAATTAAAATAATATAAGTTTATTGTTTCTTAACTGCAATTGTTACCAAAGAGTTTTATTGCCAGAAATAAAAAAAATCCCAAATAATGAAAAAAGTGATAACCTATACAGTACTTACCGGTGATGACACATTTCCATGTCAAAATACTGGAACAAAATCATTCTAAAAATGTATTTGAGCCTGTCTTGAAATATGTGAGTATTTTCATATTGGCCAACTTGGCCTTTTTACCGTTTCAACAATAAAAAAGCATCTTGCTCAGCTTCGTGCAGTAATAAAATGTTGGGTTTGTGTGGTTTCTATTGTGTCTATTCATTGAGTTATTTCCTCAGCTCTCTGACGTATTACCCAACAGCTCAATCCATCTGCTTTGGGGCGATTTCCTCTCTCACCGGATATCTGAATGGATCACACAATAATCTCTCCTGCCCTCAAACCATACGCACAATGATTATTTTGTCTTCAAACATCTCTGACAGGAAAAATTAGTAATCATCATGGTGAGAGCAGGTGTTTTTCTTTCCCTGCTTTTCTTTTCTTTCCTTTTTTTCCCTCCCCAGAGCAGCAACACAGATGCTTGTGTACAAGGCCAGTATTGATTTTTAAACCATTTGACGCGAGCTGAATAAGATGGGAGAGAGGGGAGGCTTTAGCCATGAGCTTTTTTATCAATCAACGTGTCAAAGCTGCTACTAAATTCGATTCTTATTTATCAGAATTGCCCGGTCGGACAGAGCGCCATGCACAACAGTCACAAATCTTCATGCAAACTATACAATAACTCACGGTCCTAATCCAACGCAACACTACTCCATTGCGGGTGCCAAGATGATTGACTTAAAAACAAATCCAGCATTATTGCCATGTTCTAATATGATGTGATCTGGACTCAATCAAATAAGTAATGATCTTCAACTGCAATGTAAGACCAGGTAAACGGGTTAAAACAATTATGCCCGGGTCAAAAACAGGGTTTAGAATTTATTAGCAATATTAAATCACATGTAAACGGAATAGTTTGTTCCTGCTGTCTGTCTGGGAGGCATTCACGTAACACATTTACCGAGAAACTGCAGCACACAAATCGTAAACATGTTCGTGTCAAAAATTTGAAGCCCAAAGGTCAGGACTAAGCTGTAATTTGTCCACAATACAGGCAGATGAACAGGGAAACATTAGTTTCCATCTGATCATACGTGCCTGATTACCTTGTGCACCAATCAATTTCTGAGTGAGTTAAAACACCAGCACCAAACAAAGGACATAGATGGAGGATAGTAAATAAAGCTGGAGTCTAAAACACATGAATCACAGTGTTATTACATTCCCACACCTCTCTTAACAGGTATTGATCATGGAGTGTGCTTGAAATATAGGTTGCATTGTTAAAAGACAGCACGGGTGAGATTTGATAGAGGGAAGAGCGCGATCAAAGGCAATAAAGACAAAGGCCTAAGCGCTAACACACACACACACACACACAAAGAAAACCTACAGAAAGTTTCACATATAATAATATACTCAGAGACAAGAAACTAATTATGAGGTCAGCTCTTTGAGATTTATCATGGTACCATTTTTTTTTTAAAATAAAAGAAACGCTCAATTTTTCCATTAAAAAAAAAAAAAGGTGAATAGATTAACATTTGAAATTCTCTTTACCTCTAATGGAAAATAGTAATACCTGTTTGGACTGGTCCACAAAATGTTATAAATCATTTCAAGCCAAGCAGAGATTCAGCAGATTTCAGATGAATAGCACCTTCCTTCATGAAAATGTATCTTCAGAAGTGATTTAGCTAAAATCTCCCTCAAGCTACTAAAATGTAAAAAATGGATCAACAGGGGAAAAACGCCAAAATTATGAATGAAATGTCACATCCAAATGCAATGGTGAAATGAGGGTGATCCATCTAAGGCGCTTATGACGATGAACAGAGTGGAGAATAGAATTGAACCTGTGTGTTTTGACAGCTTTGATTGGATTAAACACTCGCTAATGGGATCATTTTTCAAGGGAAAAGGTATTCCTTAAAAACAGGGCAATCAATTATTATGAATTATACATAGCTTGAGTCAAAGTCAACCATCATTAAAACATCTCATTATCATTTTCTTGCAGAACTGAGAAAGACAAAAAGTGAATGTGAAAGATATATTTTTTTATTTTATATATTTTTTTTAAATATATTTTTATTATATATTATATATATTTATTTATATAATCATTTTATATACACCCCTAGTATGTGTGTATAAATATTTATTTATTTGTGTGTAAAATATATACACGTGTGTGCATGCGTGTGCGTAATATATTTACACACATTTATAAAATCAAAATAAAAAAAATAAAAAAACAGAAAAGGAGATGTCTTTATTATTCTAACCAGCAATGCCTTTGTATTAATGTCAAGATAGCAGAGCTAGATAATGCCTGTATGTCTGTGTTATTTTCATCTGGCTATGTGTGTGTACATATGCATGTAAAGATTCATTTTAAATATTTTCCGCTGACCGATGCATAAGGGTCAGGATTTTCCGGTTCCATTCTTCATCGAACAGGCCTGTCCTGCATGCACATTTCTGTGGGTGTATATATGCACGTGTCGGACATTCATGCCGGTTTGTGTCAACACAACACCAAACACTTAACTATGACATCATTTGACCAGGGGTTATTGATGGTGATTTTGTAAAGGGTCAAAGTGGTCTTGTTTTCTTTGCACATCTCCTATGCTGCTCCTAGACTGTGAGCTTCTCCCACACCTCCATTAGGCTGATGGATATGGAAGGCATGCAGGCCAGAGAGAACGGAGATGGTCGACTGGTTTTAAAACAAAGGGAACCTACAATCACTGATTGGAAGGTTATGGGCAAAGGCTGCTTTTACAATGGAAGACGTTGTAAGGGAGGTTGTTGCTTAAAAAGATACCACACACAAGGCATAAAAGTCTGAAACCGCAGATGCAGATAACACCACTTCTCCAACATACACAATCAGAATGGACAGAATTGATAACATAAATGGAAAAAAAAAAAATAATCAAAACAGGTTTGATATAGTATAGACAAGTATTAAAAAATTAAAAAGAAGAAAAACAAGGCTTATATTGTCTCTGCATTAAACAAAGTAGCCATTGACAAGAAGAATGTCATGACTGGTGGGGTTAAATTCTGCAGTGGTATCTATTTCACATTCAATCAAGGCCAAGTAGGTCATTTCAGTAATAATATTATGAAAATTGGAAGTCTTAAAACGTTGAAAAGTGAGGACAAACACAAACATACTGTACAGCAAGAGATATGCATGGCATGTCTAAGTTATTTTGCAAAGCAGAAGTTTGATACGGTTTTCCTGAAATTCCAAGGACAAAAATTCTCCTGAGGTATAAGGATCTCAATAGAATCCTACATGACAATACTGCCATTGATCCTCGATTCTGATTGGTTGTTAAGTGTCAGTGAACGGTAATGCAAAGGTCTGGGGTGGGGGTAATGGGCAAGAAGCAAGAGGTTTTGTAGTTATTCCTGGTCATGTTCTCGATGGCCTTGTGAGTTACAATACGCAGACCTTTTTATTCCAGACACACTCTCTCCCTGCCCAAAAGCATCCACCAAGCATGACCATAACGCATAAAACACTGCTGCCTGGCTCCGCTGCTCGGCCATTATAACTGCCATTAGAGAGCAGGCCTCACAAAGAGCATCAGAGAGCGGCTCATTGATTCAACTGCTTAGTCCAAATCACGCACTGAAATGACCCGAATAATTCACGACACGCATCTCAACGCGCACAAGCAAATTGGCGTATTAGCACTACATTGTGTGTGGGACAGTTTTTGAAAATCTGTGCTGCTGTAAATAGCACGATTCAAAATGGCCCAAACATACGTGAAGATGTCCAAAATAAAAACACTTTATTTAAGCTGTGCAGAACAGAAAAAAAAGCACCAGAGTCTCAGGGCAAATTCCAAATGCTGCGTTTGTGCCTGTGAAGGGCAATATGGAAAGGGGATGGTGCCTTCAGGGTTGTTCAAAATGAAAGTGAACAACTAAATCTCTTCACAAAAGTGTCCATATGATGAACCTGGGGTAAGTTAAGATCTGTTAAGATGAGATTCCTAATTGATCCCAAGTACTCTTGCTCCCCAAAAATTAACAGCAAATAAAATATTCCTTCCTATAGTATAGTATATAGTAGTTTTTTTGGTTGTTTCATTATCAAAGTAACATTATAGATTAGCTTAGGGTACACCAAGCATGAATAGGAGACAATAATGCCTTGCAACCTCAGAAGTATTCACTTTGGAATGAGCAGGACATATTGATGTCCATTGTCAAATATACTTTGTCCCCAGTAGTTTTCCAGAGCACCTTTGCAAGTGCTACAAGAGTCACACAACTTTCACAAACCAAGAGGCTTCTTTTCAGTGAGAGAAGGTCTGAGACCTTCTTTCTTTCTCTTTGTTTGTTTCTTTCTTTCTCTTTCTTCCTTTCTTTCTTTCTTTCTTTCCAATTCTTTTCTCCCGCCCTTATTTTGTTCTCTTGCCTTGTTGAATTCGATACAGGTCCACTTTAATTAATTAGCCCTAAATAAATAATGTGGGAGCAGCCTATTTAGAGGTTTTTATTCTCCAGACATAAAAGTCATTAATTATAACACTCTGCGCAAGAGAGTCTGATAAGAGACACTAAGTGCTACTTCAACTCCAGGCAGCACATGTCCACCTGAATATCAAATTCAGAATGAAGCACGACAACACAAACAATGACAAACAACTGCAGGAATCACTTAAGTCATACTCTCATATCATTCTTTGTGTCTGTGTGTCAAAAATCAATGTTAAAATGTTGTTGGAAGGGAATAATGGAAACGGATCGGGAGTCGGCAGTCAGAATCACTCTTGTTTGTTTGTGAGAGGCTGAGGAGACAGGTGAGATTTGCCCTTATTACCAATGTCAGAGATTCGATTAGGCAGCAGGAAAGCAAATGATCCCAATGAACTTGTGATTAATCCGGCTAAGGTCTATTCACTAATGTAGCAGAATGCATTAAAGGCATAAGCTAATGGGGACAGGACATCAATTCAGATACAAATGAACCGCATTTGCATCGGGCGCTTATTGACTGCTGTAACAAAACGAATTACAAAAGGTAATCTACTTATGAACCGCCGTATGGATGAAGCATGATTTCCTCCATATCTGTGCTTCCACTCAGAATCAGGCCAGGATTTGCCCTTAGAAACAATTTACTTTGGCGATGCTTGTTGACTGACAAGACCAAAGCTGAAATACACATAAAGATCAGTAAGGTGTGCACTGTGAGTCCAGAATGAATTTATTAATTTGATGGCAAAGCTCAATTTTTCAGTTGTCATTACTCCAGTCATCACATGATCCTTCAGAAATGCTGATTTGGTGCTCAAGAAACATTTAATAGGTGGGTGAATATAAAGTTCAAAAGAACATTTATTTAAAATGGAAATCTTTTGTAACATAAATGTCTCTACTGTCACTTGATCAATTTAATAAATCATTGCTAAATAAAAGTATTAATTCCTTTTTTAAAATCTTTCTGAACACACAATTTGAACGTAGTATACTTCAATTGCAATGTAAATTGCTTTGGATAAAAAACATCTGCCAAAATGCATAAATGTAATATCTACAAGCTGCCATTACTCAAGTTAATCATGTGTGGAATCCCAAATAACATATTACATCATATTCCAAATTTGATATGTCAAATGCTATGTTATTTTTAAATGTGTATGGCCATCTGTTGAAATGGGGTCACTTTTTACCTCTGCAGCACCCAAATATTGTACAAAAAACAAACTTTCTAGATCGGTCGTTATGTAATCTGTCTGAGAATGCACTTTAAGTTCCCTCTCTCAGAATGTCATTTCAGCCACCAGTCCATACTGCCAGGGGCCCAGATCTCACAAGATCATCTTTGCTATGCCACTTCATCCTAGACACTGGCTCTGCCACTGCTACCTCTTTTCCGGATGCCTACCTTCTGACACTTCCACTCCTGGATGAAAGAAAGTGCTTTAATCCTCGCTTTGTTCTGCTGCACAGACGGACATAAAAGAGCTCTCGGGTGGATTGCTCTCCTCCGAGTCCCCTGGCAGTGGGACGGTCCGGAGTAGACGGTCTTATCAATAATACCACGCTCTTAACGCGGGGGCTTAGTGCACGGGAAATATTCCACAAACTGACAGGAATCTATCTTGCCTCCCTTTCCCAAGGTCCCTCTGGTAATGACACTTTTGCGAGTCTGTCTAATACCACCTAGTAAGTGATTTTTTTTTTGGAATGGCAGGAGGGAGAATGGGAAGGAGGCTAAAAACGAAGTAAGAGAGCACGGTTCTATTTGATGTTTCGATCGGGGATTGATCTAGGTGGAGAAGCAGGGATGGAGAAAAGGGGATTATTGGCTTGCTGAGATGCGTTAGCTGAAGGGGATCTGTGAGAAGTGTTGCAAAGAACTGCTGTTTCCACACAGATTCTGAACTGCTCATGAACTCTTCACAAAAAGCACCTGTGTCCTTCTGAATGGGCGTCAAAGTCCACTGGCTGAGATTTGTTTCTCACACACACATACAGTACATATCCATACACACACAGGCACATCAGTGAGGAACAAATGATCAATGTAAAGATGACCAGATGTCCTTGTTTCCATTGAAGCACAACATGCTCTTTGGAACATCTTAGATCATGAAATGACCCAAAGCTTGTGTGCTGCTGTCATTAAAGCAAAAGGGAGAAATGACAAACACTACGAAATACTCACTCACATCCATTTTCAATTCTCAAGGGTATTTTGTTGATGTTGTTTAAATATTTGTTGTTTCATAATTTAAAAAAAATATATTTTTCACATATAATAGTGGCCGACCAATATATCGCCAAGGCCGATATATCACCCGATATTTGGCATTTTTTAAAATATCTTCATCAGCCGTTAAGTTTTTCTTTTTGGCCGATGTGTTGAAAGCGCGACTTTTATTTTGAGGGCACTGAAGAACGCCGGCTCTGAGAACGGCAGCGCCGGAGTACACAGCGCTTCCATTTGCCGCCTTCATTAGTTATGGTCTCTGTTTAACAGTTTTGTCTAATACATTACTAGATAGAACTGTTAAACAAAGAAAGTAAACGGTATATGAAAAAGTATTATAGCATTTGCTTTTATATAATTAGTAACAGAAAGTCAAACACTATTGCCTGGTGTAACTGGAGCAAGAAGCCTTGTTTGATTATTTCCAAAACCCAATTTGAAACACCAGGAATGGCTTCCTAAGCCTGGTTTCGGGCGGCGAGGGGTTGAAAAGTCGCAGGTAGGTGGCAGCTTGTCGCACCATGGCAGGGAGCTGACACTTGAGATAGGATAATGAAGAGGAGGAACGCTCTTTTAGCAAGGGTGGTGGTTTTTTATTTCAGGGCTCCAGACTGCGACCTAATGGTTGCATTTTGCAACCTTTTTTCCCACCGGTGCGAGTAAATTTTGTTAGAGGTCGCACTGGTGCCATCACCACGTTGCCCAACTGATAAGAACTGCCATTTCTGTTGCATATGAGAAACATCAAGCGGCAAATGAAACAAAAATGAAACAAAACCGCACTACTCGCTTGAGCTGTGCAGCGCGGACAGTTTATCAGCTTGGAGCAATAATGCTGCAAGCGTTTTCAATTCATTCCTATGGCAGTTGAGCTTCAGGCTCAGCTTCCATAAGAATGAACTGAAAACGCTCGCTCTGCTCCCATTATAAACAGCGCAGCGTGAGCTCAGAACAGGTACTCATGGGCCGATCTTGTTCACGCGACACCGTTACTACACAGTGCTGGGAGATCCAGTGAGAAAGCGCTTGAATTCACCACAAAATTAATAACATAGCAGCAAGATCTAGTGAGAATCATTCAAATTTAGCATAGTAACAGATATACTGTTATACTGTATTCTGTTATAAACCACGGATATCAGATCAAACAGTGCTGACGTGGACAATCAGGAGAAACATTGTGCCATGAACAAACAAGTTATAGAAGGCTTTCAGCCTATCTTTTTTTTTTTTTTTTTTTTTTACATTATTCATCTGAGGGTTCATACTACCTTTTGAGAGTGAAATCAAGTACTTTTCAAGGGCTTTCAAGTGCTTCACACTTTTTCCAGCATTCTAAAGCTCTAAATATTATCTAATTTTGAAACATGAAATTACCACTATAACCAGTAGATGGTGGTAGAGGCACTTATTGACTTAGTTATCAACTCTCTAATATATGGAAAAAAGTAGGAAGTCACAAGGTCACGTGAAAAACAAACTTTTCTTTAAATTGTGACTTAATTACACAGAAAACAAGTAAAGAGTGCTCCTTTTATAATCACTGAAGCTGTCTGTCAGTTCAGTATGATACTATAGAAGAACAATGGTACATTTAATGAGAGTAGAATATTTAAATTTTCCCTATAAAAATTAGGATTCTGCACGTTACTAGGGCTGAACGATTAATCGCATTCGCGATAATATCGCAATATGATAAAACACAATTTTTTAACCACAAAGGCTGCGATTACACTCTGGTCACGTTACTCGCGAGAGTAAAGCAGTCAGCTCTGGGGAAGCATCAACTTGGCACGCTACGCAAAAGAACAGTTTACGTTTAATCTAGCTAATATTTTATTGGTCATACTATACAACAGGGGTGGGAGAAAAGATTCTGAGCTTAGTTTTTAACCACAGATGCCCGATGGCGCTGCGTGTAGAAACCTGTATTCTGATGGCTTCCAATTCCTCACACACACACTCTCACACCACTCGAACCTTTCGTAAAATAGTCTTTCATAAAGTTCGGAAAGGTTGAAGCGAATTACAATGACATTCACAGGCTTCATTGCACCGGATATGCGTTGTGAATGAGAGAAATGCGCGCTGCAGTGCGCGGGCTCGCCCACCGGTATTTTCCTTACAAATGCTCTACGAAGGCATCGTTTATGACGTTTGGAATGCAGTGGACTTACTGACAGAAGGCGGCTTTCAATTTCAAATACTGACGTGCGCTTTGTGAAGAGCGCTCGCGCATACGTGAGAGACCATGTGTAAGTGGTTAAATGTACTTGCATCTCAAAATGCTTTTATGACACAAAATTAATGTAAACAGTCAGTTATGTCAAGACTTAAGGGATTAAACAGACAGGACAAACCACATTTTATAATTCAAAAGAGATCTGTGCTTTAGTGTGAATGCAGCTTATTAGGTCTATGATGTCATCATAATAATCAAATAGCAGTAAAGATGAATGGAAAACGTTCAGATAGCCAGGCTACTCTTAAGACTGAAAGCACTCTTTGTTTATTGCTATTTTTTTGCATTTTATTTTTTCTTTATTATTTACTAGCTTTTATCTTTTGAAGCTATATTAGTTTATTTAAAATTCTTACCATGCAGTTGTTTTAATATTTTTTTTATGTGTAATTATTTAAAAAATTACTTATAATTATATATGTAATTAAATTAAAAAATATTTTTAAGTTTTATTAATAAAATAAATATTAAGAAAAAAAAAGATCAAGAATAGTTTTGGAATCGGATTGTGACTCCCAGAATCGGATCGAATCTTGAGGTGCCTGAAGATTCCCACCCCTACCATACAATGATTTATTGTTTGTCTTTGTCGAATAATACAGAAGATAAAAAGCTTAAAAAAATAATCGCATATTAAATCGCAATATTGGTAAAAAAGAAAAAATTGCAATTAGATTTTTTTCCGAAATCGTTCAGCCTTACACTTTACTGTTGTTAAAGTTAATTTTTTTCTGCATCGCAATTCAAGCTCAGTGTTTTACTTTTTAAATTTTACTTTGTAATATTATTAGTAACTGCACTGATTAATGCAAAACAATAGTAATTTTATGTATAAATCAACTTAAATGATGTATAATTATTAGGGATGGGCGATATGGACTTAAAAATATATCACAATATTTTCTGGTATTTATTGCGATAACGATATTAATGACGATATAAATGTAGTACCATTCCCCATGTTTTTGGCTACAAATGAGAGCTGCACGCATTCTTGAGAGCCTCAGAAAAACAAACACTGATCTCAAGTAAAACATACCCATCATCAATAGGCTCCTATAATATACAAATTACATAAAAGAATAAAAAAAAAACACAGTACTACAAATCCAAACACCAGCCTTTTCAGAAATGGAAAAGTTGCAGATATATTTTTCTTCTGTAAAAGTGCAGGTAATGTTTAAATAGTGCAACTGTGCTGAAAAACATCGCATAATACAAACAATATTAATTCAAATCAATGACAAGTTTGAAATGTAAACATAGATTCTATATTTATTCATATTCTCATGGTGCAAACACTGGCAAAGATAGTGCAAACAGCAAAAGTATTAATCCCGACCATGTCTTCAGATTACAAAAAAATTGCAAATAATGATTTAATGATAGAACTGCTGGGTTTATGAATATTAAATCACGGTGTGATTTAATATCAGCGTTCGCTCGAACTGATTTGCTGAAATCAAAACAGGGACGGTAAAAGATGAACACCAGCCAATGAGATTGCCGTTTGCGCATTAGTTTCTGCTTGATCATAAAGGTTAAATAAATCCAAATGAACGCCGTTATTTTACAGGAAATACAACAAAGAATATTGTTTACATGTAGCATGTCTTTTCTGTGTGGTATGTAAGACTCTCTCGCTCTCTTTGAGTGTGTGAGAAACACGGAGCGCTCTCAGTTGGGCGCGCTCACACTAGTGTTTACTGTGTGTCAAATACACTGTGCATTCATTATGAACTGAAATAGCATGCTTTACGGATCGCTTGACAAAGAGAGAATCTCTCAAGCGCTCAGTCCAAGTGCTCAAAGAGTGAAAATATATCTGTACCAGGTTCCAGATTGTAGAGGTAGCTCCTCTTTTAGCGATAAATTCCTCCGCAGCTTCCGCCATAGCTGTTTTCGCTCTGCACATGAGCTGCGAATGGGTCGCGTCATCAACTAGACTTTATCGTTATTATCGCGGGAAGACTAATTCTTATCGTGAGGAGAATTTTTACCGGTATATCGCAAATGATAAGATATCGCCCATCCCTAATAATTATGTATATTTTATGTGTAAAGAATTTCCCCCCAGCTCCACCAAATCAGATGCTGGCACCACCATCTGTATAACTTAGTGACACCGGTGTTATTGCTCTCAAATGTTAGTCTGGAGCCCTGTATTTGATTCGCTATAACAGCGGAAGGTGGGGCGGACCCAGTACCTACAACAAACACAGCTCTATCAATGCACAGAACTGAACAGGGTGTTGGGAGGTGAACACATGGTCACTTTGGGGGTGGTCTGGCTTCGGCGGGACTTAGCCTCCTCCTCCTCGTGCCCGAAACACCAGAGCTGATTGGGCTGCTCGGAATCCAGCACTAACTTAGGAGGGGATCCCTGGGAAATGAGTAGCGATTATCTGGGCGGAAGCGCTGCTTCACCTCGGGTTCCACCTTGGGCTGGGGCTGACTTGGTGTGCTGCTGAGTCAACGACGACTTAGAAGCAGCAGAAGAACTGGCCAAATTCGTCAGGAAGCGGCGCATCGCCTGCGACGCCTTCTGGGCCTAGGGTTGGGTATTGTTGGAATTTTAATGATTCCGATTCTGCTTATCGATTACAACTTTTATCGATTCCTAATTTCGATTCCAATAAGGTAAAAAAAAAAAAAACTTAGATATTGAACATTTATTTGAATTCTTATGCAAACCATTAAATTGTGCTTGTCCGAGGGAAGCAAGGGAGCCCTGCACGAGCAACAAACGTTGCTAAAAATTTGCCCTTTTAAATGGAATTTGCTCCTAAAGAGAGAAGCGCAGAGTGAGCTACAGCTGCTGAAGCACCATTAACCAGCTGCTTGAGGCTTGTTTCAACGGTGAGCAAAAAGGCTTCTATCTTCTCTTCGGAGTCTGCGAGGATATGATCTTCGCGCTACAATGTGAAAAAATTAGATGAAAATGGCTTTGGGCTAAAAAGCCATTTCTCTGTGCAGGTGCACAGACGCGAGACAATCAAGCATTAGTATTCGAAGAAAAAAGTTTTCCCCATACGCGGCAGCTAATGGCGCAATACGAGTGAACAGATCATTTTACCTAGCTGACAAGCAAAATTCACATCCAATTGTCATAGAAAACAAAATGATCAAGTTTGCAAGACATTTGCAATAGGGTAAACGTATCTATTAAACTCACCAAAATCTACATTGAGACATTTTAGTGCACAGGGTATTGGTTTGAGTACAAGAAGTTATGTTAAAATAAAATATTAATCTCTCACACAATAATATTTAATTTAATTTTAAATTTTAATTAAGATATACATCATTAAATGCAAAAAGTCTGGCTGTGCTTAATGGGTACATGTTTGTACCCTTTAAGCACACCCCTGTTGCCATTAAGCTCACAACATTTTTTGGGACAAACAACATTTTTAAAGAATAATTTTATAAAGATTAACTTGAAGTGACAACCATCAGTTAATATTTAAAGTCTGTTTATGAAGTATTTACATAGATGTTCAATGTGGATTGGAACAGCAACATTTTTTTAATTAAACATTATTAAATTAAATTTAAAAGGACAATTTTGCTAAATAAATAATCTAGGTCATGTATTAAGTTCATACATATTTTAATATGAACAGCTATTATAGAAAATATCTATGAAATTATACTTTTTCTTATTGAAATCACACTGAAGCTGTGTGATTTTCATAGTAGTGCACCCTTTAAGCTCACCTTAAAAATTACAGCCGTGTAAAACAACAGAACATCAATAAACTGTAAATGTATAATATAATTGGTTTAAAAGTACAAGCCAGTAATGCCTGTGAAGTAATATATTAGTGTAGCACACAATCTTATACAGCTAGTAAGCTAACAATGTTCTGTAGCATCTGCGCTATGTTGCTAAAACTATCTTTTGGATCTAACTCTAATTATTTCCCACATCCAGGTTCCAGGTTATAATATGCAAAAGTCTAAATATTAATCTCTTAATTTTGCAGTAAGAAGTTATACTTATCCAAAATAAAGGCTTAAACAACTAAAAAATGCACATTTAAGGGGCTACTCTTTTGGTGAAAGTTTTCAGACAGCTTTCAAAATGGCCACCAGACAGTGTGAACACATGGATACCCATATCTCAGGTGCAATAGTCTGATTATCTTGAAATTACAGGAGGTATATAGTAACAAACACATCATTTGGTTAAGACATCAAGTAGGATGATAAATTATTTTTTTCTTTTTATAATCTGAGCTCAAAGATAGTAGTGTGCTTAATGGGTACTTGAGCTTAATAGGTACGTTTACCCTACATAACAAATGTAACATACAGGGACAATTTTCAATCAACTGGCCCCAAACTGTTTAACACTGGCCCTGGGCCAGACTCATTAGCCGCTTTTCTACTGTCGGGCCAGTGCGAGACGGGGCCAATAGCCTGGGAACTCAAGCACAGAGGCCAAAATCAAGTTGCGTTTCCACTGTCGGGCCAGTAGCCCCGCAGCACTACCCTAAAACCCGTCGTTAATACGCCTCCATATTTCACCAGCTGACTAAACATTAGCTAAAAATCGCAAAATGAGCATGACAGAAGCGAACGTTTAGTCTTTACTTAAAGGTGCACTGTGTAAATTTTAGCGGCATCTAGCAGTGAGGTTGTGAATTGCAATCACCCACCACTCACCTCTCCCTTTCGATGCACATAGAGAAGCTACGGTGGCCGACACAGGACAAAAATTGTCGTCGGAGAGAACAGCGAGTGACTAGTGCTCTGTAGAGCAGTTTGTTCATTTAGGGTTACTGTAGAAACATGACAGCGCAAAATGGCGATTTCACTGTAAGGGGACCCGCGGTGTGTGTAGATAGAAATGGCTCATTCTAAGGTAATAAAAACTTAATGGTTCATTATGTAAGGTCTTTTTACTCCACTGAAAACATAGTTATGTATATTATATTGCATTTCTGTCAATAGATCCTCATCAATACTACACACTGCACCTTTAATATTTCAGCATTGATTTGTTTTACAATAATAAATGTTACAGTCACAGTAATTTATTAATTTGTGTCAGGATTGCACATCAATCATGCTGTATCAAACTGATATACCATTTCACATAAAAAGAGAACACATACATATACGGTTGCGCCTGCTTCTATTTATTTGCCATCACAGAAATGCACAAAACCAAACCAAAAGTCCAAAGTTACACATTTAGAAAAATATTGGGTTTCACTTTTTTTTGATGGTCCCTTTAACACATTCTGTTGACTATAAGTTACATTGCACCTATATGTCTACTTACTCTCATTAGAGTGAGTATTAGTAGACTGGTAGGGTTAGGGTTAGAATAGGTTGACATGTAGTAGCAAAGTTACTTATAGTCAACAGAATGTTCAAAAGGGACCATCAAAATAAAGTGTTACCATGTTTACGTCACATTTCTTTAGAAAGAGTGAGCATTTATATTAATTTTCCAAGAAATGATGCGCTCAGAGGAGGTCAATCTCTCCTGTCTCACTATACTGTTGTTCTTTCAGCCAGAGCAACAGAGGGAGCTCACGAGAAGAAAACAGGAGTTATGAGTTATACGAGCTAACCAGAGTGCATGTTTTTTATGACATGCAGATGCACTACTAACCAAATAAAGACACGATTATAATTATTTATGATCTGTCTACGTTCTTCAAGCAGTCTCTGGTATTTTCCATAAACATAAGTGTATTTATTATCGCAATGGTTAGCATAAGTAGCCTTTAGCGTCACATTATCTCATATAAATATATTTCTGCCTCATACGGTGATCAGAATCCCCATCGGATCACATGGAAGTTATTTCAAACACTCGCTGGTGTCTGAAAGTGAGTTGAGCTGAAAATTGTCTAAAAATGTCTTAAACGTTGAAGTTAGCTGGTAGCCTGATATAATAACATGGGAAATTAGCAGCGGTCTCCTAAACTCCGCCTTTGTTCATGACCACTCCTCAAGCCCTAGTTGGCCCGCTTTGGACAAAGTTACTCAGCGGGCCAAAAATCCCTGGCATTTGGCCCGAGGAAGCCCCGATCAAGCCCCGGAAGTACTAGCACTTACTGGCCTAACAGTGGAAACACGGCTATTGTTAAGCCCTGAGTTTTCAATATAACTTTTAATTTAATTGTTATGCTGATAATATATTTTTTCCACAGAAAAAAAGTGTTAAGACTTTTTTAATGCCCCGGAGGAACCCTGACAAGTGTTTATAGACTTTTTGAACCCCATTGTGTATACACATACAGAGAATGCACCCTCTCAATAACAAGTTATTTAATCAAGAACTGTGCAAATACAGCTTTGAAAACATTGTGTACAGCGTGCTGATATAGGTGACACCTCAAATCAGAAGCGACTACGGTAAAATAGCACCACAATGCATTTTACTTTCTTTTTGGCAACAGAGAAAATTCACTGAGCATGCCAGCAGGAAGCCAGACATCTGCTTTCAAATGAACATGCTCCACACACAGGGAGGGTGAGATGAGTGTCGTGTTCTCAAATAGGGAAGATAGAATGATTTGTGTGTATGTGTTTATGTGTGTGTGAGGGAGATAGAGTGAGGTGGAGGGTGTCTGGGAGGTTGTGGGGTGTTAGCAGAGCTGCGATGTTGCCAGTCACAGTGAGGGGGTAGTGCGTGTGTGTGTGTGTGTGTGTGTGTGTGTGTGTGTGTGTGTGTGTGTGTGTGTGTGTGTATATGTGAACTGTAATGGATAATGTAAAAGCAGATGGGTATCTCCTGGGAGACAGAGAGAAATTCAAACAGATGGTCCCATTGCTTCTTATTTATGTGTTACCGGGGACACACACACACGCAGACACTTACACACAGACTCTAACCATATGATGGATCATTATAGTGTGCATTGCATAAACACCAATATGTTTTTAAAACTGGATGGCAAAACTTAAAAACCGCAAAGGGAGAGATTGAGGGTAATAACTCAAGACTTGCTGACAGGACGTGGACCCCATAGCCATGCTAATATGAATAAACCTCATTACAGCCAATCCGGTCACTCTATTAACTGGTAAGTTAGAACAGACTGAAGAAGAGTGACTGGCATGTAGACGAGAACAGAAGTCAAGAGAGCTGTGTTCCTATGATATCAGTTCATATTAACCAAAATACATTGTTAAAGCATATGAAAATTTTACGTTATAGTTCTTTTCTGTCATCATTTACTCACCCCATAATGTTTTAAACCTGTATGACTGACTTTCTGGAAAGATATTTTGAAGGATGTTTCAGCTGTTTGTTCATACAGTGAAAGTCAATGGGGTTGAAAACAACCCAGGCATTTTTCAAAATATCTTCTTTTGTCTTGGTGTTTCACGGAAGAAACAAAGTCATAGAGATCTGGAACAACATGAGGGTGAGTGAATGACAAATTTTATCCCTTTAAGAGCAGTGATGGGTGTGATTTAACAAATCAATATGAATACAAAAAACATACAGGCCAACACAAACAAAATTGACCAACATAGTCATGACCAGTAATCTTACTACAACACTAATCATTGCATAACCCATTTATTTTTTGTTGTGGAAGCTTTTTCTGTACACCATTACCATAATGGTTCCCTTTTGTTAATGATTGCCAATTGCATGCAAAGGCCAAGGGGTGTAAGGGGTCAGTGTTCAACAGGCACACACTCTCACACCCACGCACCGGCAATGAAAGTGGTTAGTGGTTATTCTGACTCTCTGACCTGTTCAACCTCAGCAGGGTTAATTCTGTCTCCATGGACACAGACAGATTGGGTAATATGGAGCCCTCTCAATCCAGCAGGTTATCTCCATTAATAACACACACACAGAGACATAGTAATTGGTGTAGTAATGTGGGAGCACTGAAGTGAGGACCATCTATTGGATCCAAGATTACATACTGCCCTCTCCCTCATAAATACAGTCCAATACTAACCCACTTTCTGCCCTGGGAGATTACCGCTTAGAGCTGCCTAGGTACATCTATTCGGTGAACTGTTCATCTTTCTTCCGAAATGTGTAAAAATGACTTGGAAAAACACAGGGAAGATAAACGGTTGTATTACAATGGCAACTGGTCTAAATAAATTTCTTGAGGCTAGTTTTCCATTGCAACGGTCCCTGAATGTTACAAAGGAAACTCTGAAAAATGTACCTAGAAACAACAGCAGTAAACACTGAGCAGTCTCTGTTTTTCTTTCCAATTCGTTTTTTTTTCTGTTTAAAGGTGAAAATTGTTAACAATATTACCACATTATCTGTATCACATAAATTTACAATTTTATTGTATCAATGTGCTAAAAATATTACATCAAATCAATAAAGAACCATATTTTTAACCAGAAAAGTGCCAAAATTGCCTTTATATGAATTATACTGATATAGAAAATTTGTTTAAGGTTCCAATGTTTTATTGTTTTATTTGCGCTTTGTCACACAACAGTAACTAAATGGTCATTAGACAACAATAACCAGATACTATGCATCATTATTATACAAACCTGATTCCAAAAAAGTTGGGACACTGTACAAATTGTGAATAAAAAAGGAATGCAATAATTTACAAATCTCATAAACTTATATTTTATTCACAATAGAATATAGATAACATATCAAATGTTGAAAGTGAGACATTTTGAAATGTCATGCCAAATATTGGCTCATTTTGGATTTCATGAGAGCTACACATTCCAAAAAAGTTGGGACAGGTAGCAATAAGAGGCCGGAAAAGTTAAATGTACATATAAGGAACAGCTGGAGGACCAATTTGCAACTTATTAGGTCAATTGGCAACATGATTGGGTATAAAAAGAGCCTCTCAGAGTGGCAGTGTCTCTCAGAAGTCAAGATGGGCAGAGGATCACCAATTCCCCCAATGCTGCGGCGAAAAATAGTGGAGCAATATCAGAAAGGAGTTTCTCAGAGAAAAATTGCAAAGAGTTTGAAGTTATCATCTACAGTGCATAATATAATCCAAAGATTCAGAGAATCTGGAACAATCTCTGTGCGTAAGGGTCAAGGCCGGAAAGCCATACTGGATGCCCGTGATCTTCGGGCCCTTAGACGGCACTGCATCACATACAGGAATGCTACTGTAATGGAAATCACAACATGGGCTCAGGAATACTTCCAGAAAACATTGTCGGTGAACACAATCCACCGTGCCATTCGCCGTTGCCGGCTAAAACTCTATAGGTCAAAAAAGAAGCCATATCTAAACATGATCCAGAAGCGCAGGCGTTTTCTCTGGGCCAAGGCTCATTTAAAATGGTTTGTGGCAAAGTGGAAAACTGTTCTGTGGTCAGACGAATCAAAATTTGAAGTTCTTTTTGGAAAACTGGGACGCCATGTCATCTGGACTAAAGAGGACAAGGACAACCCAAGTTGTCATCAGCGCTCAGTTCAGAAGCCTGCATCTCTGATGGTATGGGGTTGCATGAGTGCGTGTGGCATGGGCAGCTTATACATCTGGAAAGGCACCATCAATGCTGAAAGGTATATCCAAGTTCTAGAACAACATATGCTCCCATCCAGACGTCGTCTCTTTCAGGGAAGACCTTGCATTTTCCAACATGACAATGCCAGACCACATACTGCATCAATTACAACATCATGGCTGCGTAGAAGAAGGATCTGGGTACTGAAATGGCCAGCCTGCAGTCCAGATCTTTCACCCATAGAAAACATTTGGCGCATCATAAAGAGGAAGATGCGACAAAGAAGACCTAAGACAGTTGAGCAACTAGAAGCCTGTATTAGACAAGAATGGGACAACATTCCTATTCCTAAACTTGAGCAACTTGTCTCCTCAGTCCCCAGACGTTTGCAGACTGTTATAAAAAGAAGAGGGGATGCCACACAGTGGTAAACATGGCCTTGTCCCAACTTTTTTGAGATGTGTTGATGCCATGAAATTTAAAATCAACTTATTTTCCCTTGAAATGATACATTTTCTCAGTTTAAACATTTGATATGTCATCTATGTTGTATTCTGAATAAAATATTGAAATTTGAAACTTCCACATCATTGCATTCTGTTTTTATTCACAATTTGTACAGTGTCCCAACTTTTTTGGAATCGGGTTTGTAAATAGTTAATATTTATATTAATGCTAAGTTTTTTTTTTTCCGTGAATCTAATTAGTTGCAAAATTACTTTAGTCTTTGTTTTTAACAATTTTAAACAATTTTTAAAGTCTTTGTCTAATTATTAAGCTACACATTTCTCAAATGTTGTTTAATAGACGCAATATTAAACAACTGACAACTGATTAACCAATAACCATTTATTTGTAATGTAAACCTGAATTTGCAATTCAAAGCTGAATAGTTTCACTCTTCTATGCAAAAAATTTGCCTTTATGATGACTCCCATCCATATCATCAGCACTTTGAAGCGTCTGTTCAGCATTTACAATATATTTACTGTAGTAGCAGAGAGAAATTAGTTGAACTCCCAAGCACCAGCCGTTATTAATATTTGCTTTTCATTTTAGCCACGGGCACCACACGAGGCAGGAGTGTGTTCTTCCATAGTTAACATGACCCTGGAGCAGGACATTACAGCTGAAACGTGTACAGCCCACGCAGGTGAACACATTGAGCTGTTGTTATTTGATTAAGCTGCTCCTATTTAATGTGCATTAACTTGATGATTTGTTGGAGGAGGGCAGTTCTCCGGGTATGACAGAAAACACAGCAGGATACGCTATCATACACACAGACATCATCATGAAGGAGTAGACTGCACTGAGTGTGGTGTTAGCAACTTTTCTGTTCGCATTTAGAGGAGATAAAGCGGTGAAATGCAAACACAGATGATTCCTCCTCTTCAGACATTTGTCAAAATTCGGGTGTTGCGTTGTCTTTTTTAGCACCCTTGAATTTGTTTTTCCACTGTTAATCTCAGACAGTTAGGGCCACTACCACGTGATGACGAGAGAGAGAAAGCGTGCTTCTAAACACACCAAACACATCTTTCTATAAATGTAGTGTTTATAGAGTATATAGCATTTAGGAGCTTCACTTGTGACAATCTTACAAGGTTTGAAACTAACAAGACCATTAAAAACGCACGCACGCACACACACACACACACACACACACACACACACACACACAAACGTAACAAAACAGAAGCCCAAACTAATTATTAAAATACAAGCTGTGCCATAGTACTTTTGAAAAAGATAATCTGTTAAATCTGTAAGATGTTGTCATACATAAGCATGTAACTGGATCAGTCATACCATGTCAAATGCCGCTCAAATTAAATTTGACAAATTCCAAGAATGCTTTAGGAAAGCATAGAGCAAACTATTGTATGGAACATGCAGTTTTCAATTAATTTTCCTTACAGATGTCCCACCAACTCCCCAACACACACACACACACAGGCTTTCTTGCATGTAGACTATCATGTGGAACGCTTTAACTCTGTCCTTGCAGACAGCGACTTCAACTAACAGCCCTTTCTGTATTTTGATAAAAGTGTGTTTTATCAGACAATCCACCCAAATATGGAGTGAAACTCTCTGCATATTCCGCTTTCACGTAGGATGGCAGAAAAAAGCAGGAGTGATTTTTATAGCATTCCCCAAATTTTCCATGATCAAAAATCATTCCTGATCTTCCCTTTGTTGTTGAAAATTAAAGCAAACTAAAACGGGGAGTTAAGGAGGGTAAGCGAATGATAGTGCAAATGAGGCAGAACTTTAAGGGCTTGTGTAGCTCTCCGATTCCATGGACGAGTCTGTATTCTGCACTTCAAAGTCCTCTGTTTGATTCCGCAGGAACAGTGTTAGAGTCTGCACTCAATTTCAGAAATAATTTGCTTTGAGAAAGAATCTGGAAGCAATTTGTGATAATGCGGCCAAGTCTCTTTACTTTTTTTTTTTTTTTTTTTTTCTCTTCTTTCTTTTTCACAGAGAAAGTTATTGTAACTATTGACCTCTCCAGTGCTTGAATGGCATTTCCAAGCATCCTGTGTGCCACTGTTATTATAGAACGGAACTTTTTAATCCAGAATGTCAGTGTAGTTCTAAGCCTCATGTTCCATATTCCATGTGCAACTACTACAGCTATCCATCTACACAAACTCTGATGAAAACACTTCTAGAGATGTGCAGAGTGTCCTCTAGGATTGTGCAAGAAATGCAGAAAGTATTTCTCAAAATACATTTAGAAATTTGGCTACTCAATGTCACAAGTCAGGGTTCTTTTGAGAAATAATGTTTCGCATTCAAGCACTAAATTATCATTCATCTCTTCTCATGATTATAAACACTTTTTTTCAGCCATCAAACAGACGCATCTAATATATAATCTGATCATCAAAATCTATCAATCTGGCAAAGGAAATGCAATGCATAAATAAATGAATTAATATTGATTATAATTACTATAATAATACCCAATGTATTATGCATTCACTGCTTATCCAAAATACAATTCCTGAACCTATGAATGTAAAAACTGGTTAATTGCTTTTGTCAATATTCCATTACAGTGTAAATCCACTTACTACTCCAGCAAATTTTTTTAAAAACAATTTACATTTATTCAATAAGCAGATACTTTCATCCAAATTAACTTAAAAATGAGGAAAACCACAAGCAACTTAACTTAAAAAAGCCACATTATTAGAAGCGTCACAATAAAATTAATAATAATAATAAAATAATAATAAAGAGTAAAACTGTTCTCTATAACTCTCACGAACTTGGATGTAAGCATTTGAGTCTATCCATTCAATTCATTATTATACATTCAATTTATTGTTATACATATTTCAGTTTATAACTGAAATATGTATAAATATTTTCTAATATACTACAGGAAAAACCTTGATTTGTCTTTTTTTAGCTAAAAACACACGTTTAGGTGAGAAAGGGTGATGAGAATGTTTGGCAACTATTGAGAAGAATATGAAAAGATGTGCAGTCTGAAATGTTTGAGAACCACTTAACTATATGAAGAAGCCATATTCAAATCTGTTCTGTGCTATACTGAAACAACAGCAGAAAGAAAGAAAAAAACAAGTTAATTGCTGATACAGAGCACACATGAACCAAAACAACAGTAACAGGTCAGGATTACAAAAATGTACAGCAAATACAAAGACCACTATTAAGGAAGATGAGAAAGAAAAAGAGAAAGAAAATACATTTGAAATACACAAATTGGTTGAAAGTGGAATGGATAATATAAAGAGAGAGAGGGGCATCTTAAGATGGAGCATTACTCTACATTACTAGCATTACTCTTGATAAATACATTCTTGCAACCTGTCACACTGCTGCCCTCCTGTGGTATAGATAACCAGCATTACACTTAGGCCTGCACAAACCCTATCTTCACATTAAGGCAAGAGAACCATTCATACAAATCTAATGCAAAAAATAGAAAATTATGTACATGCACCATTTTTTATTAAAGCTAAAAATACTTTAATATGAAGAGAGAAAAATGCATACATAGCTCTGATGTTGCCAACATGGCTCAAGCGTCACATCAGTGCTTTGATAACTACATATTATTTGGTCAGACCATGTTTAATTGCCTGTCATACACAGGTCACTCACAATCACCCTGTCTTCTTGCTCTTCATCTCCAGCACCACATCGGTACTGCTCCTCATCTGGTGACACCGCCAGCCTACCTATCTCATTCACTTCCTTCTTTGGCCACCCAGTTTTCAAAAACATTTGTAAAACTGCTGCCCACCACGACCACCAAAGACCCCAAAGCACTTCTTTACAGGACTTTTACAGAGCACAACATCTGAGAGCGACACACATGGCAGGACACAGTCGGGGGTAGGGAGTAACATATATTTCTAGACAACGACTTAAGTGCCATACCGCTGATGAAAACCATTGAGTTACTGGTGTCAAAAACCCTCTAATTATCCCAAAATGCATTTTACCATGTACATCTCTGGCCATCATACTCAAGAAGAACACAAAACATTTGCTTCAGCACACACATAATGATGAACAGCTCGTGCTAATTGCAGGTAATGTTAGTATATTGTTTCATGCCAGGTTTTATATGGAGCGTGGTAGAGCAGGTTAAACCAAGCAGGCTGGGAGCAGATCAGGTATCCTTGTGTGCACACAGACACACACACACACACACACAGTAAACTTCTCAATCTCACCTTCCAGCCATCCATGACCCTCCTACTTCCAGCCCCTCCCCTCCCCTCCCCTCCCACACCAGTAATCAGGTAACTCCCACATTAACTGGCAGGGAAACGGGTCATTAATATCTCACTTGTTTCCATCCCTGTTTGCTCTATATATCACTGCCTGGCCGCTCTATTCACATCCATACATTACAACTATTCTCAGAATACTTCATTGTCAGCCCATGGCAGTCTCATTACTTATTAAGATAAGAGGAGAGATGCGGCGGAGAGCTCAGCTTGCTTTAAAAGCTCTTCTTCTCCTCTACCCCTCCTCCCTGTTTCTCTCTCACCTTTTTCCTCCTCTCTTCTCTCTCTTTCTGTCCCTCTCCTTCTTTTGATTCACTAATAAAACCTTAACATACTTAAAAGAATCGTTCATCCAAAAAATGAAAATTTTGTAATCATTTACTCACCCTTATGTCGTTCCAAACCTGTATGACTTATTTTGTACTGTGAAACACAATAGGAGAAATTATGAAGACTAGGGATGTGCACAACGACCAATTTCATTAACGTTTAAATGGAAATTTTGCAACCGACTAGTCGACTTGTCTAACACCCCCACCGCAAATGAAATAAAATTCCGATCTCTAGATATACACTTTTCAAAATAATATATTAATTTTAAAACGTAACATTAAAGGGTTAGTTCACCCAAAAATGAAAATTCTGTCATTAATTCCTCACCCTCATGTCGTTCCAAACCCATAAGACCTTCGTTCATCTTCTCAACACAAATTAAGATATTTTTGATGAAATCTGAGGGCTCTCTGACCCCTCCATAGACAGCTATTTAATTAACACTTTCAAGGTCCAGACAGGTAGTAAAGGTTCAACCTTAATATTATGAAGCGACGAGAATACTTTTTTTGCGCAAAAAACAAACAAAAATAAACGACTTCATTCAACAATCTCTTCTCGTCTGTGCCAGTCTCCTACGCTGTTGACGCAGTGTAAACAGTGCAGCACTTCAGAGTTCTACGACAGAACGGCAGCTCACCATTGGCTAGCTCCAGTGTCCGCATCAAACGCATGCGGCGTGGTGCTCACGTGAACAGTGTCAGCCAATGGTAAGCCGGCGTTCTGACGTAACGCTTCGAAAGTGCTGCACTGTATTTACTACGTCAACAGCGCAGGAGACTGGCACAGACGAGAAGAGACTGAAAAATGTCATTATTTTGGGGGGTTTTTGCGCACAAAGAGTGACTTTTCGTCGCTTCATAAAATTAAGGTTGAACCACTGCAGTCACATGGACTGTTTTAACAATGTCATTCCTACCTTTCTGGGCCTTGAAAGTGGTAATTAAACTGCTGTCTATGGAGGGGTCAGAGAGCTCTCTGATTTCATCAAAAATATCTTCATTTGTGTTCCGAAGATGAACGAAGGTCTTACGGGTTTGGAACGACACAAGGGTGAGCAATTATCGAGAGAATTTAAAATTTTGGGTGAAATAACCCTTTAACATGACGGTAATTTAAACGTAGCCTTTGTAAAAATATAAAGCGAAACATAAAATGTGCAAAAAAAAAAAAAAAAATGTAAACGACTAGTATTTCCAAGTCAGCTAGCAGCAGCAGTATTGTTTAATCAACTAGTCGACTAGTCTCGCACATCCCTAATTAAGACTATTCTGTTATACTGTTATTTTACATATGGCTTTAAAAAAAACTTGAAATGCAGCACAAAAGTCAAATTGACTCCTTTTTTATGATCATTTTATTTGACTTTTGAGTCCTTTTGATTATTCAAAGCTTTAGTCCACATTTATTGTAATTGCAAATGGAAAAGAACATCTCTTCAAAATGTCTTTTTATATTTCCCGGAAGAAAGAAAGTCATACGGAATTGGAAATACATGACTGAGTAAATGATGACAGATTTTTTTTTTTTTAAGTAGAGCATAATGTTTTGATGTTGTGAGTTTAAAGTAGAAAGCTCATGAGGAGATAAACCATCCTAGAGCATCCTGACCTCTAACTGGAGACTCTGAGACTGGAGCCTGCGCATCGGCCACTCGCAATAAAACAGCTCATTCTCATAAATGATGTTACAGCAAATTCATTCCATTACAATCATTACATCACCATATTCTTTTCCATTTGGTTTCAGTGGCCATCACTGCAAAAAAAAAAAAAAAAAACATTGATGTCTTAAAGAGTATACAGTATATTGTTTGTATATTTATATATGCAAATCTTTAGCAAAAAAAAAAAAAGATTTTTCAAAAATAAGGGATAAAATGTAGACACTAATATTAAAAAAAAAAAAAAAACCAACATGAAGGAGGGTTTATTTTGCAAAAATAAACTTAATAAATACAGGAACATAAAATGAAATTATTTTATGTATCTATCCATCAAGTGTCGAATGCCTTAAGGCCATTTTTACTGCCACTGAGTTACAACATGCCTCCAATGAAATATCCTACTTTTGAATATATATATATATATGCACACACAGGCCACAGCAGAGGTCATGATAAGGTCAGGGAACTATCGTGTCTGGCATCCATTTCCTGTGTCCTGTGTCACAAACTGCTTTAATAAAGCGTTCTCGTCTCAAAGACGAGGTCGTCTGGGTAAGTGTGTGTGTGTGCTCTCTCTGATTTTATCTGCAGAAGAAGGATGGCTACATAACACACAAACGGTCACGGCAGTGTGTGTGTGTGTGTGTGTGTGTGTGTGTTTGTTGAGTTAGCCTACTTCATGTCCTTAGTCAAGTCAAGAGTATTCAAGAGAGGCCAAGAGGACAAGTCACATGGCCTGAGATGAGTCAAATCGAATGCATCATGTCAGGCTTATGGGTAGTACTTTTTTTATTTATACCTGAAGCAGTCATTGATTTTCTTGGATAAATGTGAAGTTGCACTGTACATCCAAGGTGCTAGCAGTACTGTTTGTCTTTTGTTGTTGTTTTTTTCTGGTGCATATCATCATAATCCTGATGATTAAAATGTTTAAAGAACATTCTATCAGGAAAAAAATCATGAATGAAAGCTTTACTTCTGTTTTAACAAAATCATTCCAAAAAATGTCAACCTTGTTCCTTTAATCAGTTCACCGTATATAGTGCATATAGCAATACATTTGTTACAGTATTTATTAATCGTTATTAATGTTAGTTAATAAAAATAGTCGTTCACTGTTTGTTCATGTTAGTTCACAGTGCATTAACTAATGTTAACATATACAACTTTTGATTTTAATAACGTATTAGTAAACGCTGAAATTAACATTAAGATTAATAAGTATTGTTCATTGTTAGATCATGTTAACTAAAGTAGTTAACTAATGAAACCTTATTGTAAAGTGTTACCATAATAACATTAATAATTGTATACACTACATACAGTCCACACATTTCACAGGCTCAAACCAAGGCACATTCAAAGATGGCAAAGACAAATTTGAATCACAAGGCCTTATACAATTTGATTACCACGTCATAGATCCTTAATGTCTCCAACATGGTCCTGCTAGAGCTCCAGGGCTGGGTTTAATTACAGTGGGCAGAGCCAAACCTGGTCCCCAGCACAGTGTGCCCACTCTCAGGGAGTCAAACACGTGCCATCCCCTCCTTTACTCTGTTGTTTACCAAATGCCTAACACATCATGGAACCATTTAATTTAACTTGAGTTGCTTTTTTTTTTTTTTATAAATACATTTAGAGTATGTGAATAAGTAGAAAAAGATCTACAACATGCCTCTCCCCCCCCAGTGGCAACGTCCTTATAAAGAGACAGAAATGCTCCATAATAGTCTGTGTAAATATATTATATTATATTATATTATATTATATTATATATCTCTTATTTTCAAACATTCATTCTAAAACTATGTTTTTTTCCTCCTATGAATTTTTGTGCAACAAAAGATGATATTGAGTGTTTTCTTTTTTTTCTTTTACTACATTGAACGCTTTGACTTTCATTGTAAGGACAAAAAAAATCCTTACAATGAAATTCAAAGGGGTCCAATGTAGTTTGGATCCCAACATTCTTCAAAATATCTTATTTTGTATTACACAGAAGGGTGGACATTTATAACGGCAACAAAAAAAATGACATTAAAAGAAAGTAGTTATTCACCACATAAACTGTTATGACATGAAATATTGAAGCAGGACTTCACCACAGAGGGGTGCATTCTTCACCACTAAAAACACACATACAACTTTTATTTAGGGAATACACACGCATCAGACACAGCATTACACTGATTTATAACATAAAGGAGTTGTTTTACTCATCCCAGTGCAAGACCAGTTCACTTTAGTCTCTAGTGGTCCGTGGGTGTGTGTGCGCGTGTTGGTCACCATAAATGGGGGAGCAGAAACTGCACAGGCTTACAGTGCACTCCGATGCACATTACTCATACACGACCATTATCCTCCATCTCAACGGAGGTCATCCATCACAGCAGGCCAGGGGGCAAGCCCCAAAATTCAACATTTACTATTGGCCTGAGACAGATGAGGAAGCATTTCTGTGGCCATACATCAAACACATCAGATTTTCAAACATCCAGCTTCCAGGAAGCCAGTGTCTGGTCTTGATATTACCATTCCTGTAGTGTTACGTCACTTACAATGATATCAGATTGTGGTTTTGGCTTTTTTACCATCACTCCGATTAGCTCTCTGCACATACCAAATACAGTCATATATTTATGAATTGTTTTTTTTTTTGTTTTTTTTACAGCAGGCTTCTTGTATTTCAGGTAATGTGTCTGCATTCCAGAGAGGCTGGAATCAATGGCCCAAATCCCCTTTGACTATCTTGCGTTTTCTAATTTCTCCCAATGCATCTACAACACAACACACCAACACAAATACAGAACCAGAGAGGGGCTGCACTGGAGTGGGGTGGCCACACATAAACACACACAGTGGGTATGTTTGGATGTCTTCCCTGTTCTGTCATCCCATGACACACTGTCTGCACATGCCAGCAAAAAAAAAAACAAAGTTAAATCAGTGCTAAGGCTGTGCTGCCACCTAGAGGCAACGGCAAGAGTAGCACACTGAACCGGTCGGAAGATGTGATGCTGAATGGGAGGGAGTGAAAGATGGAGGGAGGGAGAAAAGAAGAGAGAGGCTTCCACAGCACCCCTAGGGTATGACATTCATCTCTGTCTTTTTGCCAAATTTGATTTTAAATATTTACAATGCCATAAATCTTGGCTGAAACAAATTACCCGCAAAGTGCTATTGTCTGAGAATTGGTTCGTAAGAAGGATGGCACCTTTAGAGGCTGCATCAATGTTTTATTTGGTGAAATATAAGACTATCAGGTACACAGCCGCCGCACTTTCTTCCTTTAAACAGTAATGATAAAGTAAAGGCTTTAACTTTTTCACGGAGTAAATATAAACCTAAAGACCCGTAATAAACTCACTCCCCATTCTCTCATGTTACTCTTGTCAATAGTCTCGGAAGCAGTCGTTTGAATTAATTTCACAATGACCAATCGCATGTAAACTATGTGAATAATCGAACATCAGAGTTCTTCAAGTCAAATAGTGATCAGTATATATATAAATATTCATTTAACAAGCTCATACAGCTTAGAAGATATTGTTTTAGCTATTTTATGTTCGATAATCTTTGAAAATAAAAGTTGAAAATAACTTGCAAATCATAAAAAAAAACATTTTGAAGTTATATGTAAATCTCTGCCTCACTCTACATACAGTCGTGCTTAAAAGTTTATATGTAAATATAATAATATTATAATATAAAAATATATGCAAATATGTATGTATACACCTTGCAGAATCTGCAAAATGTTAATTATTTTACCAAAATAAAAGCGATAATTCAAAATGCATGGTATTTTTTATTTAGTACTGTCCTGAATAAGATATTTACATAATTTTTTTTTCACATATAGTCCACAAGACAAAAAAAAAAAAAAATAGCTGAACTTATTAAATTGACCCATTTCAAAAGTTTACATACCCTTGATTCTTAATACTGTGTCGTTACCTGGATGATCTACGACTGATTTTTTTTTTTTTTTTTTTTTTTTGGAATCCCTTGTCTGTCCTGAGCAGGGGGTGAAAACTTTAAAAACAGGATGAAGATGTCCAAATTTTTCTTATTTTGTTTAAAGATCAATTTTTTTTTAATTAGTACTGCCTTTCGAAAGCAACAGAAGATACTTGCATGTTTCCCGGAAGACAAATTAAGTACAATTTTTTTTTCTTCTGGAGGAAGGTGACTGTTTGAACCTCTTTTCATAGTTGTGCTTGAGTTCCTCAATTGTCTTCATTGTGAAAAGATGGATCTCAAAATCACAGTCACTGCTGGAAAGGGTTCAAATATGCAAACGATGCTAGAAAACTGAAGAATTTGCAGGACCTGAAGGATTTTTCTGAAGAACATTGGGCAGTAACTATTCAGGACAAACAAGGGACTCATAGACCATTAAAAAAACAGAATCAAGGGTATGTAAACTTTTGAACAGGGTCATTTTTATAAATTCAGCTATTTTGTTTTGTCTTGTGGACTATATGTAAACATCAGGACAGTACTAAATAAAAAATAACATGCATTTTGTATGATCCCACTTATTTTGTGTGGGATTACAAATTTAAGAATCTGTTTAAAACTAAGGGAAGTACATTGTATTTAGCATTTAAGGTAAAAATGATGACATCAGATGAATTATTCTGTTAAAGTTTCTAGCAAGTTTTCTGTCAGTTCTTGTTCTCTTTATTGTAAGTCAAATGAGCCAGATTACTGAGATTCTCACCTTTTGTCTTTAATGGCTCTTGGAGCCCCTGTCCAATTTTTGAATCGTTATGCTGACTGGATTAGGACTGGTGATACTCAAGAGTCTGGGGCAGGTCTCTTTACCTGGATACTTCATTTGCATGCTTTGTTTAAGGTCGTTACCCATTTGCTGTGTATCCTTCCCCCTAAAATGTATATAAACTACAAAGTCTTACTGCTTAAGTTAGACTTGATGACTGCAGCTACCGACAGCACGTGTTCTCAATAAAGAATCCTGCTGAAGATACATCCAAGTCTCCTGGTCTTCGCTTCTGAGTTTCCAACAGTTAGCAATAATTTTTGCAGATTCTGCAAGGTGTATGTAAACTTTTGAGCACGACTGTAATTGGCAGACACTTTTATTCAAATACTGTGATACTACTTAACACTTACTCGAGGTAGCCATAGCCAACTACTAAATTGCAGCAGTAATTGCAGAACAATCCACTAAGTGCTATACAACTAAATGTATTGTCACTCACAGTGAACAGCCAACTTAACACTGTTTCATAAAAGTTTTGATTTGTGTGTAAAACATACACAGACAGACAGTTTAGTAGACTCATTTTTGTTTACTTTTTCAGGTTTAAGCCTAAATCCTTGATTACTCTGTAGACAAATATAAATGAATGTAATATAATATCCCCATGTATGAAAGTACTTCTTCAATACGGTTTGTTCAAAGCATACAATGCTGTAATCAGGCTGCTCTAAAATAAGACCATTTTGATTTAACATTTTTTTAAATATTCTAAAATGATTGAAATAGTAATAAACAATAAATAGCTGTGTCCAACATTCTGACTGGTGGTGTACAGAGAATTAGTACCTAATCAAGACGAAAAACATTCCCTTCCTTGATGTTGAACTGAGCATTCAGGGTTGGGTTATTGAATTGTTTCATGCTGTATACAGTAAATGTACCCAGTAGGCCTAAAACACACGCAGGAAACAAAAAAAAAAAAAAACATTCTTCCTGGTGAAAAACAGTTTTAATTAATCTCTTGCCAATTAAAACATGAATAATCCTACCATCCCTGCACACTTTATTTGAAATGTGGAGGCTTGGAAAACCTCTCTCTCAGTCTCTCATTAGTTTGAGATCACTTTCCATCTCTGGTGATTGACTGGCCTCATGAGAAGGGAGATTTGAAATGCAAACGCTGGCAATTGGTCTCCCTAAGGTCAGCATTTAAGCATTTTCACAGAAGACTTCAGGATTAGTGGATTTGTCTGCCTCTTTTAATACCATCCGATTGTGGGGTTTATTGCTGTACACAGGACTGAGGCTATTGGGTTGTGCCACGTACACACCTAAGCCAAGCCAGTTGTTACACTGCAAACATATTAAGAAGTAATTTTATTTCAAATCAGTATTTTCCCACAGATTCACTCAAATGCATTTTTGGAAAGCAACCTGTATGTACTTAAGTAATATTGTCATTAATTTCAGAATTGTCTTTATTCTGAACTCAGTATTCAGATGGTTAAACCACACAATTAAAGCTAAAAACATCTAAACTCATGTTAAATGGACTGTAAAAAGCTCATTGACTGCTAATAACACAACTAGATTACAAACATGTTTAAATATTCATGCAGTGTGTGTGTGTGTGGGAAGAACTGACTTTGATTTGCCATTATTTGTGCCAAACAACACACTGGAGCTTTAGAGGCAAAAAGTTATCAAAGGAAATAAATTATTAATAAAAGACAAGTTTCAGTGCAAGCACATACACTATAACTCTGCAAGTATATAATGTACACTATATGTAAGACAGCGCCTACGATTAGCGACAATTACAATATACCAAACATTAAATGGACATTACATGTCTCAATGTATCAGTCCGTTCTGGTAAAACATTTTGAGACCGTAAAGACCAAATAAATGCAAACCTGTACACACATCTTCACAACAATTAAAAACAAAAAAACTGCCTATACACTCAATTTATATTACCTTTTGTAATACCTACAGATTACCACTAGGTGAAGCTATTTGATCAGTATTTTCCAATGTGACATACAAGTGAACACACACTGGAATAATGTATAAGATGAGGTATACCTGGTATATAAAATATGATTTTAACAGGGTTAGGGTTAGCAGAGTGTCATAAATTAAGAAAAGAAAAAAGAAGAACAATAGTTTTTAGTTATTCACATGTCGTTACAAGGACAGTAAAAGTGGAAGTCATCTACACTGTGGGGATCAGCCTCTGAGGAAAATAAATTTACTAAACATCTTTAAAAAAAAAAATGAAAAAAAAACCTTAGTTATATTTTCATTAACTAAAGGGATCTGTTGTAACCTGCTACAGGTACAGGCCTCTGCTGGTACATGCTGCAACTACACCATTATGACAACCTGATCTCACAGGTAAACTATTTTACAAGGTGGCAATTTCATAAGAATCTGTGGATATGAATCATACGAAAACATACAATTTTTAGAAAAAAAAAGTCCTCCCCTAAACAACCATCACTGTGGAAGCAGTTTGTCCGAAAACGTATGAATGAGAGTGCATGAATTCATATGAATTAGCCACCAATTTTCCAAAATGTAAAAAAAAGTTTAGAATTGCCATAAGATTGTATTGCATTATGAGCATCTTTCTCCAGTGATGGCCAGTCAAAAGTATGCATTCTGGCCATTTTTTCCCCCAAGCAACACATAATTTGCAATTGCAAGTTAATGAAAATATTATCCTCATCTGCTGCCTTTGACGAGTAACCACTCACATTACAGATGTTCCTGAAACTGAGCACCAATGAGCAAAAACTACAGCATCCTGGTCACGGGCCCTGGACAAACTGACAAATTGCCATTGAGATGAATCGGAATGTGAACCTTTTTTGTGACCTCCTTTTTTAGACCAAGGATCATTCCTTAGTTTTAACATATCCATACAAACATAATTAATGTAATGTAATGTAGTCTAAAAAAATATGAGCTGAGCTGACATTAAATATGTTCCAACAAAATCCTGGATTAAGTGAAATGCATACACAGAGAAAAAATATCTTGATATCAGACCTTAATTAAACTATTTTCAACAATTTTCCAGCGTTATTCATTGACAGGAGAAAATGCACATACTGTACGAAAAACAAATAATAATCACAAACACAGCCATTTTGTGTCCTGAAGGCCATATGCTCTAGATGGCACTGTTGTAGCACTCCAGGAAGTGCAGCCACAGCCTATAGAGACATTGAGCTGATGTCCTCATTCAAACAACAAACATCATTATTCTAATCACAATCCCATGCTGGGAAATAGGATGGCATGATAATTAATTGTTAGTACATAACGGTGCCAGCAACAGACAGACTGATTGCTTTATTTGGTGAAAGAGGAAAAATGATAAGACATCATATGAGGCGTGTTTTCTCTAGATGGAGGATTGGAGTCAGATTTTTAATGGTTTGTTTGTTTCAAGTGTATTATTTAAAGACATTAAGAATGATTGTTTTTGCGATGTTTGCGCCTGATACTTGATTCAATTTTTGTTGTTTATGCACCATGTTCTGAAACAACGTACCAGCTGCAAAACAGAAAAGTGACCTGCCTTTTAATGAGCAAACAGCAACATTTCAGATTGTTACAGAGTAATTTATTGGCAGAACTTGAAATGTGGTCAAATAAATAATGGAAAATGCTGATGAATGGCAGTGAATGCAGTATCATTTCAGTCGTTAAACACATATTCATAAACGCACACTAGCGCTTGCTCATTTTTATAGCCTCTATGGACCATTTGCTAAAGGCTGTCCAGCAAAAACATTTAAGTAAAAACTCAAGGATACTTAGGAATGGTGCCATTGCTCTTTCAGTGTGATCAACAGAAGAGCCGTTTTTGCAACAATTTCAGGAAAACACAGCTTCATTAAATTTTCCAATAAAATATTCGCAATAGCTCATTGCTTCTTGATGGCTATAATAAAGGATATGACTGCCTCAAATCGGAAGGCATTAGAATTAATTTTCTTAGCATTTACCAGATGGGAAATGCATTCAGAACAGAACTCTCTCTATTAATTCTCAGTTCCACAAAGGTGTGGATGGTTACATACTGCTTTTGTGGAAAACTCAGCTCAAGAATATTACTGTAAAGTAGGGATGCTAACATTTCCGCATATTCAATCATTGAGCTCCTAACTACTTTCATTTTATGGCCAATAACAAATAAATGGCAGACATAAAAATTCTGTATTATTGTTGTCTACAAAAAACTAAAAGCAATAATTTAAAACACTTAAAGTAAATTAGGCATCAGAACATCATTTGGACTTTGCTCAAAGATTACATTAAACAGTGTTCTTTAGGGCGGTCACAATTCCTCGCTTAAATTTAAGTACTCGATTTTAAAAAAATCCTCAGTTGCAATTTACCTGCGTCGATGAATCTGCAAAGTACCGGAAGTGGCCATTTCACAGACGAGAATCCATGAACCGCATTATTAGATCATTTTCTAAAGCTGCATGATATATTAAAACCATCATAATAGAGCATAGTGAAATTTGTCAACCGGTAGAGATTTTGGACTATTGCCTCTATCGCAGTTATGCTCACGTAACGTTGCCGTTCTTTGCAATCTCAAAAGCTTACTTGAATGCATTTTTAAGCCTTGCGGTTTAAAAACAAGTGATTTAAAACCGTTCAAGTGCAACAAGCAGCGAAAGAGGACTCATTTCAGTATATGCGCACATAAATGCGTGCATATATTACTCATTAGCGTGAGTACTGACCATAGCACCTAGAGTTCTTTTTAGCAACTTAGTGGGCTTGAACAGGCAAATATACACACTTATATGTCAAAATACCCGCGAGTATCCTCATACACACAGTCGTTTATGTCTTAAGTGAACATAAGCGGTTGAGAAAGAAAGTGCATGTGTATCAGTATATTAGATCAGTGCATTCACTTTTAAAGTGACAGCAGCCTAACCCCTTTAAACGCAAAGATCGCCGATGGCCCCAGATTATTGTTGCTCAACATTCACTGCATGATAAAACATCACATTCTTACTTGATCTGGACGAACTGAGTATGATTAGAAAGATTTAAGACTCCAGCTTTGATATTTGACCACTGTTTATAATAACACTATAAAATCAGGTTGCAGTGACATTCATTTCTTAATTTATGTCAGGAGTGCAAAATAATCAATCTGTAATTTTTGATATTTTGAACAGAATAACAACACACATGCATATTCAGTCACGTCCGGTTTATTTGTGTTCACATAGCTTCACTGAACAGCGCTCATTAGGGCTTTTAGTCCAGAAGTGCTCATATCTGGAAATATTTATATATTTAGATGTTTTACTGACAGAATTATCATTTCTATTAATTTTCTACGCAATCTGATGAGCATTAGCATCTTCCAGCGCTGTCTGCCTGTGTTTTCACTTCCGCAATTGCTGTTATGACACAGAGGAAGATCGTTCACTGCACATATGCCACTCATATTACGCTTTCATAACTAGCCCTGTCACTTCCAGATACATGAAACCCAGAGAAATGTTTCTACATGTAAAACATGAAGCTAATAAACACACGATTAAGATGGTAAGTGATTTGTGTGTGATTTTCATGCGATTTGGCTTATTTTTCATTCAAATAAAGGATTATATGAAAAATGTGCAGGTGCAGTGATTCTTAAGGCTATAAATAACATTTCAACAACATAATATGACCAAACCCCACATTAGATCACAATTGGAAGTTATTGCAAACACTTGTTAGTGGTTTAAAGCGAGTTGAGTAAAAGCATAGGATTAATCGTATAAATTGTCTTATGTAGCTTTATGCTAATTGTAGCTCTAATGAACCTGCTGCACAGGTGCAGTTTATTTCATGATGTATTTTGTCAAAAGAATTTCATGCAAGCTCATAAGAAAAGTTTTGTTTTTTATAATAGGTATAATGTCTATTGGGATCAAAGCGATATGAATGGGAAAGCCATAATGCAGAATAAAGGCTAATAGCCTCTGAATATAAACAAAAGAATAAGGATAAAAGAATAATGAAGTTTAGGTCTCATGGCAGAGGTGTGATAGGTTTGAGTGAAAACAATAGAAACATGAATGGGGCAGTTCGCCACACCAGACAAAGACAATACACTGCATGGGAGCTTACAGCGGGCAATAATTTTTTTTATTAGACTTTCATTAACTTTCTCTAAAAACACATGACATGGTCTTAAAAAATGTTTCATAAAATTCATAGTTTTAGAGATATCATCCTCAGATTTGAAATGAAACATGAGCAGACTTGTGGCTTCAGCTTCACTGTTTCTAAGTTGCTACACCACAGCCACAATGTTTTTATACATTTAAAAAAAAATGTAAATTAAATTAAATAAAAAAAAATTATTTTTGTTTATATGTTTGAGCTTATATATATATATCTCCATATTAATAACAGTAATTCTGAGTCTTGAACTGTAAACTCTCAAGTGTTGGCTTTCTAAATATATGTTGGTTATGTGTCTATTCAGAATAACTTATGAACAGCAACTTTTTTATTTTAGTTATGTCATTTATTCCCCACTTGCCAAAATGGGGGATGTGGGGAAAGGGGCTAATAAAACTGCTTAGTTCTATTGTAGTTTTTTTTTTTCTTCTTCTTCTTTTTCTAGTGCTTAGGTTTTTCAGGTAGGTCCATTTCATTTGTGTCTTTGTCTATTGTAGTTTTTTTGTCCTATTGCTTTGTAATTATTTTCTTTGTTCCAATTTGATCACTTGACTCTTTACTTGTCTTCAGTGATTTTTTTTTATTTATTTTTTTACTTATGTTAGTTAGGCTAGTATTCGTTTTTTATGTGATTTTGAAATTGGTGACGAGATTTATGAAATTTCAATTAAATTTTTATATCATAAAAATGTTATTTAAAGCAAAAATAACTATATAGTGATATATATTGATTAGAGCTGCAAATAACGATTATTTTGATAATCAATTAGTTGGCCAAATTTTTTTTTTCTTTTCTTTTTTTGGATTAATCGGATAAAAAGGCCAGGTGTTTTTTTTTTTTTTTTTTTTTTTTTTTTTTTTTGACAAAACACACTATTCCACATCCTGCCCAATGCTGTCCTTCAAACAAACATGTCAGGTGAGTGCTATGAAAACATACAGTGGGGAGAACAAGTATTTGATACACTGCCGATTTTGCAGGTTTGCCCACTTACAAAGCATGTAGAAGTCTGTAATTTTTATCATAGGTACTCTTCAACTGTGAGTGACGGAATCTAAAACAAATATCCAGAAAATCACATTGTATGATTTTTAAGTAATTAATTTGCATTTTATTGCATGACATAAGTATTTGATACATCAGAAAAGCAGAACTTATTATTTGGTACAGAAACCTTTGTTTGCAATTACAGAGATCATACGTTTCCTGTAGTTCTTGACCAGGTTTGCACACACTGCAGCAGGGATTTTGGCCCACTCCTCCATACAGACCTTCTCCAGATCCTTCAGGTTTTGGGGCTGTCGCTGGGCAATACGGACTTTCAGCTCCCTCCAAAGATTTTCTATTGGGTTCAGGTCTGGAGACTGGCTAGGCCACTCCAGGACCTTCAGATGCTTCTTACGGAGCCACTCCTTAGTTGCCCTGGCTGTGTGTTTCGGGTCGTTGTCATGCTGGAAGACCCAGCCACGATCCATCTTCAATGCTCTTACTGAGGGAAGGAGGTTGTTGGCCAAGATCTCGCGATACATGGCCCCATCCATCCTCCCCTCAATATGGTGCAGTCGTCCTGTCCCCTTTGCAGAAAAGCATCCCCAAAGAATGAAGTTTCCACCTCCATGCTTCATGATTGGGATGGTGTTCTTGGGGTTGTACTCATCCTTCTTCTTCCGCCCCACGAGGTGAGATCTTGCATGGTGCCCCAGACCGAGGGAGATTGACCGTCATCTTGAACTTCTTCCATTTTCTAATAATTGCGCCAACAGTTGCTGCCTTCTCACCAAGCTGCTTGCCTATTGTCCTGTAGCCCATCCCAGCCTTGTGCAGGTCTACAATTTTATCCCTGATGTCCTTACACAGCTCTCTGGTCTTGGCCATTGTGGAGAGGTTGGAGTCTGTTTGATTGAGTGTGTGGACAGGTGTCTTTTATACAGGTAACGAGTTCAAACAGGTGCAGTTAATACAGGTAATGAGTGGAGAACAGGAGGGCTTCTTAAAGAAAAACTAACAGGTCTGTGAAAGCCGGAATTCTTACTGGTTGGTAGGTGATCAAATACTTATGTCATGCAATAAAATGCAAATTAATTATTTAAAAATCATACAATGTGATTTTCTGGATTTTTGTTTTAGATTCCGTCTCTCACAGTTGAAGTGTACCTATGATAAAAATTACAGACCTCTACATGCTTTGTAAGTAGGAAAACCTGCAAAATCGGCAGTGTATCAAATACTTGTTCTCCCCACTGTACATAGTGATATCTACCCTTACAAAAATTAACCATGGTTTTACAACAAATGAAACCAAAATAATAATAATAATAATAATAATAATAATAATAATAATAACAACAATAACAATAACAATAACAATAACAACAACAACAAATAAATAAATAAATAAAAACAGGGTTATTGTAGTTATTCCATGGTAACCACAAATTAACCATGGTTTTACTTCAAATCCATAGTTTAACTATGGTATGTGTGTGGTTATACAAATGGTAATCAATAGCCTACACCAAAAAAAACATGGTTTTACTATAATAAAACCATGGTTAATTTTTGTAAGGGTATGTGCTATACATTAGGTGCAAAAAAAAGTTACTAAGCAAAAGGACAGTTTAAACCCCTACATTAAAATGATATTAAAGAAAAACAGAAACACAAAAAACAATAACTCAGTGTTATCAGATAAGAGGAATGTTCTGCAGGAACACACACACACACACACACATATATACGCTATGGACAAAGTAACCTGTTACTGTGATTTCTTTATCCTGTAAATAGGCTATAAGAAACGTCTTACATTTATATTCAATGACACACTGTTACCCCTTTACAGTTACTACTCTCATAAAATACTTGAATTACATGTTGACTTTAAACTTAAATTTAGCGTCCAACAGCAGATATTTCAGCTAAATGAATGTTTTTGCGGTGAATATTACTTGTCTCCCTCTCTACTGTGTTCTGTCTGTTTGACGAGCATGCGCCGCGCCGGCGCTCATTCAGTAAAGTTTGAAGCTTTTTATGCAGACTGTCAGGACACGCTTTCATGCAAAATGGAAGTACTCGCGTGAATTAGTAACATTTACAGATAAGGATATAACCTGTAAAATGAACATTTTGCGCTGAGGACGCAGACACATCTGTCAAAGCGCATGACAGTATGTTAAACGCATTAGCTTGAAGCTGAAAATAAAAAATTCTCATGTTTTGAGCAGCTTGGATCACATACCTTTCCCGCATCAGCTCACTCTGTTTCCACTCCACTATTTTTAGATACATTTTGTCCATAGAAATGCGTTATTCAGTGCTGTAATTTGGCGCGACTGGCTGAAGTTTTCTGTGCACAAAGGGCAGACCCGACTAAACAATAATGAGAATCGTTGTCGATTATTTTCATTATCGATAATTAGGGTAAACGTACCTATTAAGCTCACCAAAGTCTACATTGAGACATTTTAGTGCACAGGGTGCAAGAAGTTATGTTAAAATAAAAGATTAATCTCTCACACAATAATATTTAATATTATTTTAAATTTTAAATTAAGATATACATCATTAAATGCAAAAAGTCTGGCTGTGCTTAATGGGTACATGTTTGTACCCTTTAAGCACACCCCTGTTGGCATTAAGCTCACATGTTTTTTTTGGGACAAACAACATTTTTAAAGAATAATTTTATAAAGATTAACTTGAAGTGACAACCATCAGTTAATATTTAAAGTCTGTTTATGAAGTATTTACATAGATGTTCAATGTGGATGAGCTTAAAGGGAGCACACTGAGCTTTATTGGAACAGCAACTTTTTAATTAATAAATATTAAATTTATAAATTTAAAAGGACAATTTTGCTAAATAAATAATCTAGGTCATGTATTAAGTTCATACATATTTTAATATGAACAGCTATTATAGAAAATATCTATGAAATTATACTTTTTCTTATTGAAATCACACTGAAGCTGTGTGATTTTCATAGTAGTGCACCCTTTAAGCTCACCTTAAAAATTACAGCCGTGTAAAACAACAGAACATCAATAAACTGTAAATGTATAATATAATTGATTTAAAAGTACAAGCCAGTAATGCCTGTGAAGTAATATATTAGTGTAGCACACAATCTTATACAGCTAGTAAGCTAACAATGTTCTGTAGCATCTGCGCTATGTTGCTAAAACTATCTTTTGGATCTAACTGTAATTATTTCCCACATCCAGGTTCCAGGTTATAATATGCAAAAGTCTAAATATTAATCTCTTAATTTTGCAGTAAGAAGTTATACTTATCCAAAATAAAGGCTTAAACATCTAAAAAATGCACATTTAAGGGGCTACTCTTTTGGTGAAAGTTTTCAGACAGCTTTCAAAATGGCCACCAGACAGTGTGAACACATGGATACCCATATCTCAGGTGCAATAGTCTGATTATCTTGAAATTACAGGAGGTATATAGTAACAAACACATCATTTGGTTAAGACATCAAGTAGGATGATCAATATTTTTTTTCCTTTTTATAATCTGAGCTCAAAGATAGTAGTGTGCTTAATGGGTACTTGAGCTTAATAGGTACGTTTACCCTATCAATTTTATCGATTAGTTGTTGCAGCCTTGTCTTGTGTCACATTCATTAATTATATGAATCATCATGATCGCATATTTTCAATTCAAAATGGCAAAATTTAATAAAAATTTGAGTAGTTTGCATCATTGCTCAGTCAGTCGCTGAACATTTCTATTGCAAAACAGATGTCTAATACTTACTTACATCTTTCCACAAATTCTTGTTGCGCTGTGACAGTGACAGTAAGAAATCAGCCTAAAAATGTATCCTTTAAAAAAGACAAATAAAATGAGAAAATACTAATTCTATTATTTATTTTTTTATTCATAGCTCAGATAAAATCATTGGCTCTGCCCCCCTGCCCCCCCAAAACTCCTATGCCTATGATGTCTACATGTTCTTGTTCAAGAAATGACAGTGGCTGTAGCATTTCTATTGTAAAGAAGTAGCCAAATATTAAAGATTAAATGGACATTTTAATTAAACGTTGAGTAAAGTGTAACAACAACAGACCAGGCCATTGGCACCCTCTGCCACATGAGTACATACGTTTTATATATACATATATACACACACATACATACATACATACATACATACATACATACACACACACACACACAAACATACACACATATATATATATATATATATATATATATATATATATATATATATATATATATATATATATATATATATATATATATATATATATTTTTTTTTTTTTTTTTTTTTTTTTTTTATTTAATTTATCTTTTAATCATATGAAATTAAACAAACTTTTTATGTTAAATAACGTGCTGCACAATGAGCTTTACTGTTAAAATTATGGAAGAAAAATTGTGATTCCTGTTTGAAAACAAAGATGCGTAAAATAAAGATATTTTTGTACAGAAGTACATTACCATGCAGGGCTTGAAGTTAACTTTTCTACTTGGTAGCACTGGTAACTTTAAAAAGTTAGGAGCACCAGCAAAAATTTAGGAGCACCACAACTAAAATGTTTATATATTATTATATAATGTTTAAATATGTGTGTCATGTGCAAGTAAATCAGTCATTCAATTGTCAGAATAAAAAAGTTGCTTGTTTGGAAAAAATTGGATTTTTGTGCTGTAAATACAGTGCATCCGGAAAGTATTCACAGCGCTTCACTTTTTTTACATTTTGTTATGTTAGAGCCTTATTCCAAAATGGATTAAATTCATTATTTTTTTCCTCAATTCTACAAACAATACCCCATAATGACAACATGAAAGAAGTTTGTTTGAAATCTTTGCAAATTTATTAAAAAAAAATAAAAAAAATAAAAAAAAAACACATGTACATAATTATTCACAGCCTTTGCTCGATATTTTGTTGAAGAACCTTCGGCACCAATTACAGCCTCAAGTCTTTTTGAGTATGATGCTACAAGCTTGGCACACCTATTTTTGGGCAGTTTCTCCCATTTTTCTTTGCAGGACCTCTCAAGCTCCATCAGGTTGGATGGGGAGCGTCAGTGCACAGCCATTTTCAGATCTCCCCAGAGATGTTCAATCGGGGTTCAAGTCTGGGCTCTGGCTGGGCCACTCAAGGACATTCACAGAGTTGTCCCATAGCCACTCCTTCGTTATCTTGGCTGTGTGCTTAAGGTCGCTGTCCTGTTGGAAGATGAACCTTCACCCCAGTCTGAGGTCCAGAGCGCTCTGGAGCAGGTTTTCATCAAGGATGTCTCTGTACATTGCTGCATTCATCTTTCCCTCGATCCTGACTAGTCTCCCAGTTCCTGCCACTGAAAAACATCCCCACAGCATGATGCTGCCACCACCATGCTTCACTGTAGGATGGTATTGGCTAGGTGAGGAGTGGTGCCTGGTTTCCTCCAGACATGATGCTTGCCATTCAGGCCAAAAAGTTCAATCTTTGTATCATCAGACCAGAGAATTTTGTTTCTCGTGGTCTGAGAGTCCTTCAGGTACCTTTTGGCAAACACCAGGCGGGCTGTCATGTGCCTTTTACTGAGGAGTGGCTTCCGTCTGGCCACTCTACCATACAGGCCTGATTGGTGGAGTGCTGCAGAGATGGTTGTTCTTCTGAAAGGTTCTCCTCTCTCCACAGAGAAACGCTGGAGCTCTGTCAGAGTGACCATCGTGTTCTTGGTCACCTCCCTGACTAAGGCCCTTCTCCTAACCCCCGATCGCTCAGTTTGGCCGGGCAGCCAGCTCTAGGAAGAGTCCTGGTGGTTCCAAACTTCGTCCATTTACATATAATGGAGGCCACTGTGCTCGCTGGGACCTTCAATGCTGCAGAAATTTTTCTGTACCCTTCCCCAGATCTGTGCCTTGACACAATCCTGTCTCAGAGGTCTACAGCCAATTCCTTGGACTGCATGGCTTGGTTTGTGCTCTGACATGCACTGTTAACTGTGGGACCTTATATAGACAGGTGTGTGCCTTTCCAAATCATGTCCAATCAACTGAATTTACCACAGGTGGACTCCAATCAAGTTGTAGAAACATCAAGGATGATCAGTGGAAACAGGATGCACCTGAGCTCAATTTTGAGTGTCATGGCAAAGACTGTGAATACTTATGTGCGTGTGATTTGTTTTTTTGGGGGGGGGTTTTTTGTATTTTTAATAAATTCGCAAAGAAACAAACAAACTTCTTTCACGTTGTCATTATGGGGTATTGTTTGTAGAATTGAGAAATAAATAATGAATTTAATCCATTTTTGAATAAGGCTGTAACATAACAAAATGTGGAAAAAGCACTGTGAATACTTTCCGGAGGCACTGTATAACTGATTCTGAAACAATATTCTCACCACTGTTCTATCAGCTATGACATTTAAATTTGCATATTTGTGATATTTACACAAACTTTTTTTTTTACCTTTATAAAGGGCATTTTCCCCCCTAATCTTATGAAATTAAAACATTTTAAATTCTTACGTTTGATCAATAAATTCAAATAGAATAAGACGACACTACAGGGCTTTTGCCAATCAAATTAAATCATTTACACTGAAAGATTAAAATTGCATTGATATATTTTAAATGTTTTAAATATATTTTGAATATACAAATAAGAAATGTTGGAAAGAATAGGGTAAACGTACCTATTAAGCTCAAGTATCCATTAAGCACACTACTATCTTTGAGCTCAGATTATAAAAAGAAAAAAAATATTGATCATCCTACTTGATGTCTTAACCAAATGATGTGTTTGTTACTATATACCTCCTGTAATTTCAAGATAATCAGACTATTGCACCTGAGATATGGGTATCCATGTGTTCACACTGTCTGGTGGCCATTTTGAAAGCTGTCTGAAAACTTTCACCAAAAGAGTAGCCCCTTAAATGTGCATTTTTTAGATGTTTAAGCCTTTATTTTGGATAAGTATAACTTCTTACTGCAAAATTAAGAGATTAATATTTAGACTTTTGCATATTATAACCTGGAACCTGGATGTGGGAAATAATTACAGTTAGATCCAAAAGATAGTTTTAGCAACATAGCGCAGATGCTACAGAACATTGTTAGCTTACTAGCTGTATAAGATTGTGTGCTACACTAATATACACTCACCTAAAGGATTATTAGGAACACCTGTTCAATTTCTCATTAATGCAATTATCTAATCAACCAATCACATGGCAGTTGCTTCAATGCATTTAGGGGTGTGGTCCTGGTCAAGACAATCTCCTGAACTCCAAACTGAATGTCAGAATGGGAAAGAAAGGTGATTTAAGCAATTTTGAGCGTGGCATGGTTGTTGGTGCCAGACGGGCCGGTCTGAGTATTTCACAATCTGCTCAGTTACTGGGATTTTCACGCACAACCATTTCTAGAGTTTACAAAGAATGGTGTGAAAAGGGAAAAACATCCAGTATGCGGCAGTCCTGTGGGCGAAAATGCCTTGTTGATGCTAGAGGTCAGAGGAGAATGGGCCGACTGATTCAAGCTGATAGAAGAGCAACTTTGACTGAAATAACCACTCGTTACAACCGAGGTATGCAGCAAAGCATTTGTGAAGCCACAACACGCACAACCTTGAGGCGGATGGGCTACAACAGCAGAAGACCCCACCGGGTACCACTCATCTCCACTACAAATAGGAAAAAGAGGCTACAATTTGCACGAGCTCACCAAAATTGGACAGTTGAAGACTGGAAAAATGTTGCCTGGTCTGATGAGTCTCGATTTCTGTTGAGACATTCAGATGGTAGAGTCAGAATTTGGCGTAAACAGAATGAGAACATGGATCCATCATGCCTTGTTACCACTGTGCAGGCTGGTGGTGGTGGTGTAATGGTGTGGGGGATGTTTTCTTGGCACACTTTAGGCCCCTTAGTGCCAATTGGGCATCGTTTAAATGCCACGGCCTACCTGAGCATTGTTTCTGACCATGTCCATCCCTTTATGACCACCATGTACCCATCCTCTGATGGCTACTTCCAGCAGGATAATGCACCATGTCACAAAGCTCGAATCATTTCAAATTGGTTTCTTGAACATGACAATGAGTTCACTGTACTAAAATGGCCCCCACAGTCACCAGATCTCAACCCAATAGAGCATCTTTGGGATGTGGTGGAACGGGAGCTTCGTGCCCTGGATGTGCATCCCACAAATCTCCATCAACTGCAAGATGCTATCCTATCAATATGGGCCAACATTTCTAAAGAATGCTTTCAGCACCTTGTTGAATCAATGCCACGTAGAATTAAGCCAGTTCTGAAGGCGAAAGGGGGTCAAACACAGTATTAGTATGGTGTTCCTAATAATCCTTTAGGTGAGGGTATTACTTCACAGGCATTACTGGCTTGTACTTTTAAATCCATTATATTATAAATTTACAGTTTATTCATGTTCTGTGGTTTTACACGGTTGTAATTTTTAAAGATTTCATATTATTGTAAGGTGAGCTTAAAGGGTGCACTACTATGAAAATCACACAGCTTCAGTGTGATTTCAATAAGAAAAAGTATAATTTCATAGATATTTTCTATAATAGCTGTTCATATTAAAATACGTATGAACTTAATACATGACCTAGATTATTTAGCAAAATTGTCCTTTTAAATTTATAAATGTAATATATTTATTAATTAAAAAAAGGTTTGCTGTTCCAATAAAGCTCAGTGTGCTCCCTTTAAGCTCATCCACATTGAACGTCTATGTAAATACTTCATAAACAGACTTTAAATATTAACTGATGGTTGTCACTTCAAGTTAATCTTTATAAAATTATTCTTTAAAAATGCTGTTTAAAATAAACAAGAATTTTCCCAAAAAAACATGTTGTGAGCTTAATGGCAACAATTATATCTTAATTTAAAATTTAAAATAAAATTAAATATTATTGTGTGAGAGATTAATATTTTATTTTAACATAACTTCTTTTACTCAAACCAATACCCTGTGCACTAAAATGTCTCAATGTAGATTTTGGTGAGCTTAATAGGTACATTTACCCTAATACTTTTAAACATGAAACTAAACCGCCTGTAGGTGGCGGCAGGTGACCATCTTAATGAATGAGTCAGAGTCATTTATTCAAACGATTCGTTCAAACGACTGATTCATTCAAGAATGATGCAGTTGTTTATGAATGGGTCATTGAATCTTTGACTCATCCGATTCGTTCAAAACGCTGAATCATTCAGTAATGGAAGAGAGTTGAGACGCGGCGTGATTCTGCTGTGATTTCTGTTTGGAACTATTTTCGCTGCTGAAACAGAACAAAAACAGTCAATGTTGCGTCTAAAATGTAAGTGACTTGAACTGTTGTATGAAATCAATGTCACATTTTCAATCGTGATGGTACTCAGGAAAACAACACTCTTGGTGTGATGTTGCTTAACTGTATCATGTTAAAAATATAAAAACTCCACATTGGGAATTTTAAACGCAGTATGTTAACGGAGTTTCTTTGTGTGTGCTGTGCTCATTTGTTTTGATTTCTCCTCGAGAGGCTGCGCGAGCCTCAACAGCACAACCTTGTTACCGTCAGTAACATTATAGTACGTACATTATTATCCGCCATCAGTCGCCACTTACACTAAATGAAATAAAATCAGAATCATTCTCGCGTTTTGGTGATTCCCTAGTTATTTTTTGGTATTGACGTTTTTATCAGGCTACTTTGGTGGGGCAAGTAAAAATCCTTCTCTCTTCAGCTCCTTAACGTTACATTTTGCGTGTTTGCCTGTCACGCGACATGGAACACAGTGAAAGGGAGTGATTGACAGCTCATATTAACCAACCTAAAGCCTGCTTTAAAGTTAAGAGCGTAAAGATGAAGTTTAATTGGTTGTGATAGAACGGTGGACTGTATCAGCTCACAGCAGGCACATACTGTGCAGTAATTAGCCAACGTTTTGTAGAGAAAGGAAAACAGGTCGCACCTCAACAATTATTTGCACTCGCACAAATGCTCGCAAATATATTTTGAGGTCGCAGAGTTTAAATTTCGGGTGCATATGCGACCAAAATGGTCGCAATTTTGAGCCTTGCCATGACTGTAATACTACATACTATAGCAAGGAAGAACATACACAACCAGGACAGATGTCCTTTGTTTTTACAAAAACTTAAAAATAGCTGTATCAGTAACACCATAAGTGCGACTCTCATTGGCTGTGTATACTGAAGCCAAAAATCTTTCTTAAGTTCAGTCCTCTCCTCTGTAGTCCTTGAGTCAGTGAGAACAGATAAAAGAGCGGACAGGACACCTCTCCCTCTGTGATGACCAGCTCCACAGGAACCTCCTACAGCTTAAAACACCAGAGAAGCCAAAGTACAGCCAAAAGTCACTAACTACATACACTGGAAAACAACACTAAATAGTGAGCTGGCTGTAGTCAAGAAAGGCTAGGGTTATATACACAATGAGTATGTGTTTGTGTGCGCAGATCTTTGTCAGTAGTCTGGTAAATTGATTGTGACCTACACATGAACCTGGCAATGTTCATTAAACCCGGCAATGTTCATTAAACCCGTAAAGAGGTGTGTGTTCGAGAGAGAAAGAGAGAGAGAGAAAGAGAGAGAGAGAAAGAGAGAGAGAGAGAGAGAGAGAGAGAGAGAGAGAGAGAGAGAGAGAGAGAGAGAGAGAGAGAGAGAGAGGGAGGGAGGTCATGAGTGTTTGGTGTGTCACATGTATCCAGTTTCTGCGTGTCACAGAATAACTGCATTATTATAGCCTTACCAACATTAACTCAGTAAAAAACAAAGATAGTGCGAGTCTTTGATAATGAGCAGAGCTGTATAATGATCACATCATGGAGTTGGCTGCTCTGATATGGATAATTATGTCCGTATGACACACAAAAGGCAATACGATGCTCAAAGGCTGAAGTCAAATGTACCACAGTCACCCGTGCGACCCTTGATGACCAGCATTACCATGTTAACTATGCTCTCAAGGGTCAATTAATGAGTGAGATCTGCTAAGATACAACATCAGTACAAAGATTGTATACATGTTCACACCACAATTATAAAAGCTCTAACAGCACATTTACATGCACATAAAAAACAAAGATTTGCACGCACACAAAAGGCCCTGATATGGAGTATGGTCATGTTAACCTAATCCAAAGTGATGTGTGGTAAGTTTTTTTCTGGGAAATGACCCTGCATGCAAACACACACCATATGCATGACCTTCGTTTGCTTAAAAAAAAAAAAAAAAAATTCCGTAAAGAAAAGCCAAATAAATATTAAAGCTAATGGGAAGTTCAGCTTTTTTGTGTACATACATTGACAGATACTTTACATATATATTATATTTGAGATAACTTCCTCATGTATTGTCATAACACAGCACAAAAGAATATTACATTAAGCATTTGTATCTCTCTCCACGTCTTACATAAACTTATTTGAAGCAAAAAAAAAAAAGGTACAGAACTAATAAATAATGACAATCATGAGCTCTAAATACCCTCCGAAATTGTCTTTCTCCCATCCTCTTTTCCCATCTCGATCTCTCTCATAGTCGCCCACAGAGACCTAGAGATTAAGAGGTCAGGGGCATAACTGTTCTGTGATCCATCTAATGTACTCCACTAAGATGTCACTGCCATTTAGCAGGTCTAGACCCAACAGAAGTAGTGCTAGAGAGCAATGGCTATCATTACCAAGGAGTCAAGATTTGTCTAGTTAGCATGGGTCAGTTACCCCACTGGTAGATGCCATAATTACACTATTCTGTTATAAAATGCCATCTTTCTCCATTGCCGGCCATTCAAAAGTAGTGTATTCTGACTAGACATACATTGTAAAAAATAAAAACGGAAAAATGTACTGGTAATTTTCTGCCAGGACATTATCCAATATCCAGTGATTTTACAGAAATTTCTATTAACCCTTAAATCACAACCTAATGCAATGCATAATTCAAAATACAGGTAAAACGGAAAATTCCTTCATATTTATACAGTACATTGGGCCCTATTTTTATAGATTTTTTTCTTACAGTGTAAGCAACATATAAATCCCGATTATTTCACTTTATACTACAGGGCAGTTGAATGCGTGAATCTGATTGGTTGACGAACGTTGTAAGGTGTGCAATTATTTTCAGGGAAGCGCATGGCTAAAGTAGTTCCGGGCAGGTCTTGACCGCATTACAGTTCGCCAAATGATTTCAGTTATTTCAAAGGTCCTTACAGACTACAACATCAAAAGAACCAAAACCCACAACGACACTCACCAAGCAAAATAAATAAAATAAACAATAGGATAAAAACAACAAATTATTTCCATGATTTTGCAACAAAATTGCGTTTTATTTGGCTATGTATGGTTTCTCCCGCTCATTACCACCTCAGGTGTGCATTATTTTTCTAATAATTTAACGGCCCGTTGTCAATTATTCATTTTTTTTTTTTTTTTTTTTGGAGGACTCCCTACAAGACTTATATTTTTTTCTCTCTCAGCTGCCTTGGATGTCACAGTTCAGAATAGTCACTATGAAGGGCTTGAGATGCATGGTACCATTAGCCAATCAGCAGTGTCAGGATGTAGTTTTCCTGTTACAATTCTGAGGGGTCCTGCTCCAGCCAAGTAGCTACCATTCAGATGATGGGGAATGTTACCAGATATCCTTCCAATATTATAGAGATCCTTGGTTATTACTCTCTTTAATTTATTCCATTAACCTGCTTTCCATTTTGCCAGTGTTGCAAATAAATTTTCATCTCTCAAATAATATAAAAAGGCAATTCACGCTGGTTTATAATATACAATCAACTAGTATTCCAAAATACCTCCGTATTTTGTTTTTGATTATTCACTTCCAACATAACGCACATCAACTGACAGGCATACTAAAAGAGACAAAACAGAATAAGCAACAATTTATCATCACCTTTCATGTTTAGGTGTGACAAATTACAACAACTGAACTGAGTAAAATCTATTACCCGGGTTTAACATTTGCATGTGAATACAATAAAAATGATGAAAACGTAAAAAGATGCTACTCACAGCACATTATGTTGCTCCATTTGCATTGCATTAGTGTTTAGAGCACTCAGACGACTGTTTCCATTCGTCACTCATGTCTGTCCCATTAAAATGGAACTGGGACATGCCAACAGTCCTTAATGTACACCAGCAGAGGACAGAATGGGTGGACAGGACATAATTCAAGCTATCTACAGTTAACATTAAAGAATGTAAGACATGGAATAGGAATATATAATAGGATCATGTAACAATTAACTCACAGGGGCAAGTGTTCCTTAGATATTTTGAAATTCATTGTTTAAAGGGACATAATGCTCATTATTTTCACATTAAAAATGTCAAAATTATTCCTACACATTCTTCCTTTTTCATTAAAACTAAATTAACACAAATATATATACACCAGTACAAAACCGTGTTACTACAAGAAAGAAAAATGTCAAACTTGCTGAAGTGTAGCACAAAGCTTAAATCGCAGAACCATGCCAATTCCACAAAGTAATGTACTGTGGAATTTTGCAGTTTCCAAACAGCGAAGCTCACAAATCTAAATCTGGTGTCATGAATTATTGAAGACTCTTTATAGAGCTTTCTCCACTGCGGAATATGAAGCTCTGTACAAGCCTAAGATCAAACACAACCTTGGATAATAAGAGTTACATTTAATGCTAAAAAAAAACTGGTGTGCACTCAGTTAATAAAAAAATGAACTTTCAGGGGTGAGGGGTGTCAAAGTGTGAAGACAAGGCACAAAGATTAGGCCCTCTTGAGATGGTCAGTGTTAGTAATATCCATGGCAACCACATCTACAAGAAACTACACAGAGAAATGAAAAAGTTAACAGGATTAGATTAGATGACAAGTTGATGTCTGGTTGGATTTTTCCCCACTCACACAGCAAGGAAAATGGAGTCTGTTGTACAATCAGTCATCAGGAAATACAATATGAGAATTGGCCTCTTATGAGCCTTGAGGTAATGTAGCAACACCAGAGACCCAACCGTGTACGGGGTCTACGAGAAAACTCTTCAACCATGTACAGCAACACAGTTAATGACAGGCAGCCAATGGGGAGGAATTCATAACTCGAATCATCCAACAAAGACCATGATTCCTCCTCGGGCTGTCCTTGTATTCATGCTGACCTTTAGTTGCGTTAACCATAAACCATTTATATTAAATATGGCAATTTTAATTTATTCATTCTAATTAATATTACTCCTACATGCACTAATTGTAAATTCAAGTCAGTTTACTATAAAGTAGGCTCTCAGCATTGCTTTCAATTTTATTCATCCTCTCTCACCTCAGCACTCAGTAGTTGTTGAGGTGATACAGTTGAATTGCATCAGTGTAGCAATTTTAAAACGTATAATGAGAATCAAGAAAAGGTGAAAGTGTTCTTGCTTCCAAAACAGATAAAGCCTGAAGCCAGATTTAACAGGTTGGTTTTTTTTTACCTTCGGAGGAAAAATATTTCTCCAGTGTGCATAACATTTAAAACAGCTATATATTAAGCCAGTAATTTATTTTTATTTTTTGCAGAATCTTCACAAGAGTGAAAGTGTCTATAAAATTCAGAGAAAAGTAGGTTGCTAAAATGGACTTAATTTGGCATGATAGATTGGGTGCACGCTTCAGTGACTGTAATTGAATCTGTGACCTATTTCCTCAGAAGAAAATTGTCTCTTGGGTTTGTTTTTTCTTTCTATACATTTAAAAGAAATTCAATAGACTGTTTTCAGATTTGTACATTTACAGCCTAGTGTTAATAATTCTCCTTGTAATGTGTAAAGCAATTGATCTTGCAATAATGGAATAGATGTACATTTATGAAGATGGCATATTTTTAAAAATGACATCTTGCTTTATTGATTTTAATCAAACCCTTGTCACTGTAATCACAAAAAAAAAAAAAAAAACATGATTTACAAACAATCAATAATTTAGCTGCAGTAACCCATATCAAAAATCACACAGCAGTCTACAGTCTAGAATGATGCTACTCATTTTTTTCTGCCTTTCCTTTTGGGCTTGGGTACAGTCTGATTTTAGTAAGTGACACAGCTAGCAAAACAATCATTTACAGACACTTTTGGCTCAAGAGTCTGATCCACTTGTTTTTGCCAGGAACAGCAGTAAAGTACTCTTTCCCCCTTCTACTGAAGTCAATAATCTAATTTGGATGTTTCACCATCCAAAACAATCAATGCTCTCCATATTTAACTTACGGTCAGAAAAAAAAGTCCTTCAGAGCATGAGGGAAATAGAAAGGGTAGCAGGTAATGAAAAGACATGTTTGGCATTTAGTCTGCGCTGTCAGCTGAAATCGCTGCAGAAATAAACGCTTGCAGAAACAGATGTTGTGCAGACATCAAAAAAAAAAAAAAAAAAATCAGCCACAAATCAGCATAAAAAAAAACATGAATGAGCAAGCTGATGAAAGGATGGATTCTATTTCTCTTGCTTGCCATAAACTAAGTATATTAAAATTATATCCAATGCTGTAACTAAGAGAAAACAGCTAAAGACGTAAAAAAGGAATAAAATTATAGACTCTTTTCACCTTTCCGGGTTTCTCAGAGTGGAAGTCGTCATAGTTGGGTTAACTTTTATAGCGGTGAATGAGAGTATACATTAGGGATGTGACGGTGAGGAAATTGTCCCCACCGGTTAACTGACGTGTAACAACACCGGTAATACCGGTATCACCGGCTGGGGCTTTTAAATCACTAATTCTAAACCGAAAGTAAAAATGCGCACAGCCGCTCGGGCATTCATAACGGAGCGGTGCGGAGCAAAGCGAGGGTTTTCAATGAATTCCTATGGAACTTAAACTTCCATAGGCATGAACTGAAAACGCGCCAGTGGATACGCACCGTGAATGACAGTGCGGCCGTAAATGCGTGCACACTGCTGTGCACGGCTGTGAATGAATGACAGTGCGGCCATGCCCATTTTACTTTCGGTATAGAATTAGCGCCAATTCGGGGGCGGGTTGCTTGAATTGTGGGTTCATTAGCCTATTATTCTTAATGAAAAACACAACAACAAAACAGTACAATGACAAACTCACTTAAATAGACGCTTTTACATTTCGCTTTGAAAACAAATCTTCCGCGATCATCTTGTCAATCAACTCCTCACTCTCGTGATGAATGAAATCTGACTCCTGCTGCGTTTGTGCTGCGACTCTCGGCTCACTGTATTGAGCAGACACGTTCAGTTTTTAATTGTAGTGTCTGTTCTCTAGGCAATTTAGTTCTCTGAACTAAATGATTTTATCACTATAAAAATCAAAACGGCGGTGGGCAAGTGATGTAACACCGACTATCGCAGCAAGCCTAGTTTACATTAAATATATTTTTTGTGTCCCCATTTGCTCAAATAGCAAAAGAAAAACTCCACAATATTGATTTCACAACTTTTAAAAAGAGGGAAAAAAATAGAGTGAGATTGATAACAGCAGTGAAAAGAAAGAAAGATGTAAATTTTTACCATCACTCCCATAGACGCTGTATTAGAAACACCCTCACAGCAGCGGTAACATCATGTTTTTTGTAATTTGATGCAAAAGTAATATAATACAAAGTATTAGTGTTATAAATGTACATACATTTTTTTAAAAATGAAAATACAAAAAACTTTGCAGGATTTACGATATTGATGACAGTTAAAACGAGTCATCACAGTCTGTGAAAAGGGTCTATTGTTGACATTAGCAAAGTGGAGAACATTTCACAGAACACATTGCCCAGCATCAGACCTCAATGGTTGGTTTATTTATTTATTTGTATAGGAATTCAGTACTTATTTAATATAACCATAAATTAGCAATTCTTCTATTCAAGTTTGTAATCCCATCCATATATAGAGATATAGTGGAATGAAATTACCTGAACTGCAATGAATAATGTTTACCTTAAAATATATAATCCCTTAATATTAGTATCAGAAGTAGGAAACAGTCCACCACAAAAACAACAATTATACATTTTTCACATCTCCAATCTCAGTGAATTGGCACACAACTTCAATCCAGGCCCCACTGCCCATGCATCAGTGCATGACCTGTCACACATCATTACCTGACCTCAATGATAGCCATAACTATATTAGGGGAATCCTGGAGTATGATGTATTGAGGGAACCCCCAGTACTGCAGCACAGCGCCGCGATATAAAGTTAAGGAAACTAAACAACCGAGAGAATTATATGTCTACCTCAAGTGTAATGTTTGATCTGTACGTCAGCATCGGGGGATAAATAATCTCGTTCAAAGTAGAGAAAGCTGCTTACATGTACAAAAGTAACCGTGAAGACTTAAATGTACACATGAACTCAGCTTTTGTCTTTATCAGCTTTGCCATATATATACTGGCCCTGATAATCATCACATATACATATCGCTTGCTCCATTTCAGTAAATCTGTTGAATGAATGAATGAATGAATGAATGAATGAATGAATTGAATGAATTGAATGAATTGAATGAATTGAATGAATGAATCTCTTTACCCATTGCTCTGGTCTTTTCGTCAACAGCCGCTTGCACCACCTGCTGGTGAGGTCGACTAACAGCAAATGGAGATTATGAATCGGTAATCTACTGCTATTCCTGCAGTGAACTGTTGAATTTTGTGTCGAATTTGAACTACTGAATTTGTGGAAGCGAATTTGTAAAGCGATATAAAATGGACCGAAAATTGCCTGTCGAATATTATAGGTCGTATTTTTATACAGAGTGAATATTTTGGAAGTGAAATCTGAAAGGTGAATATGGATTATTGAATTATTAATAATGAAAATGTGTGTGAAATGTTTTGAATTGAAATATTCACAGCTTAAATATACAACCATGTTGAATTTCAGCCCATAAAAATGCAAGCCCTAAAAATACAATGCATATTTTGCTCAAGTAGTGCAATGCAACAAACTTTTCTGTTTCAAAAAAATTTGCCATTATTTTACTTCCATACAGGTGTCCCCAGAATGTGTCTCTGAAGTTTCAGCTCAAAATACCCCACAGATCCTTTATTATAGCAATCTTTTAACGATTAATCATGCAGCTCTACACTCCATACTATACCTGTGTGAGGAAAAGCCTGAAATTTAGGCTAAGCCATTAAGTAAAAATCTTCCCTTTCTTGATTTCTTCTTGATTTGAGCACCACAAGCAGTCATTCCGCTGCAAAGTTTAGTATTTTGTACCTGCAGTGAAGCATTGCATATTTTACAAAACATGTATGTACTGCAGTCAGTTTTCTCATGAAAGCAAATAGAAGATTTCTATGAACTTAATTGATTACTAATCTGTATTTACTTCTATAGAATTTTTGATCATACATGTACAAACCCGATTCCAAAAAAGTTGGGACACTGTACAAATTGTGAATAAAAAAGGAATGCAATAATTTACAAATCTCATAAACTTATATTTTATTCACAATAGAATATAGATAACATATCAAATGTTGAAAGTGAGACATTTTGAAATGTCATGCCAAATATTGGCTCATTTTGGATTTCATGAGAGCTACACATTCCAAAAAAGTTGGGACAGGTAGCAATAAGAGGCCGGAAAAGTTAAATGTACATATAAGGAACAGCTGGAGGACCAATTTGCAACTTATTAGGTCAATTGGCAACATGATTGGGTATAAAAAGAGCCTCTCAGAGTGGCAGTGTCTCTCAGAAGTCAAGACGGGCAGAGGATCATCAATTCCCCCAATGCTGCGGTGAAAAATAGTGGAGCAATATCAGAAAGGAGTTTCTCAGAGAAAAATTGCAAAGAGTTTGAAGTTATCATCATCATCTACAGTGCATAATATCATCCAAAGATTCAGAGAATCTGGAACAATCTCTGTGCGTAAGGGTCAAGGCCGGAAAACCATACTGGATGCCCGTGATCTTCGGGCCCTTAGACGGCACTGCATCACATGCAGGAATGCTACTGTAATGGAAATCACAACATGGGCTCAGGAATACTTCCAGAAAACATTGTCGGTGAACACAATCCACCGTGCCATGCGCCGTTGCCGGCTAAAACTCTATAGGTCAAAAAAGAAGCCATATCTAAACATGATCCAGAAGCGCAGGCGTTTTCTCTGGGCCAAGGCTCATTTAAAATGGACTGTGGCAAAGTGGAAAACTGTTCTGTGGTCAGACGAATCAAAATTTGAAGTTCTTTTTGGAAAACTGGGACGCCATGTCATCCGGACTAAAGAGGACAAGGACAACCCAAGTTGTTATCAGCGCTCAGTTCAGAAGCCTGCATCTCTGATGGTATGGGGTTGCATGAGTGCGTGTGGCATGGGCAGCTTACACATCTGGAAAGGCACCATCAATGCTGAAAGGTATATCCAAGTTCTAGAACAACATATGCTCCCATCCAGACGTCGTCTCTTTCAGGGAAGACCTTGCATTTTCCAACATGACAATGCCAGACCACACACTGCATCAATTACAACATCATGGCTGCGTAGAAGAAGGATCCGGGTACTGAAATGGCCAGCCTGCAGTCCAGATCTTTCACCCATAGAAAACATTTGGCGCATCATAAAGAGGAAGATGCGACAAAGAAGACCTAAGACAGTTGAGCAACTAGAAGCCTGTATTAGACAAGAATGGGACAACATTCCTATTCCTAAACTTGAGCAACTTGTCTCCTCAGTCCCCAGACGTTTGCAGACTGTTATAAAAAGAAGAGGGGATGCCACACAGTGGTAAACATGGCCTTGTCCCAACTTTTTTGAGATGTGTTGATGCCATGAAATTTAAAATCAACTTATTTTTCCCTTAAAATGATACATTTTCTCAGTTTAAACGTGATATGTAATCTATGTTGTATTCTGAATAAAATATTGAAATTTGAAACTTCCACATCATTGCATTCTGTTTTTATTCACAATTTGTACAGTGTCCCAACTTTTTTGGAATCGGGTTTGTACACCATTTTTTGGTAATTTCATTGATGTTGTCTGCACAACAAATAATAAAACCTGCTGCACCCATATTTAAATGTGCATTAATTGTAATATTATCCATTCATATTTAAGCTGGTCACACCAGCAAACTCAACACCTACCACGGCTTCTGTTGCTAAAAATCTCACCCTCCTCTGATGGAGGCTTGTCACACTCAACGATTAAGAATTGAACAGAGGTGAAAGATTTAACGACTGCCTCTGACATTTCTCTTCAATTCCCTGTCATGTACTGCAACACCCCATTTTGGCAGCAAATCAAATCGCAAGAGCATTGCGCAAACATAAACAGTTGTGATCGACTAAATTACTATGCAATTCATGGAGTGATTTAACCCTGTGTGAATGTGTGTCATGGTGTATGCATCTGTCCATTCAAATATTTACATAGAACAGGATTTTCCAAAGTGCAGATAAATTACAAAAAAAATTGGAAGCATTATTTAAACAAATTAAAAAAAAAAAAAAAAAATTAAAAAAAAAGACAGCTTCATTGATTACACTACTCCATGAAGCACATTGAATGACGTTATCAAATAATACAATATAAAATTATTGAGTTATTGTTTAGAAGTAAGAAAAATTAATTTATTGACAATCAATATCAAATATATTGATGACAACATTCACAAAGCTTGATGAGGGAGTGTGCGGCTACTGCTGACCTCTTTCATCCTGAGTTGTTTGTCATGATTCTCTGATTGGTGCAGTTCTTCAACTGAAATGTGGCTACTAAATACAATATTGAAGTTGAATTCACACTGACTGGCTTCAACAAAAGCATACATCACAGGTTAATAACCTCAGAGCTCACAATAGGTCTGTCTTAAAGTCTATAAAAATGTATTTCTCTATGGGGAAATGAATGGGATTTTTACTTCTGGGACACTATACTGAGTTCGACTGATTGTGTTTGCACAAGAAAATCAGTACTATTTTATTCACTGTACCAAATGTAACTGATAGTCCCACAAACTTGCACTTGCAAGCTTGGCTTGGTAAGATACAGTTTCCAAGTGGCTTCCACAACACTGCAATACATCTGTTAATGCTAAACAGTTGAGACATGAAATTGCAGATAAAAATTATGATTCCTAACTGCTATTTTTGTCTTCCATATTGGCCGCTTACATAATTGTCGAAACAGGCGTAGTAAACAACTATTTTAATCTTCCCCATCTCAATTAGTCAGACAATCACTAAAGCGAACCAGTGTAATCAAACACAGCTCAATTGTCAGCTCAGAGACATAAATTAAGAACAAGTTACAGATGGATATAGTCACAAATTTCTACTGAATATATCTGTCTTCTACCGATAAATTCCTTTAAAGAATAAAAGGAAACCGCACACTAATAGCATTCAACAACAAACAAGAAAAGTTAAAAATTAACAATAATGTGTTACTTGCATTTAACTAGTTTCACCAATTAGGGTTAATAAGTGTTAGTTCACCCAAAAATGAAAAAATTCTGATTCTCATATCGTTCCAAACCGTAAGACCTTCGTTCATCTTCGGAACACAAATAAAAATATTTTTTATTAAATCTGAGAGATTTCTGTCCCTCCATAGACAGTCTATATACGCAACTACAAAGTTCGTAAAACTGATCCATTATGAATTGAACGGTTTAGTCCAAATTTTCTGATGCGACACGATTGCTTTATTTGAGTTGAATTTAGGTAGACAATGGGTGTGTCTCAATCAGCTCCCGAGCTCGTGAATCAGTATATCGTGTTCACAAATTCGGACACTGGTAAGGACAGTAAAGGACACTACACATTGGGACACAGATGACTCTGACCCAGCGACGTGATAACATCCTCATTGTACAACATAACTACTGGAATTTATGAACAAAAGCAGAGCTGATATCTTTCTGACATTACTTGTAATGTTATTTAAAGTACATTATGATAAATACTTTGCTTGTTACATATACGTGCAAGATTTCAGTATGTTATAAATAAATTGTAAATATTAGCTAGATTATGTTCATTACCTGTCTAGCAATGTATGTTTATGCTGAAATATAATAAAATAATGGTTTGTAGGCCTATTTTTATAAACATCTATCGTGTGTCGTTATGTGTAGTGATTTAAGTTTTGCACTTCAGAACTTCCGTTAAAGGAACATAGTGAGAATCCATGCTCCCTGGTTTTCACGTGCATTGTGGGACTTCTTAGGGAGTGAATGTTTAAGTGCCCTGGAAGGATTCTGCGATTGAGACAGCCTTTAAAATGGCCCGTTAATCAGTGAACATAGACAGCACAGAAGCTCAACCGTACATGCTTGAAGCACAAGAAAAAACCTCACTTGTTCTTGCGGTGTGGTGCTGCTCAAAGGTGCTGTGTAACACACGAGAATGAACCTCATTGGTTCTTGAACATCAAGCAAACATGTTTGAGCTTCTGTTTACCATAACTGATGTGTGCATCGATGAATGTTTATATGTGAATAAAAGCCTAAATTAAATCTGTCCATAATATGTAGCAATCATGTCTCTTCAGAAAATTCAGACTAAATTAATAAGGATTCGTTTAACACTCTCTTTATGAACTTTTTGAAGCGTCAAACTTCAAAGTGGTACAGAATTTCAATGGAGGGTCAGAAATCTCTCAGATTTCATCAAAATGATCTTCATTTGTGCTCCGAAGATGAACAAAAGTCTTATGGGTTTGGAATGATTATATGACAGTATAATGACAGATTTTTCAATTTTAGATGAACTGACCCTTTAACAGTCACTACAGCGCAATAGGTGTTACAAAAACGTACCTTGAAAAGTAGCATGTTAAATTATGATTTTGACGGTAATACAGTGCAGTGAATGTAAATAACAATTTGCGGGGCATATGATCACTAAACTTCACCTGTTAACGCATAGGCCTATAAGCACCGTCATGCCGATGTCTTGTTAATTACATTTGATGCATATTGTACTGTCCAAAACAATAATCACAGTTTTAGAAAAATAAAACAGTACATACCTGTTCAATCATGTAAATGGTCCCGTCAAGCCATTGTTATGGATCAACTGGGCATTGTGTTAACTGGGGACATGCGCGATCGCGCGTGCATGCAAACATTTTACCTGGCTTTCCAGCAGATACGCGGCGACAGATTCGTCGAATGCTATTTTCCACGGAAAACAAATAAACAAAAATGTTTTCCACATTATTTGTTAATGTTAGTATCATTATTGGACTGTGTTGTTTGCTCGGTCTCTGTTCTCATGTATTTCACGCAGTTTAAGGGAGTTTTAACCTGTTTCCATGACGCACCTCGCAAGTCACGCCTACGTTATTATGAGCCGTTTGTTTCAATGGAAACTGATAATAGCCTACTTTAAATAAATTGATTTATTTTGTTTCTTTGTAGCGCTAGTGTATATGCATTTCTATGGAAAAATGGAAATATATAAAAGCTATATGTATTGTTTATTTATAGGTTATAAACTCATAAAGTGACATGTATGTTTTATTCTGCTTATATTTTACAGTTATGAAAATTGAAGAAAAATTAGGTTAGGGCGGCCTACATACTTTCAGGCCTTTGCATCGCGAATGGTTATTACTACAGCCTGTTTCATCATTCATATTGAATGCAGGGTCATTATACTCTTTAGGCGCATATGGGGAAAACTCACAAAGTCATTCACATCCCAGATACAGGAGCACAAGTATGTCTCCAAGATGTCTTTTAAAAAGCACTTCATCTGGAAATTATCTGCTGTTTCCAAAGATCTGATAAACATCTTTATAAAGTCAGTTTTACATACATTCTAAATCATAAACATCTTAAAGTCCTAAATGTCTATTTAACATCTGTCAGGAAACATCTAATAGATGCATTGCAGATTAGCAAACACTCCAAAAAATATATCAGGTCATGTCTTCCCTGGGAATCAAACTCATGACCTTGGAATTGCTATAGTGTCATCCTTTACCTTTTGAGCTACAGGAACTCGATAGTAAATAAAGTCCAGCATATAGCATGTGCATCATCCTATAGCATGTCAAATTTTAATTAGTTCAAGATTTTATTACATACCACTTTAATGAGCCATAAATGACACATTGGAAAAGTAAATATGCCAGTGCCACATGACATAAATAACTCCAATTATTGTAATTTTAGAAAAATGCCTTCCCATGTTCATTATACTACACATTAAAGGGTTTGGCTTGAATCCTGCACTACCCATCACACGTTTCCCTGGAACTATTGTTGGAAACACAGCTTGTCTGAAGAGAGACCAGCATATGGTATGGAAAATGAACACCAAGAGAATGAATACTCATGAATTGAGAAAGTTTATTGAAGATAAAGTGTTCTCCACACATCCAAATGACAGACACTCAGAGTTCGAGGACCTAATACAGTTCAAGGAAATACATTTTTAATTTAAAAGCAAATATAAAACCAGTCAATGCAATTTCTAATGTTACCGTATAGCCTACTATATATAATTCCAGAATCGTTCCAAACAGAGTTCTGTTCTGCTGTTATCTGAATGATGTGGAGAAATAAAACTGATTATTTGAAACACTCTGTTCTTTATTCCTAAGAAAGTGTCAGATGGTGATTTCAGATCAAGGACGTTGCAATCTGTGTTTGTTTTAGCTACTGGCTACTCTGAAATAAACCAAGATATGTTGTCGTTTGTGATTAGTGACAGCAGTGCAAACACATATCTGCCTATGATTTACTAGTGTTGCAAAGAAAATACTTACAATTTTACTTAAAGGGGTCATGACATGACAAATCAAATTTTCCTTGATCTTTTGAAATATAAGAGGTCTTTGTATCATTAATACATCCTGCAAGTTCCATAACTTAAAAATGTCCTCATCATCAGTAAAAAAAACATTTATATAATCAAACTGTAAAAAGCTTAATTTGGTTCTTAGGTGATTCTGGAGCAAGACAACAACGCCTACTTTTACATCATCACATCATTGTCCCCGCACACTGATGTTCAGTTGATGAGCAGCGAGTGCATCTATAGTAGTTGTTTAAGATAAGATTGTAATATCAAGATTGCGATGCCATTCAGACGTTGTGCTGTTCATGGCTGTGGAAAAACATCATCTTTGCATAAGCTGCCGAAGGATCCCGATGTGTACGTGTCTAACCAAAATCACCAGTGACCAGTGATTTCTGGTATGCAATGATTCGTGTATAGTGTAAACACCCACTGCTGTGATTGGCTAACGTCTTTGCATTTGAAATAGCTAAGTATTACATGTGGAACTCCCTCGAAAATGTTTTTACTATTCCAGCTCTCAAGGTTAACTAATCATGAAGTGTTTATTATAGCATTATATTTAGATCGTGGCATGAAAGGTTGCAGTGATGAGCATTGTAGCCGATCACAGACATGTTGAGCACATGCAGTGATCTCATAATTTCTGCACTCTGACATATGCTCATCATAACTAACAGTGCGAACACATTGTAAATACGAGATTCGTTGATTATAACGGGAGTTTTTGTGAGAGTCGAGAACTCAGTCACTGATAAACTCACAGTTTGATTGACCGCTCATGCGATTGTAAAGGGAGCGTTCTTTGATCGCTTTCTATATATAATTGAATCATATTTAAATAACTGATTATTTTCATCCTACTAAGAAAAACAATGTGAAGTTGACCGTTTAGTCACTGGTGGATTAACACATTAACAGCAATAAATGATTTTGAGAAAGAACATCACTGAAGTCTCTCAGCAGACACGCCCCTTAAAACAGAGCGTTCAGAGTTGAAGGTGCGTTCCATTCGACCGTAAGTGGACTGCGAAGTGGACTTCACAGGGTATTCTGCCATCTTAAGTGAGATTCCAATCCGAAGGGAGCGAACATGTTCAGTTTGAAGGGCACTGCGAACGGTGTAGGGAATAAGGGAACATCGATACATCACTTCACAGGAAGTGGAGAGCGAAAATCACCCAACTGTTTTTAAACGGCTCTGCCATGGAGGAGTTTACGCATGCATTTGAGTATTCATAAATATTATTATTATACAAACTAGAGTATTTATGAATGGTTATGGTGTTGAATGTTACATTTGCATATTCTATTGTATGAATATATAAACAAAATAAAAGTGTTGAGAAGCAGCTGTGGCAGTCATTTTTTTTTTAAAATTTTACTTTATTTACCTCAGGAGTGTTTACTATGCAGCTGCGCATGGGAAGAAAGCGCATGAGATGGGACCGCTACAATTATTAAGATCAACGATTCAGAGCACATTTATACATAGTTAACCAAATTAAAATATTTATTTTCATATTGAATGAAACTAACAGTACAGCTTCAAATGTGTTAATAGTCGATTTAATATTAGAGGCATCTGAAGATAAACTACAATATTTATTTATGTTTATCATAATCTGTGCGACCCCGTCGTTGCCTTTCTTTGATGATGTTGCAGGGCGTTCCAAATGTGCGTTATTGTCAGCAAAGTCCACTTCAATTGATATACCATGCTCAGGGAGTAGGGAGCAGTGAACACTGCGTAGGGACCCTGTCGAATGGAACGCAGCTCAAGTGTGCCACACTAGTCCTGGAAAGTGAAGCCAAAGCGTCTCGATCACCCCCAGGTGACTGGATGCAGTATAGGTTATAAACCCCACCCTCTACATGGAATGTAATGGGACATAGACAAAACTAAACAATCAAATTACACTTCAAATACATTTTTTCCAAAGACAATTTCTGTCATTTTAGGCAGTTTTTATCACGCTGATGTTAGTTCAAGTGTTCGTTCTTTAAATAAGTTTAGTTTTAGTTATTTGATGCTATAAAAACGGGGGTGAGACATTATGATTGACAGCTTCTCTGAGCGAAGTAGTCACTGAGGCACCAACAGACTTTTTCGGGAACTTCGGGAAGAGATTGGGACTTTAACTTTAATTTATACATTTCCATAACTGTTTATTTCACAAAACGTTGTTGATTAGGTGGGAGTGTGGGCGGGACCTTGATATCGCGGCTCCACTTCGCGCTCACTACTGCGCAGACTCAGGCTCCAAGTTACTACTGCACAGACTCGAGACCCAAGATGTCAGCGCCATATTTGAACACTGGTGGCTTCACTTACCTCAATGGAAGAGAAGGCGCATCGTCCATCTTTTTTTACAGTCCATGGTTCAGAGCAGAGGGCTAAAATCAGGGTAGGAAAAATGCCTTTTATTTCTAAATTATGACAAACATTATAAGTGCACCCAAACATTATAAAACAATAAAATAATGCTGTTCATGACCCCTTTAAACACACAGGCCAGTTTTAATCATCCATTTAAACGAATGTCCCATGTTAACGTGGGCGTGGTTTGTGAGCGCGCCATGAGAGCATGGTAACTTTCTTTAAACGGCTTGCCATAAACGGCGTCAAATACCCTACGCAGGAACAGAAACAGTGATATTAAGTGTTCTAATATTCATATTATAAATAACGAGACATACGTTTTTAAGTCTATTCTTTATATATTAATATACTTTATATATTAATATATATTGCATCCGACGATCTGTCGCCGTCTAACATCTGCTGAAAAGTAAGGTAAAATTATTTGCCTGTGTAACACTTTACTTTTTTTTTTTTTACCTCGGCTTAATCACTGAATTTCAAAGCACCAGGTAACGGACCAGTAGCTTAGGTTCGCTACAGAGGGCAAGTATTTATAAGGCACATATAAAACACAGACAATGACTAGAAACGTACCAATTTATATTGTTTGTGAAAGATTAAACGAATGTAAATGAAGTACAATTACAATAACAATGAAATAAAAATAAACAAAACCACAAATTAATTACTTGTTCTTCTCAATCCCTTATGAGTTTCTTTTTAGATATCTTCTTTAATAAATCACAGTAACCCGGTTCAAAACAGTATGAGAACAATTCAACTCCTCAAACAATATAACAGCTCAATAACGTCTCAGTCTGTGTATGGATGAATGTTCCTCTGTGTCATCCAAAATGGGATGAAAATCTGACGAGTGTGTGTGTGCAATAGTCACTTGGTGTAGATGAAAGTTGTGGTGCAACAGTCACTAGTGCAAAGCAATCGATGGAGAAGAGTCATTTCAATCCTACCGATCAGAATTCACGCAATGGAGTGGGTTCCACCTTATCAGTAGAAAGGCACTAATCCGGTAAGTGAGTGCAGAATTCCTCCTTCTGTGTTTCTCTTAAAATCAACAGTTGCTCTGTGGGAGGCTCGCCATCTCGGTGTTTGAAGGGTTCGACCCAATCACGTAAAAAAAACCTGACCTGTTCATACAAACAGTGTCTTAAGTATCAAAAGCAATTAACATAACTATTTTTTTTAAAACAATGCAATATATATCTCATACATTCATCATCAATCTAAAGATACTATGTAAGTGCCCTTTTTCCTTCACACAATACATATACAACATACATGGATATGTCATCATGTTCAATTTAACATTTAAGTGCTTAAATGGACAATCACATTACATTTCACACCCCTTCTGTAACAATTAACACATAAAACATTCAGAAAACATTTCAGAACAACGATAAACATAACATTAAGTTTCAATGAAATGAACATTATTTGGAAACTCACCAAATCCGGGGGGTTTCACATGCATTAACCATCCACATCGGATTTTACAGGGGTTCTCAATCAGCAATCATCGGCATCAAAATCAACAATCACCGCTCTCAGATTTGTCTTTGTATTTCTCTCTCACGATCAGCAAAGCGTGTCTCTCGCTGCTTCCGCGTCTCGTCTTAATGACGTCACACGCAGTTTCTGTCTCACACTGAACGTGTCACTTTCAGTGTTTAGTCATTTTAATTAATTTATTATTTTTATTATTTTAAATTACAATGACTTTGATTAACATTTTGTTGCATCTTTTCAGCATTTTTGTTGAAATTATAATTATTGCAAATTATATTATTTTTTTCCCTTTTTTAGTCAGTTAAATTCTCACCTGTGTTACACCTGCACACCATGACCTCAGTTACACTGCTCAATTAAAGGGTTAGTTCACCCAAAAATGAAAATTATCCCATGATCTACTTACCCTAGTCATCCTAGGCAGTACCGTCGCAAGGGCTGTGCCAAGTGTGCGACCGCACAGGGCCTCGCGCAAAGTAAAGTGACAGCTGACTTGATGTAAAAGCCAATAGTTAAAGTTTATGTTTTTGTCCTTCAAAATACTATAATAGTTAAAAGACATAGCTAAAAATGTGTATCGTGATGCTGTATTATTCTGCTTGTTAAAAATGTATTATGCAGTAACTTACAATATTTCTCTGTGTGTGAGACTGTGCGTGTGACAGTGATTCATGCGCATACTTGTCAGTCAGCGGGCATAACACGTAAAGTTCGTAGAGAGCTTTATTCAGTCCATTCAAATTCTGATTTTGGCTGCCTCTGAAATGGGTTAAACCATAGATATTAGGCTACCTAAGAAGTTCAAGTAAATAGGCTACACTAGAAATCTGCGCTCATTGAAGGATGTGCATTTATTGCATGGACGGAGAAAGCATGGATGCCTGCATTTCATCTGACGGTACGCACAAAAAGGTTTTTTATTAAACACTATAAAGTTAAATAACCATATAGCCTAACTTATTACGCACCTTTCGGAGCATCAGTGCCGCAGAACGAGTAAAGCCTACTCTATCTCTAGACGTTTTAAACGTTTTTAAATATGAAAACTGCAAAAAAGCTACGTAATTGTCAGACATCCATTTAGCGCATGTTCAGGAAAACGACTAAAAACAGCGCTGGTTGTTCTCTCAATAGAGTCTGTTTATTTCACTGACTGAGAAATCGTTTCAGATGATTCAGTGAGAGAGAGCAGTCCAAACTAATTCAAGTGGATTCAGGCCGTTTTGCAAAGCGAAGCGTAGCGTAACCGCGCCTCTTGCAGTTCAAAATGCTTACGCTACGTCTGACGACATTGCACACCAGTTACGCTCGTCAGACGTAGCGTAAGCATTTTGAACTGCGAGAGGCACAGGCGCTACACTTTTTCCTTAAGTTGAATACGGAAGGGGAGTCGCCGGAAGCTAGATAATTTACTTTATAAAGTTTTAAATATGGTTATTTTTCTTACACAAACGCATCGCTTCGCTTCAGAAGGCCTTTATTAACCCCCCGGAGCCGTGTGGAACAGTTTTATGACGGACAAATGCACTTTTATGGACTTCATAAATGACCCAACAGTCACTGCCATTATAAAGCTTGGAAGAGCCAGGACATTTTTAATATAACTCCGATTTTATTTGTCTGAAAGGAGAATGTCATATACACCTAGGATGGCTTGAGGGTGAGTAAATCATGGGCTAATTTTCATTTTTGGGTGAACTAACCCTTTAAAATAGTCCAGTCTGTGCAGTCAGTGTGAGCACCGTCCCACTGCGGAGTTATTATGCCAGCACATATTTGCGCATATACGATCTCCAGTTGATCTGTGCACGTGATGTGAAGAGAACATGTTTGCTCTCTTGGGGCCATTTACATAGAACACTTTTTGCTTTAACAAACGCGATATAGGCTACGCGGGCAGTGGAATGGGTGGGAAAATGTGTTCAGTGTATGCCTGCCATTATGATGTTTTCCATTCGTACAATCAAAAAAAATGTAAGCCTTTTTTTTTAAGCTTTACACATTTCAATTAATGGTAAAATTCCATCAAATTGAATTGAATAATCCTTACATATTTTTATTTAATTATTGATTAAAGATAATTCAATTATTCAATTGAAATATGTAAGGATTATTCAATTTAATGCAAATTAACTAATAATTGAAATGCGTAAATCTTAAAGGCTTAAAAATGTTTTGAGTGTATGCAAAGACAGAGGCCGTATGGCCAGCGAAGAAGAGCAATATGATGTCACATGAGGACATATGCGGATATTCGCACAGTGTCATTTATAGATAGCAATAGCAGGATGTTTTTATTCATATAGATGATCAGGGAAGAGCAAAAAATATCTTTCCTGATGAATCATGAAGCCAATAAATACACTAGGCTACTACACATATGTGGTTTCTGCTAATTTCAGAGAGTCTGATATTTTATAAAATATAGTAGGCTATTTTAAAAGAAGAATGCTAGCTTTTACCATGCTACAAATGGTAAATGGTAGGACAAGTAGATCAACAATGAATTGTATAAATACTTCAACAACAACTGTTACACTAATGTCTAAATTCACATTAATTTGCTGAACTAATGGCATAAACAACACTAAAATCAGCTGTCTTGTGATTTAAATGTGAAAAAATGCTGGAAAAACTAAAGTGGGTCCTCTGCTTAGTCAATTTAGCTGGAATGAGAATGTTTTCCCCTTCCTCTGATAGCTCAACACTATTTATCATCAGGGGTTCAATTGCCTCTCTCTCCCCATTGCTTTTCTGTGTTATCCATATCAGACTAATGAGTTCCTCATCATTTCTGTTCTAATTAATGCTCCTTATTATCCTTAATTAATTATAGCCAAAGCTTGTTCCATCTGCTAAGTTGTGAGAAAAGTAAAATTGGGTCAGTTTTAAAAGGACCAGAGTGGTACACAGGGGCTCCGTATCATTAGTCTCACTCATTTGTTCACAAGAGGAACACATTGTAAATGTTTGCTCAGTCGTGCGTTTTGCATGCCAATGAAGTTCCGTTGACAGTATGCGCTAACTTTTCATTGACTACACAGAGGGAATTGTCACTGAAAGAAATGCTTGGAGAAAAGGAAATTATTAATGTATCCAACAGGACATTCATAGAATGAGATATTTATATTTGCAGTGTTCAGTGTCACTTAATTTTTTAACTCTTTCTGAACTGACTTTCAAAAAAATAATCCTGCTGTGAGAAATATTCACTGGAGAAAAAATGTGACCACTACCCCCAATCTCTTTTATTCTTGTTTTTGACGTATTCTGTTGCTTTCTATTAGTCCTCTCAGAGGTATTAAATGTCTGATTGTAAAAGAGCAAAAATGATACATGAAACCAGCTCCCCCCACCACCTTGCTCTACCCCGACGCCACAATTATACTGATTACAGCAGTATGTATTGACTCTCATTCAGTAATCATGCCTAGGGGTGGATTTAACACATATCAACCCCTTTAATCCTTAAACAACTCTGAGATGGCTGTTTTCAACCCTGCCCTAAGTGATTACAGACACAGAGCTAATTTCAATGCACCAATGAATTTCTAAGAATGTATAGGCATGCATACACAATTCTAAAAACGTTTTTCTCACTGCATAAAATAAAAGCCAATCAAAGTCTGTGGTGTGAGTTTTCCACTGTAACTTTCACTATATTCATTTGCTGTTTCTTTATGCAGTGTTTAAGTGTCCTGCATGTTTGAAAATGAAACCAAATTTAAAACTTAGTTCTGAACTATTAAGTGTAAAATTATCGAGTGTAAAATGTAGCAATTTGTTTGATCTATGGATACTTCAGGACTTTTTGATGCAATTTCTTGTGAAAGTGAATCTTTTGAATAGCGGAAATTTGTTGAGTAGGGATAGGAAATGAAATTGAAAACCAAAGATTTGCCTAGAGGAATCAAGCTGGACAGCTTACACATAAAACTTAGCTTCCTTTCTTTCACAGCCCCTGAACAAAACAAAGCAATCTAGACATAATCTTACACTTGACTTGTGCTTTTCATGAAAACTCTTGTACTCATCTTAATAGAAATCCCAGAGCCAAGGATTGGAAATGCATTTGTGTCACCATTCCCTCAAACAACAGATTGTCAGAACGATTTCCATCAGGAAGTGCAATAAACCAGACTGTTGCTAAGGAATAATCTGTATGTCTCTTTTGGGAAGGATTGTTGTTTGGGCACAAAGGGAAGTATCTAGGAGCGGGTCTTGTAAATGCCCACAATTATTATTATAACCATCCAGCTTCAGGCCTTGCAATCCACAGGAAAGATTTTTGGCAGCTAAATCAAAACCAGTATTTTGAAACAAGGCCACATCCAATGCTTCATACAATGATCCTGAAACCTAGTCATTGGTCCCTGAGCTTCTTTGCTCATTGTGTCTCTGTGGTGAGAGATGAAATCAGGATGGACCGCATGCTGACATGTTGCAACCTATAATGATGTCTATGCAGGAGTGGCGGTGTAAATGACTGCTCTGCTGTCCAGCTGTTTGTCTTTCATTTTGAACCCATATCCTCTGAAACGCCACGGCGATGTTTATTCACAGTGGGGAATATAGAGCCTTTATTAGAAAAAAGCAAATGGGTGTCTCGAAATACTGCAAAATAATGTCAAACTGGCTGGAGAGCATTTTTGTTACTTTGAGCTGTTTTATCACATGCAGTATTCCCAACTGACCAAAAGCTCACTAAGCCAATATTTCACAAAATGGAATAGTCAGTAGGGCTTTTCACACTGCGCTTAACCCTGGGTTATTGCCATTCTAAGCACCGCTTTTAACCCCAGGTAAAGGAGCGTTTCACACTTGTAATTTAGATGCGGGGTTAGCACCGCTTTTTACCCAGGGTTATGAAACCCTGCTCTGGTGTTAACCCCACATTTAAAATAGTTAACCCTGGGTCATTCTAAACCCTGGGTAAACGGAATCCTGGGTTATCTTTATTCACGTTTCACACTGCTAATACTATACCCGGGGTTAATCATGGGTATTCATAAGCTGCTGTTTCACACTACACATTTTTCCTATCATACGCAGAAATGACTGTATATACATAATGCAGTGTTTCCGTGACTGCCTAAAGCGTGTGAATATAAGGCACGCGATTTGTTGTCATTGCTAAGCATCTAGTTGTAACATTCTAACACCGCATCGTTTCACATTGTACAAGTTTGGCACCGCAATGCGGAGTTAACACCGCAAAAACTCCAGAGCAGGGTTTAACCCTGGGTAAAAAGCTGTGCTAACCCGCATCTAAATTACAAGTTTGAAAAACTCTTTTTCCCGGGGTTAAAAGCAGTGTTTAGAATGAATATAACCCGGGGTTAAGCGTAGTGTGAAAAGCCCTAAACAGTCGTCGCTACGTAATGTGTGTATGATAGGAAAAATGTCAAATGGCGATGGAAAACGCAACAATTGGAGTGAAGACGAGACACTTTCATTATTATCTTTATGGTTCAAAATGTTCATTCAGAAAAAACTTGATAATTACAGTCAGCAATGTGTAATATGAGGACGCGCAATGCTAGAGCCTTTATGCAAACAGGTCACGTGCTGCGTTTGTCCAGTCAGTAACACTGACACCGCAAATATGCAAATAAAGACTTTAACCTGGGGTTTAAAGGAACACTCCACTTTTTTTGAAAATAGGTTCATTTTCCAACTCCTCTAGAGCTAAACAGTTGAGCTTTACCGTTTTCGAATCCATTCAGCCGATCTCCGGATCTGGCGGTAGACCTATTAGCATAGCTTAGCATAGATCATTGAATCTGATTAGACTGTTAGCATCTCGCTCAAAAATGACCAAAGACTTTCGATATTTTTCCTATTTAAAACTCGACTCTTCTGTAGTTACATTGTGTACTAAGACCAATGGAAAATGAAAAGTTGCGTTTTTCTAGACAAATATGGCTAGGAACTATACTCTCATTCCTGCATAATAATCAAGGAACTTTGCTGCCGTACCATGGGTGCAGCAGGCGCAATGATATTACACAGCGCCTGAAAATAGGCTAACTTCCGTCAACATAACCAACGTGACAACCTGTTTGCACAGGGAGTGTGCTGGGGACTATTTTCAGGCGCTGCGTAATATTATTAATCACAAAGTATAGGATGCAAATATTGTTGGGCAAATCTTTTGTACACAATTACATTTGACAGCATGAGAAAGAATAAACAGCTACTGTGCATTTGTACAGTAAATACTTAAATTATCACAAGTGATTATCTTCATTTTCGAGTCCTAAGAGAAAAATATGGTAGTACAGAGCCAGAATTTAGATCAAATCCCTAAACGGAGGCAGAGCAGGCTGACAGCTGCCTGTATTAATAACCATGTTTACCTAGACTCAACTAATTGTTTAGATGCTTTGGGATTAGCCACCACATTTACCAGCAGCTTCACAGATACTGCAGTCCCCAAAGGCCTCTTAAAGACCTGTGCACAGCACAAACAAATGAGAAAATACATTGCAGCCAATTACAGATACAAGTCAATATAAAATAGATGATTTAAAAAACTGCAAACACAACAAAAGCAATTTTCATATGTATAAATACTATACAGTGTTCTATACTGACTGCTATATTTATATACTTAGAAGGCGATATGTATGTGTGTAACACTATCAGCAAACAACCACTACTATTTTTTTTCTTTGTTATGTGCACATTAAAGGGATAGTTCACCCAAAAATGGACATTTTGTCATTACTTACTCACCCTCAAGTTGTTCCAAAACAAAGTTTCTTTGTTCTGCTTAACACAAAATAAGATTGTTTAAAAAATGTTGGTAACCCAACAGTTGACTGCACCCTTCGACTTCCGTAGCAGGAAAAAAAATACTATGGAAATTGTACATTAGCATTGACAATGTTGTTGATGAATTTTGAAAATGACACAATGAGAGCTAACACTTTTGTTCATCAGTTAACACCGGTTATCAAAAAGGCCTGTCACCCTATTTTCCAACTTTTACCTTTTCAGTATAAAAAAATGTACGATGCACTTTTATTGTATACAGAAATTTTTTGCAAAATCATTAGTCAAAAAACTAAAATAACGTACACAAAGCAAAAATGTACTTTCACACATGAAAGCTGTTTTCTTGCTCTTTTGTTGTTGTCTCTTCTGTTACCTGACAAGGCCGTTCCAATTAAACTCTGCTGAATGGTAAACACTTTCGGCTCTGGCTACAAAGCACAGAACATCTTACAATGTCAATGTTCTCCCGACAGATTGGTGCAGACAGAGGGAGGGTTACAAGAATGAGATCACAGTTTTTTTCTGTTATAAAAACGCTAATCCTTATCAAGAGGAACATGCTGTGTTATTTAAACTATTATAAATAGTGTGCATACAATTCATTTGCATAGGTTAATTAAAACCTGTGTCCTGCTTTTAAATTCCATTGATTGCTGTGATAGGAATAATAATGAATAAATTCTGTTAATGGCACTTTAGTCCTTCCAAGTAAATGTTTTTCCAAACATTGAAAAACTGGAGATATTCTGAAGTGTTTTATATGCGTCCTAATTACACCAAAATACACAAAGGAGAAGGTTTTTGAATAAAATGACAGATAGAATTTTCTTTACATGTTCAACACTATAACAGTACACATACTGAATGCATTTCCATTAAAAGATAACAAAATTAGATAAAAACACAAAGAGGAATAACACAGTATAGCATGTCATAAGTCTTCTGAAAATTCCTCTGATAGTCCTTGGGGAAAAAAAGAAAAAAAGACACCATTGTTCATTATTTCCCTTAGCATTCATATCCTGTTTATAGAGGAACACAGCGGTGTCCTGCCTCTAATAAGTATACAAGATAACAAAGTATACAAGACAAAAAATAAATACAGTGCATACCAGGCTTGCAATTACATTTCCCCTTCTCTCATGTTCAGCTTCCTTTGGGTTTCTCAGTGTTGTATGAATACACATCTGAATACAGTAGTGTGCATGCATGGTGGTAATGCAGATTTACAGATGCAGATTACCGATATGTAGCACTAAACTATGATTTATAGATGTGCTAATCTCAAAAGATTAGCAATCCTGATATCAGAGAAAAAACGCTCATCAGTATGTCCTTATTCATGTTACTTAGTTGAAGGCTAACATATTCCATTTGCCTATGAAAAGCTAAATAATTGGTTAATACTCCATATAATATGTATTGCCTGTATATTTTTTGTATTTAGTATCACTATTAGCATGCACAAGACCATGTTATTGATTTAGCCTGAACAAATAAATGAGTGAATAATCTTTATTTAAATTGTTCATATGAGGCTTCAGTAAAACTTTGATGAGAAGATTGCTATTACAAGCGTGCTGTCAGTCTGGCAGCAGCACAGTAAAATGTATTTTTCTCATTTTTGCATGTTGACAGAGCAACTAGTGAGTGACCTAGTTTCTCTAAATCTTAAGAGAGAGGATAGGGGAAAATCCTTTGAACTGTACCAACACCCAGTGCTTATATGTGAGAAAGATCTAGTGGGATCTCAGAAGTATATGAGTGATTTATTTTTGTTTTGGGTTAAAACTGTATTCCTAAGATATTGTTACAACTGCAACGGCATAAATGTGTCTAATAAAATAGCCCAATAGAATTTCAACTGAAAAAGCTGCAGCATGTCTTCATGACAGCCATAAGGATTAAATATGAAAATGACGTTTAACAGACATGGAAAAAAAATCACACAGTCCACTAATAAACAAATCTGTATTTGATATTTAATGCATTGACAAAACCAAACGTTGCAAATTGTAATATGCATTTAAAAAGATATTTGGCTGGCCTTACAGTAGCCTATAATGAAACATATAACTAGTTCAACACAATATGCTTGCTTAGAGGTGATTCATATGCAACATAGAAGCATTTATTATCGTGTTTCGTGTTCAAAGTGACTCATTATCAGACAGTGTTGACCTCAAGAGTATTAAAATGTTACTTTTTCAGAAATAACCATGATTATATATTACCTGCCCTAGTTTTCCTCTTCACAAATAAACCTCCTCATTGGACAGATGTTCATATTTTAGGTGGCAGTCAGGAAAGCACTGACACTCATCAATAGAAAAATACACCTGTCATGCCTTTTTAGCTAAAATGTAGGGCCTGGCATTTGTCTGTTTGTCTTTCCCCATCTCTTTCTCTTCTTCTATCTTGTAACACAGAAATGATTTGAACTTAGAGGCAGAGCCTAAGGCAAAGGAGACTCAGCTGGAGTCTTTTCCCTGTTCTATCCAGTGTTCTATCAGTTAAATAGCAATCCTTCAGCCGTCCCTATCTAAAGCTGTTTGTCTGCCCCAGGGTCTCTGCAGCACAACAGCCTGCAGTAATAGGAGTGATCACACACTGCCACTTAAAGAAAGACATGCAACAGGCTCATGTCAGTATGTCTTTGTTACTCTTGTCTGACTCAATATCAGGCAACACTGTCTTAATTACAAGTCTGCTCAAGTTCAGAGAGATATTTGCATGTCTGTCAGATCTAGCAAACGCTTCTGTTGGCTTTCGAGTTTTGGATAATGAACACTGACCTAACATCCCTTTGTGCCTTTCCATTATGTTTGAGCTGATCAGAACTGGGCAGTTGAATAAAAAAAAAAAGAAAAGAAAAGACATTTACTATGACAATGATGTGAAAGCAATGATTTTTTGAAGGTTAAAATGAAAATCACTTCGTGCTTTTTTCTCAAAATGTCAAATGTTTAATTTACAAGTTCTTAAAGTCTGTTTGGACATTAAAAGATGTTTCAACAAAACCTATTCATAATTTGATTGCCAAGGACAGTTCTGTTTCTCTAAAATTGTGAAATTATTTTTTTTATATAGTAAACTAATGAGCAATGACTCACTTATATTATATTAAATATTATTAAATATTAAATTTGTCATATTATGCAGAATCAAATCTTTTGAGATAAAAGAGTTTATTTTAAGAGAAACGTAACTTTTCATAACTCAAATGTTCTCCCTCAGTGCAAAAAGTGCAAAATCAGCATGTTCAGAAAATCTTTGCATAAAGTCTTAAAGGCACAGCAAAATAAAATGGGCAGTTTATGGAAGAGTAATATAGAGGGTGGAAAATGGTCATGAATAATATATACATTACACTGTTGTGTGAGTGTAATGGTTCTCTGTAAAATATCGAACCGTACAGTTCTGTGTGCGTTTCACGTGACAGTAGCCCAATTAGCCAGTGTCCAGTTAAACTCTTAGCAATAGCATGTAAATCTGTTGCTGACATTACAGTTCTTCTCATGTTGGTGTGGCACGCAAAGGAGACAAGCCGCTGATAGCCGCTACCTGCATCATATAAATCTCCTGTCTGGGAACATTCTGGTGTCCCAATACGTAACAGTGATGGTCAAAAAACGTGGACAAAACGGCCACTCTTTGTAAACTTTGTTCATTACGAGTGCATTGATATGACCAGTCATTTACTCCATCATCACCCGGGTGTAATGTCTAGTGTTTTGGTTTTATTTCATGTTCTTATTTTGTCATGGTCACTGTCATGTTTCCTGGTTTTGTCATGTGTTCCTGTTTGTCATGTGATCCTGCCATGTGCTCCATTGTCATGTGATTCCCTTGTCCTCATGTGTTGTGTTCTCATTTGTTGTTTTAGTCGTATTCTCAGTTCAGTTCTGTCATTGGTTCTTTTTAGTCTTGTGTATTTAAGCCCTCATGTTTGCCACGGTCCTTGTCGAGTATTGTTTGATGTAACCTGCTGTCAAGTCAAGTCAAGTCAAGTCAAGTCAAGTCATCGTTTGTGTTGTATCTGTTCATGTTTGGCAATAAACTGCACTTGGGTTCTCACATCGAGCTTGCCTCCAGTGGACTCATTGTTACATCGGGTGTTGATAGTGTGAGACCGAAACAGCACACATTTCCTTCTGTGTTTAAACAGGCACCCAGTGCTAATTCAGACAGACACAAAACAATAATGAAATCGATGGGCATTGCTTGACAATAAGGACTGCCGATGGTACGAGGCCAGCATGAAAGACGCTCGGGACAGTTAATGGAACTGTCACTAGGCAGGTTTCCATTACATATTTGTGCAAAACTTTTGCAATATTATGTCGATAAAAAAACTTCTGCGAAATGACGGGGCTTCCATTAACCGATGTTATGCGACTAAAACGTAATTTTTTTCCTCTCGCAATAATACATTCCAAATATCATGGCGACGGATGTTCATAGGTTTACGTATATCCCAGCTACCGCACTAGCCACTATTTTTAATCGAAGGAGACGTAGGCGTTATCCATGCATTTATGGCAAGGAAAGCCCCTTATACTTGGGAGCGCCCATGTATGAGGTGTTTCTGGGAGGTACGTGATTTCACAGAGGAACTGTGGATTCAGAATTTCCTGATGAACAGATCAACCTTTTTTTAACTGTGCAATGCAAGAGGGCAATAAATAAATAATAAAGAACTGTCTCGTCTTCTGTCCAAACATACCGTGTCATCTTTAAAGAATGATCATATGACTTTTATGCAATTTGAAGGGTAATAGAAAAGCAGCTACTGTTCCGATCAGGGCCGCTCTACACCGTCACAAAAGATTATCAAGCACAAGACGCGAAAGGGAACTCGTCCGAAGCACGCCCACAGAAAGCTGCATCTCAGACAGCATTCGAATTCTAAATAGAGATCTCTTTCAAGTCTTGCGCTTGAACGGAAAAATTCACACAAAAATTATGTCTAAAACATGGCCGTCTTGGTGAGTATAGTCAGTTATATATAAAGTGAACTTAAACTGTCGAGAAAGACAATGCATGTGTACAGTATCAGTATACTGGATCCGTGCATCATGTCTTAAAGTGACAGCAGCCTAATATTCCTGCTGCTGTCTGTGTTTTTGTTAATCAAACAACAAATGACAAAGAAACCACTCAATGCTCTTGACTGAATACCTTTTGTAACTTAAAGGATAAATGTTTATTTAACTTTAACAGTGAAGATTATATGCAGTGCTATTTTAGATTTGATAACTTTATTCAATTTCTGTACCTATATATATATATATATATATATACACTCACCTAAAGGATTATTAGGAACACCTGTTCAATTTCTCATTAATGCAATTATCTAATCAACCAATCACATGGCAGTTGCTTCAATGCATTTAGGGGTGTGGTCCTGGTCAAGACAATCTCCTGAACTCCAAACTGAATGTCAGAATGGGAAAGAAAGGTGATTTAAGCAATTTTGAGCGTGGCATGGTTGTTGGTGCCAGACGGGCCGGTCTGAGTATTTCACAATCTGCTCAGTTACTGGGATTTTCACGCACAACCATTTCTAGAGTTTACAAAGAATGGTGTGAAAAGGGAAAAACATCCAGTATGCGGCAGTCCTGTGGGCGAAAATGCCTTGTTGATGCTAGAGGTCAGAGGAGAATGGGCCGACTGATTCAAGCTGATAGAAGAGCAACTTTGACTGAAATAACCACTCGTTACAACCGAGGTCTGCAGCAAAGCATTTGTGAAGCCACAACACGCACAACCTTGAGGCGGATGGGCCACAACAGCAGAAGACCCCACCGGGTACCACTCATCTCCACTACAAATAGGAAAAAGAGGCTACAATTTGCACGAGCTCACCAAAATTGGACAGTTGAAGACTGGAAAAATGTTGCCTGGTCTGATGAGTCTCGATTTCTGTTGAGACATTCAGATGGTAGAGTCAGAATTTGGCGTAAACAGAATGAGAACATGGATCCATCATGCCTTGTTACCACTGTGCAGGCTGGTGGTGGTGGTGTAATGGTGTGGGGGATGTTTTCTTGGCACACTTTAGGCCCCTTAGTGCCAATTGGGCATCGTTTAAATGCCACGGCCTACCTGAGCATTGTTTCTGACCATGTCCATCCCTTTATGACCACCATGTACCCATCCTCTGATGGCTACTTCCAGCAGGATAATGCACCATGTCACAAAGCTCGAATCATTTCAAATTGGTTTCTTGAACATGACAATGAGTTCACTGCACTAAAATGGCCCCCACAGTCACCAGATCTCAACCCAATAGAGCATCTTTGGGATGTGGTGGAACGGGAGCTTCGTGCCCTGGATGTGCATCCCACAAATCTCCATCAACTGCAAGATGCTATCCTATCAATATGGGCCAACATTTCTAAAGAATGCTTTCAGCACCTTGTTGAATCAATGCCACGTAGAATTAAGGCAGTTCTGAAGGTGAAAGGGGGTCAAACACAGTATTAGTATGGTGTTCCTAATAATCCTTTAGGTGAGTGTATATATATATATATATATTCATGACTATTTTCTACATATATAAACACAAAGAAAACAAAGAGGACCTCTCCCATCAGCCATGTTGAAGTTCAAGATGGAACCAGGCTAACATCCTGTATCCCATCAGCCATCCCCTGGGACTACTGCTAATGTGCCAAAGCAGCTCAAGTTCACAAACAACAAAGAGCATGTACATAGGCCACCTGCTGCTCCTTCACAATAGATGATGTGGCTTTAGCAGGTCATTGAAACAACAAGATGTAGTCCACTGCAATTTGACTCTGAGTTTTCCATAAGAAACTTCATCAATAATGCAAGATCACTCATCAGCACAAACTTTTATGAGAAACAAGTACACATCTTTCACTGCTGCTGATACCTCTTTGTAGCCTCATCAGGGACAAAATTAATAAATATTTTAGGTATTACAGTATGTAGGATTTCCTCGAGACTTGTGTCAGCCTAGTCTCTCATAATAATCTTCTCATTGACTCATTAAAGTGTTTTCTGCTTTAGTGGCGTAGATTTGTAGTGCAAAGTCTGATTCGCAGTCTCACTGTTTCACAGGGATGAAAGATGACGAGATACTATACACATGCGTATAGTCACAAATGCAAGAATGGTAGACCAGTTATGTAATTTAAATCACTTATGGTGAATTTTTGGCACATTACAATGTCCCTGTAACACCAGGAAATTTTTTTTTGATGCAACATCTTTGGAAGTTTGTATGCTATTTATACATCAGACAAGAATTAATATTCAACAATGATCCCTGTCTAATGTAATCTCTGTGTTTATGTAGGTGATATTTGTCTGTCTTTCAACTACTATAACAGATCCATACAAGCTTTATTTCAAAGAGTTGTTGTGTCATTGCCATACATTCATATTAGTTGTTCTATGATTCGATGACTCGCTCATAAAGAATTGTTGACTGTGTTCGAATTCGCATACTCTCTTGAGTAGGTATTGTGAGTGCTAAAAATATATGTTCTAGTATGAATGTGTGCAGTATGAATGTAATATGGATGTATACATTGTCATTATCATGTGACCAGCATCACTGCGTCTCTTCACTGCCATTCACAAATCCTCACCTGTGGCCTAATGGGATAGTAAAGTGTCCATCATATGCACATTTCAGAATCTTGCCGGAAGTAGCTAGGTCATCCGGGTACTTTTTGCTTACTTTTGCTTATGAGTACTATGAATTTTGGGCATGCTTCTTTTGTCACATACTGTTTTCCACCTACTAGTAGGGAAGTATGCGATTTCGGACGCAGCCAGTGTTTTTGAACAAATTGGTTAAATCAATGATTATTTCACCTGTTCATAAAGACGGTCACTTACCCAGTGACGTAACAATGTAACCTGAAGAAACAGTGAAAAATCCTCACAGAGAGCACAGAAATGCATTTGAAGCAGCCAGTCCAGTCAACTAGGAAAACTCTAAAACTTATAAAAATCAGTAAATACTAAGTCTTAGCCTAAGAAACCTTTCTATTTATCAGTACAGTTGAAAATAAAAGTGGAAATGTGCATTACAAAATATGTATGTTTTTTTTGAAAGTCACTTTACATTTTTTAATTTTGTGGCCAAACACAAACACATTTCTCTAGAAACACATCGGTCTATTCTTCTTTTGAGAGAACGGTCTATTCTTCTTTTCCATGCACTACTGTCTTGAAAGAAGAAAGCAAACTGGATCTAAGCAGGGCAGAGAGAGAAGATAGACGACCCAGTTGCACACAACCAAGAGAACACGTAGGCCTACATCACAGCCTCTTGTTTGAGAAACAGACTCTCACTGGTACTCAGCTGGAAGTTTTATTGAGCAGTACATGCTAAAAACTAGTTTCATCTGCAGCAGTGAAGAGAAGAATCTTTTAGAAATGGTTCAAAGAAAAAAAAAAAAAGAAGCTATATCTGACTCTGGAACAATAAGAAGAAAAGAATAGAATGGGCACAAGAGCTTAAAGATTGGATAATAAATGGTTAGAAAAAAGAGTGATGAATACAAGTTTGAGGTGTAAAACTGTTCTGGGAACAAGGGAATAAGGTTTGATCCCTGAATAGATAATCACAGGAAGCATGGGATAAAACTTAATATCTTATAATAACTGCTAGAATGCATAAGGTCAGAACAGATGTCATTACTTAAAGTGGAGCATTTTTGACAAATAAAAAGTTTACACAGAATGTTTATTTCACACAGAAATAGGCATTTGAAAAATATTAATGTTTTCATTGTAATGATGACCACAGTATCCTTTAAAGTACACTATGTAACCTCTTTTTGTTCAAAATGAACAAAATTTAAATCATAAGTCAATACATCATCAATCCTTCTTCCAAAACATGTTTCTGTTGTACTCTGGGTGCTTCTCATTTCTTATTTGAGCATCCATGTTTCCTTCCCTCACTTCCTTGCATCTCAGCTCCACCCCCTTAGGATTGAGAGAAGGATACACTTGTGTATCCTCGCTCATGACTCCTCAGGAAGCTTCCTCACAACTCATTGCTCGCCTCCTCGCGGTGCAATTAGAGAATTGAGGGCTGTCCCAATTCAAAGGCTGCATCCTTCAACGGACTTCAAAGACCATGGCTCAGAAGGCCACGAAGGTCGGACTGAGCATTGTTAAATGGCCATTCTTGTGCCCATTGCCTAAAGAACAAAACAGGGTTTCACAACTTTTCTAAATATGTTCACCTTGGTCCATTTATGTACATAATAAAGAATATAAACTATCTTGCGTCTTGGTAAGATATGTCAACATTTGAACTGCTTTAAAGTTTTTATTTTTACATTTGAATCATTAGATATTTGAGTAAATTTAAACCCAATACTTACGCTTAAAAGTGTAATTTGGCAATTTGTCTAAAAAAATTCTGTCACTGGCACGCAATGAATTCTGGGGGTAGGCAAGGCCGTGAAGGATCCATCTGTTCTATCCTTCACAAAAAATGAAAGATGCATTAGGAGGTCGCATTTGAAAAAGCCTTCGAATTGGGACAGCCTTCATCTCACAGTGGTGACACAATCGGCCTTCGAATGCAGCTTTCGAAGGATGCAGCCTCTGAATTGGGACACAGCTGAGATGTCCTTCAAGATGGTCCGATCAGTTTCCGGATCATGGGCTTGAGGACGTAGCAGCGAGGAAACAAGGTATCAATTTGAGTATTGAGAAGTGCCCTGATTCACTATGGTAAGCCTATTATAATTGTTTACAAACCCGATTCCAAAAAAGTTGGGACACAGTACAAATTGTGAATAAAAACAGAATGCAATGATGTGGAAGTTTCAAATTTCAATATTTTATTCAGAATACAACATAGATGACATATTAAATGTTTAAACTGAGAAAATGTATCATTTTAAGGGAAAAATAAGTTGATTTTAAATTTCATGGCATCAACACATCTCAAAAAAGTTGGGACAAGGCCATGTTTACCACTGTGTGGCATCCCCTCTTCTTTTTATAACAGTCTGCAAATGTCTGGGGACTGAGGAGACAAGTTGCTCAAGTTTAGGAATAGGAATGTTGTCCCATTCTTGTCTAATACAGGCTTCTAGTTGCTCAACTGTCTTAGGTCTTCTTTGTCGCATCTTCCTCTTTATGATGCGCCAAATGTTTTCTATGGGTGAAAGATCTGGACTGCAGGCTGGCCATTTCAGTACCCGGATCCTTTTCTGGAAGTATTCCTGAGCCCATGTTGTGATTTCCATTACTAGCATTCCTGTATGTGATGCAGTGCCGTCTAAGGGCCCGAAGATCACGGGCATCCAGTATGGTTTTCTGGCCTTGACCCTTACGCACAGAGATTGTTCCAGATTCTCTGAATCTTTGGATGATATTATGCACTGTAGATGATGATAACTTCAAACTCTTTGCAATTTTTCTCTGAGAAACTCCTTTCTGATATTGCTCCACTATTTTTCGCCGCAGCATTGGGGGAATTGGTGATCCTCTGCCCATCTTGACTTCTGAGAGACACTGCCACTCTGAGAGGCTCTTTTTATACCCAATCATGTTGCCAATTGACCTAATAAGTTGCAAATTGGTCCTCTAGCTGTTCCTTATATGTACATTTAACTTTTCCGGCCTCTTATTGCTACCTGTCCCAACTTTTTTGGAATGTGTAGCTTTCATGAAATCCAAAATGAGCCAATATTTGGCATGACATTTCAAAATGTCTCACTTTCAACATTTGATATGTTATCTATATTCTATTGTGAATAAAATGTAAGTTTATGAGATTTGTAAATTATTGCATTCCTTTTTTATTCACAATTTGTACAGTGTCTGTACAACTTTTTTGGAATCAGGTTTGTATATTTTAGACCTGTTGGGATGGTTTTTGTGGCAAATATTTGTCACTCGCCCGTGCGTGTCTCGTCATTTCCATAAATAGAGAAAAGTTGCTCCTGCTGCTGACGCATGCATGGTGTGGAAGTGGCAAAGGTTCACAACGAGTGAGAAAGGCTGACATGGAGCAGAATGAGCATGTAATAAAACAAGAATCAACAATGGCTTGGCATTTCGGAGATGCGAGAACTGAACGGTAAAAGCAATGCAGAGATGGTGTTTTTATTACTCAACAGGTGAGTATGGTATTTTATTGAATGTCATACAGTGGGGAGAACTAGAGCCCTCCTGTTCTCCACTCACTACCTGTATTAACTGCACCTGTTTGAACTCGTTACCTGTATAAAAGACACCTGTCCACACACTCAATCAAACAGACTCCAACCTCTCCACAATGGCCAAGACCAGAGAGCTGTGTAAGGACATCAGGGATAAAATTGTAGACCTGCACAAGGCTGGGATGGGCTACAGGACAATAGGCAAGCAGCTTGGTGAGAAGGCAACAACTGTTGGCGCAATTATTAGAAAATGGAAGAAGTTCAAGATGATGGTCAATCTCCCTCGGTCTGGGGCACCATGCAAGATCTCACCTCGTGGGGCATCAATGATCATGAGGAAGGTGAGGGATCAGCCCAGAACTACACGGCAGGACCTGGTCAATGACCTGAAGAGAGCTGGGACCACAGTCTCAAAGAAAACCATTAGTAACACACTACGCCGTCATGGATTAAAATCCTGCAGCGCACGCAAGGTCCCCCTGCTCAAGCCAGCGCATGTCCAGGCCCGTCTGAAGTTTGCCAATGACCATCTGGATGATCCAGAGGAGGAATGGGAGAAGGTCATGTAGTCTGATGAGACAAAAATAGAGCTTTTTGGTCTAAACTCCACTCGCCGTGTTTGGAGGAAGAAGAAGGATGAGTACAACCCCAAGAACACCATCCCAACCGTGAAGCATGGAGGTGGAAACATCATTCTTTGGGGATGCTTTTCTGCAAAGGGGACAGGACGACTGCACCGTATTGAGGGGAGGATGGACTGGGCCATGTATCGCGAGATCTTGGCCAACAACCTCCTTCCCTCAGTAAGAGCATTGAAGATGGGTCGTGGCTGGGTCTTCCAGCATTACAACGACCCGAAACACACAGCCAGGGCAGCATCTCAAGGTCCTGGAGTGGCCTAGCCAGTCTCCAGACCTGAACCCAATAGAAAATCTTTGGAGGGAGCTGAAAGTCCATATTGCCCAGCGACAGCCCCGAAACCTGAAGGATCTGGAGAAGGTCTGTATGGAGGAGTGGGCCAAAATCCCTGCTGCAGTGTGTGCAAACCTGGTCAAGAACTACAGGAAACGTATGATCTCTGTAATTACAAACAAAGATTTCTGTACCAAATATTAAGTTCTGCTTTTCTGATGTATCAAATACTTATGTCATGCAATAAAATGCTAATTAATTATTTAAAAATCATACAGTGTGATTTTCTGGATTTTTGTTTTAGATTCCGTCTCTCACAGTTGAAGAGTACCTATGATAAAAATTACAGACTTCTACATGCTTTGTAAGTGGGCAAACCTGCAAAATCGGCAGTGTATCAAATACTTGTTCTCCCCACTGTATGTATCGCTCTAACAGTTCATTGTAAAGCATTATCTATTGTGATTTCATTATGGGCTGTTGTTGTTGTTGTAGAACTGTGCAGCAATTCATTTTCAAGGAAGTACCGCTTCTGTTAATGGGTAGCTATAACGTCTTCAGCTAGTATATCTCTTAAGCCTAGTAGTGAATGTTTTATGAGCAGTAGGATAATCTCTCTTCTGCAGAATATCAATTAAAATTAGGTGATAGATAGCTGCCTTTGAATGCCAAAATATGTTCATTATTGTTTTAGCTGAAGCCCTCACATCTGTTCAGGACAACATGCCCTGTATGGCGAGCCTTGATAACTACTGTAGTAAAACAACACTGTGCCTATCAGAAACGGGACCTTATACTGTATGTGTCCTATTCTAGGTAGCACTGACCATCACATGCTGAAATCCCTTCTCATGTTCCTTATATCCCATGTATCTTATCTCCCTTAAACAGTCTACTTCAAGTCTTCAGTGTGGTAGTAGGTTTGTTTAAGCCTGAGCTACATTACGATGCACATTTGGATCTGGTGCTGCTACATTAGCTCTATTAATCTCTCTCCCAGCTGCCTGGGAAAGCTCACTGAGCACAGTGCTCAAATTTAGGATCACATCTGCTGTCAGTACAGCCCAGAATAGCAGCTCTGCTTATGTAAACCCCATGTATGACTGAACAGGGCCAGACGGCAGGCAGGGAGGGGCCAAGGCCTGGTCTTGTCATACTCTGTGCTGGTGCAGCATGCCTAGCTGAAATGAGATATGCTGAAGGAAAGCTAAACAGTATTGGACATCAAGCATTCCAGGAGGAAGTGATAGTTCATGAGAGGGGCAGGGGGGACAATAGAGTATAAGTTATCTACTCCAGTCCAGAGTAATTTGAATCTTCCTCATACATTAAAATATATTTTGTTATTTTCAATTGTTTGCACGCTTTTTGCACACATTTTCTTACTTGCAGATCATTACACCCTATACCACAATACCAGCTTTTTGCGAATGAAGAGGGAGAGGCTGAAGCTGAGTTAATTTAGGTTAATACAGACTTTTTGCAACCAGCAACTACCGAGTCTGTTTGAAAGAAATATAACAATTACACACATGCTCAGAGTTTAGCTCTCTCACTTACCACCACAGTGGAGTGGTGTGTGTGTGTGTAGTTGAGTGGGTGTGTTTGAAGAAGTGGCAGAAGAAAGGGAAGGTCTGTTCGGCTCCATGTCAATACATCCCTTCTTAACTAGACTGAAATTTGAGATCCAAGGTTAATCTAAGCTAACAGGTCTACTGTTGCCTGGTTCTGATGAACATTAAAACGCAGACAGCAGCGCAGCAGGAATATTACATATAATCTTGGATTATGCAACAGACATTATACAGTTCAGTGCCTTCACGCAGTTAATTAATAAACCATTGGTTTGTTATATCGGCCTTTTTCATGCTATAGCCAATATGCCGATGGTTGTAAATTGATCAAAAATCTAATATCGGTGGCCGATACATCGGTGCATCTCTAGTAATTGCACCCCCCCCCCCCCTTCTCTCTTTTCCCTTAGTCTCTTTTAGATGGTTTCTCGTTGTTCTCTCAAGGCCGATGGGCTCTCTGTCATTGGCAGAGACATGAGAAAGCAGCTGGGTCTTTGTGTTTGGAGGCGCTTCAGGTAATCAACAATGCAACCACTTACCCACAGCTCTCTGTGAAGAGACTGCCGTCGGCATGGCCAGGTAATTGAATGCATTAGCTCTGAATGAAGGACTGTTGTTTAATCCTCCTACACAAACATCTCTATCTACACCATTATCTTCCTGTGTAGCTGCCTTCCAAAGGCAGCCATTTATGAAATACACATTTGCAAAAAATATACATGTTCAGAGCAAAGCAGTGTTTAACAGTGAAATGAGGTCTTTCTTTGTGTGTCTGTTCGCATGATGTTTACTGGTTCACTGTGAGATAACTGTCCTGCTGTTAAAGGGAGTAATTTTAAAAGGGACTTTTATTGGACTACTGAATGTAGCGGAGTGAATCATTTGAAGACTAAAAGGAAAAACAGCACCTTTAACCTTTCTGATAAGGAAAGGGTAATTCAAACCCCTTCTCGAGCACAGCCAGATGCATCTGTTGGAAATGGTATTATAATTACCTATTTTTTCCCATGGCAATTCAAAACGTGTGCAATTTTTAAATAATTCACACAAACAAAACACACACCAAATTGCTATCGTCTGTGTATCTATACTTTATTTCATATGGCTTACTAGAGAAACTAGTCATCTCACACAATTTCACTATGCTTGACCTAACAGGAACTGTGCTTATATAACTATAAGTAATGTTCAGCATTATTTATACATAATTTAGTTCATAGTAATGGCCTTTGCTTGCCATTTCACTCTGCACTCCATTTCCACACATAAAAATAACTGTATGCCTTTGCTCAGGTAGACTATGTCTGTTCTCAGACGTGACAGAAAGCCCTTTTTCCTTTACATCAGCTATGTATATTAACCAGTTGATTAATAATTTGTCAAGAGGGCAAAGGCAGAATTGTTAGTTCAGACTTTAGCTAGTTAAGACAGAACATCACAGAAGTGTCTCATTCACTCTGATCTGTGGGTGGTAATTTATTTCATAACACTCTGAAGCTAACAGCCAATGTTTATCCTGATGAGAGAAAGCTGGGCTGGCGTTGTTGTTGTGTGCAAATGCAAACGCAAGTGAATAAATAAAGTCTGACCATATTATATAAAAATTACTTGTTATTCTTTATTTTATTATGTCTATTTGAAAAATGTCAAACGAGCAAGAGAGCTGTTATGATCTAGAATTTAAGCCATTAAAGCTGCTTTGGGAAACAAAATGTCTGTTTTATAAAAATTGCTATATAAATAAGAATGACTAAATTCACTTGATATTCAGACCAACAGCAGTGAGTGTCACATTGCTTTTATTTATACAACAGTTCAATAAAAAATAAGTAAACATTGAGTAATTTTAGACAACAGATTCCAAACCAAGTCAAAGCAGAAAACACGTTGCGCATCTCTGAGCAACCCACAGGCAGATTAAGTGTTTTTGAATGAATCAGTTGCGTAAATGATTCAGTAACTCAATGGCTGCATCCGAAAGCTTAGGCAGCTGGCTTATTGCCTCGTGTCTTTGTCTTTGTTTTTGACTTGAAGCGCCGCTGCGCAGACCGATCTATGTAGGACATCAAAGCATCGCGAGAGTGATTCAAAAGCATAGCTAGCCAGGGCCATTGTTAGCAGGGCGAAAGGTAGTGACGATTCTTTGGGCCCCCGGCCTTACAGAGGCCCAACGATTTCATCCATGGTCCATCCGAGGGGACGGTCTAGCCTACGGAGGACTGTTCTTGTTGCCTAGCAACTGTGACAGCTGCCATTGATGAGTGGCAGTAACGTTTGTACTGGACTTTTTTGAAAGTTATATTAAACTGTCTGAAAACAAAACAGGGTTCACCATGGTCCATTTCTGTATATAAAAAAAGAGTATAAACTATATATAATCGCATCTTAGTAAGATATGTCAACATTTGAACCGCTTTAAAGTTTTTATTTTTTTAAATATGTCATTAGATATTTTAGTAAGCTGAAACACAATACTTACATTTTAAAAGCGTAATTCGCCAATTTCTCTCAGAAAAAATCTTGTCGTCACTGGCGTGCAAAGAATTCTGGGGTAGGCAAGAACGTGAAGTATCCATCTGTTGTATCTTTCATTTCACGAGAAACGAAGGCCGCATTTGAAGAAGCCTTCAAATTGGAACAGCCTTCGTCGTGCCACGGTGGCGCAATCGGCCTTCGAATGCGGCCTTCGAAGGATGCAGCCTCTGAATTGGGACGCAGCTCATGAACAATCACTTGTTTTGTTTGTGAAAGAATGAGTGTTTTTGAACGTATTGGTTGAATGAATGATTCCATAACTCATTTGATAATCACTTGTTGCCATCTACTGGCGAATCAATGTAACTTGCAGAAAGAGTTACTGAAAAATACATGAGACGGAAAAATGTTAACTAGTTAAGAACTAGAAATACATTTACTGGTTAAGAAAATTGTTTTATTTACTAATTGGCAAACAACAAATAATCCACCTAAATCTATATCTGCCCACAGGCATCTGTTTTCCCTCTCTGTCTGTAAGGATAACTGAATCTGCAGTTGCAACATAGTCAGAGCAACAGTCTGCCTTGAGTCGCCCATGTTGTGTTTGTCTGGAGGCTAAAGTGCACCTTTATCAGCATCTCTTTCTCTCGCTCTGCCCTGTCAGGAACCCTCAGCATCACCAACTCATGAACAAACTCAGACTGTTTACTCAGACTGCTTACGTACACATAAACAAACCCAGTGGCTCTAGTCCAAAGATCTTAAAATATTGGTACTGTCTCAGGATTTTGATTAAATGAATGATTAAAATATGTGTAGATCAGCTTGATATAGTTCAGGGTCAAGGTTTTATAGAATTTATCCAGCTACTAAAGGGTACTAAATCTCAGAGGTGGGGTTGCACAGAAACGACTGTAAAACAACCAAAATGTTGCTTTGATCATCGTAAGTCCTTACGTATAGATGGAACACAAATAAGTTACAATAACAACTAATTGTCATTCCTGAACAACCTTGCATTTATCTCTTTTTAACCGAGCCGGTTCTGTTGCTTTTGGCATAAAGACAATGAATTAAATTGCTTTTGGTTGTGATTGACCATGTTTATTTGTGGGCAGGTTATGTTATCATATAGCCAGCCAGTTGTGTTATTATTTGCCTCCCAAGTCACTAAGGATGCTGACCGGCTCTGAGAGAGGTCCACCAAGCTATGTCTCTCTTGACCAAATAGATATTAAAAACCTGAGGCTATAATTCACATAGAGACTATATTCTCATTCAACCTTTTGTTAGTGGTGCTAGTCAAATCCACAGCTTCATCGACATAAAGGCTTGGCCATTGGCTTGTGAATAAATGATGTCTTTGTCTATCGTTTGATGTTCAGTGTGTTGCATTTGAACATGTTATTATTGCAGCTCATGCTGTACTCACGATATAAATTAATCTGATTGCCAAAATGATTTTAACCTGTGCATCAATTATGACAGGGAGAGCCATTCGGTTTCTGGGGGAGGGGGGAGAAGGCACCATTAGAATCCCATTTTTCTGTCGTGACATGCTGTTATTGGAAGTCTTTTGTGTTCCATACTGGTTAAGTGAGCTGTATGTGAAACACTCAGATTTAAGCCAATTGCAGCTTGGTGAAATCCCAGCCTCCATCGTCCTTGTTTGAAAACAAGCCATCTTTGTGTAGACCTGACCTTTAGTGCTTCTCTAAAGAACCAGCTATTTACATGACTGGCTTAGCAGCATGTAATGGTGAAGGCTGTTCTGAGTAAATGCAAATAGCTCTGTGAAAAACTACCAAATCCATCCCATAAAATGAAAATGAGCTCTTAAAATCCTTAGGTGGAGAATGAGTTTTCCCATTCTGACATTTTAGAGAGTTACACAATAGAAGGATTCTGGCCATTTGCTGTGGCATTTTCCAAGTTTAAGAATGCTTTTTATATCATTTTAAATACATTTTAAGCTACATGATTTATGTGTTTTAGTTTTTTTTCAAACTACAACATCTTATCAACTGTGGGCAAAATGATAGGTTAATTCACCATAATACACACTGTACACCGTAATCTCTCATGAAAACACAGAAAAATGAGTTTTGTCCTGAAGGTTTATAAAAAAGAGAAAATAACAAACAACCAACAACCCATTCCAGGCAAAGCAGTACAGACAAAGCTACTGTACCAACTTTCTCAGACAGCACTAAGAAATCTCTTCAGCTTGCCCTGGCCATAAAACAACAATAACCTCTTTATGATAAAATCCACCATGCTGCCAGCTCAGTCTCTGCTTTCCCTTTCAGGCTGAATAAAAGTAGGAAGAAGTGAGGGTCCTAAAGCAGAGAAAATGGAGTCTTGTATGTGTGTGTGAATCAGATAAGAGAATGAGCAGGATAATTAAACTCATGCTGAGGGGGAGTGCAGGAGAAGAGTGTGAGCAAGAGATGGGAGAGAGCGAGAGAACAACTGTGGCTTTCTCCTTGTGTAAACTCACACAAACTGTCATACTGTCCACCTCTCAGGGTGACTGTCACTTTCTTGTTTTACTCATGAATACTACACAAGAAAGAAATAAAAAAAGGAAGAAACATACACAACGGCAGGTTAAAAACTATTCAAAGTTATGCTTGAAGAAAGCAAAACTCATGTTTTTTAGACAAATATTGTTTATGATGTTTTTTTAGTGCCATAGTTTAGAAAGGAAGCCAAGTCATAATCAAACACTCTGGGCAACACACAGTGGTTTTTAGTTTCTGAATAGATCAGCGTTTTTGAATGAAATCGATTTTCTTGCTTATAATGACCGTAACTTGTTTTAGTTTCTGAAATCAGACTGAATCAGACTGCCATGCACATTGGGACATTTTTTTTCCTCATAAAGGCAGTCACATATGTTGCCACCTACTGGTGTATTGATGTGTCCTACAAAAAAGGGAGGAAAAATCCTGTGTCTGCAATGCGCAAAGAAACTGTAACTAAATATATAAAATATTTTTGTTCCTCTTTTAGGAGTGAACACACTCATTTCCATTGTTTAATTATTTTTACCTACACAACAAAATGTCAGCATGAACAAAGAGTTCATTCTCTTGATAATAAAAGGTGTCAAGACAATGACAGAAAGTCTCCCATATGTTTCCGTCTTAATAGAGTTCCCTCAAACTTAAACATCCTTTCACAGGAAGTTAACCAAAGCACCTGGTGCACCCATCAGAGATAAAGACGGGATGGTTTAACTAATTGGTATGTGGCAGTGGGAGAAATAATTGGATGATCTAAGGCACTGTCTGATGGCAGGAAAGAGAGAGAGAGCTGTCTGAAAGGACAGCTTTATGCAGCTCTGTGGGGAATTATCTATAAAGCGTTTATATTTATTCTCCCTTTCTTTCTCTGAGCACAGATAAACAGAGTTTTTCTGTGACTCATGTGTCAAGGCCGTGAAAGAGAGCCATGATTAATGTTCTCTGCTCCTTTTTCAGGCACTATTATAACTCCCCCTCCCATCACACACACACATCCTCAAGACTCTTTCTTTACAGCCCACATAGAGTACATTGATTGTGTTTAATATGCTGTAATTCTCATTGCTTAATATAGGCACAATGTCAGATGATTGTAGCTCGCAATGGAAGAGGTTAAATTGAGATAGTAGAATTACCAGCAAGCAATAATGTCTGGAATATTCATATTACTGTAAGCTTTATTATTGAAAACTGTGTGGTAATGTCATAACTTAAATGGCAGGCTGCTTTCAAAGCCATTTAAGATGACGGTTCATGTCTTTTTAATAAACTGAGATGATCAGTCCCTTCAGCTTATGTGTGAATATTAATTGTTTTTCTCATTTATAAATTTGCTGATTTGAAACAGAACTGAAGGAGGCTGCATCTAATCCAAAAATAACAATAATACATTATCTCTTACTTCAGTTTTTTAAAAACAGTGCTTTAAATTGGCTCTGCACAAGTCATAAAGGGCTAAGCAATTCTTATCTGTGAATAAAAGCTTGAGTAATTGAGTTTTATCTTTACCAAACATACATCCTAAAAACATTAACCTCACATTCAAACTATGCCTATTTCATGGCACACTGCACCTTATCAGTTTAGTTTTAACATAAGAAAGATCTTATCAGCTAAATAACACCTGTTCTGAGCTGCTATCTAGGACATATCGACAGCAGGGCTGATTAAAGCATTATTTGAATGCTCTCTTTTTGCAGCAGTTGCATGTGTAAAATACACGTGCACACAGTTACAGGAAGTTGAAACATAGCCAACAATCTCTTTTTTTTTTGTCTCACGCAAAATATATTAGTAATGCCACATCAAATCTATATAGACATCGAGCATTAATATAAGATTAGAAAAGAAATACCTTTTTGAATGAGAAACAGACCATGGTGTACTTGAGACAGAAAATCTATAATAAAAGTGTTTTATATTGTGTTCGCCTACAGCTGGCAACATTAAAGGTGTGGAGGTAGAACGGTTTCATTCGCCGTTATGCACAGGATTTTATTGTTGTGCGAGATCTAAATCATGTTGTGCCAACATTTCACATTGTTGCATAGCAACAGCAGGATGAAATAACCCTAACGCTGTGGAAACGGGGCAATGTTTCACAGTGCATTTCTCTCCTCTGGATAAAGCGGCCCTGACGTCCCCTGAGAGGAAAAAGAAGGTAAAATCATGAGTAATGATCTAACGGCAAACAAAGACGGCTTTATAGCTTGAGCCAGATGGAAAATTCAATTTGGTGCAGATAAATAAATAACAAAATGCAATAATGTAAAACTGCACATAAAGCATGTGCACCTGGCACTGAGGGGAGCAGTCATTTAGGTAAAACCAATTGCAGCTGATATGAAAATATTCATTTTGTGCTTTGCACTACATCATGTTCAGCATGTTCAGTGTTAGTGTGAGTCAGAGGATAGACAATCACAATCCCTCACTGAACCCTCCTATTCAATTTCACGAAACCATAATATTCTTATTTTTACATTTACTTGGTATACAAGAGAATCATACATTAAGCTCACATGTATGGCACATCAAAGAGCTACACCGTTTAGAAAAGACAGACTAGTAGCATTTTAGCACAGATTGTCAGTTAGCAACAGTCAGCATGCTCCAGAATCATAGACAGCAGAACATATTATCTCCTAAATACGTCATTTCAGACATACATTTACATACATATACGTATATACAAATGTATATATACATTATGGAGAATTGAGGAAATCCAGAAAGGTCTTCCCATTTCAGACAAAATTTGAGGAAGGACGCTATGCTTTCTGGGGACAATTAGATATATTAGATATAATATAACATTATGGTGCCGTTATATAAAAATGTTGTCTCAGTAGCTGCGTTTAAATGCATAATATCAAAAGGTTCAATCCGGTCAGAAGCTTGTGACATAAACGCGCACATTAACCCGATCACTTTATTTAGTGTTCAGATTTATCAATCGGAATGAATTCATTCAGATTGAAGCAAAATGTTTTCATGTAAATGTAGCTATTGACTGTTCTGGAAATGACCAGCTTCATCTAATATTGTGCATGGAGCTAAGGGAGAAGATTTTTAAATATATTTATGTATGTTTGAAGTGCTGAAATTTATGTTAGGAAATAGTTTCAGCAATTAAAGAGAGATATTTTTTCACCCATGTATGATATAGTACATGTTGTTACCTTAGGTAGCTGTATAGGCCTACTTATTCCATAATTATCAAAGACCATTCAGTATGTGAGAACGTGTGAAGTTGATACCTAAGAAGAGTGTTTCAAATAAAATGAGTCAATCAGTTTTATTTCGGGCAGTTAGGTTAGATGATTTTCTTTAATGGCAATTAAAAGTCTATTTTTATGAACACCAGGTGAAAATTGCAAGTCAGAAAAAAGCTATTAATAATCTATGCAATTTGGGGTAACTTTCATGTCTGTAGCATAAATGGTGTGGGACAAATTACACATTGAGGTTCAATACTTAATCTGAGTAGGCTTAATGCCTTTATAGCATATGGATTCTGGCCATTTGGCCTTCAAGCTGTGTTGTTCTGTGTGTCAGTTGTGCTACATTGAACAATTTACTTCAGTTCAAATGAACAGTTTTTGCTTTTTCCCTTGCTGGTCATCACACTACACCTGTCACACTCCCATATAGCAGCATCTCTCTTGGAATTTTTTAGGATGTAGTTCCCAGAAGCAGATGGTGGGAGATTATGTAGAGCAATGCACTGTGAGGTGCAGGGTCAGCACTGAGAGTTGGTACTAGGACATCACAGGTCTGTAATTGGGCTTTAGGTCAGTGGTACCTGACTGTATTACAGCCTGAGGTGATTTTTGCACATGGTGTTGAATTTGTCACATCTGTCTAACCAGAGCTTAATGAAGTTGCTGGGAAATGGTGAGGTGAGCTATAGTTCCAGCTACAGAAAGCTGTCACATAATGTTGATAAAACCTCATTCAATCAGAAAAGAAAACACAAGTATTATTATCTTGCAAAATTTTGCTTCTCAAGTAAATGTATCTTTTTTAAGGATGTCTAAATATTTTTACTGGAAAGCCATACAAAAAAACTTATTAGGAAAATGATTTCTTTGCAGTTTTGCAGGGAACACTCAAAAACCCACATATGAAATGTGCTTTCATGCGCACTCCTACTACTGTCTGAGAAAGTCTTAGAATCCTTTCATGCCTCATTTGTTTAGATGGTTTTCTCAAACTCTTGCACATTTCCTGACTATTTTTTTGCCATGCTTCAGTGAGTGCAAAAGCCCGAAACTCAGGTGCAGGCTAAATATTTGAATTCTGGTTTTAAAATAAAGAGCAGCCTGGGAGTAAATCTATATGGATGTAGTTTGTTTTATCTATCCAAACCCTAGAAGTAAATTGTATAAAACACTTGACAATAATGGATGCCCTGTCTAACATCAACCTCAGAGGGTGAGAGTAAATGGTGAACAGGCATATTTCATCATGATTTGACATAAATCATGATCGCCTCCAGGCTGTTTATAAACTCTATTGTAGATAATCTGTAGATCAGTCCAGGGTGTTGCACTTCACTGGACACTCATATTTTCTTTAGGATAGGTTTTAATTAGGAAATATCACATCAGCACAACTGTTATGCACTACAAAGACACAACAGTTCAATGAACAAGAATTGCATAACTTACATTATTTGTGTTCTTTATGTATTTTTGCTCTGCCAACGAAAATAACTGCAAACGAAGCCACTACAAAATCAAGTCAAGTGTGTCTCTGAGAACACTCTTTCTATCCTGAATGAGTCAATACTATTGAACAAATCAAATGAATTATTATTTTGTTGTAGTCACTTTCCGCAGATTATATAGGGGGGTGTAATGGTATGTACCTCTGTCACGGTTCGGTACAAACCATATGTTTTTTTTTTTTTTTATTAAATAGTGGTTTACTGAAAAAAATGGATGTCTATGTCTGTCTTTAAATGAAAAAAAAAATCTGTCAATGTTGCTGCAATTGGCATCAACGCATGATGTTTTATTAACAAAGTTCAGGAGTAACCCATTTAAATTACTTTTTAGCATGTAGTGTATATATACATAGCCAACTCACTATGTTCCTCAACAGTTTTTTTGCATCCCTTCACCACCCCGACTCACTCTCGACTGGTTACTATCCTAGCCAGGGATACGGGGGTGTACTCTGGGTTCGGGCCAAATTCCAAACTTGGAGCCCTCCCCTTGGACAGCACGACAAATACACATACTCTTTACTCTATCTGATTATTTGTAAGTGTGAACTTGTGCAGTTTATGGTGTTGTTGTAATTGGGGGAAAGAATCTGAAGCGCTTACACTTCATTCAAAATATGTTAGCAAAATATTTTAGGATAAGTTTAGAATTATTGTGCTCCCATTTTAATCCGCACCGCACTGTAAGATGTAAGTTGTGCATTGGGGAAAATGCATCTCAAATGCATTAAACGGCACACATCTGACCGTGGGGACCAAGCCGGTGAATGTGATTTCACCACAACATATTCCTGGATCAACATCTTTGTTGATCCTGGAACAACATTTCAATCAGATTTGAGGGATAAGTTTACAGTTTATGTCAAGTTTAGGCTTTCAACCACGGTTAGGCGGTTCTACATCAGTATTATTCACCCATAATTTCCCTGATTTTAGGAAAAAGTTATGGGGAGGTTAGGTTTAGGGGTAGGGATAGGGTTAGGACTAAATTTTGGGACAGGAATGTTGTTCCAGGATCAACAAAATGTTGATCCAGGAATGTGAACTACTTGGCAATATCATGGTGACATGATGGGTTTATTATTTAGTTTAAAGCACTTAATATAAAGCAAGTCTCATTTTTAAGACAACTTGGATTGTGCACTTATCCGCAGCAGCTCACTCTGTCCTTTGTTAGTTTGCAACATCAAACAATATTGTTCCATCTAGGGGGAAATTCAGAGTTTGAAATTATGTTCCGTACACAGAGGAGTTCTGCACATGCAGTGGTTAAAAACTGTGTTCATTCGGTACACATGCGTACCGAACTGAAAGACCTGTACCGGAAATTTGCGGTACGAATATATGTACCGTTACACCCCTAGTTACGGCAGAAGGTCTTTATAAGCGAATCACTTGAGAAGGGGACGATATACTCAAGGGCAACCAAATCCCTTCATGAAGGAGTGTCTGTGGCTGAAACCAAAGAGTACATGCCATTGTTACTTCGAGTAATTTTGTCATTTATTTTATTACGTAATTGCAATTCATTTTGAACACTGTCTGAGATACTTTATTATTTGACAAGTTATCTGGGGATTGAGGAAGTAAAATAGAAGTAAAATATCCCTCACATATTTACACATTTTGTATGTTATAAGTGGTGTAACGTTTTATTTTTCAATATAACTTGTTTTTTTTGTATTCATTTAGCTAACTGACCACAAGGGCATGATGCAGCTCTGCCTGTTTATTGTCTACTGCTAATTAAAACCCCCAAGGGCAAGAAAACTTGTTACAAGTTTATATCAAACAAAAATGATCACAGCAGGTGCTTCTCTGAGGAACGCTATAGAGAAAACCAAACAAAACAATGCCAATAAACAAGTTGCTGCTTTTGTGTTTTGCATCAGCTGAGTGACAGATGTAAAGTGGTAGCAGGGGAGAGGTGCTGTGGGTTTTTCAGTGTAACCGCGCCAGCTCTCTCTCATCAGATAAATGCTTTGAACTCAGCGGGCAATGAAACTGACACTAATGAATGTGATTCCCCAACACTGGCTGCCAACAGCAGGAATAAAACTAATAAAGCATGTTCAGTTCAAAGGTAGACAGCTCAATATGGACGGAATGATAGAGAGACTTGGCGCACTCAAGTCTGGAGCGAAGTACACGAATGAGTAAAGTTTAAACTTATGCGGACAGTAGCTTGGCGAGCACTCTCGGTCGAGTACATTTACCCACAATGCACCATAGAAGTCTCTCCCAGCTTCACCCTTGTCCAATTAATGTTTCCTGTTAGGGAAAAAGCAGCCCTTCTGAAAATCTTGCAATTCCCTAGTGTATGAGATTCCTAAACAATTTCTCAAATAAAATGGTCTTAGAGAACACAACCGTACTGTATACACCAGGGCAGAAAAGGGGCAAAGAGGGCCTCTCTTATTGACCGCTTCTTGCATCAGCCATTGCGCATCTGTAAGCAATTGAGACATTGGTGTATGACTCAAGACCTGTGCCACCACAGCAAATACACACCTGGAGTGCATTATTCATTGAGATGTGAGGTCAGACAGATTGTAAATGGAATAAATGTTGTGTCAGAGAGGTAATTGGGCCACCTCTTTTACCTCAAAACTACAACAAAGATAAATTATAGAATCAACAGTGTTAGTTTGCAACCTTCAACATAAGGAGGTAAAATCAAAAGCACTGATGTATGCGCTCAGAGGAGTTAGTGTACTATGAATAACTACGAATGTTACACAAATGCAATTCCCAAACATGTCAGGGTTTTTTTCTTCTTCTTCTTCTTCTTTATAGAAATGTATGTAGACATACAAAACACATACTAGCATTCATAAGCAGAGAGATCCCACACTCAAATAAATGCTTGATTATTACGTGTAAAATGTTGCTGTTCAGTCAGCTGAAAAACTAATTTCATTTTCTCATTAGGAGCCTGAGCCTGAGGCACATTCTCATGTCAATGTTTATTACTCTGAAAACAGAAAATTAAAATCATCAGCTTGTTTAGCTGTGGAGCAGTGAATCACCACATTTATAAGAGCATGAGGGAGAGAGAGAGAGAATAAAGCTACTGCAGAATGGAGATGATAATAGGAAACCACCTCGTTCTAACCGAAGCAATGAATTTATAGCCACTATGACCTTTTCCTTCCCTGGAGATTTGTTGCCATGCCAACTTAGATCACATTTTTGACATGGTATGAAGTACAGACTGTGTACTTTGTCAAGGCAATTTCATTTTTTATAGTATGGAGAAGAATGGGCTGTATGTCTGGGAACACAGTCGACCCTTGCAGGTTTCGTTTTTAAATCTGATGACTAGTCGGCCATCGAAACACAAAATTCCTCTTAATATTTACTGTTCGCTTCCATGCGAGGTCTTGAAGTCCAAGGCTAGATATATTATTTATTACGCTGAACAACTCTTCAAAGCTGCTTGAAATGCCAGGGCACTTTATTAAATGTGACAGCAACACAAATGTTTACCTTACTTTGGAGCTGATTTATACTGTCAGGATAACATTATTTCTGCAACAATCTCCCAGCTTCTCTCTTGCTCTAAGGCAAAGCATTTTACACATCTCACAGAGCAAAATGTATACAGCATTCCTCAAAACACTGTGTTGTAAACTATGCCATACATGACTAAAATAAAACAACTCCAACGTGGCACAGGGTGACACATAAACACAATAAATGGATGCGGATGGCATTCCTGTAACTTTCTCTAAATGTCACCTTGACTATAAATGTTCCTTGAAGATCCAATGTTATTTATGCAGGCCGCAAAAGATGTGATTCAACCTCAGAATCATTTAATCTGATGAAAATAAACCATGACGTTCTGGCACACAGAAGATAGTCCCTTTCCAGTGATGTGCAGAGAAACCTTATTTAGAAGAAATGAAAGGTTATTCTGCAGGTTTCGGCTAAACAGATTCTGTTTATCAATACTAATCAGTACACCATCATCATCATCATGCACTCTCAACATTACATAATCAACATGCATGTAAGGTTGATTCAGTGTGTAGTCCCAGTTGTGTTTGTGCACTCTGCTGTGTCTAATGAATTACAAGATATGACAACAGCACTGCCCAAACAAAAGCCGACCCTACATCACTTCCAGTGAAGCCTAATGATTTGAGTTTGCCAATCCAGTGAGGGGGGAAAAAAGATGGCAGAGCCAGAGAACAATAGGGAAAGGTTCATCAGGGCTTGGTCACTTCATTTGGCAAGCTGAGAACAGGGCAGCTGTTAAAGAGTCTCTATTGTGTTAGGACTCTAGTCCTCTACAAAAGACCCTCATCCCCCAAAAACCAGGCCACTGACCCAGAAACACACAACACCACCCCAACAGGAAATGTGTCTCTCAGAGAGACAAGTCAGTCACAGAGAGATAAGAGCCGGGTCAGATTGTGTAACTGTGAATCGTGCTCTGGTCCAGGTGAGTCACAGGCTCTTAACAGAAATAATATATATTTTTTTTTTTTTGGTCCTCAATGACAAATGGGATATATGAGAGTGTATATGCCGTTCAAAGTTTGGGATCAGTGAGGAAAGGTGTTTTTTTAGAAAAGGGTTTTAAAGAAATTATAACTGTTATTCATGCAAGGACACATTTAATTGGTCAAAAGTGGCAGTAAGAACTTTTATATTGTTACAAACGATTTCTATTTCAAATAAACACAGGTCTTAGAACTTTCTATTCATCAAAGAATCCCTAATAATAAGAAATGCTTCTTCAAATCAGCATATTAGAGTAATTCCTATCATGTGACACTGAAGACTGGAGTAATGGCTGCTGAATATTCAACTTCACATTACAGGAATAATTTTTTTAATTTATTTTTTTAAATATATGTAAATAGAAAAGAGTTATTAAAAATATTTCACAATATTACAGATTTTACTGTATTTTTGCAGCCTGGGTAGCATAACATACACTGGTTTGCCAAAAGTATTGGGACACCCCTACAAATCATTGAATTCAGGTGTTCCAATCACTTCCATGGCCAACTTGCCTGACTGCATTGTGCCATGTGTAAAGTTTGGTGGAGGGGGGATTATGGTGTGGGGTTGTTTTTCAGGGGTTGGGCTTGGCCCCTTAGTTCCAGTGAAAGGAACTCTTAATGCTTCAGCATACCAAGACATTTTGGACAATTTCATGCTCCCAGCTTTGTGGGAACAGTTTGGGGATGGCCCCTTCCTGTTCCAACATGACTGCGCACCAGTGCACAAAGCAAGGTCCATAAAGACATGGATGAGCGAGTTTGGTGTGGAGGAACTTGACTGGCCTCCACAGAGTCCTGACCTCAACCCGACAGAACACCTTTGGGATGAATTAGAGCGGAGACTGCGAGCCAGGCCTTCTCGTGCAACATCAGTGCCTGACCTCACGAATGTGCTTCTAGAAGAATGGTCAAAAATTCCCATAAACACACTCCTAAACCTTGTGGAAAGCCTTCCTAGAAGAGTTTAAGCTGTTATAGTTGCAACTCTAAATTAAACCCTACGGATTAAGAATGGGATGTCATTAAAGTTCATGTGCATGTAAAGGCAGGCATACCAAAACTTCTGGCAATATAGTGTACTTCTTTAGAATATAGAATGATATAATTTTAGGTTTCTTGTTCTCTTTGTGTACATTTATCTCACTAAAATAAATGTTTATAAGTGTAAAATTTCAAGGTATAATAACAACAACAAAAAAACAGCTGTTAGGTTAGTGCGTATTCTGTTACATGAATCTGTTCCTTTTACACTATTCATTCAAAGCATAAGTCTAATCAAAATCTTTTCATGCTTCCTGGTCCACCTCATCATTAAGTACAAGCCATCTGTGGTAGAGCATTCTCAAAAGACATCTCCACTACATGTGTTCTGACCTTTCCCCACAGCCAGCCTCTCTTGTTTTCATTTTCTACTGCTGGAGAGAACATCACAGAGAGTGCTGCCATTTCATTCCTGCCACCTGATAATTTTTCTCCCCTCTCATATCCTGAAGAACACACTCACGAGCAAAAGAATTGAATGACTAATGTTTAATATCATCATTATCAGCATCCATTATTAATTACAAATTCTGTTCTAATTGTGTTTTGATTGCTCAGACCTCGTTATTGTTCATAGCAATTAACATGGCTGGGATGTAGGAAAGGAGATAGTACCAGTACATTCACATATACAAGATGAGAATTATCTAAAACATTATCTGTACTCATAAAACAACTAGACACTATTTACTAAGACCTGCTTGGATGTTTAATTCACATTAAGGCAGTCAAACAAACAAATGAGGTCACTAAATTTAGAAGTGACATTGATTCAGCTGTGTCTTTTCTATTTATATTATATTATTTTATATTTATATATAACATTAGTTTCTCTATATATATGTATGTGTGTGTGTGTGTCTATGTGTGTGTGTCTGTGTGTGTATTTATTTGGAATGTGTCTATTTAGTTTCCAGTGCTTTTCTGTGTATATTCATCAATAATATAAAGAAATAATTTATTTACTAACAAAAGGCATTTAGTCTGTATAGTCTGGTACATGTTTTTATGCCATTTATCAAACGTCCTATCCAGCTTGTTTAGATTCATAAGATGGAGTGATTGTGTGAAATTTAGGACACTGATGAAAAAATGAGGTCCATATGTTTACAGACGGCTCTTGGGGAGGCGGGGTTTGGGACAAGGGGTGGGGGAGGGGTTCTGTCAACCTGATGTTGATGGATGAACCCTCTGAAGATCATGAACACAGAATTAGTGCATTAGGAGCTGTGTGATAAATAGCCCCAGCACCTCCATAGCCTCATCAACACAGTCAAACACATGACAAATTGAATGGAACCATGAACATAATAAACCAGACCCAGAGCCAGGGCAACATACATAAACACACATTCACACACTCACATCATCACATCACTGGGGTGGTCAAAGCATAGAAAAAACCAATGGAGAACTGATTTTGATTAAAACTCATTTAATATGCATCTTATTTATGCTGGCTCAGCCTTGCAGAATAAATGCAGAGATTGTCTGTTTGATAAGCAGAGATGGTAAATATTGTTTAGTGCTTAGTTAACATCATTTTAACATCATTTCCACTCATATTTGAAACTACCTTGACAAATCAACACTAAGTAAAAATGCATTATGTAATAATGATGTAATTCAGAAGTGATGTTATATCTACATCATTACGTAGGCCTATACATTCTTGAAACCAATAAAATGCCACATACTTTTGTAGTTACAAATATTTCACATCAGGTTCAATAGAATATAATTTACATCTAATTTACGAAACTCCATACTGTTATGAAACAGGATTAGGATTAAGTTGATGTGTCTTTATGCTGTCTTGCTGTCTACACCTTCATCTGGAATTCAGTTTACACTCTGACCAAACCAAACAACTTCACTAGTGAATCCATCATTTGTTAAGCAGGATTCTGAGTGATTCTCTGTGAGTATTTGCCTCATTTGTATATAGAAGTAGAAGAGTATAACATTTGGCTGATAGACCATCATTCCTTTTTGATCTCTCTCTCTCTCTCTCTCTCTCTCTCTCTCTCTCTCTCTCTCTCTCTCTCTCTCCTTCCCAACAACTACATTTATTTATTTATTCTTAATTGTATTGTATAATATAGATTGCAAAATGCATTATTATTTTGTGTCCCTTTATTTCTGATAAACTGCAAAAGACCCACTTAAGTAGTGCATAAAAGCAGTGCTTTTGTTTAGAGATTAAATAGGCGACAGTGAGAAAAGAGCCATCCCAGCTCAACAAATTTAGGTTATATAAACGTTGTGGGAACAGTGTTTTGAAATGTTCCTACAATGTTCAAATGTCCAGTTTTCTTGTCATGATTAGAATGTTATCTAACTTCTACCGAGCCACTGTTCCACCCTGTTTATATTTATGTTAATATGAAGTCGATAAAAATAGATAAAACGTAAGCAATCAATTTCTTACAGCCACAGGTATGGATTTCAAATTAACAGAATTTTTAAGTACCAAAGACTGAGACACATTTTTCCAGAGTGTTTACATTTTTCCAGAGTATAAATGTTTTTAAGTGCGTTAAATATTTGAATTACAAAAATAACAGTTAAGACTTTAACCCTTAAACAGGCAACGTGCATCACAGGATACATACTCTTTAGTCTCTTGTAGGAGGCATGAGAAATAATTTTTCATCCAAGGAGGGAGCCATCCGGCACATTTTAGCTCCAACTCTAATCAAACATACCTAAAAAATCTTACCGAAGTCTTTAGGGTTACTTGTTGAAAATTATATGTTGTATCATAAATTACATTATATGATTGATTAGGGATGGAGCTAAACCCTGCAGGACAGGCCTCAATAGTTAGAGTTGCCCACCCCTGAGGTTGAAGACGAAACAGTTCAGCAGTGAAAAAAATACAAGAAATGTGTATGACTCAATTTTAGGACACTTAGTCGTGTCATACATGCAGTATATTTAGCACATTATGTATATTTTGCATCACATAAATCATAGGAATATTGATGACTTTGGCATTTTTATACCCTAATAGGGCAACGTATCCTGGGAGATACAACTCATAAAATCCAAACTACATCAAATATTTCAAAAATTCCTTTGCATATGTATTACTTAAGTCCAGATGATATAAAATATGGTAAAATAAGGTTGAACCACTGGAGTCACATGGACTATTTTAACAATGTCTTTACTACCTTTCTAGGCCTTGAAAGTGTTAATTAAATAGCTGTCTATGGAGGGATCAGAGAGCTCTCGGATTTCATCAAAAATATCTTAAATTTGTGTTTTCCGAAGATGAACGAAGGTCTTATGGGTTTGGAACGACATGAGAGTGAGTAATGACAGAATTTTCATTTTTGGGTGAACTAACCCTTTAAGTCAGTTTAATGTAATTTAAGTTGAAATGACTTAAACATCCAAGTTGATTGTACTTAAAAATGTAAGGCAGCAACTTTTTTTTTTTTTACAGTGTATGATATGGACAGTATTCTTCATGTCAACAACATCACATAACTGAATATTATTATGGTCAAATATACGTAAAACTGATTTTACAAGCTTGCATGTGTTTTAGGCATCCTACTGGTTAATATTGTAAAATGAATTCTCATTCTCACCGCTCTTGTTGTCATTATTCAGGGACTCATCAGGGACTTCAAAAGATTAACCATGAATACTGTTTCCTCTTTCTCCATTTGACAGCCGTAATGGAGTCCACTAAGTTAATAGAGACAAGAGGCAAGATTTACCATCTCATATTTAACAGTTTCTACTGCACCCATTGAAAAGAGCATTCCTCCTCATAATCTGTAAAAGATTTGTTTCTGACTCCCCTTTCGATGCGTTTCCACCCGTCCCTCCCTCTCACCCTCTTTCTCTCTCTTTCAAACTTGTGTGTAACCTTTCTCTGCCCCCATTGTTTGGCTTTTGTTTGGCAACAGCTGTTGGGGTGGGTTTTTTTGGTCAGCTGTGAGAGCTCCAGGCACAACAGGAGCAGATGGCGTTTTGCCCTGCATGAATGGAGAAACGGAGGAGAGGAGCTGAATAGAGTCTCTCTGAATGGTGTCTGTACAGCACCTGCCCCTTGTAGCTCCGCACAGACATCATAGAAACATGGCCTGATCTGCTACGGCTTCCTTACTGTCGTACAGAATTAGACACAGAGAGAGAGACTGATGTAGAGAACGAGAGAAGAAGTAGAGAGAGAGAGAGAGAGAGAGAGAGAGAGAGAGAGAGAAAGAGATGGAGCATGGCTTGTTGGGTTGTGTCCACATTTATTGATTTCTCTCAGACCACTGGAATAATGTGCCGTATAGTAAGTTTGAGTTATTGGATATGACATTGCATGCACATGTAATCTATCACTTTGGTCTCCCAGTACACTTTATCAGCTTTGTTGCTATAGTAACATGTGAGCTCAGTAATAGCTTACATTAACAGCCTAAGTAAGTCACAATAAAAAGCAATTTCAGAGAGTCAGGTTTCTCCGAAGAACACAAAGTCCATAGAATACTGAAGAGGAATTGGAAAGAGGCAACTCAGGGGAAACGAGATATGGTTTTATATTCTGCAAGCGAAGGAGACGCAATGAATTCTCAACTCTCTCTCTCCCAGAGACATCTGTCAGCTACAAAGTTTAGTTCTCTGTCACAACAAAGCAAATGTTCCTCAGTCAATGACAGCTCACAATGCAAATTTAAAATGAATCTCTACCTGAACATTAAATAAATGTAACAGTAACATTAGCGCAGAAAAATTCCAGCAATGTGCAAAATCACACTGGTTGTGTTGGCCTCGAAAATACTGACTGTATGCTTGGAGATTTCCTGGTTTAGAACTGCTGGTCTTTTACTGCCTGCAAGGTGAAACAGAGTCGTATTTCTGGGCTTGTTCACCCCAGTGATTTTGAACCAGGATTGTTTGTTTGATGACCTTTAACTCTCAGATTTGGACACTGAGAGTGGTCAAGAGCCCAAAAACTGAAGGAATGAAGTAGTTGGGGAACGTCTCACAACATTTCTTGACTTTGGCCACGCTATTTTGTTTGTAGGAATTAATAATAAATAGGAAATGCAGTCTTTTTTTATTCATCTAACCAATAAAAAGTGACTCAGTCCATGGAATATTTATGACTTAAGAAAAAGAAAATGAGGTGGGAAAAACGTCTTTTGGAGTGCCAAACTGCTATGTAAACCTATCCTCAGTATATTCAACAGCGCAATTATTGTAGCTGCGGAGAACAATGAATTGAATTTGAAATTATCCTCACTCCCTTAAATCCAGCGAGTTCATAATATGCAAGACATTTTTGTAAAATGAACTTGCTGAAGTTAAAATATTGAGGGCTTCATTGTATTCATTATTGCAGTGGAAGCGTGAAATATAGCTTCACAGAATAATCTCACTTGACATTAATAAGTGCATATAAGTATCCTGCACTAGCGAAAACTATTTTCTGGGAATTTAAACTTCAATTTAGTGCAGTTCTGCTCATTCTGCCAGAGCTGAGAGGGCTGCTGGGAACAGCTAGAAGCCCATTTGATCTGTACTTGGGAGGATTCGGGCTCTATGTTGCTGAAGCATTGCTTTGATAAACTGGTGTGGATAAGCAAAGGCTGGTGGTATACTGTAACTATGCTCATCATACTATCAAAGCTATCAACTATACAACTACTAATTGTGGGAACAATGGAAAATATTTTGTGGAAAGAAGCATCCTTCTTCAGAAAGCATGGTAACAAACAAACAAATAATAATTAAAAAAAATGTTAAAAAGGTGACAAAAGCCCATAACAAAATTACTAAAACCTAAAATATAACTGAAAATATAAAAACAAAACACTATTATAGTATATAGATCATACTAAAATATAACTGGACCAAAGTACAAACTTCCTTATATATTATACTATTATATCTGCCATTAGTGCACACATTTTGAACACTATATTAGATTTTAAACAATAAAATGAGTGCTTTATGGTATATTACTTTGGTAACACTTTAGGGTTCAATTCTCAGTATTAACTAGTTGCTTATTAGCATGCATATTACTAGGATATTGAGTTTATTAGTACTTATAAAGCACATATTTAAAGGGATAGTTCACCCAAAAATGAAAATTCTGTCGTCATTTACTCACATTTACTCAAGTTGTTCCAAACCTGTATACATTTCTTTGTTCTGCTGTACGCAAAGGAAGATATTTGGAAGAATGTTTGTAGCCAAGCTGATCTCGGCTCCCATTGACTACCATAGTAGGAAAAAAATACTATGGTAGTCAATGGGGGCCGAGATCTGCTTGGTTCAAATATCATCTTCCTTTGTGTACAGCAGAACAAAGAAATGTATACAGGTTTGGAACAACTTGAGGGAGACAAAATGATGACAGAATTTCCATTTTCGGGTGAACTATCCCTTATTCTGCATGACCATATTCTACATCCTTAATCCTACTGAATACCTAAACTTAACAACTACCTTACTAACTAATAAGCAGTAATTAGGAGTGTATTGAGGCAAAAGTCGTAGTTAATAGTTAGTTAATAGTGAGAATTGGACCCTAATATAAAGTGCCATTATGGGCCATTAATGTGACCATTATTTTTAAAGCATATTATAGAGTTTTAAAGTTTAATTTCAATAGCAAACCATTCATTAAAGAGATTTTACATATTTACACCACATTGTTCTGAAATTTTGCCTAAGAAAAGTAAATAAAAGACAAGAGAAAAACAGTCTTGAAAGTCAAGTTCTTTACTTTGCCTTAGACATTCATTCAGTCTGGGGAATCTTTCATACAAAAGTTCACTGCAGCACCAGCAGGTCAACAGCACCTAAAGAAAGTTCCCCCTCTCTCTCAGACTGAGAGGTCAACATTGTGCAAACAAAAGCTGCAGGGATCAACAGGATCTTGCCCAAAGCTAGTCTGCGAAACACTTCACTCACTGCAAGGCCAGGTGTCTGAAGTCAGGTCAAAGGTGGCATGTGTTCTTTGGGAGCTGGGTGGGAAGGGGTTCGTTTTGTTAATGGAGGGCAAACTTCATGGCCTACTGGACAATGTTAGTGATGTTCTGTGGCTGGAGATGACCTTTGCCCTATTCAAGTTCTACCCTATTTGGTTATTGTTGCTAAGCTACACAAATGATGTCCGCAACCAGAAACTCACCATCTGTCATTCATAGCTACTTTATCAGTGATTACTTTATCAGAAACCAAGAAACTGTATTAATGATTACCTTAAATCACTGATCACAAACATTCCATTCAAATTATAGTGATAAGGTTCAATGAGGTAGCTAATACTTGATTGCTAACTAAAACAAGCCTCTTCACAACAGCAGCCTTGCAGCTTTGAATTTGGCAGAAAGTATAATCCATCTTAAATGTAATATAATAATATAAATGATGGTCATTTCTCTTCCTGCTCTGATGAAAACAGAGACCACAAGCTACTAAGGTCACAGTCTCAGCCTCAGGCCACAGTCCTTTTGTCACACAGCTCACGTTGTATCTGCGTAGACAGCAGGGTAATGAAAGATACCAATCAATCATTGATTGATATTACAATAATGGGACATTCACAATGCATATGACCTTTTCTACTATGTAGACATAGGCTAAATTAAAATGCATGTGTATGTATGCGCGCGCACACACACACACACAATTTTTATACTGTACAAACTGTATATTCTATCCACTAACTAACCCTTCCCATCACAGAGAACTTTCTGCATTTTTTACATTTTTTAAAAAACATCACTTAGTATGATTTATAAGCGGTTTTCCTTTTGGGGGCAAAAAAGGATAAGGATTTGAACCACACACACACACACCCGCGAGCACACACACAAACACACACACACACACACACACACACACACAAATTGTGATGAATTACAGTGGAATATTAGGTTATATGCAATAAAACTACTGTGCAATCATGTGACTGTGGTTTGAACTAGATTCTATAGATAGACATCGTAAGCTCCACTGTAGGGTAATTCTAGCCGAAGTGGAATTTATGTTTGCTTTGATGAATTTTTTAACATTTTACTTAAAGGGATAGTTCACCCAAAAATCTAATTTCTGTCATTATTTACTCACCCTCAGTTGTTTAAGATTATGAAGCATTGATTGAATTTAAATGAGGTCTAGTATGATCAGTTTTCATTCTGTCCCTGAAAGGGCACACAATTTAATTCATAATTGCTGGTGTGCCAACATCATCAGCTGTTGTTAGGACATATAATAATTTGTTTTTCAAATATCTGCAAACCTTTATTTATTCATTCATCACTGGGGTGTGTCAGAGTTCCAGCCCTTGTTGTGAGATATTTATCCTCACTGAGACCATGCGGATAACAAGGTTTACCAAATAACAAGGTACTGCATGCATTATTGATGCTGCCCTCCATGAGACTGTTCGGAATAATAAGCGCTATTTCCCGGCCCCTCATTACCGGCTGTTTTTAAAGGATGTGTTTGGTCGCCATGGACACCACTCTTACTTTCTATGCTTAGCAATCTTCACTCTCTCCCCACTTCTTGCTATTGAAATTCAGGGCATGTGGGGTAATCACTGTTTTTAATTTTCATTTCATCATAGGCGCTTTAAGACTGTTGCCAGCACTTATTTGCAGTTTTCCTGCAGACCTCTCCACTACACCCTCTGACAGAACAGATGCTGCAATTAATCAAAGAGTGAGAGTGTGGGCTTCTCTGTGACACAAAACCCGACTCGAGAGCCAATCACTGCAGCCTCTCTCATGCAAACTGCACAAGCATTCTTAAAATTAACTAATTGGGTACAAAATACAGATTGAGAATTCTATTAATGTGGAACAAGATATGCGCAGGCACAGATTCCTTCCCTTCTGTCTGGCGTAGCGTGTAAAATACCAGCACCGGTCAGCAGATAAAGGCGCTCCACTGTCTTCACGTGCTTGTTGTGCATTTATGATAATTAGCCTTTTTTAAATCCTACCATGCCCCTACAAATATTTGTGTCTGAGGGGGCTGAGGGGTCATTAAAATGTGAAACACCGTGGAAAAGGAAGTTGATGCGAATGCCAATCTTAATGACTCTGCTTTCACAGGCAAAAACAAAAACATAAATAAATACACCAACATTTTTCAAACATATTTGCAGAAATAAAGTGGAGTTCTGTATATCCGAAATAAACAGAATATTTTAAGTACTGATGTCTTTATTTTAAATCTTTCATAACTAACAAGGACACATTGAGGAAATATTTTATACAAAAGTATGGCTAATATAATCTTTGAAATGAATCAGTTCCTTGAAATAAATATTTTTGATTATTTTAATTGCAAACAGAGACACAGAGAGACAATATAATACAAAATTATGGCTAGTATAATATTGATGATGATGATGATGATGATGGAATGCCTCTTTTTAATGTGTTTTTGGGTGGCAAAAATAGAACTTAATAAATGACATTTATGACATTTAAAAGCAGGTGGAGTTTCCAACTGACATCAACTGTATTTATTTTACTGTCAGGTTTTTAAAAACAATTAATTTTGAAATGTAAGCAAAGATACAAACAAATGATTCGCTGCTACTGTAACTCATAAAAAAAGTAGAAAAGAGTACTATGAGATAAAGCAGGTGACAGGTCAGCTTGCCAGCGTCTGCATTTAAAGCCTCACATATTAAAACTTTACAACAAGAGGTATGAAAAATGTACAACTTCATTTTCTTTTTATCTTACCATTGATTCTTTTACAGCTGGCACAAAATACTTCCATGTCCTTTCTATGATAGTAAAAAAAACTTCTTATAAGATTCCTGTTTAACTGTCCTTGTTGTGAAGTGTAGGGTATTATGAAATAAAAATACCCTAATCAGTAAACCAACAGCCTAAATTCAGTAAATTTAGCCATTTTTTCCCCTCATAAAATGTGTTTTCATTACACAAAAGAAAAAGAAAAAAAAAACAGAAACATAACTTAATAAAATTTCTGAGGTAAAGATAATCACAGAAGAATGCTTTTTGGAGTGCTGTTACTACTGTTGAAGTGAATTCGAGTTTTGAGGGTTTTGGCCAGAGGAGAAGAACTCCAAGAACTTTCTCTCCACTTTCCTCAGAACACATACAGCAGGTCAAAAAAAGTGTTTAGAGACGTGATGACAGAAATGATCTATGGAAGCGTGTCAAATAGTCCAGCAAAACTCAGTGTTTTACATCTTTTCCCGTTTGATAACAGTATGAGATGTGTCAAACACCACTTGGTTCTAAAAGCAGGGTGAGCTGATTGAGAGCTTCCCGACAGTGACTGTTAAACAGTTTCATCTGTAGGAATGCAAAGGAGGATGATGGAAAAGGGAAGAAGAGAAGGTAGACTTGATGATACACTGGCCGGACAGTGCAAGAGCCATTCAGCATGTCTCTGATGACCAGTTTAGTACCTGTGCATTGTTCAGTTCATCTCTATCCCTTCTGTGATGCAGTGGCTTCTTTCTGAATTCCTCATTCTTTCATTTTGTCTGGTGGTGAGAGCGAATCCAACCTCATAAATAAAGCTGTTAAATAAACCCATCAGGTGTTTCTGTGATCGTCTCTAAATGTTCTTCCCACGTCATCATACTCCGACAGAGTTTAAACTCCAAAACAGAAAGAGAGAGAGAGAAACCAAATTAACTAAATATACATACAAATGACTACTGGGCACTCAAGTCTATGAACAGACCTCCCGGTAGCTCAGCCTATCTTATAGACAAAAAATCCAGCTAAGTCGCTTTGTCCTTTTAAAACGTATCTTATATCCATCTAGAACAAAGGACAGTTCTTTGTAAAACATTCATATTTCTTACACACTTCTTAAGTGCAACTTAAAAAAAGCAACCTTGTAATGATGCTTTTCAATAGCAACTTCCTTCTGCCTTTCTCGTGGAGTCGCAAACTGCAGGTCCGAGGGCTTTTGGTTCAGTAGATGCTCACTTGTGACAGGACCTGCGCGTGAGCCTGTACCTGCGAGGGGTGAGGCTGGGGCGCGGGAGGGGGTGGCGGGCTGCCGAGGGAGGCCGAGTGCGGCGTGCCAGGCGAGTGCTGCACGGGCGAACACTGCGACTGCGGGAGATGCTGCTGCATTTGATGCTGATGCATATGCTGCATCTGCTGCATGTGCTGCATTTGCATTTGCTGCTGCTGCATCTGTTGATGCTGCTGTTGCATGTGATGCTGCTGAAGCTGCTGCTGCAGGTGATGCTGGAAATGCTGCTGCTGCATTTGCTGCTGAATCTGCTGGTGGTGCATTTGCTGCTGCTGCATTTGATGGTGCTGCAAGTGCTGCTGCATCTGCTGCTGTTGCATCTGCTGCTGCATGGAAGCATGCCGGGGTTGCATCGGTGGACTCAATTGTGACGACACACCCGACTGCGGACCACCCACTCCCATCTGCCCCAGCAGCTGTGACTGAACGCCGCCGGGCGACATGTTCTGGTGAGCTACCGTGACCGAGGTGACAATCTGGCTGTTGCCAACACGCATTTGCAGAGGTTTTGGGGCGATGGCTCGAGGCAGGGCCTGCTGGAGCGCCTGTGCTGCTGCAGACATTGAGGGGTGCTGGGATAGAGGTGAAGGCAGCACGAGCGCTGGCGACAGGCTGGTGGAGGCGAGAGTCTGCTGCACCGAGCGGATCGTCTGGGCCTCCGCTGACTCTGCGGCAGCCTGAGACAGAAATAGAGAGCGGTCAGATGAATTCTGGTACTCGACAGATTCTTTCTTTTGTTGTGCCCTCTCCTTTTTTAGTGCTGATCTGGTGACTGACTCAACAGAAAAAGCTGTTCAGAGAAAATTGTTGCTGTCTTACATTCAGTGATCTAAAGAACTTGCCATGAGAGGAATTTATATTATTTAGTAGCCTAGGAAAAGATCTGAAATATAAAAGTCTTGCACACTGAAAATAACAAACATTACGGTTCGGAGTTTTTGAAAAAAGGCTTAATAAATTTACTCAACTGCTGAATCGAGAGCAATGTCATGCTGGTCTTATAAATGTAACATAAATATCCAGTACTTGAGTTACTTAGACTTTAACATACATGAACAACAGTAGTGCTAAACTGTGTGTAAAATGATCTTAATTTTTTACAAGAAGCAACAAATATGCAAATGTTCTCGGCTGCCTGGCTGATACAGCGAGTTAATGAGGCATGATGGATCATAGGAATATCTCATTCTAATTCATTAGCTGTATTTAATGCTATTTTTACACCTCTAGTGTGATGAAACAAACACTTTCACAGACACACTTAAGTATGCAAGAGAATTCTGTTTGCAGAAAAACATATATACAAGTTCAATTTGTGAAAATTAGATGAATGTTAACTAATGCACAAAGGAATAAACACTGCTCCTAGACATAAAACAACTGCTGTTTTCAACCACCTTTCAGCTGTCACTTCTACATTTGGTGCTTTCTTGAAAAAGTTTACTGTACAGAAGGTCTTACATTTTAAAAGTGGTTAAGGACTCAAGGTGAAAGCTATTGAGCCTGAAAGTGAGCTGAACTATTATTAAGATGCTGGTAAACAGAAACATAATAGAAAACAGGATGAATGGAGAAAAAAATTAAGGAAATAGTGAGAGGTAGACTGAAAGGAGGAAAAAAACACAGACAGACGGAGAGCTGTTTAAACAGAAAACATCTTCACCTTTGACACAAGGCTAGCGCGGTACGCCGCGAGAGCTTTCAGATACTCCTTCTTTGCTGCTTCTGTTTTGCTTTTATAAACCTGTGAAGAGCAGAATACATGAGGTGTTATAAACAGATAATTAGCAGAACATTGACTGGCAAGCATGCGTTTCACAACAGGAAGAGCCTGCAGGCTTCATCTTAGCTGGTAATAAAAAACTAAAGAAGGGTGAAATATCAAGCAGTCTGTTAAAACACCTGACATGAATCAATCTGTGCAAAAATGTGAGTAGAAATTAAGAACATTTGTTATTCTAGCTCAAGCAAAAAGACTATTAATGCTCCACAACATGCAGCTCTATTTACAGAACATTACAGACTGTGTTCTTTGTGAGGTTATTACACAGGACAACAGTTTGATACCTGTTTCTGCTCCTCTCCCAGCCCATCCCACATAGAAGCTACTATCTTGGACACCTCTCCAAATGTGGCGTTAGGGTTCTGGCCTTTAATGGCCGCCTGGGTGTCTCTGAAGAACAGGGCGTATGCAGACACTGGCTTCTGGGGCTCATTAGGATCCTTCTTCTTCTTTTTCTTGGGCGTCTTTGGCTTCTTACCTGCATCAGGGGCGGGACGCTTTTCACCAATCACCTGACAGAGAGAGGGCAACTTCTTATAAAATCTCGCTATTTTAATGTTGATTTAATTTCCATTTAAACATTATGATGAAAACACTGCACAAAACATTGCATGGATTTAAATGGCACTAACCCTGTTTCCTTCTTCTGGATCGTCTTCATTAATAGAGCTGGATGGAGAGGGCGTGGCCGATTTGCTGGCGGGTGGGGACGGGGACGTGTGAGCAATGTTTGATCCAGTCATATTCAGCCCCAGCTGAGTGTTGATCTGAGACTGGTTGATGGTGGTAAGCTGGTTTTGTGACATCATGCCATTGGGGTTGTGCATGCTAATGATGGAGCGCATCACCATGGTGGGGTTTGGAGGGTACTGACGGAGGTGGCTTTGACCAACAGCCTGCAGAGCAAACAAACAACAAAAACAATTTTAGATATTTTTTCAACATGAAATCAACATGTTTATTCGGCAAGGACTTGATCAAAAGTGATTTCAAATAAATGCTGTTCTATTGAACCTTCTATTCATCAAAGAATCCTGAAAGAAATCGTATCACAGTTTCCACAAAAATGTAAGCAGCACTATTTTCAACACTGATAAAAATAGGAAATGCACCAAATCAGCATATTAGAATAATTTCTGAAGGATCATGTGACTCTGAAGACTGGAGTAATGATGCTGAAAATTTAGCTTTGCCATCACAGGCATACATTATACTTACAGACAAGAGTTATTTATATTGTGAAATGTTGCAGATTGTGAATATTATTAATGAATATTAATAATTTTTAATTTATTAGACAAAAAGGCCATTTATCAGTTATTGACCAAAACATGAAATAAATAATAAATAGTTTAATTATCTATGCATCCCTAGTTTAGGGTTAAAGGGTTAGTTCACCCAAAAATGAAAATTCTGTCATTAATTCCTCACCCTCATGTCGTTCCAAACCCGTAAGACCTTCGTTCATCTTCGGAACACAAATTTAAGATATTTTTGATGAAATCCGAGAGCTCTCTGACCCCTCCATAGACAGCAGTTTAATTAATACTTTCAAGGCCTAGAAAGGTAGTAAAAACATCGTTAAAATCGTCCATGTGACTCCAGTGGTTCAACCTTAATTTTATGAAGCAATGAGAATACTTTTTGTGCGCAAAAAACAAACAAAAATAACGACTTTATTCAACAATTTCGTTCTAGCCTGTGTCAGACTCCGACGCAGTTTATGTTGTAAATATAGTGCAGCTCCCGCGTCATCATCATCACACGCATGCGTTGTGGTGCTCACATGAACAGCATCGGCTGCCGTAGAACTCGAAACACAGGCTAGAAGAAATTGTTGAATAAAGTTATTTTGTTTGTTTTTGCCGCACAAAAAGTATTCTCAACGCTTCATAAAATTAAGGTTGAACCATCTATTTTAACGATGTCTTCACTACCTTTCTGGGCCTTGAAAGTGTTAATTAAATAGCTGTCTATGAAGGGGTCAGAGAGCTCTCGGATTTCATCAAAAATATCTTAATTTGTGTTGAGAAGATGAACGAAGGTTTAATGGGTTTGGAACGACATGAGAGTGAGTAATGACAGAATTTTCATTTATGGGTGAACTATCCCTTTAAGGTTAGGGAAAATTAGCTCAATATAAAAACAACAGAAGTATAAGTAAAGTCCCCATCAAAAGAGAAACAAATGTGAGATTCAGGAGCCTGATGCATTTGACTGAACAGAGGGTAAAATTATAGCATTTGACAGTCTCCAAAAGCAACCAGATTACAGAGCAAAATCAACTCAGCTTGAGAAAACCAAGAGTTCATTTGATCTCCTTTGTTCATTTTTTTTTATTCTACATCAGTTCCTTTCCTCTCTCTCCATCTGGTATTCAGAGACTCAAACTCAATATCTGTATGTGTCAACACATCATAAAGCTGTGCACCTGGCCTTATTGGCCAGACCTGCTGAACCCTCTCCCTAGCACAATATTCTAACACCTTCCTTCACACACAGATTACATTCTCTTTGTATTAATTCCCTGGGCACGTACAGCTTTATATCAAATCTGTGCCTTATCAAAAACACAATCTACAAAACAATAGCTGTTTTCAACATCTCATACTGGAAAATATGCACTATTGCAGTAAACATACAGCAAAAAATGAATCAAGAGATAGGTAAAAGGAAAAACCATTCAACAAAAAGAATCATTGAATAAATGACAGAATTACACCCTCGCCAAAACAAAACATATTTGCATTAGTTTCATTGGTAGAATGCAGTGACAGAGCCAGCAGCAGTCTTTGTGTCAGACCTGTCTACTGTGTTCATTAGTCATGACCATCTGTGTCTAACACTTCCACGCTAACAGCCACCGATGCCCCATACAAATCTCTCTGAAATCACTACAGCCTTCTCTGTGCATCAGTAATGTAAAGAGCGGAGAGAATCACAGAGATGTAAGGCAGCATTTGAGGGCTCATATTTATCAAAGTCTCTGGCTGGTCTCTGTGCTCTGGCTTTCTCCCCCATGTGAATACATCGACATGATCAGTGATTTGAACATGCAACATTCGTCAGACAACCATATGCCCACTTACTCTTTTGATTTTACTCTATGTTGGTGAATGAGGTCTCAGAAACTATCAGAACTGGTCTTTAGTTTCAGGAGCACTTTGATCCGGTTGCACAAAGCAAAACAGATGTGAAACCAATTCCCACTGTGAATTAGGAAAAAAGGCTGTGATTTATCTTGAAGCATCTAATTATTTGACAACATTATCTGATGTAAATGAAAAACACGAGACGATTTTGTGTAAAATAGATATTTATGCGTCGATTTGGTACATGGAAAAGAAAGAACGATGGATGGACCATTCACACTAAACCTGCACAAACAGCAGTCAGCTTTTGCTAATAGCGGCCTTTGTAGGCAATGAAAGAAATGTGATTTCCTCTGTCAGAGTGGTTTAGCTGGTAGAATGAGTGAGTCAGTATCCGATCTGTTTATTTATGTCCCTGCTGCACACCCTCCATTTGCATTTTGATTGGAACATTGTCTGCTGACACACAGCTCACATCTACACAGATGCTTTTGATAGTCTTCATAAATCTGTAAATAACTTCTTATCTGAAGAGCAAAGAGGCCAGATGTGCCCTATCCTCTCCTCTGTGTGTTTGCGTGTGCTTGTGCAAATGTTGCTATTATTCCAGCAATCAGCCCATCTCGGCTGACTGTATTCCAGCAAAAAAATAACCCTTTTCCTCCTCGTATCTTTATTCCCCAACATACTTTACAACAGGCACAAAAGCGTCCGACATTAAAAGGCGCAGAAAAGAGATGCTGACCAAACAGCTACACCATACAACGAGCCTCTTGTCCAACACACTGAGACGGTTGATGGATGACTGTTTGGTTCTGCCTCAAAACGTATCCTCACCCCTTTCATCAAAAGCAGAAACCGCAACTAAATAGTCAAGAAAATATACCGGGGGAAAAAAAACCTCACCCCAGACCTTTTTTTCCACCATGTGTTCATAACCATAAAATAACCAATACTGCTTTCAGACGATCGGGATAAGAATCTGAAGATGCCGTGTTAATGGCTGAGAGTCTCGGGTCTGCTCTTTAAGATACCGGCCTCGGGATTCTGTGGGGGGTGGGAAAGGAATTGGAGAGTTTATTAAAAGCAGCTTGGTATGAGCTGTTCCATGCTGAAAAGAATGTTAACAAGTTCCATTTTCATTCAATCTTTCTGCGGAGCTCTTGGAAATGTTCCATAACAGAAAAAGGAGTAAAATCATCTATATGGTAATTATAAGGATGAATCTTACAAGTTTGGCCAGTGTGAAAAGGTCAGCTCTATTATGAATAGTTTATCAGCCCCCAGCACATATTCACAGCTGCACTGGAACCTTAACCAACATGCTGCATTATTTTTCAACCATTTATGGGCACCTGCATAACTGGCTCCTCAAGAAAAAAAAAAAAATAATAATAAAATGGAATTTTGAATGCTTGCAGAGACCATGGAAGCGTGAAGATAAATTGTTTTCTACTCATATTTCTCCTCTACCTACTTACTCTCTTCTCTCACTCCATCTACAAAACACACACACATTCTCTCGTTTCATACAGCTCATATACTGTTCATGCTCAATGCACCCTGTACGAATTGTCCCCTCTGAAAGAAAAAGAAAAAAAAACAAAACACCCAAAACATTGTTCCAGTTCCTTAAAAAAGACTAGTCTACAACCTTCCTCTTTTCTCTCTCATCTCTTTTCCTTTCCTCATCCCTCCCCCCACCTCTCCCATTGCACTATGGGTATTTAAAACTTGTTCAACATGATTTCATTTAATTTCAAGTACTGGCTGAGAAAACTAAATTACAGAATCAATCACACAGAAGGTCAGGCTAAGACTTCATTACAAGTATTGCATGCCTCCATGAATATCTTTCATTTCTTACTGGCCCAATATGTCACAATGGCTGTCTGACAGAAAAAAAAGAGAAGAAAAAGAAAAACATGAAGGTGAAGGGGGAGAAAAAAAAAAATCCACTTTCAGAGATTGATGTACAACTAATGTCACAACTACTCAGCTTGGAGATAAGATAACAGAAACGTGTAAAGAGAAAGAGTGGGTAAGAGAGGAAAGTGTGAGTGTGTGTGTCTGTGTGTGTGTTTGGTGTTGGAAGAGAAGAAAAAAATAGTTTCTGCAACACTGGTCATATTTTCCATTTTATTCACAGAGTCAGACCCTCGTCGGTTTGTGAGGGATCATGTTTTAAAGCCACCATTGTTGAGTGCTCCGAATCTTACACCTGCTTTATACAAATGCACTGCCAATTCAATAAACCATAATTATATTTTTTTGAATCACTGTGTTAACTATTTATTTATATTCATGCATTCATTTACAGTCTTTACAAAAAAACTAATGCACAGAATATTGCATTGTATTGCAATGTATCAAATGTATGCACAACAAAAGAATGTCAGCGAATGTAATGAACTGCTTCTGTTGCTTTCCTGTTCATGTTTCAAAAAAAGATGACTTCCAAGAACAAAATGGGATTGCTAAACCTGCTCTGCACAACCTCCAAGAACACCTCCCCCGAGCTTAGTCTAAATAGGTGATCAAATAATTCGCTTCTTCATCGGTTTCCGTCTAATCTGAGATCCAGTCAGAACCCAGATTCCAACGAGACTCAAACGAGATGCAGGAGCTTGTTAGGAGAACAGATTAAATAAATAATGACTTCATATTCTGAATCCCGCCAGACTTATTCACAGCTGAGAAATGGATTTTGCCGAGTTGGGTTCGGCCAACAGCATCTGCGGCTAATTTCGCCTGACATACATGGAGCATTAGAGGGAAGGAATTAGAGGAATAGTTGGCTTCAATGCAGAAACACAAAGGGCAGATCAAGTACAGGTCCAGGTACGCTGTTCTGTTTAAGTTGCTCTTTAGTTGAGCTGGAATGGATTTTTGAGGTAATGTGTAAATTCTCCTGACATACATTCTTCTTTTATTCCCTTGCTGCCCATCGGTTTTAAATATTACATAAATTGGACCCCAAATTGTATTTATTGGTCAGTCTTCCTGCATTAGATGTAAAATCATAATTCTGAAACGCATCAAAATGACTGAAGGACAACGTTGGAGGTTACAGTGCTAACTTCCTTTATAAATGTAAGGCATTGAGTCAAAGGCACGGCACTGTCTGTACCAGTCCCAGAGAGCAGGACAAACTGAGATCAATTCCATTAAGAGGAGAGAGACTGAGAGTCTTTGAGGAGGACAATGAGTGATGAGCGATAGAGAAGAATCAGAGGGACGGTCACAATGCCACCAGGCACAGAGCAGAGTGCCCTCATTCTCCCCCAAACCCACTAATATAGTCCCCACACAATCAGAACCACTGTCCACAGAAAGAGCTGCTAAAGAGGAATAATGTTGGAGAATCAAATCTAATCCCTTCACAGCGCAGTGAGAACAGGCCATGTTGTAATTGTGTCAAGGTTCCGTTTTTTCTTCCAGATGCATACGAGCTTAACTGACCATGAAATGAAAATTCTTTAGGCAAAAAGCCTTCCGGCAGTCACTTATGCAGCACAGATATTTTAAAAGCTGCAATTATTTTACTTGCCAGCAGCACGGATGGCCAGGAAAGGAGCAATAAAATTTGATGGTGCCTATCTATATTGGAATGTAAATAAAGATATATTATTCCACATATACCACTGTAAGTATAGGGAAAGTGAAGAACTATACAGAATTAATATAACAAAAACAAACATCAAAAGCCTGCCACACATCATCTGCTGGCTAATGTCACTTTGTGTCCTTTTACTTATTCAAATTTCTCTGATAGTGATTTCATTTCTATTATAGCGGTTTTAAAATATCTAGTCTAGCCATGGCATTTTCAATGTTTCCTCTTTGGTGAATCAATGCCTATGGCATTTAGGAGCCATTTCTCTATCTGAATTAACAGCTATAAAAGCTTGATCATAAAACATGATTATTATGAAGCAAATGCTTGCCTAGACCTTTATTGTACCTTATATGTTAGTCATCACAGCGACACAAGGTTAAAGAATAAATATATTCAGCTAAGCAGACCAATTTTATTGTAACTACTGTCTGTTAAAAAGTCTGCTATCTTTTCAAAAATAAACATTATGTCATCATTTACTACTACTCATGTCGGTCTAAGCATGTATGACTATTTCTTTCATGGATCACAAAAATTGAAATTTCAAAGAATACACTGGTCGCTCTTTTCCACAAAGTTATATTGTACAAAATTGTATTGGAGCTTTCAGTCTTCAAGAAGGTTGAAAAATTACCATAAAAGTATCACATAAATAAATAAATAAATAAATAAATAAATAAAGTGGCCCATGTGACTCATGCACTGTATTATAAGTCTTCTGAAGCCATACAATAGCTTTGTGTAATAAACAAACCAAAATTTAAGTTGTTAATTAATGATAATTTTCTAATCCAGTGAGCTGTTAACCATACCAGATCATAGGGTCTAGGGCGGCCCCTGACTAAAGATTTTTCTAGTCAACTAGTTCGCTCATTTAAGCCATTAGTTGCATTTATATTATACATAAACATTAACATAAAACATTTTTAATTTATATTTAAATTAATTTATATATAAATTAGTTGCATTTATATTATACATAAACATTAACATAAAACATTTTTAATTTATATTATTCAAATCAGTTAAATGATTGTTTTAGGCTGCATTAACTAGGTCACCCGGAACTGGGAACACTTCCCATAACACCTGATGTACTCGTTACATCATAAGAAGAATGGCATCTACGCTAATGTTAGTCTCTCTGTTTATCCCGAGGTTTACTGCAGTCGGCCGGATCCGGGCTGTATCCGGACCAGATGGTGGACCTGCGCCTGGACATGACCAACGCATCCCTGAAGTGTCTGCAGAGACCGTGTCAATTAAACTCCCCCCTGTAAATGCCGCATCGACACGACATCCTCATTAAACCTGTCCCCGGCGTGACGACTCCAATCTTTCGAATAATCCTACGAATATCTATTGATCTAATATGACTTCTGACCTGCAATGTTGCCAGAATCATAATCATACACTATTTGTTCGTCGGCCAGAGGAGAACTGGCACCCTGACTGAGCCTGGTTTCTCCCAAGGTTTTTTTCTCCATTCTGGCCTTGAAGGAGTTTTGGTTCCTTGCCACCGTCGCCTTTGGCTTTGGCTTGCTCAGTTGGGGACACTTAAATTTCAACTATATTACTGATCTGCCCGCATTGACACTATATGATAATTGAAATGAGCTGGATGACATCACCGTTTTCACCAGAGCGGCTGTACAGCCGAATCAAATTCTGTTGCATTATTTTCCTGTTACCACTGTGAAGCTGCTTTGAAACAATTGGCATTGTAAAAAGCGCTATATAAATAAAGGTGATTTGATTTTGATTTGATATTATCTTATATATTTTTAAATTAATTTTAATAAATTTTATTACTTAAATATATACTGGGGGGAATACTAAACCATAACAAGCCTTTAATATATATACAATATACAATATACAATAATATAATATACACCGGCAAAAGTAATGATTATGAATGTGTCGGAAAAAATAGCAAGGAGACATTTTAATTATTTATAGTCAGTGTTGGCTGCAAAGATGAAGTTGACGATGCTGACTCGCCATCTCCTCTGTCTAGTGGACGCACCTTTAGAGAGATTACATAACACACACAGATTACATAATCAGAGAGTATTTGTTTTCAATTTGAATTGGTTTGTTTAAAAGTAGACATTTCAAGCTTTCTATAGATATATTTCTCACGTCTGCAATGCAAGTAAAGTTACTACTACTTACATGTTTCAAATGATAAGGCATAATTGAGGTCGATGGATGATAGCCGGACATTTGCGACTAACCGACTAATAAAATTTTGGTCGACTAAGCCTCTTCTAGTCAACTATTAGGGGGCAGCCCTGATAAAGTCAGTGAGTTGAACCTAAGAACCGATTGAGTTTGATTTTTTTAATGAATCATTCAGACCTGTTTTGTGAACTGGACAAACTGATTAAATAATTTTAAAATGAATCGGACATTGTTACTTCTCTAATGAACTCACCAAGGAGACCTAGAGGTGATGTCAAGATTGTCAGTGAATAATGACTTAAATTCAGTCTGTTCCTTCAAAGCTATCGTAGGGCTTAGGAAGAGCTTTGGAATTTAAAGTGCATGAGTCATAGACAACACTTTTATGATATTTTTATGGTATGTGTGTGTTTTTTTTTTTTCTTTCATTTTGGAGATTGAGAGAACCAGACCTCATTTACTTTCATTAAAATGGAAAGAGTGGCCAGGATATTACCTTTTGCGTTCCATGGAAAATGACATGAAATGATGACAGAATTTTTATTTATGGGTGAGCTATCCCTTTAAGGCTTTGTCTACAAACCAATTTAATAACACTGACACGTAACATCAGGCACCTTGATTTGTTTTGCACATAACACCTTTGGCAAACTAATTTGCATTTAGAGGAGGAAAACTGGATTTAAATCTGCACCTAAATACAGGTGAAGCTAAAAGCTAAATGTAACTGCCAGTGAATAATGATGTGGAAATTTAATTTGTGGAATTTGTTGCCTTTGTATAACAACTGCCTTAAACACCTGTAAACAATAAGATTTTTAAGATGTTCAAGCTAATAACCAGACACTTACCCCTGGATGTCCGTTGTTGATTTGTCCTTCCTGCTCCATCATATTTCTGGAGATGGTGATCGAGGGCAGCTCCAGGCTCTGGGGTGGGAACTGCGGGGTGAACGACCCCCGCTGAGAGTTGGGATGGTCAGGTAGCCTTGGGAAAGGGGAGTCCACCTCCTGGAGGCCCATACCAGGCTCAGTCTCAGGAGGAGGGGTGATGGGGGGGATTTCGAACTCCTCGTCACCAAGACTCGGAGTATGAAATGTCTAAGGAAAAGACAAAGGAGAAAATCAGGGATTACTTTTGCGCAAAATTTTGACAGTTGAAGTTAAAATCCTGAAATCACTAAGTTCTTAATACTGTTAAAAAGAACAATCACTGTAAAAATTAAACAAAACCTACTGACTTCTAATAAGATGAAAAAATCTCAGAGCAGTGAAATATCTGTTGACCAGAGAAGAAGATATAAGAACACCTATTTGATACTTGTACAAGAAAATGTTCATTCTGACTCAGACCATACATTTTCTATTAAACAGGATGTGAAAAACAAGATGTCTGACTCTGAAATGCAATATTGTGCTATCATCACACTAGCAGGAGGACAAAATTAAAGCTGCTTAATCCGAGCTGGATGATGTTGGCTGGAGGAGAAAAGGAGTGTAGTGAGTGATGGGTTTAGAGAATATTCACACAGATTATTTTAGCTGTCCAGAAGTGTCACATTTTGTTCTTCTCAGATGCACCAACAAATCTGTTCATCAAAGGACCAAATCCCTCTGCCTTTGAATTACATTCACTTAATTTGCTTATGTTGACTATCTGCTCTGGCTCCTCCTCATCGAGGAATTCACTGACCTCCACTCCCCTTTCTTTTTGTTTCTTCCTCTCTCTCTCTGTATGTATTCAGAACCTCTCGTTTCATGTTCAATCATGTTCTCCATCTTCACTTTAGTACTCTCAATGTTTTCTTCACTACCTCAAAAAAAAAAGGAAAAAAAAATTATATATTATATATTATATATATATATATATATATATATATATATATATATATATATATATATATATATATATATATATATATATATATATATATACACACTCACCTAAAGGATTATTAGGAACACCATACTAATACTGTGTTTGACCCCCTTTCGCCTTCAGAACTGCCTTAATTCTACGTGGCATTGATTCAACAAGGTGCTGAAAGCATTCTTTAGAAATGTTGGCCCATATTGATAGGATAGCATCTTGCAGTTGATGGAGATTTGTGGGATGCACATCCAGGGCACGAGGCTCCCGTTCCACCACATCCCAAAGCTGCTCTATTGGGTTGAGATCTGGTGACTGTGGGGGCCATTTTAGTACAGTGAACTCATTGTCATGTTCAAGAAACCAATTTGAAATGATTCGAGCTTTGTGACATGGTGCATTATCCTGCTGGAAGTAGCCATCAGAGGATGGGTACATGGTGGTCATAAAGGGATGGACATGGTCAGAAACAATGCTCAGGTAGGCCGTGGCATTTAAACGATGCCCAATTGGCACTAAGGGGCCTAAAGTGTGCCAAGAAAACATCCCCCACACCATTACACCACCACCACCAGCCTGCACAGTGGTAACAAGGCATGATGGATCCATGTTCTCATTCTGTTTACGCCAAATTCTGACTCTACCATCTGAATGTCTCAACAGAAATCGAGACTCATCAGACCAGGCAACATTTTTCCAGTCTTCAACTGTCCAATTTTGGTGAGCTCGTGCAAATTGTAGCCTCTTTTTCCTATTTATAGTGGAGATGAGTGGTACCCGGTGGGGTCTTCTGCTGTTGTAGCCCATCCGCCTCAAGGTTGTGCGTGTTGTGGCTTCACAAATGCTTTGCTGCATACCTCGGTTGTAACGAGTGGTTATTTCAGTCAAAGTTGCTCTTCTATCAGCTTGAATCAGTCGGCCCATTCTCCTCTGACCTCTAGCATCAACAAGGCATTTTCGCCCACAGGACTGCTGCATACTGGATGTTTTTCCCTTTTCACACCATTCTTTGTAAACTCTAGAAATGGTTGTGCGTGAAAATCCCAGTAACTGAGCAGATTGTGAAATACTCAGACCGGCCCGTCTGGCACCAACAACCATGCCACGCTCAAAATTGCTTAAATCACCTTTCTTTCCCATTCTGACATTCAGTTTGGAGTTCAGGAGATTGTCTTGACCAGGACCACACCCCTAAATGCATTAAAGCAACTGCCATGTGATTGGTTGATTAGATAATTGCATTAATGAGAAATTGAACAGGTGTTCCTAATAATCCTTTAGGTGAGTGTATATATAAACATCATGTCAACACATCATTCATCCTCTAAAGCTGCTTTTCTTCCTGCTGTCACTTTATATCTTGTCTTTCATGTTCTTACTTCCTCATTCTTAACCTTTTTCTTTCCAGTTTTTTACTTCTCTTTTGTAAATGAATTATGTGCACAGAGAATATGCCAAGAGTTTATTTATTTATTGACTGATTGATTATATAAAAATAAATAAAATATATAAAAATAGTTTTCTCATTTTAGTGCAAACACACACACACACATATATATATATATATGAGAGCGAAAGAGAGAGAGAGAGACTCAAAGCTCATTCAATGCCTGTATGATGAGATCCAGCCGAGGGGGTAAGGCTAATAATCAGCTCTTTTCCCGTCACCTCTCCCTCTTATTTCATTTTTTATGTGGCTCCATTCCGGCATTTAACTTGCAGCATTTTTTCCACAGCTGTGAGCAGTGGATCTTGTAAAGGCAGTGGTGTGTTTTGTCATAGTGAGGGCCAGGGGCTTGCAGTGCCTAACACATGTTCATATTACCTCCAACTAAAGCCATTAGTGGCCAGCACAGCTCTGTTTCCCAGTTCTCCATTAACACACAAGCTACAAACTCATTTTCCCTCCCTGTGGCATTGCAGCAGTTAACAGTGTGTTAATCAAAACAGTGGCGTTGAGGCATAAATAATAAAAATTGTGTCATGAGAGAAGAACGCTTCAAATATCATGCACATGGCAGTGATCACAGGACACCACCGACACTGAATTTAAGGGCCAACAGGGAAGTAAAATAGAGAAAGGGAGAGGAACTAAATAAAAAATAAATAAATACATACAAGATTGATAAAATGAGAGGGAAAACTGCACAAATGAATGATAGCAAAGCAGAGAAAACAGGAAGAGAGAGAAAGAGAGAGGTTCTCTTTTCAGTTACTTTACTTCATGACCTTTCTCTATGAATAAGACCTGCAGTGCCAGCATGTTTTCACAGTACAATACCACAGAGAAAAAGAAAGAGTGAGAAGGAGAGAGAGAGGGAGAGAAAGAGAGGGTGGCCCAACCTAAATGTCCCAACAACACACAGCTGTGCTGTAAAATCTGATACGACATTCAAAGTTCAAATGTGAGGTACATATAGTCCCTTTTTCATCATTTTCACATCAGAGCATAACTAAAATGACACTGACCTTTACAAATAACAAAACAAATCACGGAATACCTGACTGAACACAATGAGACAAGAGATAGAGAAGGCAGAGATTAAATTAACATCTGCTCTTAGAGACAGTGAGGTGGCGTGTGTATATGTGTGTGTAAATGAGAATTGAGATGTGGTTGTATCATGTTTGACGTACAGAAGCTGTCAGCTGTCAGTGTAAGGCTGGTGTTGTAGGATGAGGTGGTAGGTCACTGGAGAGTGTATTTGTGTGTGTGTGTGTGTGTGTGTGTGTATGTGTGTGTGTGGGGGGGGGGGGGGGTGGGGTGTTGAAAGATCAGACTTACATGAGAAAACATCAATCAAACAAACTAATTTCTCTCTAAAGTGAACTAAAAAAAAGAAAGAATGGAAAGTGGACTGAGACACTTTAAACACTAAAATGGACTAAAAATAGATCTGACATTACTTTAAATTTCAGTGTAAATGCAAGTACAAACAGATTGATTTTCATTCGGTTTACTTCTTGGTCCACTTAAAAGGTGTAGTCTTTGAACACACCAAACTCAGTGTCTTGTTCAATAAAACAACAATACAATTTTATTGATTTTTAGGCTTAATAATAAAACAATCATATTTTTTATTGCTTAAAATAGAATGAGATTCCAATAAAACAGAACACACACTACACTTTATATGAATATATGTTTGGAGGCAAATTTCGGCAAACCCAATTGTGATACATTAATCATGTTTATTACAAAAACATCATGAGATTAATCACGATTGATTTTAATTCACAGACAGCCTCAGGTTATACATACATCATCCGTACACAGAATACAATAGTGTAATATTTCTGTTATAATTTCCTCACGTTAGTTGTCATTGCAACCCTCAAGCCTTCATTTGTGCAGAATGGTGAAGGATGAGCTTTGAGAGTATGTGCTGAGTTTACAGTGGTGTTTATTATTCTTTAATATTGTAAAAAGTTATCGGAGTATATTTATTTATATTAGGGACACTAACGATTAATTGATATGCGCTTAGGCGCGAAACGTGCTGCAGACACACAAGGAAAAATGAAGTGAGCGCACCGTAGTTACGTACTCTAAATGTATTAATGTCTTCAAGGCATGCAATGGATTAGGTAGGCTAGCTGTTTATTTTGAAACATAATTAACAGTGCAAAGGGTCCAAAATCCCTCCAAACGAGTGATTTTACTGAACATAAGAATTACTTACATGTGTAAATAAAATAACATAAAAGTATAAAAGTACATAGAATAAAAGACTAGTAATAAGATCCTGGTTGATGAGTGATGATCTTCCAGTGCTGTTTCAGCTGTGCGCTCCTATACACCTTATGCACCAGAGAAACAAGCGCACAGCCATCTTTAGAATTTTGTTTAAACTTCCGTTTTTGCGGTAGCTCTGTATGTTTCTATGGCATCGCTGTCAAAGAGTAATTAGCTAATGAAGTGGATTTACTTATTGTAGAGTTAATGAAAGTTATCATGAGCATTGTAATGTTTGAAGCGGATGCCATAACAAATTTCAGTAGACTGATTTTAAAATGAGCGGTTCATTCATAAATCTGTAAGATTTTACCTTCATGCTGTGGAAATACAAATCAGAAGATAGAACACAACGAGCGCAGCGCTGTAAAGGAGCGGGGCTACATAAGGTCTATTCTATGGCACATGGTAAATCAAGACCTGTCAATCTGAGCGATCAAACTAATCCAAGCGCGCTCCAGGTCTCTACCCACTATAGCTACCCACCACACCCGAGATTTACTTTCCATTGGTTGAACTTTTTAATGACGCTGGATTATCATGACGTTATAATTCTGACACGATCAGATCCTGGAAGTCCTATAGCTTTAGCCAAGCAGCATGTCATGTCACTCCGTGATCTACACATTGTTTTATGTTGTGTTTGGGCTCGTTCGAGACCACCTGCTCAAATAAAGATATGTGATTTATTATGGTTTACTACTGTTTCACGAAGTGCAACAAAATGTGGCGCAAAAGCATAATGCGTATACTGTTTACATGTGCGTCGGTGGCATAGTTTTTCATAGTTTGGTTACTGAAAAAAATATGCTTGCATTCTGCTAGTTGAGACCTTGTCAACGATATACAACAAGTCTATCTGTTAATGTATGATGATTTTACAGATCACATTTTCATGTACAGCAGTTATTTTTTCACACTATGAAAATAGAGCACTAATATGTCAGCAAAAATAGAAGCACTTGTTAAGTTATGGTCATATTCCCTATATTCACTGTAAGTAAAGCTTCTAAGCTTTAAAAAGACACCTATTTTTTATTGGTTAAGCAAGTGGTTGTCAAGTAACGTAATAACTTGGTAGCACCCCTGCTTCGGATTTAGGAGGTTAAGGTTAACTATTAATCAGTTCATTGATCGTTAATTTAAACAACAATCAATTATGGGAATTTATGCCCTAATATATATATATATATATATATATATATATATATATATATATATATATATATATATATATATATATATATATATATATATATATTAGGATATTTTGCAAAATGTGTTTTTTTTGATCCATCAATGGAAGTCAATGGTAACCAAAACTGTTTGGTTACCAACATTCTTTAAAATATATTTTGTGTTGCATACTGGTTAGCATACATGTTTTACATGAAATGAGGGTGAGTAATTTTTTGTTTTTGAGTGAACTATCCCATTAATTCAACATGACAAACTAAATACCCAACTTGCAACCATCCATCAGCCCTAATACTCTAAAGTCAGATAACCAAGGTAAACCAATAGCACCGATTATGAAGCAATAACCCCTTTCACTTTGTAGATTTAGTAAACTGATTCAGCAGAGACATAAGCAGCAGTTGTTAAAAGGCAGTGCATCACAATTACTGAGCATGATGGTTAGAAGGATCGATAGAGCAAAGCTCATCAGCTGAGCAGAGAGAAAAGCGCTCCTCAGATGACAGTGGCAAAGACTCTCAGAGTCCAATAGCAGCCATTCCAAATCCATTTCTACATATACAGTAGTGATTACATGTGTGTAATGAGATTGTGTGTGATAAGTGATATTACTAAGTGGAACTGAATATGGCCGTATCAGTTTCGGTTCAACAGCAGGAAGGGAAGAGGTCACCTTATCAAGCACTGTGATATATGGTTTCCATATCATGTAGCATTACAATGTTCAAGATAATGTGGTTTACATATATTATCATATTTGAAATATTATTTATATTTCTCATGAGCAATGTTTATGAACTACTGACAATTTGCAAAAAAAGAAAAATAGTTTTTATAGAAAAATAGAAAAATAACATGCAACAGTAAAACTTGTTAATTGGTTAACTGTAAGTTATCTTTTACCATATACTGTGAAAACAATTTAATTTTACTGTAAATACTGTAATTCACAGGGTAAAACAGTAAAAGGACATTCCCAGAAGACTCTATGTGACACATTACATTTTTTTTTCTCATTTATGTAATCAGTAATGCACATTAGGGTTATTTTTTTCATGTTTATTGAATGTTTTAAATGTAAGTGTTTATGTGTTACCCGGCACTGAAAACAGTTTGGTGTAGAAACAATTTTCCCTTTCAAAATGCTAGTAAATTTCACAAACAATTACAAAGAAACAGATTGAAGTAATCTTGAATAAAAAAAACAAACAAACTGAAATAGTATATTCTTATAAATCATACAAGAACCATTTACAGTAGTTTACAGTGTGATGGTGTTATGTGTTTGCCTCTCTATACAAGTATTAGCCAAGTATTTTTTTTAGTGTTCATTTCTGGCAACCATAGCTGCCATTTTTACCCTAAATTGAACAGAATATTTTGCATAGTATATATCCTATCGTCAAAGGTCTATTTCAAAATATAACAGGAAGATGTGTATATAAAGACCTGGTTTACATTAAAACTAATGTTATATACAGTATATTCAGGTCTGTATACAAAGTGCAGAGTGTCAGGATCAGAGATATTTAGCCTCTCTCTCTCGGTCTCTCTCTCTCTCTCTCGCCTAAAGATGACATATTAAGCAGATTAATGGAAGAGCTAAAGCTCATGGAAAACCCATCACACTGTGAAATTACAGCACTCACTAGGGTAAAGTCCCTTTAATTTCTCTTCAGCTTGAGTTACAAGAAACAATATCCCCCTTCCACCCCCCTACACATATTTCAGGTATGGGAAAGAAAAATTGAAATGTTAATGCTTTTAATTTCATTCTGTCATGTGTCATAATAGCAGCTGCAGTGCGAAGGAGGAAATGTTATTTCTTAGGAAAAAATTCAACTAGGGGAAATTTTCCGTCAACACTCGACAGCCCTACTTCCACCGCAGGTGTCAACTTGGAGCTTGGCCTCGGCAAAGCAACACTTTTATCAGAAGAATTTATGGAGATTGCAATCGACTATCAAATGTTGGCACAACTGCCTGTGACAAAGCCGTGGCTTCACCACCTGAACTTAAAATGAAAATGAAGCGAGAAGCCCACGCAAACACATCGTTACCAACAAATGTGCAACAAACGCACTTTATGTGCACAGACATTATCTTTGCTTAGCCAGCATGAGTCTATCGATGCCGTTGAGATTGTGAGGAGAAGGAGATTTGCATTGGAAATGTGATGGAAATCAGGCAGTGGCAACAGTGAGTGTAACAGTGAGTGACAACACATACTGTAAAGCGCCTGTATACAATCACACACAGATAGCAGGGATCCACAACCTGTGATTTGCACTATATATTGACAGACTCACTGACAGAGGATAAAAAAAGATGGAGAGAAAAGGTGACTTTTGTGATTGGTGCCACTTTTCTTTCCTTTGTAGCTTGATGGTATCTTTGAATGAATATGGGGACAGGTGTTTACATGCATACTCCTTCAGCCATCACCCGAGCCTGACAGCAGCTTTTACCTGGAGCATATCAGCAGGATGTGAAAACCTGTGGTATATCCCCCCACAAAAGTGACCCTAATCCCATCTCAACGCTCAGTGCCCCCTGTGCTCCTCAACCTCTGGTCAGTACTGAGCCGGTCGCTCTGTTAACGCTGGTAAACATACCGGCTCCGCTGGAGGAATCATTCAGTCAGATTATAACATCAGGAGCGAATGTGTATTAACACGTAGCCGCTGGCGTAACAAGCTCTAAGCTTTAAGGGTTTGGGGTGTGGAAAATCCCAAAGCAGTTCAGGAAGGCATGTAGGGAGCTAATCATGTTTTATGTAAATGCAGCAGCTGTACACCTGCCGCTGAAATTAATCACTTCATTTGAACGTACACAGACAAGCGTGCTAAATTAATTGACTTTGTTTTAAAACAATAAATGGTTAGACATGGAAATGACTGTTTAGTGATTCCAGAATAACACTGCTCATGGCATGAGCTAACAATGGTTTACCATCCATGGAAATGTAAAAGTTATCCACAAGCATATACTCACATCTCCTGCTAACAGGGCTCCATTGGCATCAGCCATGTTCATGTAGTTGTTGTTATTTCCAAACTGCAAAAGAAACAAGAATAGATTAGTCATTTCAGTTGCACCGCTTTCTCTCTCTTTCTAGTTCACTGTAGTCGTATTCTGCAGTCACAATATAAGAATGAATTTTGTTTTATGCACAAAATAGTTGGGATTGGAGAGTCGACTCCAAAGCTTGGTGTCGATTCTATTCGGGGCAGTCTGATAAATCTCTGAATCATTCATTCAACAGACTTTTTTTAATGGATCAATTCAAAACAATTTAACAATTTGTTTGTGTCTTCACTTACAAAAGTAATAATAATAATAATAATAATAAAAAATAAATCATAAAAAACAGCCACAGAACACAGTCATATAAAATGCAGATTTAAAAGGACGATAATAATTACATGAATTAGATTTACAGAATCAGAAGCGATTCCAAATATTCTAGAATCAAACCGCCATATAAAATACTAACACGCCTATACATTAATGATATCTGAAATATTTCTTCTATCTTGCAAAGCAGTCCCAAAGCGGTTCACTGATTATTTCACCCCTCATGTACCTAGGTAATAATGACACAGGAAGTAACCCAGTTGCTAATGCACCTCACATCATACTGTAATACATCAGTGGGACAGCTAGGTGTGGCTTGCTGTCTGTCATGCAGAGGCTAACTTTGCATTACAAAAGTGGAGGAGAGTCACAGTCATCTTACTAATCTGAAATGCCCACACAGGCTGATGAAAGATCACAGTTTATTACAGCAGGTGAACACAAAGCAGCTTGTATAGCACTGCAAAACAACCCCCCCCACACACAAACGTCTGATTATTTAAAAAATAATAAAAATGTTACAACTTACGCTACATACATATTCAGGTCATTTTCTTTACATGTGAAAATATGATGGGATGTGTTGTTTATTGTACAGATTATCCATGTAGTATCCTACAGCTTCCTTTCTAAATGGCTCTCTTCTAAATAGCTCTTTTCTTTATTTGGATCCTTTATTCTATCTGTACCCCTCTAAATCAAACATGATGGCAAATTGTTGAAATGGCAGGCATCCTATCTTTTCTTCTGAGACACAAACACACTGACAGGTAGGAACAATGGAAGAGCAAAATGAGGAATTATGGGTTAGCAGCTGGAGGGCCAGCACAGAGGGCCCTCTATAACCAGACAAATCATGCATACATACACACACACACACACACACACGTGAGGACCCATGTGCATGCACACACAAACATCAACCAGAACAGCCAGAAAAAGTCTTCACAACAGCCTCAAGGCCCTGATTCAATGGCGCATCCAACAGCAAGCTTTTGTCTGTTTAAAACAAAGTGATTCCTTCAGATGTTACACAACCAGAAGAGTCGGAATAAGAGGGAAAAAGGGCTTTCTTATCTTATTGTGGAGGGCAAACAATTGCAGGAACAAATTAAGATCAGAGCAAAATGAGAAGAGCATTAATTTATTTTTCCCTTGCTTTGTTCTCTTTCCCCCCCTCATCTTTTTGTCTGAGTGGTTAGTATGCGAATGTAATTACCGAAGGAACTGTAGCTAATCAACTGCGAATGGTATCCATTAATTAGTCTATGCCCTGGAGAGAGAGTGAGCAAGAGAAAGAGCAGTGGTGGAAAGAAAAAGAATTAGCTGCTGAAATGTTAAAAGTCTAACCAGCACATATACACGTGTACCCGTGCACAAGGCAAACACACACACACACACACACGGGCCTTGCGGCAGCTGCAGGACTTGAAGAGCAGGTGTTTTGGGCTGAGGAGGCCTTTTGGAGCGCTCACCTGGCGCATCTACACTAAAGAGGAACAACACACTGCCTAGCACAATACAGCATCATGTCAGAGGCATAATGTCTCTCTGAAAATAGAAAGACTGAAAAATGACCCATCTTTTTTTGTTGTTATTAAACGTTCTGATCATATCAGTGAGAGTCTGCTGTCAGTGGTGCAGTTTAGGTGCCATTTAGTCCTAGCCATTATGGTGAACTGGTGTGAGCTGGTTGAGAGTAGTTTGAGAAAAGCAAATGCTTTCTGCTTCTTGGCATGTGTCTCTGTGGATGAAAATGAGTTTTTGAGGAACCAATGGGGAGAGAGACAGATAGAGAGGTCTTTGATTAAACATCTCATTAAAAGGAAAAAATTACCCTGTAGCAGTAACCCCCCAAAAATGGAGAATAATTACACACACACAAAAAAAGCTATTAAACTACTAAACAAATCAATATAACTGCAGCACTGTGAACATGAGTCAACATGAAATCAAAATGGACTTTCTATGAATGTGTCTGGTACATAGACTGTAAAAAAAAAAAAAATATGGATGTAGTGTCCGTGACGTCACCCGTAGGTTTCTGAAAAGCATTTTTGAAACCTAAAGTCGGCTGTTGCCATCTTGGCAGCACGTCACCGCGCGTCACTCCCGGATAACTGAAAATGGGCGAAGAGGCGGGATGTGGGTGGAGCTGAGGTGCCTGGTTACTGAAACGGTCTGGTTCTATTCTAGAACGTCTTTTTATGATCCAGTCAATTCCACCACACAGAGTTTTTCAGCATGAATTACCCAGTTTCACGTTGAAATAAGTTACATGGGTTGTAAATGGGTTGCAAACGGCAATTCATACGGACTTTACCAATGAATTTGCAAATTATCTTTTGAGAAAGTTAAAAAGAGATCTATCAAATGAGAGACAGAGAAAGAGCACAAGGTGGATTCTGAGAAGATGGAAAAAAGTTCATGCCTCATTTCATCACTAATGTGGGTCTACATAATACAAACAGCAAGGGGAAAGAAAGTGTGTGTGTGTGTGTGTGTGTGTGTGTGTGTGTGTGTGTGTGTGTACACTAGCACTGCTCCAGGCTTTAAGTTATTCATTCACACCATCAGCATTCACCCCGTTTTAAATCCCATTACCTGCCTCTCTGCCTCGCATCACTGACACATGCAGATCCACAACTCATGAATATTAATTGAACAAACGTTATTCTCAAATGAATATCACAGAAGGACAAGAAGTGCTGCTTTAAAAATCACCTTTCACTTGTCAGCTGTACATTTAACAACTGATGCCGATAAACAGAAATATAATGAACGAGCGTTTTTAGGAAACAGAAGTTAGCGTGAATGGAAACGGACATGGGTGGTGTTGTCGCTCTTGGCTCTCTTCAGTGAGAGAGCAGACCCTCTCATGTTCATGGCAGGGTGGGATTGAGCCAGATGCCAAATGAGATTAGCCATGATGGGAGGATGAGACAAACAGAGAGAATGAAAGAGAGAATGCTGTAAATGGGTCAGATCAGACAATGGAGCCTCTGTAATTAACAAGATGAGAGAACGCTACCTCTGCCTCGTTAGTGAACAGTAACGAGCTCAAAACACACCCATATCAGGCATGAGTCACAATTAGTCAACTCTGTCATTTAACAACCAACCAGTGATGTAAATTTTAGTATTTTTTCTCATTTATTTATTTTTTTTTAGTGTTTATTTCTTTAGCATTAGTGCTTTAATTAACATATTGTTTTACTTAAAATATGTAGTTTGCACATGTCTAACCTCTATACTGACTAAAATGGTCTAATCAGATAATGTTCTGTAGATGTGACACTTTACTTGCAACCAATGAGTCAATTAGTTAGTAAGTTTTAGAGTTTTTTCCCTTAGTTTGAATTTTTTAACATTAGTGCTTTAATTAACATGTTTTTTTTAATGTAGTTTTACACATTTCAAACCCAAAAATGGTCCCATTACACAATCTTTTATAGATGTTAGTGTTGTTGTTATATGCACAAAACTGTTCCTGACTGGTTTTGGACACCAACATCCAGACTGAGCCGGGTTTCATAACCTGAGTGTTTGTATATTCTTATGCAAGTGTTTCCAGAGGGAAATAAGATATTATTACAACAGAGTGAATTCAATCACCCCGGGGGAAAAAGCAATATTACAGAACTAATACCCGGCACAACCCAAACACAATCCACTTGAAAAGAATGTGAACATGACCAACAACCTATTTGAAGAATTACTGAGGTCACATGGTCATTATCTACAAATGGGAGAGTTATGCAAGATTACTTTATTTTAAAAAATATAATACTTTAGGGAAGGAATTATCTTTGGTGTTTTAAGGGAGACAGTAAAACTAGCCTCTACGATGGCATGAATAACACACAGATATAAGCGATGCAAAATATAAAACGACATAAGCACACACAGTTCAGGAAGGGAAATGTGTAAACTGACATCTTTGTCAAGCAGGCCCACACAAAGAGCCTAAAGCAGGGCCGTTCTGATCCGCAGGAGAAATCGATCACTAAAAGTCAGTTTAAAGCTAAAATCATTACATGAAAGCACTGCACGCAAAGAGAATACAATCACACTGACAGAGACTCTCTTTAGACAGTCACCTCTTCCTCTCATCTCTCACCTCTCACTTTCATGCTCTCGCTCTCTCTTCTTTGCTTTCTTTCACTTCTCTTTTCTGTGCCTTTTTATTCTGCTATTGTGTTTGGCTATACACCAGTTTCTTTAAAACAATCTGGGTGTACAAAGGGACATTTATAAATGAAAACAATTGCATTACATGATATTTATTGCTGTAGATGCTGGCCTTTTACAAACATATCAGGAAGACAGATAAAGAAAAGATCTGGACTAGTGCACCATTGTCAAAAGAGCTACAAGTGGCAACAATGAAATCTGAGAGCTACTTGAGATTTTTCCCACCAGATGAGAGATATGAAATGGATCCATTTATAAGTCCTTGAGTTTCCATCCACTGAGCTTTCAGCACGACAGGCATTATATCACTGTAATGCATAAAAAGAAATGATTGAATGCAAATTAGAAGGAATAAATTTGACCGAAAAATATGTTGCATGTGTCACAAATTAAAAAAGTAATAAGAAGATCATCATCAACATTCCTTTTGTACTTTTGCTACTATTACTTTTAATAATAATATTTTCAGTTTCATCATCACAGTAATAATAATCTTATATTATTATTAGATTAAAAGCAATGATAATGCAAAACGGCCCTGTTTTGGCTTGTCTAAATAAATACCTCAGATTAATGACAACCCCTGTAACTTCCTGTGCTGGAGTCATAGGTCAGTTATTCCATTTTAATCCTTACAGAAAACCTTTAAAGAAAGCACTGACTAGCTGAAGCTTCATCTTTGATCTCGCTGGGTACAGCACTGGCTCTGTGCCACAGTAAAGCTAACACCCTGGATATGGCTTCAGAGATTCCCACAATAGAACAGAACATCCAGTTACACACACACATAACGCCCCCACATATGGAAGTGAACAAAATTTATATGTATGCTGACTTGCACCTTCATTTCAGGTTTTGGAATGTACCAACAAGCCCTGTATAATAACAAAAATAAATAAATAAATAAACGCAATAAAAAGTGTACCCTATAAAAATGTTAAATGCATTTTCATATTACCAAGCAACTCTCTGTGAAACTTCCAAAGCAGAATTTTCTATTGTATTCATCATTTCCATGACTAATTTCTCCAAGTGTTACATACAGTACATTTCCTTTATTGCAGTTTGGGTACATCTGCAGTGGGTGCATTGCCTGCCAGTTGTTCAGTCTCTGTAAGTCTGTGAAACACAAACTGTTAAGAGCCGGCTCATACATCAGCCTATTATTCTAGCGAATACTCCACCATATTAAACAAATGGATCAGCCTACAGCTGCAGAGAGGAGCCTGCATGAGGGGCCAGAGGTTATTGTCTAATTTAAATCTTGGCTGTATTCCCGGGCCAGTGCCACATTCCAATTTGTGGCTGTGTAGCCTGGCGCCACTGACAGGAGTCCTTCTGAAAACACAGTTATGGCCGCCCTCCAGAAATGTGTCGAGAAACAAAGCAATCAACAGGTTGTGGAAGATTAACAGCGTGGTTGATATAAATTAGCCTGAATAATGAAAACAGTTTATAGGTTCTGTGCCACACAGACTGCTTACACCTATTGTGTGTTCACACACAGCTATATGGAAAGAGAGGTCTTGTTCATATATGAAAGACAAATCGTGTTCAGGCTTCATAGCATGCTAAATAAAAGAAAAAAGTATGAGAAAACGAATCACTAGAGCCATTCAAACAAATCAATAGGCATCCCCATATGCATCGCACAGTTACAATACCTAATCTTCTCTATTCACTTCTGGTCATTATGGTGACACTTTAAGAGCCCAGGAACAAAAGAGCACTAAGGATTTTGCACATATATGCCCTTAAATGATTCTACTCTTGAAGACAGGGCGACAGCACAGAGATCAAAGAGAAACTGAAATAAAACTGGGAATTACTGAAACTGTGCCATCGTTATAAGGGTTTTATGTGGTGTGGGTTGAGAGAGAACTTCAGCAACAAAGATTTTTTTTAAAAGAACAGAGAAGAGTCGGTGGAAATCATATTTTGAGTGATTCAGACACTACAACATCAAGAAACAAGAAAGTAAACTAGAGAAATCAAATGTACACGTCAATCACAATGTATTGTACATGGCAAAAATCTGACTCCAACGAAACATTTAAGTGTACAATATAATAAAACCAAAATGTAAATAATTGAGACATATTGCTTTGTCTGTGTCCATTATAGACTGGGGTCCAGAAAAACATACAGTCTTTCAGCACAAGGACATTGTGCAATTTTACGGTGAAAAGTCTAAAAAAGGGGTCAATAACAGATCCTATATTTGAGTCTTGACCTCTGTTACAGGCCAAATGGGAGAAATGCTGGACTAAAATAACAGATTGGCTAAAGCACACGAAACATTCCACAGGCCTACCATCATCTACAGCACATGTAGACACTGTCCACCTCCATCTGTCTTCATTAGGTCAGTGTTTGACCCGTTTCTCTGCATCTGAAGAGGTCTTGGGGGACATCCTGTGTACTCCTAACACTGTTAGCGTGGAAATTTTGAAAGCAATAACCTCACAACAGCACAGCCAGCCAATTTACAGCAACAGCAGGTCCGGTGAAGACAATGGCAAGTGGCTAATCCGGGCCTAATAGCAAAGAGATAGAGAAAAGTTCTGGCATGGAACATATCTGAGGATGGTGGGAAACGAGAGATAGACTGTTTCCATTGTTTCTCTAGGGTCGTGAAGAGATAATAGGAGATGTAATTGATAAAAAAAAAAACATGATGAAAATAAATAAATGATGTCATTCATTTGCACAAAAGAGATCAAGGCTCATTTTCTGGCTGATATCCATAAACACTGACCTAAAACCAGGCAACATTGGCACACAAATGGATAATCACTGGCACATGACAATAGCTAAAGAGGTGTATGCATTTATTTAAATAAAAGTCTATCATGACAACTCTCGGGAGAGATTGGCATGGTAATGGATATGACAATGTTAATGTATTTGGTCTTGGCGGAATAGATCTGTTAAGCTGCTGCTGCTGCTTTTGATTATTGCTGCTGCTGCTGCTGCTGCAGATCAAGTACAGAGACTTGCTACTGCCAATACATACACTGATACACTGATGTGACCATGTAAGACATACTGCTGCTGCACAAATAGCATATATGAAATTACCCGTAGCAGATCTATATAGGTGGAGCTGGGGAAGGTGGAGGGTTTCAGAGGGACTTTGAAAACACGATGCAGACTGCTACAGCAAATGCTGACCAACTATTTATATATGTTGAGCAGCAAGCTCATTGGCTGCAGATGCAACAGAAACCAATCAGCTTGTGCTGTGTAGTTAATGTAATTGTCAGCAGGTTGCGTTCAGGAACCATCAGCCTGCGCCATCTAGAGTTTAATGAGAGAACTTGCCATTCCCTCAAACTTGCATACCGATGTGCATTTCGAAGTAATCATTCCTCAGTCACATAGCCTGTTTTATTAATTTAGGAGCTATAAATACTATTAAACTGTGAGATTATAAACTGTGCGTGAAGATCCAACAAACCATTCGCGCGACCGGAGGTGCACACTTCTGTGATGATCCCTCCACGTGCCATAAGTTTGCCGACCCCTGATCTAAAATAAACCATTTCAGAGGGACTTTGCAAAGATAAACATGTAAAAATGGTTTCATTTCAAAGGATAATGCAGGACACTTTTCTTTGCAAAGTACAGATTTCAATTCCAATCAGCTTCAGCATCTTTTCTTCTTTTGCACAGCTACTCTTCAACCCTCCAAACTGACCACAGCAGAGATGAAGACAGTTTTATTTTCATTCACATCTCCCACTCATCCTCAACCATTCCAATTAAAATCAGAGTGACTGATTGAGTATAATCGTAGCCAGAGGCATGACGTTTAAACACTGGCAGACTCGCTGTCAATGTGGACTTGTCATGTACAACAAAGCATGTTTAAAGCATAATTGAGGCCAGATGGCTGAATCTGGTGCCAAGACAGACAGGCAGTCCATATGCATGTCCACAGAGTATCAGTATGACTGTAATCAAGAATCACACAAGTGTCTGTCAGACAAGTCTTTTCACTCAGCATACAATTTTTTTTAAATCCGCTTTAAAAGAAGCCTTCAATTGGCACTGTACGTGGCAATACACAGTCCTTCACACCAGCAACATGCTCTCTCAGTATGTGTGTATGAGAGCATTCCGCTCCTTTCAGTGGCTAAATGATGAAAGTCGTCTTCCAGTGAGTGCTCTACAATGCTGGTGACCTGATTGGTTAGTTTAGGGGTTTTCAAACTGGAAGATTCTAGGGGTCTGCAGAAAATACGAGAGAAAAATTATTATGTATTGTTTAGTCAAAGTTGACTGTAAACGGCTCCGGAATGACATTTATTGTGAAAAGCATTATAAAAATACATTTTAATTTAATTTTTTAATAATAACTTGGTTTATAAATCTAACATTAATAGTAATAGTGGGTACAAAAATACACTAAATAGAAAGTAAATATTTTCCAGATGATAAATTAATAATTTCTTTCAGTACAGTAACAATGTAAAAGTAAATTATTTGATTTAGCTAACAACAGGTTGCCTACATATCCTCATGCTTTTTTTCACATATAAATACGTTTATATGCACAACAAGTTTTTTTTTTTTTTTTTTTTTTTTTTAAATAGTACTGAAAACAAAACTGATGAAAGAGAAAACTTATAAAGTTACACAGTAATTTCCCATTAGGAATGAACACTATATTGGCTGACCACAAATATGTTGGCTGACCACAAATATGTTGGATGACAAATATTTTGGTCTGCCAAATCGCTGAATTATGACTGACAGTGAAGCACAACATTAAGCATCCCTTCGTATTACTCTGTGACAAGAAAAATATTCTAAACGGCCTCGTAAAATCTGAATAGTCCACGTAATCCCATCTGGGTAATTCTGCAGTGAACACTCTGGCATCATTTCAGTTTTCTGCCAGTAACAGCAGTACCTGCATTAATCTCTCTCATCAAATCGACAGGGCCGTCAAAACGTCTGGCGCAGCGCCTCTGCCATCACACTTTATGAATTATATAGAAATGGGATATAACATTGCACGCGTGGTCCAAAACATACAGGCAATGCTCTGGGGCCTAATTTATCATTGTTATTCAAGTGCTTGCTCACCTCACACTTAAAACAAAATCCTTCTAGATTCTAATTAAGCTCTAAGGTACCTCCCAAGGGCTCTGCTTTGGCAAAGAAAAGCACTTTGATTTATGTAGCACTTTGTCGTTAGTGCTTCAGGCCTGCCTGTTGCGAACACACTAGTGATAAATATGAGCATAGAGCAATTACTCATATTTGTTAATTAACTCCCGCTAACAATGTTTTCCTCCACAATGTAATGAAAACACAGCAGATTGAGCACAAATTTGCCCCATTATTTCATGTCTCCACCTACATGCAATTAAGATGAAAATAATTTGCTGCCACAGAGCCCTCGCTGTGAGGGGAAACTTCCACAGCATACCAAATAAAAGACGTTTACCCAGCACAAGCAGCAATCACATGGAACTGATAGGCTTTAAATGCTGTAATTAGCTCTCAACCTTGTGGCTGTCCGACTGCATCCCACTAATGTGCGAACACATGCACTTGTGAATTACTTCAAATATCACAGCTCTCCTCTGCAGCCCTTTAGCCTCAGTTAGACAGGGGCCAAACACTCTCTAGCTCTCTCTCATATAAAGAGAAGATATCTTAACAACCTTTTCGAGGAACGCCGCACAAGTAGATCATATCCTACGGCACCACTGGATTGAGAACAAAGATGTTAAACATAGAGATCCCGCATGCCAAGGCAGTGAAAACCTATATGGCTGAATCAGATCCCTATAAGAACACAACACTGCCTGTCATTTAACACAGACCGAGCAGCACAGAATGTTACTATACTGAAGAGACATTGTTTATATTCTCAACCCACAAAGATTACACTGATAACAATTCACTCTCTCCCTACTGATGCAGAACAAAATGGCCGTTCAAACCGGGGGATGTCAAACAGCTCAGACTCCACCCCGATGCTTAATTAGTAGCGATCATGGCCTTCTTTTACACCGCGGTGCTCGTGAGGCCAGTTGAGCTTAGGAGTGGATTGAGCCCCTGTGTAAACAGAGCTTAGGAGATTCCAGTCTCCGGGGCTATGACATGTGGCTCAGAGGAGCATGGGGAGATGAATGCTCTCATACAGGCTTTAACAGGGTGAGTGAGAAGGGTAATGTTCCTAAAACAATCTACCATCGGGGGTTTTACAGAGTGTAACACTCTAGAGTGCACTGTCCAGCGGTTTAAGCGAACAGATGCTAACACTGCAGCAACATCTAGTGACCCCTACAGCAGTGCACAAGTGGACCAACTGTATGTTCACATAAAACTCACACAGTCACGCATTGAAGAAGAAAGGAAGTTTATAAGGTGAAGTGTTTAATTTCTGCACAACTAGCAGCACCCAATGACACTTTTTAAGAAGTTTCTCCAAACACATCGCCAATCTGCCATTGGTTATAAACTGCTAGTCCCATCTCAAACTCAGACATTGGCTGTTATGCTGAATCACTCAAAGAAATAGAGCAATACTGAAAGTGCTACAGAGCCAAAGTGTGAAACATTATTTGTAAAAATTACCCATCTCCATTTACTGAGGAATGCATGCTCTGCTAGGGATATTTGTGAATGTGAACTATGATCAGTTCCAATATAAGCTTCTAAGGTCAGTTTTTATAAACCACACAGAACGAAACAGTTATAATGTCAAATTGATTAAATGTGTTAACCGCTCCAAAAAGTGCAATTAAATTACTGAGAATGTCATTTGTACATGTGGAAGTTTAGAATGGATCTGAAACTGAAATTGAAATGCTTTAAACTGTAAACCATCAAGTTGATTTTATTGAAAATTATTAAAGAGGTCATGAACTGCGTTGTTTTATTGTTTTATGATGTTTTCTGGGGTGCACTTATAATGTCAGAATGCTTTTTACATCAAAAATTGTATAAATAATGCCTTTTATAAATAAAAGGCACTTTTCCTACCCTGATTTTAGCCCTCTGGTTTGAACGCTCTGTTTTAAGGGGCGTGTCTGCTGTGAGACTTCAGTGTAAACGCCCACTGCTGTGATTGGCTAACGTCTTTCCATTTGAAATAGCTAAGTATTACTCTCTCTTTTAGCGCGTTTTTACTATTACAGCTCTTATGGTTAACTAATCGTGAAAAGTGTTGCATTACATTTAGATCTATGGCATTATATTTAGATCTATGGCATTATATTAAGATCATGAAAGGTTGTAGAGATGAACATTGTAGCCGATCACAGACATGCTGAGCGCATGAAAGCAGTGATCTCGTCATTGCAACTCAGTTTCTGTACACTAACGAATGCTTTCATCTTCACTAACAGTGCAAACGTGATATAGTTAAGAGATTCGTTGAATAAAACGGGAGTCACTGATAAACTCTCGCCATTTGATTGACAGCTCCAGCGCGCTGCTCCAACGATTGCAAAGGGAGCTTTCTTTGATCGCTTTCTTTATAGAATTTAATCACCGTTAAATAAAGAGAAACAACGCAAGTTGACGTTTAGTCACTGGTTTGATTTACTGACACACAGACAAAGAACATCTGACTGTACATGAATCATTACATTTCAGATCAGGCATTAGAATTAACACAGTTACTTACATGTTGCATTACTGTCGAGCCCAAGCACTGCACAATATTTTGTAATCCTCAACGGCATGTTTATTGCTTGGTAGCTCGATCTGGTTTAACACCACGTAGGCCTATGTTACTTAGGCTACCTATTCTATTGCATGTCATGCGTGAATCGGTGGGCGGGGCTAAACAGGCAGTGATGAAGTAGGCGTTGATCTTCTTCTGCAGAGGCGGTGCTTGCCTCCCTTTGACGTCATAGATTCCCACTTTGAAAAACCTGTCGTTTGCTGGGCCTGGTGTCAATAAAAGCTTTTATTGGACTAACAAGGAAGTTTTCAGTTCTGAAACTTACAGGATATTCTTATAGTATGATGACCTCTTATATGTCAAAAGCTCAAGGAAAATTAGATTTCTCAGTTCATGACCCCTTTAAGAATATTCCACAGAATCAAAACAATACTGCATCACATATAGGAATCCTTATTGATACAAGACAAGTGTTCTCACTTTGGAGGCCACAGAGTTTCTACCTGAACACTGAGCAAAGCACTACTCAAGTCATTTGACTAATTTCCAAGCACTTTCATGAGCTGTTTACTTTAAATAATTCTGATGTAACGATTTGGCTTAACTCACTGTAAGACATTTTTACAACGCTCCTCTATATCAACTAATGAAGACAGATTACCTCAGGTATAGAAAAAAGTATACAAGCTAAGAATGTAAGAATGAAAAGTGTACAACAGTAGATTAAGTGTATTAATAAAGTGCTTAGCTGCATCAAAGTGATGAGTTACACACTGAATCACCCTGTTTAACCCCTCTGGTCTCCTTCCTACTGATGCATTTAAAGGCTTCATTTCCAAGTATTTGCATCTGAGAAAAACAGCACCTGCATCTGTATGCTGAACAACCGGAGTGAACATGTTTGAAATAAGATCACATTCATCTAAAACCATTTCATTATTCAATCATACCTTTTTACACATTAGTCCACAACCTAGGCTGAGTAGGCTCATTGGGAAAACATGCCTCTACCTATACTTTTCAAAATTACAAAAATATAGATACATAAACAATTCACTGCAGTTTCCAGGTGAAATAAAGGCTATAGTGGCAGTAAAACACCAACAACTTGTATTCCATTTTCAGACAATTTATTAATGACAATTAATTATGACTACTGCATGATTTGTAAACTAATACATTTTGACGTTAGCATCACATAACCAACACCATATGGATTTTCTGACATAGTAACCTTGCGCAGTAGCTCACATGGTACAGCATTACACTTGTAATGGGAAGCGTTTGGGTATGAGTCCCATGAAGCAAGCTAAAATGGTATGGTTGCTTCAGCAAATGTGTTTTTATTTAGTGTTTGCATCGGTTAACACTATTGTTTAGGTTTAGTGAAGGTGGTACGTTATTTTCAAACGTGAAGCATTAACCCTTTTAGTGCCACTCATCAGACATTTAATTTTGAACTGCCACAATATGTACAACAACTAACATAATAAATCACAGCCAGATTCACGTTCATCTGCTTTGGATACAATTTTTAGCACCACTCACTGGACATTTTACTATGAAGGTGTCACGAAAAGTCCAAAAATGTATGTAAAATTGTTTTGCAGAAAGTTTTTCCAATGAGCCTGTGATGTTAGCACCCATTACAAACCTCCACTGTTTATTCCTTTTCATTGAAAAACATTGGTTTCAACCAAACTCCACACCTGAGACATCAGTGAACCATGTGAAGGTTTCTGTGGCACAACTCAACCTTGCAAGCTTTTCACGTAACATCATATTAACCACAATATTCAACTAGTAAAATTTCATTCAGCAAAATGGAGGTGCTTAATTTAACACCTACCTAAATATATTTAAATAAAAGCCCCTCACCCCCAAAACACACAAACTCCACAAACGCCTCTCCACAAACTCCAGATGGGAGCCAGCTGCTGAAGTCTCCAATAGAACTTTATTAGAGGCTAAATGCAACATTCAATCACACTTTAGCGGAGAGTGCAGACTGGTGTTTCTCTCAAGGATTCCTCAGAGGCTTATAAAAGACCCATCAGCAATGAAGCAATCACTGTACAATTTTTGGAAACCGTCTACAAAGCATTCACTCTCCAGTTTTAATATGCATATGAAATAAATATCAGCAGCTGTCTCAGCAGTGAGGCAAACCATATGGTTGGTGGTGGCTATGAAAAACTAACAGTATCAAACTTTCTACCTCCTTTTCATTTCTTTTTTCATCATTCTTCCCTCTGGCAGAACCTTGTCTTCATCTAGCATCAAACAGAGAACATATGTCTTAATGTGTTATGATACAAGTGACAGCAAATGAATGTCCATTGCCCCGTCTTAACGAGAAGAGATCCTCTGTACAGAACAGATTTTTATTACAAGGGAAAATACGCTGTCATGGGCATGATAACAATTTCATGGTTGGCGAATCGGATAGGAAGAACAAACGTGTGAGAGGTCCTTTTCTCTCTCCTCTGCCTGTGATACAGCATCATTCCACATGCTAGTCAAATGATTAATTGCCCTGCGTTGTTCTGTCAAGCACAATTTAAATGAGTCGGCATGTCAGCACAAGCTGCCAGCCTTTGGAAATCAGTGCCCTTGGAGCAATGCGCCGCATCAGAACAAAACCATGCTCCTGTTTCGCCTCAGGCATGGGAGACAATGGTGGGTCCTCCTCCTCGGCTTTGACAAAGTAAGTAACTGGGAGCGAACGGGTCCAAAGGAACGTCTGTGAACCAACATGCTGACAATCCAATTTTTGTGAAGTGCTAAATGTAAACATAAGGGGAAAAAAAAACTAATCCATTCGGAAAAAAGGGACAGCAAAGTGAGGAAAAGAGGAGTCACAGAGAGAGAGAGTACACCGTAAAGCCAAGGTTTGCACGGCCTAATGATTTTATTTAATATTAATTACAATGAATTACATTGCCATGGAAAACAAAGGGTCTTTTTTTTTTATCAGTCTAATGCACCTCTATAAAAGATCCAATTAAAATCCAGAGACAGAAAGAAAGAGAGATGGTCGCTTTTCAATTTGAGAAGAACTGGATTTGAAGACATTTAAAAGTTGCCCAGCCACCTTGTGGGAAAGTAGGGGAGGAGTTACCCGTAGTTGTCAGTAACTGATGACCTTTTTAAGCTAATAGCAAACATACATTGGTCCCTAATTTCCATAACACTGTCTCCAGCTGCATACAATCACCTTACTGGTTTTAAAATCCAACTGAATTTCAAGTTGAGAGAGAGAGAGTCAGACAGACAGAAAAAGAGAGAAAGAGAGAAAGAGAGAGAGAAAGGAAGGAAGGAAAGTAAGAAAGAAAGAAAGAAAGAAAGAAAGAAAGAAAGAAAGAAAGAAAGAAAGAAAGAAAGAAAGAAAGAAAGACAGACTAATAATGTAACAGAGCTCTAAAGATAGTCTTCTATGTCTATGTATGTTGTTACTCGTATGAGTCATTTCAATATGTGTTCTGTTTGCTCATTCAAATGAGTCTTTTGTTTACACCCACTATCTCTCTCTTTGCTCAGTGAGCCTTACTAGTATTTGCACACCTGCTGTCTTTGTCAGTTCATACAGGACAACCTGGAGCTGCAGGGCATTCTGTGAAATTGTGTGGCACAACAGAAGCACAGCAGTATGATTTTATATTATCATCTGACACGCGTTATCTGAAGCATCATTCTTCAGTTATAATAATGAGATCCTCCCTCTTCTCTTCCCCTTTTTCTGTCACTATTCACATCTACGACAGGGTATCAAAAAATGGAGTTTGATGAGTACCAAATAGTCTTCATCAAATGAAAAATTTTCACTGTACCTCTTTGTCACAAATGATTGAATATGTGGAGACTTACTTGGAGACATACTCTCAGTGTGAAGTAACAATCAAAAGTGTTTCAGTCTATTAGAAGAGATCGAGTTGATTAAATGCTGTGACTACTGGATTGTTTTAGATAAGTGGTTCCCAAACTTTATCTGCCAGGCCCTCCTTTTGTAGAGAAAAATATTTTCAAGCCCTTTTTCAAAAATGTTCAAAAATTATTTGAATGCGTTTAAACTTTATTTTCTGTGATGGCAAAGCTGAAAATCAAGCATTTTATTACTATTACTTCAGTCTCAGGGTCACATGATCCTTCAAAAATCATTCTAATACGCTGATCTGGTGCTCAAGAAACATTTCTTAATATGTTGAAATAGTTGTGCTGCTTCCTATTCAGGATTCGAAATCCTATGAGATTTGATGAATATACATGCACCCACATATAAGTACACCCTCAGACATGACCTTGCATGCAGAGAAGGTTTATTTTAAACATTATAATTAGTACAGTACTACAATATGTCAACGTCAACAGGCTTCTCCTTGTGTTTATGATGTGAAGTCTCTAAGTGGCATCTTAACTTGTTTGGCTTCATACTGTCAGAAACTGCTAATATTTTGAGGCACACAACACGGTGGTCTCTCTTCATTACACCCACCATTGTACAGGTGAATATGAGGGCGAGATGTGTCATATTTTCTTGTCCTTTGAAGTAGATTCAGTGTCTGCTTATGTTTACCTGGCACTGGCAGTCCTTTCACAAACTTGTCCATGTTTAGTGCAGAACCATATATCGTTCATTTTTGCACAGCTCTCTGCAATACTCAATTCTGATTCTTCAATCTTGCAATCTTGTGGTCTGTTATTGCAAGATAACAATCACTGATAACTGATAACATACCGCTCAAGCAGGTACTGCAAGTCATCTTGAAGTAATAAAATATGTCAAATTAATATCTTGTGTTCAATTATTTACTTATGTGAAAAGTAGCTGCATAAAAAGTGGGATAATTCCCCAGTGGGGTCTTGTATCACCCTGAAGAGGTTTCTTTCTTTTAGATAGATAAGATAGTAGTCTTACTGTATAAGGGATGCACTGTGATGAATTCGACACGATTCTTTATATTTGAAAGCCAATTACTGTACACATTGTGAGACTTGCCAATTTAATTGTGAGACTGCCAATATATCAGTAATTTACTGATATATTGGCAGTCTCACAATTAAATTGGCAAGACTCACAATTAAAAGCCATGTCCCAAGCACTTCAACATAAATCAAACATATAAAGTAGGGGAGACCGGGGATGGATGTAACACTTTTTGTTTGAGCATCAGTAACTCAGTGGCTCAGTTTGTGCTAGACCTCTCAAACTTTGATACACGTACACGGTAGCCACATTTGTCTACTATAAATATAACTCACTTGGACGTGTACTACACAATCACAGATAATGTGAATTAATGTCAAATACAAAGAGTTCCGTTGTTACAACCTACCTCACTACTGGGGTGAGTTGTAACACTAGCTGGGGATAGATGTAACAACGAGAGGTAATTTGCTGAAATAAGATCCACACACCATCTAATTTATCCAAGAACTTTATTGAAGAACAAAGAATAATCAGTTTTGAATAAAGTGAACAATTTAAAGTGACAAAAATGTGCACCAAAAAAAAACGTATGTGCTCAATTGTGGTGGATAATGGTTTTATCCGGTAAGAAGACATGCGCATAAACTACAATGGAAACACATTTACCACATAAATCCTTTGATGCACAATAAAAAAAACAACTCATGTGACTCAGCCTCAACAGAGCAGACTGATAACTGGACTCATTGGAATCATCATAAGGGGTTGGTTGTTACTTTCTTAATGAACAACTGTTCTAGTGAACTAGAGAAATGGGTTTAACTTTAGGTTATGTATGTCAAATAATTGTGTCTACAATACAATGATTGCTAGGCAAAAAAAATTATCTTGATAAAAAATGTTTTAACTTGCTTTCCTTTCCAAAGTTTTTTCTGGTCATAAAATGTACGAATGTTGCACAGTCACATGCCACTTCTCCTATGAGGTCAAAAAGGTGATGGGAGTATATGGTATTGATGACATCACCGCAGCTCTTTTCTGGCTTGTCCAACAGACAGTGCTACAACTCTCCCCGGTCTCCCCTACAGTAGCCTAGTTTGAAAATTAATTTTACATTCCTATGGCCAATTTGAACAAAAAAAAAAATCTATTGCCTTACAAATAAATAAAGTAATGTCTAAATAATGCAAACAAGTCATTGGACAACATTACTTACGTATAAAGAATCAAAATGCCTTTGCCATGGATAAATAAAATGGAACAGCCTCCACACGGACAATAATGATGATTTTAATTAAACCATATTGTTGATGAAAAGGCCTCCTTTTGTGGAGGCGCTCTTCCCGTAACAACGCACTGAAACACGGCAACTAAACCCAAATAATTCACAACGTTTTATTACAATAGTGTTCTCATTATAATATGACAGCCCCAATCATAGCTATTAATGTTGTGCATTGCTGTTTGATCTGCATGTGATGAAGCTAAAGATGATCACCAGTAAACTGAAGTGCTTTACTACCGCATTAATTAACTTAAACAAACGCATCCTATATGAGATACATATATAAACTCACACACAAAATAAACATATTACAACAACTTACATTTGCACAAAATAAAAGGCTGCGAATGCACAAGCGAACTTGACTGTGCTAGACTAGTCATGAAGGTGTAACTCCTGTTGTCAATGTGCTCTTCCTGTAACAAAGTGCTAAAACACAGGAGCACAAAGAATTCACAACATTCTTTTACAGTAGTCTTCTCATTATGTAGCCTATAGGCCAGACTTGCTGCTGTATTTTCCTTTTCAAAGTGATTCCAATCATATTTCAAGCAATTCAAAACCATCAGTCCACATCTGAAGTGTCTCAGCTGAAGGAAATAATTCATTATTTATCAGCTGTAATATATCGGCCAAATTTTCTTTTTAAAAAAAAAAAAAAAAAGTAGCTGTTTTAACCATAAAGCAAGTAAACAGTCTATTCCGCTGTGCTTATGGAGTACCAAGTGGATCTTTAGAAACAGCTTGATTCAGAGCAAAAGCTGTTTTTAGGTCACTGAAAATATCCCTGCAATAAGCCTGAGAGGTCGATAACTTCAGAGAAGCAGGACAAAGCTTGTGAGAGCTTTGAGAGACCAAAATATACTTTGTAGGGCCATGAACATACACTTTCCAGACTGTTCTTTAAATAGTCTGTTTCCTCTACGTCCTTTTAACTTTAATGATGTATAAAAGGTCAAAGGAAATGGGAGCAATCATTAGTGCAATTATAATCTCAGAAACACTACACTTGAAGAGCTATATAAAGCTTAATATAAATTCAGACAGATGTTCCCTTGTAAACCGTGTCCTAATGTGATAAAATGACAAGAGATGAAAGTTATCTCTTGTGTAAATCAAATTTTCGATCTAACCAACCACAACCATGACGACTCACAATTTCTACTGTGCAGGTTAGCTCACCCACCATGAAACATCATTGGTCCGAAATCCACATAACTGTACATTAAATATCTTCTTATTGGCTGAGACTGTCATATCACACAGCATTTTCATGTTTAAAAAAAAGTGTTTGTTGCTGGAAACCTGTCAGATCAAGTCACCACTTATTGATTTTATTATGAATGATTTATTTTTTACCTTGTAATTTTTAATTAAAATGATCTAACTCGATCTTCAGACTTCTCTCTGGTGATGTATACCCAACCCGATCTCACGACAATTCGTACGTATTTTAGAAGGTGGCTAATTCGTACGACCTCACTCGTATGAATTCGTATGATTTGTCTAAACCCCAGTAACGGGTAGGCTTAGGGGCAGGGTTTGAGGTTAGGTTTTTGAGGTACGATTTTTGCTAAATCGTACATATTTGACGAGTTACCCAATTCGTATGATTTCATACGAATTACTTAACCTCAAACCCAGCCCCTAAACCTACCCATCACTGGGGTTTAGACAAATCATACGAATTCATACGAGTGAGGTCGTACGAATTAGCCACCTCGTACAAATACGTACGAATTGGTCGTGAGATAGCGTTGGTATACCAGACTTCTCCACTTAAACCTTGGTTTACCACTTTAACCCTTTTTACAATCGCCTGCAAGCTCACATTCAGATCTACCTCCATCTAATCAACATCTGATGAATAGAACCAAGTCCCCGTCCTACTTTTTTTCTTTTTCGATAGTCTGTTTCACTCAGATATACTACACAATATAGAAGAAATGAACTGCTGCTACTTCTGTTCCATCGTGACTTAACTGCATTTGAAAAACTATTTAGCAATTTAGAAAAGTACACACATAAACATGCAATATACAAAGCTGTTAGTCAATAGCTCTGTGATCAATGAATATTCTCTGCACACATATAACCCCAAAAGAAGTGGGGAAAAAAAAAAAAAATGTAGCAATACTTTCTAAGACTTGCCTTGCTCATCATGACAGAGATGTTTGGTGACCCCATTAAACTAAAACAATGTATGGAAAAGTTTCCCTTCTCTCTTATCGGAAGCCATTGTCATAACTGGAATATCTTCTGAGTGATCAGCATTCCAGATTGGCAACCTTTGTTTTGTAACAATAAGATTTGAGAAGTGTTTTGGAACAGGATGAGAATCAGAATTTCAACTTGGCTCCTAACAAAAGAAGGAGGACATGCTAAACCCTCTCCACATAGCTGACTGGCATCGGCACAATGTGTTGTCAGATGTGCTGTGCCCTTAGCATGGGGCACATTCCTGTCTTGAAGAGGAGCCATCAAACCTTTGTTCAACACAATCTCAGGGGAAGATTTGGTGACAGTTTTCAGCAGCTCGGGATCAATGATGCCTTTCTTTTTCTTTGTTCCACCTTCCTTCTCTCTCCAAATAAAAACACACAAAGTTACACACACATATAAAAATACAGGATTACATCGCCTTAGGTTTAATTTATTACTTTACTCTTTCATTAAACATTCACAAACATCTCTCACTTACGTAAGCAGCAAAAACAGAAGTTTACTCCATCAATTAGAGCAGAACAACACCCAGATGAGGCACAGTAATATTGGAGGAAATGAGATGAAGAGCATTTACAGGAAACAGCATGTAGTGGATTTAGGGTTGTGCCGATAAATGATGTTATTGTATATCGATGACAGCCAGAGACAGTCAAATATGGCATTTCCAATGAATGTATGAAACTATTATTATTATTATTAATAATAAGCTACTATATTGTTAAATAAATATTACAATTCATTTTCCCTGCCATAATTTTATAGCCCATCACCGCATAACCGATGCACTGCAAGGATTATACAAGATTAGATAGATTAGCTTACTCCTCATTGTTTTAAAAACATTTAGGTCTATTATACACTGAACTACATAATTAAAATGATATCAGTCTATAATAGTTCTGAACACTGCAATAATCAGTCATCAATGAAAATTAAGAGCAGCTTTATTTCAAACACCAACTTGTTTAACATGAATATAAGGTACAGCGCTGTCACTGGGGCAGTACCCTAAGGTACAAAAGCGAAAAGGTACTAATGGCTCGTTTCCACCAAGAGGTGCGGAACGGTTCAGTACAGTACAGTACGATTCGGAACCGTAAACCCTGATCCGGCTTGCATTTCCACCGCCAACAGTATGCTTATGATTTGCGTGGTGTAGCGATCGATGTCATTCTCGCGTGAAGAAGAAAGCGACACAGTAAACAACAGTGGACGACATACAGCAGATCTTGTTCTTGCTTCTCGGCATGTGGTTGTTGTCAACAAGACACGCTTTGTTTGAGCCAAGGGTGCAGGCTGCAAGGAAAAACACAGCCGAAAAAGCACACGCAAGTGACGATTCTCTGGTCAACCAATCAACATTCTGCAGTGAGTCTAGCTCCACCCTTTAGTACCGGACTCTACTGTGCTAGGTACTCCAACGGAAAGGTGCCAAAAAAGTTAGGGTACCATTCACAACTTCTGACAATGGAAATGGCAAAAATTGTATACCGTACTGAACCGTACCGCTCGGTGGAAACGAGCCATAATATGTACCATTTAGGGGTAAGTCAGGTACAAAGATGTACCTTTTCACTTTTGTACCTTAGGGTACTGCCCCAGTGACAGCGCTGTACCTTTTTTCTGAGTGTACATATGAACCACAAGAGAAATATTAAGGAAATAAATTAAGAGAGTTATATACCGTTTTCAGCATATGTTGAAGTAGATTCATCTCTGAGAGAATATGCACCGTTAATTCAGCGTCAGAAGCCGAAAGCTGTCAATTTTTACTTTCACTTTCTGTAGTGAATAATTGACTGGGGCTTGAGATTTCTTTACCGGCGTAACTGACTACTGACTCGCCTGCATGGTTTAAAACTGAAATATTTCCAATATTGCAACATGAAATTTTTCTTTATCACCAACTCCATCTTTGCTCGCAAAATGATGGACAATGATTCACATTTCGCGCGTCATTTCCTGTGATAAAAATAAATAAATATATGAGTAAATAAGTAAATTAATGCTCAAAATGAGCAAATATGCCCAAGTAAAAAAAAGTGTGTGCACAAGTGCGATGCATAAACATTATATTAGTTTTATAGTAAATGCCTATTTCCAATGAAATATCACCTACAGGGCACTGACAAATGATTAAAAATAAAATATAATTAAAAAAAATATATCATAACTTGATCTTCTGGTGAAACAACAGAATTCTCTCTCAGGTGACATATACAGGACTTCTCCAATTAGTCCACGTAAACTTTTTTGAACCACTTTAACCCTTGCAATTGACTGCAAGCTAGTATTCAGATCTGCCTTCATCCAATCAACGATGAATAGAACCAAGTCCCCGCCCTACATTTTTTCTTTTTTTATAGTCCGTCTCACTCAGATGTACATCACAATATGGAAGAAAAAACTGCCGCTACTTCGGTTTCGTCGCAACTTAACTCCAACTTTCCTATTAAGGCCCAATATATGCCCCTTTATTTTTTCTAACCTTATTATTTGTATGTGTCATTTTAGAGGTGGCATGAACGCATTTAAACTGCAATTACAACTGCAAATAATGTTATGAGATTAATGTTTTAAAAGTACAATTTTTAATATAGAAATAATAAATAAAATGATAATTTTAATTATGAAATAATAATTTAATTAGTTGTTCTAAAGTCATTGTCGAGTCATGCAGTTTGAGGTCCAAGTCGAGTCTCTTTTTTCTCATGTCAAAGTCTAGTCATTTTCTTCTTTTAGTCAAGCAATTCACAAGTCCTTATATGTGTGACTCAAGTCAGACTCGAGTCAAGTCATGAAACTCGAGTCCCTCACCTCTGGATTAAAGACATGATTTATAAGAGCATGATCTAGCCTGGCTAATGGTGTGTGTCAGCTACAAATTTACATATTTGCCCAGGCACACAACATCATATCAGCCAGCTACTAAATCAATCACAGCCACTATTAAAGAGTCTGCTGATAGGGGTTAGTGGAAATGAGCTCTTGAGCCTGGGGCTTGTACTGGCATGGTTACCTTTCTTCCATCAATCACTGATGCATCTGAGATGGCCATTGGTCATGGTTAGCTGTGGAAGACTCAAGTGAATTACATTGCTATTTACACTGAATGATGACACTTCCCACACACAGAATGATAATAACTATGTAGGTTATACAACACAACGATATGTGACTACTACCATCAAGTGACTTCTCGTCCTGTCCTGGAGGGCGAAATCACATTAAGTCTAAGTTCACTTCAAGAAATGGATCAATAAAAAGAGAACAAGAAAATAGAAAAAAGGGAGGAGAAGACCGCACGAGAGAGAGAGAGAGAGAGAGAGAGAGGTCAGTACTTCTACAAAGACGCAAATGAAAGGAACAAAATGTGATTGGCGCATCATTTTGTTGAGTGTCAGTACAAGATCTGTAGCAGATTATGTGTACCCTGTCCCTGCCACAAACACCACAACTACAAATGACAATCTTTGCATCTGTTTGCCATTTTAGGACATAATACTGGTGAAATCATATCCTGATGAAAGCTTTCCACTTTCAATAAATACATCAGTATTCCTGGCAAAAGCAATGAGAAACATTTCAGGCACACTGCACACTTACATGTGCTCCGGCTCTCAAAATGCTATGTTGCTTGAATGGAGATTGCAAGTGAAACTATCATTTACAGCATTCACATATCAGCTAACAGTCGCTATTTTCTTCTGCTGTCGATCAGGCAGTTAAAGGGATAGTTCACCCAAAAATGAAAATTCTGTCATTTACTCATCGTAATGTCATTCCAAATCTGTATGACCTCCTTTCTTCTGCAGAACACAAAAGACTGTGACAAAAGACACTGTGTTTTATTTTTATTTTTGGGCCCCATTGACAAAAAGTTCACATGTGATCTTTCAACAATGATTAGTCCTTAGATTTAGATTAGATTAGTCCCCCCCCCCTTCTTATTACTCACCCTAAACAACACTGACAAAAAAAATCTAGAAAGCGTTAAAAAAACCTGCCCAAGAATCTCTACAAACACACGTATCCACTTCCTCTACAAAGAGTGATTACGTTACATCGATTAAAACTCATTAATCAGATCTATGCTGCTTCCTGTCCATGTGTGTAATGACACCTACCGTGTACATTCATTGTATCACTGTACACAGATATGAATGTAAGAACGTGTTTAGGGAGTAATTTAACCCTTGCTGTATGGATCAACACTAGCCCTGAATTGAAAAGCTATATACCTGAGGGACAAGAGTCTATGTGTGGGTGTAAACAAGTGAGTTCATGCATTTGAATGTAGACGACACTGTCATTTGCTATCTTCAATTGCTGTCACTTCATTTCCTCTAGCCTTTGTCTTTAGCACAGGATTATGAAACAGCACCTACATCCTTCAAAGTCTGTGCAGTTTGCTATATGAGGCTGTATCTACTCATTTCACGTTTATGTAAAAGTTATTTCCTTTACTCGTATGGGAAACGATTCTGTCTTTATTAAAAGTATTACTCAAAATATAACATATAAGATAAATAGCTTAAGAAAAGCAAATTAAAGCAATATTTCACTGAATATACAAGTTTTCCAAGTCACCCACCATCAGTATTTCCTTATAATAACAGCTTCAGCCCCTGCAAATATGCATTTAATTAGACTTCCTTCCTGTACTTTCTTTACCCAGATTTTCGCTTTCAATTAATATATCTTCACTGATTTTTTTTAAAGAAATGTGTGCATTTCTGACTCTGAGCAATGTTTGTGAAGAAAGGATATACTGGCATCTGACTGTTATGACAGGTAATTATGAGTAAACACTGATAGTTGGCTATCAAAGGAAAGTAAATGTCATTTGAAATGGCAATAACTTAGTATGTCAAAACAATCTCTGATTTGTTCTATAAACAGTCTGGCTAAACCCACACAACTTGTCATTCCCTGCAGGGAGTTTGTATAATAAAAAACCTCAGTGTTGACCATATGAACCTTTTATGGTTTTGTTTTGTTGTATAATTTGCACAACATACATTGAGTCTTTAACATTTAAACAATGAGTGAATTAGTGTGCAAAACTTTGCAGCAGTTCTAAAGCGATTTGTTTATGTCAAGTTCAAAATGCACACACAAACATTTCCAGGACAAAGAAAATCATCCATCTCTTGTATAACTGAATGATGTCTTTCATGGGGGAGAAAGAGAGAGAGTGAATAGGGTTAGGAATGCTGACAACCACCAAATGAAAGACAGACATTCCCTGCCAAAATGTGAAGTCTCATTATCCATGTAATCATTCAGTGATCTCCTTAACAACAACCTTGAATGTTTTCAGTCAAAATGATCGGTTAAATTTAATGCCTTTGCATAATAAAAAGGCTCTTCTATTACACTATTGGACATCTGTAAATGATCAGAGTAAATACAACTATTGACCTAGGATGCAAATTACTCTTACCTGGCATTATGTAAATACTACCACAAACTCACTAAATTATAATGCGAGCACAGGGTTGAGTTCAGGGTGACAGATCTGTCTTTAATATTTAAGTACTGTAGATCGATACAAACCAAAACTAGGCCAAACACAGAACAGAAACAGAAACAGCATTTAAATGTGTCATTCAAAATTCTACAAATCTCTAAACTACAAAAAAAGCCAAAAATAAAATCACATTACATTCGGCAAATGTAAGCACTGGTTTATTTAAGCCATCAGGAACACTTTTCTAGTAAATTTCACTGACTGCTACCACATGTGTTCGCTTCATAAACCCAATGCTCCTGCAAAAACCACATTCATTACCCAGAATCCACTGCATACAGTGTGACTGCAGACACAAATCAAGACCCCTTACAGCTGTCTCAAGGATACAGGCCTTTAACTGGTTACCCTAAAGTTCCGTATTAGAACATCCACAGACCTGGATCTGTGTTACTGCACTAAAATGTTTCATTTATTAGAACTGTTGATAGGACCCACCTCCTACTTTTTGACTGTTTGCAAATCAGTTGTGATCGTTGACCTTTCCAAAGCCTGTGGTTTTAGTTTCAACGTTTCAAACAGTTTTTTTTTTTGATACACCTGAACCTGCATTATGAACATTCAGAGAGGAGATGAATATAGTGTCCTGCCCCTTTTCTTTCTCCCATCTGCCACTTTTTTCCATCTCATCCTTACATAGTTTCTGGCTTTATTTGAGTAACAAATTAAGTTTATGTCAGTAATTTTGTTTTTTCTGTAGATATAAAGAAAGATGTGACGCCTGAAAACAATGTTAGTTTGCTTTGGACTGAACCTACCAGGAAGTTTGCAAAAGGAATACAAGTAAGAACAGGAAGAACAGTCAAAACTTCACTTATGCTTTAGAATTATTAATCATCATATAATTGTGTTGGCAGGTGATAAACAACTTAGAAGAGTAGGCAACTCAGCTTCTAAGACTCAAACCTTAACAAAAGACCAACGATCACAATTTAAAACAAAACCTTGTTTTCTATGGTATATGATAACAACATAATTCAATATGAGCTGGAACAGTTTTATATAAAGCATATTTGCAATATATTACTGTATCAGTTTGACCTTACTAACAATTCTGACACTATTTATCAGTATATGGTCAATGGTCTGTGTGAACAAAGTCAAGCTCCTCTAAGACAGAGAACACATGCCAGTGTAAAACTGTAAAATGTGATTTTATAGTTCTGTGAATTACTAAACAACAACATTTGTTGGGAGGGCTAAAATCCTGGAATCACAGAACTATTCCCTCAGGAGCAAATAAAAACATTCCTGTCATATCATGCAGAGTCTGTAAGGCAGCACAATTCACGCATTGTCCTGTAACACTGACAGCCTTTTGTCTGAAAGTCTTCTTTAACTGCTGAAGGCATGTATCCCTCTACTTTATTAGAGTCATTACAAAACCTAGACCTATGAGACTCTGGAACAAACTTACGGTCAAAAAGAACATGACACGAGGAAGAGTGGGTTTGTCTCTTGTGCCAAATCTCTCTAAAATGTTTAACATTGGCTGACTCAACACTGTTTAAGGAAAATAACAGAGGACTCAGAAACTGAGAACAGAAAGAGTGGGGAATATGGCAAGCCATTGTAACATTTATTCCTTAAAACTATTTTTGTGTTGCTATTTTTAAATTACTAGCAAGTAATCTAATAATGAATAATATCTCTGTCAGCTTCACTAGAGCTATTCATTAGGCTACATCACTATCCTCCCTTTGCTATTAATCACCAGTTAGTAGAAACTTAATAGACACTAAAATGCATTTCAATTGTTACAAAGATTTTAACTATAAAGTAGGCTTTCTGATGAGTCATTAATATATACACAGCATAAAAAGCTGTAACTTGTAAGATAATACATTTCACAAGTGATTCATAAATAAGTACTAGTATCCAATACATAATTACTGGTATAGGTACCAGCAACAATAAGAACATACTAGTCAGACATATATTTGCAATTTGTTACTAGAAGCAAAGGAATAATTCCTTTTCATTATCGAGTAGCAAAGTATCAGTACCTAGTGAACAGAATAGTTACTAGTGAAACAAATACTATTAGTCATAAATCACTATTGGACTGCTTACTAGTTATTTAAAAATAGCAAGTACTAGTTATATAAAAACAGATCATGTTTAATCTTAAGGAATAAATGTTAAATTGGCTTGCCACAAGTGAGTGTGTCTAGCTGTAGCTCTTCCACCTGCTCTGAATGATGGTGCTTTACAAAGTAAAATCACTAAAAAACATCACGACTCTCTCATTAAACCTCTCCAAAGTTACCATATCTAACTTGAATTGGTTGAAAACAAGTATGTAGTCGCAAAAAAGACTACACCGCTCGCCATTTAAAATCTACTGAACCAAACAGAGAATCAACTTTGCGCTCCTAGTTTGGAAACATCAGCTCAGGGGTTTAAACAGCGTCTCTCACCTTGTTGTAGTTGTAGTATCCCAGGCAGTGGGAAAAATCCAGGTTCTGTGGATCTCCAGGAATAGAATTCCCTCCGGCAGACGGATAAAATACATCCATGTTTTCTCTCGGCGAAGCGCTGCTCTATGAAAAGGGCGCAATTTTTTTTACTTGTCCTTCAACAATCCAGGCGCGATGAATGAGAGGGACGCGGTGAATAACGCGGGTTTAATGCAGCGCGGGGGGGACAGAGAAAGGGTAAAAGGGGTGTTTTAGGGAGTTTTAGTAATCCTCTTCTATAAGCAGTGGTCGCTGGCCATAGTTTTGGGATGTTGAAGAAGGTTTGGCGATGTTCAAACTGCTCCTGCGCTGCGAGGTTCAAGCATGCTTAGAGAAGAGCAACACAAAGAAAGCCGGCAAACAGCAACTCCGCTACACTGTTCTCGCTCAGATACACATTCACAGATACACTCAGCTGCTGGATTTAAACACAATGTTGTTCCCGCTCTCAGTGTTTCAAAGACGCCTCCATCAATCCACACTTTGCGTTTCAAATTAAGCGCTGCCGGTCAGTTGGGAGATCTGAACACACTTTAACCTCTCAAAGCTTGGCTAATTAAATGAAATGAAGCCCTCCAGACACATGGATAATACTGTCCGATGGCACCGTTAGTCCAAGAAACTTGGGAAGCGGTGTTTACATATTCATTACAGCGCTTGAGGGACTCTGAACAGCCAATGGTCTTCTGTTTACTTCAGCCAACATCAAGCTGTGATGGAGGAGTATGGGAGAGAGTGGGGCTCATTGCGACCACTCCCCGAACACCCATCGCCACTCCCCTAGCAGCCCCAGAAAGAAAACGTACATTACATGGATGTTCATTACATGGATGGACAACATATAGCCACTATAATCAAAGTAATCAATAATGAAAACTCATAATCAATTATAAAAAGTAAAACAAATTTTGTATATCATGGAGTTATTGTACATATGCCACTGTATGCTCTATGTATGAACTTGTATTTTATTTTTTATAAGTATTCTATATATATATATATATATATATTCACCATCTCATGTTCACTGTCTTTTGAGTTTGTAATCCTAAAACCTGGAAGAATTTGCATTTTGAGGCCATTGGTTTGTGATTAGTAAAGCAGAGTAACCTTTACCTGAAGAGACTTTCGTGTTTGTCTGATTTACCACAGACATTATTTTATTCGTATCAGAAAAACCCATAGGAGATTCCCGAGGGAACTCATGGTGAATTAGCCTTCTGAGTTGGCCTACAAATTGACGTCATGACTGTACAGTTCTATTAAATGTTTTCTCTTTGTTTGAAGCAGCGTTCATGATGATCTTCATTTCCATTTGCTCATCTTCATAAGCACTGACTCCAAAAGTCAACATCACAGAATCTCTTGTAAATCCCAACATAACGGACATTAAACACTAAGTCTCCTCCTTTTCTCATCTTGCTCAAAAACTCATTAAATATGCATGCTGGGAACTCAAAATCCTCTGTCCAGTTCCAGGCTCGAACGGGAACATGAAACTGCACTTTGATCTGAAGCAAGTAGATTAATTAAACCAAAACTGATTATGAATTACAATAATGACATAACAAAACAATTGTATTGGGTCATATTAAGTATAAACAGTTAAGTAAATACAACCCATATGCACTTTCTTTCAGTGCAATTCAGCAGAATTCAAAAGGGGCAGAAGGTGTTTGAACAGAATATCCTAGGCACATTATTTGCATGTGAATAAGCAGCTTTCTGTTCAGCTCATGCCGTGATCTTTTTATGGGTATAAGCAATGCTTTATGAAAAAAAGTAGTGTACATTAGTAATGTACTGTAGTTCTTACCAAATGCAAGGTGACTGGGGCAATTGGAAACAGAGAGGAAGTGAAAGACCTGTCATATGTTCCTGTAGCCAAATCAAACATGTTTTGTTGAAGCAGCTGGCTACCATTCCCAATTATGACCACCAGGGGCTACAGACTGTACACTGGAGAGAATTAGAACAATAATCTGAATGTTTTAAAAGTTTCTCTCTCTCTCTCTCTCTCTCTCTCTCTCTCTCTCTCTCTCTCTCTCTCTCTCTCATTTATCACATTGAAGCTGCCATTAGACTTGCAATATGGATTTACAACATTCATAAACTGATACAATGCAATGCCAAAAATAAATGAAGTTTGATGATTGGGAAATAATTCAGTTTTGTGCAGTAGGCCAAATTGTAAGGGGAATGCTGTCATATGCAGTGTCACAAATAAAACAAAAACCTTTAATTTTTTTATACAATTCAAACAATCTGAAAGGTTACTTGCTTTTTTTCTTGAAAATGCCATGCATAGTGCATTATGGGCTGGGGTGAGTTCTGTAATCCCATGGGTTTGAATCAGAGAGCTATAGATGAAAGTAACTCCACCAGCAAAACAGAGGCTCAGCTGGAAGGTAAGTGGCAATCATGATTGCATTTGCATTCACAGTGTTCCCTCCTGCAATGCACAATCCTATATTATGCAACAACAACCAAAAATTTAATTAAGATGAGTTTTCACATTTCAAATTATCTACAAGGCCCAAGGATTTTAAAAAAGGGAAAGAAATGCATGCAGTATATGCACATTATATGCATATCATTCCTTCTTCTTTCTCCCTCTCAGACAGACACTCATACAATAAACATGCACATGCATGAACAGACAGACAAACACACAGGCGTGCATGTTATCTACACACACACACACACTGACGATCAGATAAGGAGGGTGTTCCACATTCCACGTTGTTGTTATTACGTTTGATACGTGTGGTGATGAATGCGCCCAATCTGATGTGTGCAGGATCATCTTTGATTCTCTGTTATTATTTATTTGTGTGTGTAATGTTGTTTGCCCATGTGGCAGGAGGGAAACTGAATTAATTTCCTTTCTGTGGGTTTGGTGTCAGCGTCTGAGCACAGATGAATTATGCCGCACTCACAGTTCATGTCATTTCCTCTACACCAGGCAACATTGTCACCATTTGGTAACCTGAAAACAAATTATCCCACTCTGGCACAAGTTCAAATTCAATTATAGCAGCCCACAGTAATTATGTGGAGGTATAAAAGAATAATAAATGCAAAATAATTAATTAACCTAATAATCTTTATTTATGCTCCCCTCATATTAAGCCTGTGATCTCTCCATTGTGGCGATGTGCTCTAAATTAGACTGAACAGCTGTGGATGTTGAAGAAGAGGCATCAGTGGCATCAATAATATTCATACACATCAATTATCCTGTGCTTATTATAAAACAAGGCCAAAGACTTCACATAATGCAAATATTTTAGCTGCATTTCTATATAGGCCAACCTAATATATGATGTGATAATGACACCTTATATGTGTCCTTTCACAATAGATACAATTTAATCATGTACATATATTGCCTTGTGATTTATCTTATAGCAGCCTACACATCGTTTTGCATTTGTTAAAAATGACTCTTGTCTTCTGGGCCTCGGACCTGTGGCCCACAGCATTACTTTTCCACCCAGAGCTCCAAATTATTCTCTGCTATGAATCTAAAGAAAAGCGTCTTCTGCTGTGACCTTGGCAAACTGACAAATCAGCTTTGCTCCACTGTGTATAGAACAGATACTCAAGATTCAACCACAGTCTTCTTAGAGATCAAGCTTTTTTCCAATTATACATGGATTCATATACAGCAGTAATATTCTCAGGCTGTTGGGTCTGTGCGATTGGCTTGGCCTTCAGTCTTCATTATCAGACACTGAGGTCTTTGATCTCTCCCCCCTTTGTAATGCAATAAAGTCGAATTGCCATTGAATAAAGTGTTTGACTCGTGTCACATGTCCATAAGCCCTTCAGAAGAGGAGTCTGATACATTTTTGATCATCAATGCAGTCATATAACCAAAGGCAGGGTCTTAAATATTTACCATGTTTATTTTATAAGGGCACACTGCAGAATTGAATATTAAATTATGTATCTGATTTTTGAGTGTTTCTATCTCTAAACTGATGCATTTGAATCTTAAAAGAATAACAAAGATACACTGGATCAGAGGAGGATAAAGTTACTCTACCTTTTACAAATGTTGTTTTCACGAGATTTGATTCTCTACCACCCTCACCCCCTCCCTTCTACATCATGGCTGATACTGCAGTATGCAGTGTGGATATGCTGTCTTTGCATTTTACGTAGAGCCCTCAGGGACTATTACAGCATTCAGTAATGATGAGAGAGATAAAAGATAAAAGTGCTTTCTTTTTCTCACTACCTATCACAATCTATCTTTCTCTCTCACTCTCTTTCTCTGCCATTACAATGTTGTATTTTGCACTGTTGAAATGTACTGGGTAATAATTTGCTGCAATGTTGTCATCTGTGCTGGGATATGGTCATACATAAAAGAGATCTCATATGGATTGAAGAATTAGTTGTGTTTTCTCACTCAAATACAGATCTACAAAATAAGGCAACACTCATTAAAAATGTTCATGCCATTACTTATAACGAACAAGGTGTAAAAAAAAAAAAAAAAAAACATTAAACGCTGTTTCTGTCAGGGTTATGTTTGATCTATTTAAGATTGAGTTGGTTTTCTGTCCCTGGCCCCCCTTCCTTTTTTTGCTGCAACCAGCACGTGATAGTTAAATTACAAAGTATACATTTTAAAAAGGATTTAAGTAAATTGCTTACCACTAGACCTAGCAAATAAAACTGGTACAGTAGTTTGAATTAAGAGTAAACAAATGTATGTTTTCAGATTCTGTTGGATTAACAAAGTGTAGCGACGCTGATAGGAGCGTGAAAATAGTTAAACTATTTTTAAAAGTATTGTAACTGTTACTTTTTTCAAAAAGTAGTTACTTTTTCACAACCAATTTCTACATTGCTGGAAATAATCAAACACACTAACCTTCTCATATGTAGTGCTAGTGCCAGAAGTCTGATTCATACAGTGAATTTGTTTATCTGAGCCAGTCCTCTGTCTCATATAGTTATAAAGTCCGAGTCATACTAGTGAATCGATTTATTCTAAATGGTCCACCCTCATATTTAACATTGGAAAGTCTGATTCAAGTGAATTGGTTCGTTTGGGCAATTCATGTAAATGAACAGATTAACCAATTCAAGGTCTTGGACTATGTATGTTTTTGTTATGGAAATGTGGGTGTTACTTGCTCAGGACAGATATTTTCGTACAAATTGAGACAGTTTGGTCCTCAAAAACCATTACGTTTACAGCAAAATACAGCTCTGAATAAATGACTATATCACAGGCTGTTCATTGTAATATTCATTCAAATATTGCATAAGTTATAGTTATAGTTTTTGGAAAGAGATGTGGTATTCTGTTGACCATCATAAATAGTAAATTATTGCCCATTTCTAAGGGGCTGTTTACACGACACTGTTATCAACTGAAAACTTTTTATGCGTTTTTGCCATTCATTTACACGACAACAGCGCTTTGGAGGCCTGAAAACGCATGCAAAACTTTTGAAAACGGGTTTCAAAGTGCAAGTTTTTTAAAAGAGACCATTATCGTCTCTGTGTAAAACAACAAAAACGCGAATCGGTGAAAACGGTGACATCATGTGCATGCGTATTTAGTACTAAAGGCATGTGCGATTGGCGCGAGGCTGTTCTGTAAAAGAATGTGTATGTGCGCAGGCGCGCACACAGTCTGCTCCGGTCCAGAGACACGATAGCACAGAGCAGGTCATATGTGCGAGTCGGCGCAGACCACAAAACGCATCAGACCCATTTGAAACATCTTTAAATCAGCAACAAGGTTGATTTCAAAAATGTATCTGGCATCGTGACAGACATGGTCACTGACGTATAGAAAAGCGCAATACATTCTTCAGAATTAACGGTGTATATCAATATTACGTGACAGCGCTAACTGTTGGCCTGGCATGCATAATACAGTGTTTTTAGTCTTTTCCGCGGATCGGTGTGAACGGGGATCGTTTTGATAACGTTGTCATCAGTGCAAAGAAAAACGTTTCCATTTTTAGTACATCGTTGTCGTGTAAACGTACCCTTAGATAAACGCCCTGAGACTTCAGCTCACCTACTGACACACGAGGAGTCATTACCACACCACTGGTAATTACTTAATTAGTAATCTACTTATCTCCTAATTTCAGTTAAACACTGTCTTATAAAATGTGTATGTCACCCTACTCTAAAATGTCACTGTAATTATCTAACATCAATTAGAGCAAAGAAACTTTCTTGGTCCAAAAATGTACAGGAAGTAAAACATGGTCTGTGGCAACATTAGTCTGATGAGCAATTAGTGTGTGGCTTTGATGAATTTGAGGGATAGAGCGTTATATTATTCTCAATTAAAACCTGTCCTCCACAGCATTACTCATTTTAACGCTCCTCGTTCATACTAATTAGCAGGAGCCTTCATTGCCTCTCAGCTGAGAGGACATTTCAATATCCCATTAAAGCATAAGCAGATAGTGGCGTGATTGACACACTGTGAAAGTTGGGAAGTAATTACATTATATGCCTCAGTGTGCCTTTCTATCAGCATATAATGACATGTTTCATTCTGCCATGACTTTATTTCTCTCTGTTGCATTTAACTTGGATTTCATCCGTTTCTTCTTCTTGTGTATGTGATATTGTAATAAGAAGTGAATTTAGACAGACAGAAAGATAGATAGATAGATAGATAGATAGATAGATAGATAGATAGATAGATAGATAGATAGATAGATAGATAGATAGATAGATAGATAGATAGATAGATAGATAGATAGATAGACAGACAGACAGACAGACAGATAGATAGATCGATCGATAGATAGGCTTTTTGCTTTCAAAAATATTTGTTTGTGTGTGTGTGTGTGTGTGTGTGTGTGTTTACACTAGTCTTGGCTCTAAGTGTTTTTGGAAATCCCATCAGATAAGACAGGAAATGGGAATGTGAGATGTGGCAGTATTTAGGTTAGCACAGTGAATAAACAGTAGAAGAAGCGGAAGTAGGAATGTGAATTCTGTTGCCCCATAAACATGTCATAAATCCTTTCAAATGACCTTGTATTTATTTTACACTGCAGCCTCACTGTGCAGGGCTGTGAGAACTGGGCCAGTGCTCAGAAAGCATTGCAGTCAGTGATGCTCATGATCTACTCAAGAGGAATATTTGGCTCTTACAGATCACATTTACTATCAATCAAAAGGCAAAAGTGATCTCTCATTAGTCTTCTTCTGAAATGACAGACCCTGGCTTCCATAGTTCAACCACAAGTGTTTCATTGATTAAAAACAGGGCTAATTTAGCACACATTATCAGCAATGAAATCTTGGCCTTATGAATGTAAGATGCATTAATATAAATTAATCTGTGAAAAATAACAGTGTTAATAGTGTTAATAAAAATAACACTTCCTACAGCTGTCTCTGACCTGAATGTCAGATGGGCAGTAAAATGTAAAAACTGAAAATGTGTCCTGCATGAATCTGACATACACACACACACACACACACACACACACACACACACACACACACACACACACACACACACACACACACACACACACACACACACACACACACATGTTGGGTTTTCATGTTTTATGGGGACTTTCCATAGACATAATGGTTTTTATACTGTATAAACTGTACATTCTATCCCCCTACACTACCCCTACCCCTAAACCTACCCATCACAGGAAACGTTCTGCATTTTTACATTTTCAAAAAACATCACTTAGTATGAATTATAAGATGTTTTCCTCATGGGGACCAAAAAATGTCCCCACAAGGACAAGGATTTTGGATATTGCCATCTTTGTGGGGACATTTTGTCCCCATAACGTAGGGTTTACCAGGCCACACACACACACACACACACACACACACACACACACACGCCACAGACTCACTAATGTAAAATAATAATCTGTAAACTCATATTTTAAGTGCCATTGAATTCACCACTCTCAGCAATTTGCACATTCCATAGCTTAACCCTTAAACAGGCACGACTGGAAAATGATCAGCAAAAAATCATTTCATGTCACTTCTTATTTCATCTGGACTTAAGTAAAACATATCCAAAGGAATTTTTTTAATATTTGATGTAGTTTTGATTTTATGAGTTGTAACTCCCAGTTCACATTGCCTGTTTAGGGTATAAAAAAAAGGATTATCCACAGTATTGACAATGAATGGTATTCACATGTAAAACTGATATTATTACTTTTTGTTGACTACATCTTTGCATTTTTAACTACTTGCAGAGAATTTTTTTATTTTATTTTTATTTTATTGCAATTCTGCAGGAAGGTAGCCGTCCAGGAGCAGGGTTGGACACCCCTGTTCTACCATAAAATGAGTGTGTGAAACTCTGCAAGAAAATATCTAGTTGAAAATGCAAAGCTGTAGTCAACAAAAAGTAATAATATCAGTTTTACATGTGAATATTAACATTTGCACATTTTTTTAACTCAAACTACATAAATTGAGAAGGGGGACTGTGTACAGTGGGCCCAGAGGCCTGGAGGGCCTATAAGGGTCTTCCCTAAGGGCCCCGGTCCTGGAACGAGATTTCTACTGAAACATCCCACCACCCACAACTGACCCCTCACTCGTCACCCCGGAATTCACAATAATGCAATGACCAGTACTGGGAGCCCAGTTTACCTTGAAACACCATTCATTGTCAATACTGTGGATAATCCTTTTTTTATACCCTAAACAGGCAACGTGAACTGGGAGTTACATACTTTTCAAAATGCAGTAAATAACAGCATGAGCAACATATAACTTAATTTTCTTTTTCAACATCTTAAGACAATGTTCACAATTAATATTAGCAGTTGTTTTGCATTTTTTTCTAAAAAAAAGTAAGATTAATATATACAAACCCGATTCCAAAAAAGTTGGGACACTGTACAAATTGTGAATAAAAAAGGAATGCAATAATTTACAAATCTCATAAACTTATATTTTATTCACAATAGAATATAGATAACATATCAAATGTTGAAAGTGAGACATTTTAAAATGTCATGCCAAATATTGGCTCATTTTGAAATTCATGAGAGCTACACATTCCAAAAAAGTTGGGACAGGTAGCAATAAGAGGCCGGAAAAAATAAATGTACATATAAGGAACAGTTGGAGGACCAATTTGCAACTTATTAGGTCAATTGGCAACATGATTGGGTATAAAAAGAGCCTCTCAGAGTGGCAGTGTCTCTCAGAAGTCAAGATGGGCAAAGGATCACCAATTCCCCCAATGCTGCAGCGAAAAATAGTGGAGCAATATCAGAAAGGAGTTTCTCAGAGAAAAATTGCAAAGAGTTTGAAGTTATCATCATCTACAGTGCATAATATCATCCAAAGATTCAGAGAATCTGGAACAATCTCTGTGCGTAAGGGTCAAGGCTGGAAAACCATACTGGATGCCTGTGATCTTCGGGCCCTTAGACGGCACTGCATCACATACAGGAATGCTACTGTAATGGAAATCACAACATGGGCTCAGGAATACTTCCAGAAAACATTGTCGGTGAACACAATCCACCGTGCCATTCGCCGTTGCCGGCTAAAACTCTATAGGTCAAAAAAGAAGCTATATCTAAACATGATCCAGAAGCGCAGGCGTTTTCTCTGGGCCAAGGCTCATTTAAAATGGACTGTGGCAAAGTGGAAAACTGTTCTGTGGTCAGACGAATCAAAATGTGAAGTTCTTTTTGGAAAACTGGGACGCCATGTCATCTGGACTAAAGAGGACAAGGACAACCCAAGTTGTTATCAGCGCTCAGTTCAGAAGCCTGCATCTCTGATGGTATGGGGTTGCATGAGTGCGTGTGGCATGGGCAGCTTACACATCTGGAAAGGCACCATCAATGCTGAAAGGTATATCCAAGTTCTAGAACAACATATGCTCCCATCCAGACGTCGTCTCTTTCAGGGAAGACCTTGCATTTTCCAACATGACAATGCCAGACCACATACTGCATCAATTACAACATCATGGCTGCGTAGAAGAAGGATCCGGGTACTGAAATGGCCAGCCTGCAGTCCAGATCTTTCACCCATAGAAAACATTTGGCGCATCATAAAGAGGAAGATGCGACAAAGAAGACCTAAGACAGTTGAGCAACTAGAAGCCTGTATTAGACAAGAATGGGACAACATTCCTATTCCTAAACTTGAGCAACTTGTCTCCTCAGTCCCCAGACGTTTGCAGACTGTTATAAAAAAGAGGGGATGCCACACAGTGGTAAACATGGCCTTGTCCCAACTTTTTTGAGATGTGTTGATGCCATGAAATTTAAAATCAACTTATTTTTCCCTTAAAATGATACATTTTCTCAGTTTAAACATTTGATATGTCATCTATGTTGTATTCTGAATAAAATATTGAAATTTGAAACTTCCACATCATTGCATTCTGTTTTTATTCACAATTTGTACAGTGTCCCAACTTTTTTGGAATCGGGTTTGTATTTACTTATCACAAAATCTGAATGTCCTGCACCAATGGTGCCCATGTTGGGTTTAGGTCAGGCTGACTAATTGATCAGAAAACTTGAAACAAATCATGTGACCAGCATACTCAAGACAGACCAGGCTATGATAAATGATAAAAGGATTTGATAAAAACATCTTTCTTATGCCCCAAACAAGACACTAAAAAGTATGTAACTCGTGGCTCACGTTGCCTGTTTTAGGGTTAATGTGACATGATGTCATTACATTGAAGTTCTGTTGAAATAATGTTGAAATTATGTATGCAAATCTTCTTATTGTAAATATATAAATCTGAAGATAGGAACACACAATGCAGCATGTCCACCCATGTGTAAAATAAGAAAAGAGACTAAAATTAACCATGTCCCAGGGTAGGACCAAAAATAACATATGGTAACTGGTACCTTTGGAAATCATTTTTTATGACACTATTTGGCCACGAGTTTTAAAAACAAATATGGTACAAAAAGGTAACAGGCCACCGGGATGATCTGATCTAAATATAAACACAGTGGTAACACTTTAGAATACTGTTCCGTCATTAATGAATAACTACACAGGAACAAATGAGTAATGCACTATTAACATTCTAGTAATTACTATTAACTAACAATAAACTCTGATTAACGAATTAGTCAGTAATAGCGCTCAGTTGAATGTGGTAGTTCACTATTAGCTAATCAATAACTACTATTTTTTCATACCTCCCAGACTACTAAGAACTACTACTGTATATACAAGTTCATAATTAATGTGAATAATGTGTAATGTATAATTAATTCCACAGTGAAGATTATGGTAACCTAAAGTATTACCAATAATAATTATTTCGATCAGTATTCTAAAGTGAAAAGCATGATAACTGCTTAATATTGACTGAAGTCATTGTAAACTTTTGAGGTTTTTATAAGGTTTTGGATAGTAATGACTCAAGTGTTACTACATCCTTCTAATGGAGTTACTAATTATTTGGATCAATTTTCTAAAGTGAAGATCATGCTAATCCACTAGTAATGACTCAAGTGTTACCAAATCCATCGGAAGGAATTACTATCCAAAACCTTACAAAAACCCTTAAAAGCTTACAATGATTTCAGTTACTAATAGAGAGTTAGCATGTTTTTCACTTTAGAATACTGATCCAAATAATTAGTAATTTCTTCTAAAGGATTTGGGTGGGTTACTAGTGGGTTACTAGTGGGTTACCATTACCTTCACTTTAGAATTAATTATAAATTATGCATTATTCACATTAATTATGAACTTGTATATACAGCAGTAGTTCTTAGTAGTCCTCTGGGAGGTATGAAAAAATAGTAGTTATTGATTAGCTAATAGTGATTAGCACTGTTACTTACTAATTCGTTAATCAGAGTTTCTTGTTAGTTAATAGTAGTTACTAGAGTGTTAATATTGCGTTACTCATTTGTTCCTGTGTAGTTATTCATTAATGACGAAACAGTATTCTAAAGTGTTACCAACACAGTTTGCAAATAATTCATACTATGTGATTTACTTCTAGAGGACAACCTCAAACATTTAATTTTCTTGAGTCTTTATATGTCTTGAAGAGAGAGCGGGTTAGAAACAGTGATTACCTTCAGCTGGATGTTAGCCAAGATTCAGAAAGAGAACCTCCCTCTCTCTTTTCTCTACTCTCTCTCTCTCTCTCTCTCTCTCTCTCTCTCTCTCTCTCTCTCTCTCTCTCATACACAAACTCTTTCTTTTTCAAACATTTTCCTTCATTCACTCAGTTCTTAAAACCAAACTTTACTTTTTCTTCTACTGTGTTGTTGCATGGTAGCAATTATTCAGTCCTAAGAAGTGGTTCTGGTGTTCAAAACCTCTGTAACAGTTCTGTCACACCCCCACCAAATAATAAGTAGCAGAAATGAACAAATCCTAAAGCTTGTATGTTACTGGCCAAGTGCCAGGAAGTGCTGTCAGCCTGTGGATCTGCAGTAAAACCAGCACTGAGATTATTTTCTGTGAAAACAGACCTCCACATATGGTGCCATACTGGCAAACCACTGCCAGACTACATTCTATAATATTCTTTCTTTCTTTCTTTCTTTCTTTCTTTCTTTCTTTCTTTCTTTCTTTCTTTCTTTCTTTCTTTCTAGCACTTAAGGGAATATAAATTCTCTGTCCTGTGCTCCACTTGGTGTGTCTCTCTTGTGAAATGGTCCTACAATCTGCTCTAGATCTCATTTAGTCCACTGTTCCACTTTGTGGTTGGAGCATAACTATGTATTTGCAGGTTGCTATTTTTAAATTTACAGCACTGAATGCTGTTGTCTCATACCAAGAGACTGCAAGTAACGTTTGTGTACACACACACACACACACACACACACACACACACACACACACACACACACACACACACACACACACACATATAATCACACATATTATGGTGTATCAATGCAGTCCTCTCTTACCACACTTTAAAAGCTTCTCACAAATAGATAGTTATTTATTCTGATAGTTCAAGGCTGCGGACTGAAGAGCCGTAGGGGGAAAGAAAAAACAAAACACAATACAGAGGGAAAGAAAAAGAAGGGAGAGGTAGGAAAACAAATCCGCAGGATAGGGCTCTGTCTCTTTCACTGCCACTGGCACAGAATACCTGTGTTCAGAGTTATTTAGAGTGATCAGGTGCAGCGAGGTGGGTCGGCGCTGGTGCACACAGACACATGTTTCTGCGCAGTTTGACATAATTGCCATTCTCTCTCCCATTTGGCATCTCAGTAACATCAGTCAGACAGAAGCAGGCCTGTCACAACTGTCTGACTGCAGGGAGGAGAAAGAGAGCGGGAGAGAGAGGGAAGTCAGATAAGGAAGAGAAAGAGAGCTAGGAGATATTACATTGTGGAGTGCAAGGCACTCACCCAAAATAAACAAAAAGAGATCCAGGACAAAATTAAACATTTAATACAATTAATATCAGTTAAAAAGACCTATGTCTGCAGGTTTCACAAGTTCTTTTAAATTTAGTGAGATAAAGGTAAAAATATTTGAATAAAGAAACATTTTTGCTGTCCATAACCGGACTCTAGCTCTATTGTCATTAACAAAAAATAAAATGAACTAAAATGAAACTAAAAATTAAAATAAAATAAAGGTCACACTTTAGATTAGGGTCCAATTCTCACTATTAACTAACTATTAACTACGACTTTTTCCTCAGTAAACTCCTAATTACAGCTTATTAAAAGTTAGCAAGGTAGTTGTTAAGTTTAGGTATTGGATATGATTAAGGGATGTAGAATATTGTCATGCAGAATAAAGCATTAATATGTGCTTTATAAGTACTAATAAACAGCCAATATCCTAATATGCATGCTAATAAGCAACTAGTTAATAGTAAGAATTGGACCCTAAACTAAATTGTTACCCAAAATAAATCATTTTCATGAAACCACAATTAAATAAAAGAAAAGAAAAAGAAAAGGGCCACAAATTATTTTTAGATACAGAATATATTGTAAAGATATTTAATTGTATAACCATTAAAAATGCATTAAACATGAAAATGGCATTATATGAGTAATTTAATGCAGAATTATCAGTTTACACGTTAACTCTACAGCAGCACAAATTGACTAAAACTAAAATAAAAACTATGAAATGATGGAAAATACACTCAAACTAACAGTCATATAGTGTTAATGAAAAATAAAACTATACAGCCTAACCTTGGTGGGTCACTTGGAGCGATGTAAGCAAACATTTATATGGTTTGGTTGTGATTGGCAGGATTAGATGAACATGCTCCTCTTGAACTTTCATTCAGATGTCAATGTATTATACATAACTTCTTAAAGATATGGTTTACATATTTTGGAGAGGTTATATTTATCAATTAATACTCCATTTAATGCAAATGTAATTTTCATGTTCACTGTGATTAACATTGATTTAGAAAGAATGTCTGTTTGGAAACAATATTTCAGCATCTGAAAGGAAAGGAAAAAGTGAGAAGTGCGTGGGCTTTTAGAATTGAGAAAATTCAATGTGACATGCTGAGAATGAATTGCTCAGTCAAGCTGAAATATCCCTCATTCTAATGGCTTGGGACAGTTATTGGTTTACTCTCTCTGTCCATATCTCCATTTACTCTCTCTCTGCCTTTCTATGTCTCTCATGTTTTTTTTTTTCAACAATAGTTTCTTATAAAAGATTGACTGTACTCTTAATTAATTCGAAACCTTGTGCATTTCATACTACACATGCTATTGAAATAGCTAAACACCCTTAAAATAGGCCTACTCTTAATCCAGATCAGCACTATTCACACAGCAGATTATATCATAAAATAAATATCTAAGAGTTCTATTACGCTGCTGCTGTGTCCATTATATATGAAGAGACTAACTTGCCTGGGGATGAGAAAGAAAGAGCCATTACCCTGTGTACAGAATTGCTCGATCAGATTTCTAGACTGCTGATCTAAAGGTTAACAAGCTGATAAATTCAGAGAGAGAAGCAGAACACATTTGAAATACTTGAGTATTGCAAATGAAGGCGATATTATTGCAGTTGCACCCTACTGAATCATTAGTACATGATTCAGCATTATGAAGGCTGTAATGACAGGTCTGAACAGCAAGTAAAACATCTAATTTCTGACCGCATTTGCCGATTTCATAAACAAAATTTCTTCTTGTCCTGCACTGCAGCATAAACTATTTCTTTTATGAGGTGCAGAACTTTAGAGAAGCATTTTTGGATATGAGCTATGACTTTGAAATCTAAGAATGTGGCAGTAAAAAATAAGGTCGTAAAACATGGCTAAGAGAAGCTGAAATAATGCCCTTAGAAAATGTAATGATGAATGTAATGCTCATTGTTTCACCAGCACGCACACATACTTACACAATTCCTGGAATTCATGCAGGAAACCAAAATAGTAAAATTGCACCCGGGGGTTTGTCCACTGCCTCTGTGCAGGAGTGTGTGTGTGTGTGTGTGTGTGTGTGTGTGTGTGTGCTTATTATTCAGCTAGTTTGTTTCTTGTGTATACCTTACTTTAAAACCAGTGTATGTCAATGAAAATGTGGCAAAACATCAAATGTTATATGATAATTGGAGGTTTATGCTGAATGAGTCTAGTTTTAGAAGCCAGCCTTTACATTGCTGTGCTTTCATACCCTGGCATCACTGCTAATCATGCTAACATGCTTTGATGCCTAAGAACAACACACAATATAATGCCCACTAAGCCCAGGGAAAGACACACACACCCACATTTTTACACACTCACACACACACATTTACATACACACACAAAGAAACAGACAGATAGAGAGAGAGAGATAGAGAGACCAGTAGCACTTACACCCCATTAGCAAAATCTCCCTCTTTTTGGCTGAGACAGAAAAAAAGGTGCATGCATAAATTTTACACATTTATTTCCATGGTAACCATTCACCGTGTCATTCACATGTCAAAGTGAATCAGAGGAGATTAGGGGCATTCTCTCTCTCTCTTTCTCTCTTTTTTCCTTCCTTCACGTTCACACATATACACAATCTTTTACACGGGGTTAATGGAGAGAACTACATAACAAATAGCAGCCACAGTTTAAAAAAAAAATGACCTGAGAAGCTAAAAAATAGCATTTCAGAATGGCAATTCAGATATTCAAAAAGATTTCTGTCTTATTCATATTTTTCACAAATTCATGCATATATATATATAATTGAAATATACTGGTTTTATTACTATAGCTCATGGAGACAACAACTGATCTCTATTGCTGATATTTACCATTATTAGGGCTGTAATTAGTGCTAAAGTCTGCTGCAGACATTGCCAGGTATGGTAATAGTGATGTGACTGGTGGGGTGCGATGGGAGGGTGGTCATCTTTGACTTTCAAACAGACCTCATTCATCTTACTCAATGTTCCCTAAAGACTCGTCCTCTCTCTCATACACCTCTTCTAGACAGTTTGAGGCTCTACACTGTGAGGCTGAAAGAATTGCAAAATGAAAAACAGACTTTCCATCAGACGTCTCAGGGATTGCTGCAGAAGCAAAGAGACACATAATTTATCATGATCCTGCCATCAAAACGGATCACAAAGTCCTTCATGCTGTTATAGCAAATACCATAAAATGATTTCTTTGGTGAGGATATGAATAGTCTTTCTATTTGTGCTTGTATTTGATGTGCTGTCAACCCTGGGCTTTAGATAGGGTCAAGGAAGTAAAAACAACCACAAAGACGCATATGTGTACACATTAGAAATGCACATATATTAATATTCTGGCCAACATAATAATGTTATGGCTGATAACTGATAAATGGCCAATATTAAGTTATACACTATTTTGTCTAAGTTAATAAAACTAAACAGTAAAACTAAAATCAATAATTTTAAGTTGTGAGTGAATTTAAACATTACAACATTATAATGTACAGTATGAACAATATATTTTATTTTCTAAAGATTACATTTAACAGTGTTATTAATTAAACTATTAGTTTTTTTTTTATATTAACTTTAAAGGTGCAGTATGTAATATTTATGAGGATCTATTGACAGAAATGCAACATAATATACATAACTATGTTTTCAGTGGAGTATAAAGACCTTACACAATGAACCGTTATGTTTTTATTACCTTAGAATGAGGCATTTCTATCTACATACACCGTGGGTCCCCTTACAGTGAAATCGCCATTTTGCGCCGTCATGTTTCTACAGTAACCCTAAACGGACAAACTGCTCTACAGAGCACTATATACTCTCTGCTGTCTTAGACAACATCTTTGTCCTGTGTCGGCCACCGTAGCTTCTCTATGTGCTTCGAAAGGGAAGGGTGAGTGGTGGGGGGTTGCAATTCGCAACCTCACCACTAGATACCACTAAAATTTACACAGTGCACCTTTAAATGTTAGATGATGGCAAAGGTAATCTAAATTTACAAATAGAGGAAATGAGCCTGAGCAATTAAATATCCAGTACTGGCCATGGCCAATATAGATAATATGGATAACATTAAAGCAAAAAGTCTTGGGTGATGTCCAATAAAGTACCAATGTACTGTGCATCCCTTGTACAAATTATTGCCAGGTCATCTTCACCTGTCAGCCTATTTTCAACTCTGGCTTATCAATAGTATCCTACAAATGTACAAACAGTAACCTATGCCATATTCCTAATCAGAATAGCTATGGATCAGCTATGAATTGCACTCAAAAGAGGCAAGATGGTGTGCAGATACACACACCTCATTCTAAACACACACACCAATTCCTCAATGCATGTATTCCCTCTGATACATACAGACTGCGGTCTTTCTGAGCCTGCATGGAGTTCAATCAATACACATCAGCTGGAATATATGATACTGTGGCTTGTATAAATCCAGACTGTTGTCATTTCACACTATTTCCTTTTGATTTAGCCTCCACAGCTGCCTAATTGAATGGACAAATGCATAATCCAAGCATGTAGTGCTAGTCAATACTGAGAAGAACAGTCAGGAACGGACAATTTAATAATTAATTTGCTCACAGAGTCAAATTAAACCTTGTAAAGCACTATCAACATGGAAACATTTTATGGTAACACTTCACAATAAGGTTCAAATTATTTACATTAGTTAATGCGTTATGTGCCATTAACTAAAAGACTATAATTTGTTGTACTGTATTTAGACTGTATTTAATGTTAATTTATAAATATATTGGTAGCACTTTACAATAAGGTTTAATTTGTTAATATTAGTTAACTACTTTCGTTAACATCAACTGACAATGAACAATACAGCATTTACTAATCTTAATGTTCATTTCACCATTTACTACTACATTTTTAAGGTCAAAAGTTGTATTTGTTAACGTACACCTTTAGTTAATGCACTGTGAACTAACATGAATATGAAGGTTTTTATTAAAGTTATGTCGTGGTTGGTGGCTGTAATGAAGCACACAACGAAGGAGATACTGATGTTTAATCTAATAAAAAACACAAGAATAACTTGGAGAAATCGCAAACATGTTACACATAGACATTAACAATACAGGAAAAGGAAGGCACTGAAACAGAGGGCTTAAATACACAGCAGACAAAGGGAGAGACTAGTTAATTAATGAGACACAACTGAACAGAACACTCAAATCAATCAGTAACTATGGTGACAAACAGACAGGGAATGAGGATGACAGAACTAATTAACAAGCTAGAAAACTGACCATGAAACTAAAACAGAAAACAAGACATGAAAGCTAAGCAAAAGCAAACTCTAAACATGAACAAACAAATTCAAAACGTGATAGTTCCCCCACCCGGAAGGTGCAGACTCAGGGACTGCAGCCGACACTGAAGCGGCCTCAGGGGCTGGAGACGACACTGGAGCGGACTCAGGGACTGGAGCCGACACCGGAGCGGACTCAAGGGCCGGAGCCGACACTGGAGCAGACTCAGGGGCCGGAGCCGACACTGGAGCGGACTCAGGGGCTGGAGCCGACACTAGAGTGGACTAAACAGAACTCTCAAATCATTCAGTAACTATGGTGACAAACAGGCAGAGAATGAGGATGAAAGAACTAATTAACAAGCTAGAAAACTGACCATGAAACTAAAACAGAAAACAAGACATGAAAGCCGAACAAAAGCAAACTCTAAACATGAACTCATGATTTGTGCAGCAGTTAGAGCTGCACAAATCACGAGATCATGATTCTCCCTCGATTCTGAATAAATAACTAAACAAAATAACTTGTAATTTACTAGTGGTTCTGACAAAATGTTAATTGCTGCAGTCTATTTAAAAATGAATTAATTGATTTGAATGAATTTAAAAAAAAATCGTTTTGAAAGAATGATTCAATGACTCATAAAGACTTAACTTGATGAATCAGCGTTTTTGAACAAATCTCTTGAATGAATGATTCAATGACAAATTAATTTTTAACAGTCACTTGTTGCCACCTACTGGTGTAACAATGTAATTGATACAATCTTTATTTGAAGCATCACGTTACTTTCAAAAGGTGATTTACTCTATTTTGATCGTAACCAAAGATATCAGTGTTTATATCCGAACTATAAACTTTTATCACTTCTGTGATAATTTGAATGATTATAAGACAGAAATAACGATACTGTTTGGTTGAAAAGACTGTGAAGCTGTTTCATGCCTACATGACAACTGCTCTCTCTGACTCCACGGCACCGTCAACACAGATCGGAATCGGTGTGATCAAACTTGTCGAAGGTTTAATAACTGAATCGTTGTCATTCAGGATTAGGATTGGGTGGGTGTTTGAATCAAGATCGCCATCTTTTAATGATTAATTGTGCAGCTCTTTTAACTAACATTAATAATGGTTAATAAATGCTGTAAAATAAATTGTTAGTTTATGATAGTTAATGCATTAACTAATGTTAACTAACAGAACCTTATTGTAAAGTGTTACTAATATGCTATTACTCAATGTTAATTCATAGAACTTTAAGTTATGTATTATATGTAGAAATTAACATTAACCTAGATTAATAAATGCTGGAAAATTATGGTTAGTTCATACCTATATTAACTAATGAAAACGAAGGGCTAACCATCTGGTTCAGATGTGAAAATATCTGTTGTGTCTGTTCCAAATGGCCAAAAACTAATTTAAGCTCTATTTTATATTAAAGCTTTTTAATAACCGTAACTTTTTGCGCTCTAGCGGTTAATAAACACAGAACTGCATGCGTCTTGCGGAAGAACATTGCAACCGGAGCTACTTCTCTCTGTTTATGTCTATGGCGAGTCACGCAGGGACTGTGCTCCTTCGCAGCGGTTCCTACCAGACCGGTCTGAAATAGTCCCAATATAAACACTTATTATAAGTGTACCATAATGATTCAGGGTAAGACAAAAACACGGTTTGGAAAATGGATTCATGTTGTACATTCTCATTATATAATTTTTGTAAATCTTGAACACAAAAAAAGTTACGGACAGCAGCTTTAATATCAAAAAGTAGTATCATAATATATTAGAGTTTCAGTGAATGTCTGCTATTTTCAGCTGCAACCTTTAATGAATTCATTTCACAAGGGTAGTGACAGGGACGTGCAGAGTTCCTCAGGGGCAGGGGCTCAAATGTAAAAGAAATGGGCGTATATATCTATCACTTCCAATATAAAAATTAATAGTAGCCTATATTCAGTGGTGTGCGGTGGTGTTTTAAAATGAAGAGGCAAAGTCCTCACATTTTTTTACATATCAAATGTAAATATATGTCTCTACACTTCATTTTCCTGGTTAAATAAACACAAGTTGTTTACTTACATTTTAATGAGTCTTTCATTCAGGCCGATTCGAGAATGCGCATGAAATCAAGAGGCGGAATTTATCGCGTGAACCAATCATATCCAATCATAACCGATCATATCCAATCATAGCGCGACTTTGGCGGGTCTGTTAAAAGGCAATGGGCTCTGTCAACCTGCTGTAACTTTACCTGCGGGTGTCGCTGTTGGACAGTGTTACTTTATAAAAACGAGTGATTTTTATACTTTTTAATGTAACATTTTTTAATATTTGCGTTGTTTTATTTTTGTAATATTATATATTGTCGCTTTCAGTTTTTTTTTAGGAGACACTGCCTCTCTTGTCTCCTTCTTGACAGCCTACATTTCGAATAATAGCTTTGATTAATGATGAAAAAGGTTTAAAAATCGCGATTGTTTGGCTTGTTTTTTCCTGCCGTCGAGCCACAGGCGTTCACTGAATGATCCATATGGCTCGCGAGCCTAGAGGTTCCTGACTGTAAGCAGACATTTTGGTCACAATTATGCATATGGGATTACATATACAAACTTATTGTATTTTACTTTTACAATGAGCAGAATAATTACAACAAAAAGAAAAAATATAGAGGAGGCAGTGTCAGAATGAGCAGTCAAGCAAGACACACCCACCCATAGCAACGCGTCATGGCAACCACATTTCAGACTGACAGATAAGTAAAAAATAAATGGGAATTTTCCGACTTTTGAGCGCTTTGTTACTGTTTTATACACATTATTATATTAATTATAATTCAAATTCTGTTTTATTGGCCACAATATTATTGATGATTGTTGAGAGGGGCACTTTTGATTAATTTTCAAAAAGGGCAGGGTCTGGAGCCCTCAAAGCCACGTATGCACCTATGATGCCACGACTGCCAAAATTAAAAATAAATAAATACATAAATAAATAAATATACATAGAAAAGCAAAAAAAAAAAAAAAAAAAAAAATTATTATTTATACATTTATTTCCTTATTTATGTATATATTTATTTTTTTCCACATTTATTCATTTCTATTTTTATTTATTTCCACATTTATTCATTTATACATGTATTTATTTCTACATTTCTTTATTTTTACATTTATGTATTTATACATTTATTTATTTCTACATTTATTTATTTTTACATTTATGCATTTTTACATTTCTTTGTCCGTAGGGTAATGAGGAGGGCGTGGTTTACCTCAGACATAGCAATCGAGCTCAGAGTAGGCGAGGGAGAAGCGTTGAGGCCACAGTGACACCTTGTGGTGTGGCCGAAATACAATAAGTTTAGCCTACTGACGTCGATACTGTCAACGTCAGTGAATGACTTGGATCGGTATATGGCCAAAATCTTATATCACGGGTTAAGTCATTTTACCCTAACTGTACTGTGTGACATGGATAGACTACTCTTTATTCCGGACATGGCCGTAGAACATCGTCTGGTCTGGATTTGTAAAATGTCCTGGCTAATAAACATGAACAGCAACATCTTCAACAGATCTGATAACAGGGACTCTGAAATGGAAGTGCTTGATATTTCCCATTACCGGTCAGAACACACGGAAAGGAAGCAGCGCACATATAGGCTACAGTGAAGTCGACGCAAGCATATTGATCAATGCATTTGAAACGAGACCACAAATTCACTTCACATTCATATTTCCAAAATAGAACGTGGCGTCGGTTACAGTAGAACATTTTGTTGCGTCGCGTCACTTCACGTGTGGACAGTCACAGCATCACTGAGTATAATGGGGTTTTTCTTGGTGTGGTCTTATTATTAATCACACGTCTTAGGCTAAGTTATCAACTGGAAATATCCAGAATTAGATAAATCAAATGTGCCCATGGAAACGGAGCTGGTGAAACACACATGCCATGCATTAAACATACACAGATGCATCATCCTCTATCAAACAGCACCTGTCGCGTGCCCTCCTATTTTTGAGGAGACATCAGTTTTAGTTTTGGTACTGTCAGTTTACAGGTAGCCCATTAGGCTAATTTATGTATATCTTTATGCATATTATATATGTTATGTATATACCATGCATATTAGACCAACGCCAAGCTTTGATAGGCACACTGAGTGTACAGGTTTACTTTACAGGAATTTAACTTTATAGGCCTATTTCATATAGTCTATTTAAGTTTATTTTGGCCAGTATGACGATGATAATAACAATAGCCTAATAATAATAAGAAGAATAAAGAAAGAAAGAAAGAAAGAAAGAAAGAAAGAAAGAAAGAGAAAGAAAATATAAGTGATTTCAAAGACTGGGGTGGGATGGATACAAAAATGTTTTCTTGGTTTTCTTGTATTTTTCTCACCTGTTCTTTTGACATTTATTGATAATGAACTTCATGCTGTATAGGGAATATAACACCTGTGCATTGTGCCTAAAGCCTAAAGGGTGCGATTTGTAAATAATAATGATAATAATAATAATAATAATAAAAATTAAAAAGTTATGTAGCCTATAGCCTATACTAGCCTATATATATATTTTTTTTTACTGTTTTTGGCAGTTGTTAGGCTACAGAAAAAATTTAACAATAAATCATTTGATTTGATCTTTGAAGTAGCCTATTAGATACAAACCGATTCCAAAAAAGTTGGGACACTGTACAAATTGTGAATAAAAAAGGAATGCAATAATTTACAAATCTCATAAACTTATATTTTATTCACAATAGAATATAGATAACATATCAAATGTTGAAAGTGAGACATTTTGAAATGTCATGCCAAATATTGGCTCATTTTGGATTTCATGAGAGCTACACATTCCAAAAAAGTTGGGACAGGTAGCAATAAGAGGCCGGAAAAGTTAAATGTACATATAAGGAACAGCTGGAGGACCAATTTGCAACTTATTAGGTCAATTGGCAACATGATTGGGTATAAAAAGAGCCTCTCAGAGTGGCAGTGTCTCTCAGAAGTCAAGATGGGCAGAGGATCACCAATTCCCCCAATGCTGCGGCGAAAAATAGTGGAGCAATATCAGAAAGGAGTTTCTCAGAGAAAAATTGCAAAGAGTTTGAAGTTATCATCATCTACAGTGCATAATATCATCCAAAGATTCAGAGAATCTGGAACAATCTCTGTGCGTAAGGGTCAAGGCTGGAAAACCATACTGGATGCCAGTGATCTTCGGGCCCTTAGATGGCACTGCATCACATACAGGAATGCTACTGTAATGGAAATCACAACATGGGCTCAGGAATACTTCCAGAAAACATTGTCGGTGAACACAATCCACCGTTGCCGGCTAAAACTCTATAGGTCAAAAAAGAAGCCATATCTAAACATGATCCAGAAGCGCAGGCGTTTTCTCTGGGCCAAGGACTGTGGCAAAGTGGAAAACTGTTCTGTGGTCAGACGAATCAAAATTTGAAGTTCTTTTTGGAAAACTGGGACGCCATGTCATCCGGACTAAAGAGGACAAGGACAACCCAAGTTGTCATCAGCGCTCAGTTCAGAAGCCTGCATCTCTGATGGTATGGGGTTGCATGAGTGCGTGTGGCATGGGCAGCTTACACATCTGGAAAGGCACCATCAATGCTGAAAGGTATATCCAAGTTCTAGAACAACATATGCTCCCATCCAGACGTCGTCTCTTTCAGGGAAGACCTTGCATTTTCCAACATGACAATGCCAGACCACATACTGCATCAATTACAACATCATGGCTGCGTAGAAGAAGGATCTGGGTACTGAAATGGCCAGCCTGCAGTCCAGATCTTTCACCCATAGAAAACATTTGGCGCATCATAAAGAGGAAGATGCGACAAAGAAGACCTAAGACAGTTGAGCAACTAGAAGCCTGTATTAGACAAGAATGGGACAACATTCCTATTCCTAAACTTGAGCAACTTGTCTCCTCAGTCCCCAGACGTTTGCAGACTGTTATAAAAAAGAGGGGATGCCACACAGTGGTAAACATGGCCTTGTCCCAACTTTTTTGAGATGTGTTGATGCCATGAAATTTAAAATCAACTTATTTTCCCTTGAAATGATACATTTTCTCAGTTTAAACATTTGATATGTCATCTATGTTGTATTCTGAATAAAATATTGAAATTTGAAACTTCCACATCATTGCATTCTGTTTTTATTCACAATTTGTACAGTGTCCCAACTTTTTTGGAATCGGGTTTGTAGATATAGCTTCGATATTTGATCAGTATTATGTTACTTGGTTACAATGACACTAATAATTCTATTCTGAAATGAATAATGAGATACAAACCTGTAAATATTCAATCGACTTTTCTGAAATTCAAAACAAAATATTAAATATTTCCATTTCTGAATAGTTGCTATGGTCACGCAGATTTGTGCATTAAACTCATGGCCCCGAGAAATAGCCTATCAACAATTATGTTGTTCCCCCGAACATGACCCCTCTCTGCCACCTTTTTGAACATTTGGTCATGTATTTATTTATTTATTATTGGGTCATTCTATAATTGCGGGTACATCTCATGTCCGTGATGTATATTTTTAATATATTTCCATAAATATAAAGCCCAAGTGCTTATTTTTATAGTACAGAATTATATTTTCCCCAGTCACACTACTACATGTAGAAAAACCCATATCTTTTGTTCAAAAATTAGGTTCATATCACATAGAACCCTGGTTTTCAGCTGTCCGGTTTTGTAAAGTTGCTCATTCTACTCTGCATTTAAACATGACAGTTATCTCAAACATAAATTAATTTTATAGTTTTACCTTCACTTAGATTAGATAATCAAGACATTAGGTTGTGCTCTTTAAAAATAATAAGTGTTTATTGTGATATACCTTATTTTATGTGTCCGAAAAACCATTGTCAACTAAGTTACCCACTAGGAAAACCCCCTTCAAAAAGAAATGGATTGTCCCAATCTCACATAATTTGTATAGTGTGATGTCATTTCATCATGAAGCACAGGGATGAAAGACTAAAAGTTGGGTCTTCTCTCTTTTCCATAATATTAGTTAAAAAAGCAAACCTGTGTCAAGAGTGAATTAATTGACTGTCCACAGTGTTACATAAGTATTATTGCTGCAAATTTTAACAACAAAATTTTTACAAAAACTTATGTTATGTTTATGAAAATATATTTCTAAACATACCATGATCTCAGTGGTTCTGGGCTTCCATGTTGAGTATAGGCCCAAAATGCTAAAAAATGTCAACTAAGTTACCGTCAACTGTGTTACCCAGTAACGGTAACATAGTGGACAGTAGCAAACTTTTACGCGTGGTGAAACTCAGGACCAAGGCGAGAGGATCCAAATGCAGATGAGTTTTAATAATAGAATTAACAGGAACCAAAACAACAGAAACCGTGAACAGGACAGAACCAAACACATAACAGCCATCAAAAGACTAGACCTAGAACACAAGACTAGACCTAGAACATGACCAAATACTGGGGTATTTATACACAAGTTAACCAGGAGCTGAAGAGGGATAGGTGTAGGTGATTTGTTTACCCTTAAGGCCAAAGTATACTTCACTTTTTACGTGTACGAGAGGGTCAGCGGACAGTGCGCGTGATGCGAATTTTGTCATCAGAAGAGTATGTGCGTACTTAATGCGCACCGCTGGAAAATTGTAACCAATTTTTTTCTTCCAAAACAACATATACAAATTTGACATGTTTGAGAAAATGTTAGGACCATTTAAGTACTTTTGTGAAAATAGAGAGGTAATATACCTCTAAATATTTTTTCCATAAAGTGTTAATGTTTATAATTTTTTATTTTGGTAAGTGGATACATAATCTGTCAGTCAAGTGACTATTTAAATTGTAGGTATTTTTCCAAGCTATGAACAAGTACTTATTTTGTCCGTAACATAGTTGACCGGAATATATCTAACATCCGCTTTTGGGGGGTCCAAAACCAGGAAACCCTGAGTTTGCCTAATAGAATAATTACTTGATTTAAAGGGTTTTATGTAAGGTCCTGTTTGTGTTTTGGGCAAAAAGAAAACTTGATTTCTTCACATTGTCAACTTCCAAATGCACCCCTAATTATAGAATGACCCTATTATTATTTTTAAGTAACACATAGGCCTAAATAGAAATTATCACAGAAACAAATCTACAGCTGAACGCTACAACACATAGTGTTGTTTTCAATTCGGCGTATTTGAAGGAATCAAACGAATGGATTGAACTCACTCGGTAAGACAGTGACTTGCTGCCACCTGCTGTCTGTCATATTTCTGTCTTCAAAATGTAAAACACTTATCTCATAATATTTTTATGTACTTGTAGTTTAATTGCTGTGTAAATGCATTAATATCTCTTCTGTATTGATGGCTCTGATGAAGCTCTGATTGGATTTTACTGGTAGGCTAACTGCCCTACAACCTTATCATCCAACTGAATTTATCGATTGGGATTAACGTGACGTTCATACATTTAATAAGGTTGCCCCTGGACATCAGTTTATGGCGGTAGGCTAAAGACTACCACCGCTTAATAGAAAATAAGTTTGTTTCTGTTGCTGTCAGTATTGTTTTTGGAAGTTACATTAAAATGCAGTTAGCTCAAAAATAGGAGGGCACGCGACAGGTGCTGTTTGATAGAGGATGATGCATTTGTGTATGTTTAATGCATGGCGTGTGTGTTTCACCAGCTCCGTTTCCACGGGCACATTTGATTTATCTAATTTTGGATATTTCCAGTTGATAACTTAGCCTAAGATGTGTGATTAATAATAAGACCACACCAAAAAAACCCCATTATACTCAGTGATGCTGTGACTGTCCACACGTGAAGTGACGCGACGCAACAAAATGTTCTACTGTAACCGACGCCTCGTTCTATTTTGGATCTTTGAAATATGCGTTGTATTTTAAGCGTTTGTCACATGTTGTGCATGTACAAATAGGAAATATGAATGTGAAGTGAATTTGTGGTCTCGTTTCAAATGCATTGATCAATATGCTTGCGTCGACTTCACTGTAGCCTATATGTGCGCTGCTTCCTTTTCATGTGTTCTGACCGGTAATGGAAAATATCAAGCACTTCCATTTCAGAGTCCCTGTTATCAGATCTGTTGAAGATGTTGCTGTTTATGTTTAGTAGCCCAGGACATTTTACAAATCCAGACCAGACGATGTTCTACGGCCATGTCCGGAATAAAGAGCAGTCTATCCATGTCACACAGTACAGTTAGGGTAATATGACTTAACCCGTGATATAAGATTTTGGCCATATACCTATCCAAGTCATTCACTGACGTTGACAGTATCAACGTCAGTAGGCTAAACTTATTGTGTTTCGGCCACACCACAAGGCGTCACTGTGGCCTCAACGCTTCGCCCTCGCCTACTCTGAGCTCAATTGCTATGTCTGAGGTAAACCACGCCCTCCTCATTACCCTACGGACAAAGAAATGTAAAAATGCATAAATGTATAAATACATAAATGTAAAAATAAAAAAATGTATAAATAAATACATGTATAAATGAGTAAATGTGGAAATAAATAAAAATAGAAATGAATAAATGTATGAATAAATAAAAGAATAAATAAATAAATGTGGAAAAAAATGAATATATACATAAATAAGGAAATAAATGTATAAATAATTATTTATTTTTGTTTTTTTTGCTTTTCTATGTATATTTATTTATATATTTATTTTTTGCTTTTTTACATTTCTTTGTATATTTATTTATGTATTTATTTATTTTTAATTTTGGCAGTCGTGGCATTCCATACTATGGGTAGTGATATAGAGAGAAAGAGACATTTCTTCTAACCACCGCAGCTGCTACAGTTGCATGATGCGTCTTTACTTATGATAAACTCAGCAGAATGTCTGCTGAGCAGAGAATATCTGAAGTTTATTTCAGCATATTAAACATGAAACCAAGCACTACAGTTGGGGCACTTGGCACTCTGCTGTGTATCCAAAGAAACTGACTGTAACTGATGGGCTGCTGCATTGCCAGTGGTTTCTAAAAAACTATACTGAATACAGTAAGGGAATGCAATCCAATCAGAAATGTACTTTTATATGCAACATATGTTATACAGCTTGCAGCAACGGATTCCCAGCATGCGTTTGTTGTTCAAAGACGCAGTGGAAATGATGTCTTGCTCTGCTGTAGTGCTGGAAAATGAGCATCATTATACAGTCTTGCCTCTATTCATGAATGTCTAAAAATGTCATGTGGCTGCTGTTGCAGATATGATGTACTTCGTGTCGTGAATTACACAGTGTTTAAACTGCAAGTGAGCAATGCGACAAATTTAGATTGCTATAATTATAATCAACAAAGCTGTCTACACTGCAAACGACAAAAGGCTGGGGTTACTACATGTTTGTATAATGTAAACAATTTGTAAATAATTTTTTGCCATTTTGATAATTAGTCCTAAATTACTTAAACAATTAGCTATCCTGTTTGAAAAGGTAAAAATGGAAACATATATATATATATATGTTTCCATTTTTACCTTTTCAAACAGGATAGCTAATATATATATATATATATGTATATATATATATATAAATGTATGTTGTCAACCAAATACGTCATTTGATCATTAAAAGCACAATGCATATGAAGCTAAAAATAATGTCTAAATGTAAAGAGGCCAACGGCAAACTTATTTCCATGTCTCATTTAACACATAACATTTAAATGTCATTTAACAACTCTAATTTGAGATGGTAATCATTTCCCAGTAAACCAGTGAGCTGATGACTTAGTTTGACCTCTTAAATAATGAACTGGGTGTGAGAAAATGGTGTACAAAAGGCCACCGTTTTAAGTGACCACACAATTTCTCAGTGGTTAGAGGCTTGTGTAGGAGTTGTGGGTAAAAGGATTTAAGAACAGTGTCCCACCCGCTTACCCAGCTGGTCTTAACTCTAATGAGGCTTTAACCAGGATGTGGGATGGCTTTCTTCATACAACCTACAGGTCAGCACCTCACAATGAAGCCCATAACAAAGACTCTGTAGATCTATTGGTCCAAACTGCCATTTTTAACTAAATTGTGTGGTCAGCAATTCTCTTGAATGGAGTCCAACCATATAACATTCATCATATGTAAAAAGGACACTTTATAGACTTTGACAACTGGCTTTAATTTTAGAATTATTGAGCTGTTTTCATTTTAAACAGAGCTCCTTCTTGAAAATGTGTTGTATAATGAGCACGTAAAGAAAGCTGATGTTAGACCTTAAAGGATTAGTTTACTTTAAAATGAAAATTATCCCATGATTTACTCACCCTCATGCCACCCTAGATGTATATGACTTTCTTCTTTCTGATGAACACAAGTCAAATATCTAGCTTCCGCCAGACCGCCTTCCGTATTCAACTAAGCATAACTGGCGCGACGTATGACGTCGGACATAGCGTAAGCCTTTTGAACTGCAAGAGGTGTTACACTTTCTTCGTAAGTTGAATACGGAAGGCAGTCTGGTGGAAGCTAGATATTTAACTTTATAAAGTTTTAAATATGGATATTTTTCTTACAAAGCCCATCAGTTTGCTTCAGGTGGCCTTTATTAACCCCCCGGAGCCATGTGGAGTACGTTTATAATGGATGGATGCACTTTTTTGAGCTTCAAACTCATGAGCCCTGTTCACTGTCATTATACAGCTTGGAAGCGTCAGGATATTTATTAATATAACTCTGATTGTATTCATCAGAAAGAAGAAAGTCATATACACATGGGATGGCTTGAGGGTGAGTAAATCATGGTATAATTTTCATTTTAAAGTGTACTAATCCTTTAACTTTCACGGTTAAATTTTTAAAGGGATAGTTCACACAAAAATGAAAATTCTGTGATCATTTACTCACCCTCATGTTGATCCAAACCCATATGACTTATTCTGTGGAACATATAAGATATTTAAAAAAAAAAAAAAAAAAAAAAAAAAAAAACTATTCATTGTTTTTTGAATAGTCAATTGAATACAATGGAAGTCAATGGTCATCAAAACTGTTTGGTTACCAACATTCTTCAAAATATCTTCTACAGGTTTAGATCAACATGAGGGTGAGTAAATGACAACAGAATTTTAATTTCTGGGTGAACTATCCCTTTGGTCATGAGCCAACTCTGTCTAACATATAGTTTCTCTTCACACTAGATAAGTATGTATTGTATAGCTATATAGAATAATAATAATAATAATAATAATAATAATAATAATGCTATTTGCATTGGTTAAATGCTTAACTCTATCCATGGCGCTTGTACTCTAAACAATCACAATAACATTAAATCAAAACTAATGTAAAAACCCCAGAGCAGAGGTCTTGCTTGATAATATCAAGAAAAACAAATCCAGTGATTATTTTACAATGCTCTTTTGAGACTTTCACATTATATACACCCACACAGGAAAATTCTTCACAAATAATATAACATCCTGTCATTATGAAAAGATTTAATGGAAGATTGGCCTAAGCTCAAGCAAGTGATTTTGAACTACATTACCAGATTTCTATCCTGTGCAACAGGTAGGTCAAATGTAACAGGAATTACTAAATCTAAATCATTTTCTGTATTGTAGCAAAAAAAAAGTAATTTTTATGTTTTATTCATCCACGAGTGAAAAGTTAATCATAAATTGACATCATAAAGTTCACATTGCTTTAATGATTCTAATGGTTATGGTATGTTTTTTTCCAGAAAGTGTAGGTACTAACCCTGAACCTACCCCTAAACCTAACCTTAACCCTTGTTGTTATCTTACAGTACTCAGTACTTTCATGGGTAAAAAATTTAAAGTGCACATACTAAAGTGTAAGCATTATTACAATGAATGTCTTTTAAAATAGTTTTATCATTTATTTTCATTTTAAAGAGGAACACAACACAACAACAAAAACATAAGTATTTTACAAGATGGTGATTTCATGTGAATTGTGTATAAATGTACAATGTGATTTGTATGAAAACATGTTTAAAAAAATATGTGTGAAGGTCCGCCCATCAGTGCAGATTGTACAAATTCAAACAAATTAGCCACAAATTCTGCAAAAGGTTAAACGTAGATACGAACTGCCATGAGACTGTGTTAGGAGAATGTCACGGTGTGTAGCACAGGAACAAACTGAAGAATCAGAAGATCTGAACTGAACAAACTTTAATGTGAACTCTCAGAAACAAGGCTGAATAGCAAGGAAAACACTCAAACATAACGGTTACCGGACAAAGAATGACTGAACAGGGAAGAACTTAAATAGCAAACAGAAACTAGATAATTAACTAGAAACAGCTGAACTAAACTAACTACTGAAGGTAACCAAGGAAACAGACAAGTGGCGGGAAACTGTGGCAAAGGAACATGTGACAAATCAAAACACAACTGAAAGACCAAAATACAAACAGAACCATGACATTACCATGGCGGCTCAGGCAGTTCAGGGACCCATGGCGGCTCAGACCCTTCAGGGCCAGCCTCCGTGGATGATTAGCCCCCCCCCAGGGGACAGGAGACCCTCACGCGCAGGGACTCTGGACCGGGGACAGGAGCCCCCTCGCGCGCAGGGACTCTGGACCGGGGACAGGAGCCCCCTCGCGCGCAGGGACTCTGGACCGGGGACAGGAGCCCCCTCGCGCGCAGGGACTCTGGACCGGGGACAGGAGCCCCCTCGCGCGCAGGGACTCTGGACCGGGGACAGGAGCCCCCTCGCGCGCAGGGACTCTGGACCGGGGACAGGAGCCCCCTCGCGCGCAGGGACTCTGGACCGGGGACAGGAGCCCCCTCGCGGGACTAAGAACGGGAACTGGACATGTCACATGTTTTCCTCTGCTGGTTCTGGTGGCGTTGCCGCAGGTATGGCGGCGGCCATCTTGGCTGGAGTGTAACAGGGTGACTGTGGCTGAGTGGTAGTGGTGTCCATATCAACCTCACCAACAGTAAGGGAAGAACCACTCAGCCACAGCACATAATCAAGATATTGGGCTAGGGAGCATGTTGTCACTGCTGCTGGTACCTGGCGAAAGAAATGGTCATCCAGTCCAGTCCAAAAGATGCCCTTCAGAGTCCCATCACCCCATGGCACCAGGTGGGCTAGGTCAAGGAACTCCTCAACATACTCCTCGATGGACCGGCCATTTTGTGCTATTTCAATAAGCTGGTCGGCCGGGTCACATGGAGTGAGCAGAATGCCCATCTTGCTGCTGTCTTTCTGTCTTGGTCTAGTAATCTGTCACAGTGTGTAGCACAGAAACAAACTGAAGAATCAGAAGATCTGAATTAAACAAACTTTAATGTGAACTCTCAGAAACAAGGCTGAACAGCAAGGAAAACACACTCAAACATAACAGTTACTGGACAAAGAATGATTGAACAGGGAAGAACTTAAATAGCAAACAGAAACTAGATAATTAACTGGACACAGCTGAACTAAACTAACTAATGAAGGTAACCAAGGAAACAGACAAGTGGCGGGAAACTGTGACAACGGAACATGTGATAGAAATCAAAACACAACTGAAAGACCAAAATACGAACAGAATCATGACAGAGAACATCTTACCACTTATATTTGTCTTCTTTATCTCACCAGTGATCAGTCAATTAATTCTTCCTGATATCTACAGATGTATGTACTTTCAATAAAAGTCATACAGTGGACTCCAAATATTGGCACCCTTGGTAAATATGAGCAAAACTGACTGTGAACATTTGTTTTTGAACAATTTCTTCTCTTAGTCTTTCATTTAAAATACTCACAAAAATGTGAGTCCATGCTCATGGACTCTTTTCTTCAGCTCATCCTACAGTTTTTTGGGGGGTTTGGGTCAGGGGACTGCTATGTTCATGGCAAAACCTTAATTCTGTGGTCAGTGAACTATTCTGTTGTTTATTTTGAGATGTGCTTATTGTCATGCTGGAAGATCCAACTATGGCCCAGTTTAAGCTTCCTGACAGGGTCAGTCAAGTGTTGATTTAATATCTGTGTATCCCAACAAATTGTCCAGGATCTTTGGAAGAAAATGAGCCCCTCATCATTAAATATCCAACACCATACTTCACAGTGGGGATGAGGTTTTCTACATGGCTATGTATCTTTTTGTCTATGCCAAACTTACAAAGTTTGATTTTGGTCTCATCCAGCCACAGCTCGTCTGCAAGGGCATGTGAGGCAGAGCCCCACAAAAATATTCATCCAAAATATAGACCTCTATATTAACTGAATCAATAATAAATTGTAAATGAGTTCAGTATACAGCAAATATTTTTTCGGATTTTAGGTTTTTTAATTTTAAATTTAATACATGGCTTCGGCAGGCATGTATAATGATACTAAGCGGGACAGCCGGTCTCTGTGTCCTCCCCCAATGTAAATCTGTGGTGAAAAATGGAACTGCAGCACAATCTAATTGAGCCATTGGGGCAGATTTCAGGCTGCCCGCTTGTTTTCACATTACCTTACGTAAACCTTGCTCCAGACCAAGGCGATATCAATCTGCTTCAGCTATGTGTATATTAGTCAGCATCTGTCATGAGTTGGGTTTGGTCTGTCTCTCTCTGTCTACCTGCACTCAGCTGTTTGCTATCTCAATCAGCGTTTGCGCTGATTGCCCCGCACCTGTTCCCTCTCCACCCTGATTCTCTCTGCTATTTCTCCCCGCTGTTCGCTCTGCTCTTTGTCGGATTTTTGCTAACGTATGCCTGTGGTCTTAGTTTTGATCTCCCATTTACGTCTCACTATCGTTCTGAGTTTAGTCTTGTCCTGCACTGTCGTGTTCCATCTGGTGTTGCTCGTCATACCTGTTCTCTGCCCAGCCATCCCGCTGTTCGTGGCTGCCTGCCTCGCTGCTGCCAGCGGTTCGGTGTCTGTCGACTGGGGAGACTGTAGCGCTACCTGCCTGCCCGCTACGGAGCCCAGACCCCGCACTTACAAGTTAAAGACTTTACGTTCTCTCCAGTTCAGCATCTTCCGCATGGCTGACTGCCTTTGTTTCTTTCGTCAATAAACTTGTGTTTGAACCACCATCACTCCTGGGTCCTCTATTTGCACTGACAGAATAATCCGACCAGGTTATGGACCCAGCGAAGGCAGAACCCTTTCGTTCGGCGGTCGAGCTACAGGGAGCCATGCTCGGCAGACATGAGGAAGAACTGTCCGCTGTTAGACATGCTGTTGGCAGCTTGGCTGGGCAGGTGACGGACTTATCCACAAGAGTCCATCATCTCCATCAGGACCAGCCGTCACCGCAGAGACCACACAATTCCCCCGAACCCAGAGTTAACAATCCTCCTTGTTATGCGGGTGAGCCAACTGAATGCCGAGCGTTCCTAACCCAATGCGAGGTAGTTTTGCTCGGTCCATGGGCGAGAGGCTTCTCGACTTTTCGCTGTGCTGCGGCAGGGGAGGCGGTCTGTTGCTGACTACACCATTGAATTCCGTACATTGGCGGCCACCTGTGAGTGGAATGAGCCAGCTCTGGTTGCACGTTTCTTGGAGGGTTTAAATATGGACCTTAAGGATGAGATTTACGCCCGTGAGCCTCCTTCCCGGCTGGATCAGTTAGTCGAGCTGGCCATTCGCCTTGATAAACGCTTCGAAGTGCGCCAACGAGCCCGGGGCGTGGTCTCCGAGCAACGAGTAGCCCAATCCACAGTAGTTGTTTTGTCTGCACTGCCTCCAGAGTACGAGCCCATGCAACTCGGAGGTATCCGCATATCCGCATCGTGAATCGACTGTGTCTTTACTGCGGAGCCGCTGACCATTTTGTCTCTTCGTGTCAGTTAAAAGCCAGGGCTCGCCAGTAGACTGGGGATTACTAGCGAGCACTACTGTTCTCTCCCCGTTGCCCAAGACGCGTACCACTCTCTCCGCTGTTCTTCGCTGGTCCGGCGCTACCGTCTCCTGCTCTGCGCCCCATCACGGTCTTTGCCCTGGATGGCCGGGTGCTTTCTAGGATTGTCCAAACCACCATCCCGGTGAGCCTCATCGTCTCGGGCAACCATCAAGAGACTATTTCTTTTTTTATTTTTTGTTCGCCTGTATCGCCTGTTGTGTTGGGCCATCCCTGGTTAACGCAACATAATCCCCAGATTAACTGGGCTAAGGGGACTATTTTGTCTTGGGACCTGTCTTGTCATGTTAAGTGTTTAGTTTCTGCTGTTCATCCTGTTTCTTCTGTTTCTGTGTTTCAGGAAGAACCTGGTGATTTGTCCGGAGTGCCAGAGGAGTACCACAATCTGCGGGCGGTGTTTAGTCGTTCCCGGGCCACTTCTCTCCCTCCCCATCGACCTTATGATTGCAGTATTGATCTTCTCCCGGGAGAACTCTCCGCCCCGTGGCCAACTCTATTCCTTATCTACTCTGGAGCGCGAGGTGCTCGAGAGATATCTTGCTGACTCGCTCGCTGCCGGTACTATTATCCCGTCTTCTTCTCCCGCCGGAGCGGGGTTCTTCTTCGTGAAAAAGAACGTGGGCTAAACGACATAACTGTCAAGAACAGATACCCCTTGCCACTTATGTCGTCTGCTTTCGAGATCTTGCAGGGAGCAAAGGTTTTCACGAAGTTAGACCTCCACAACGCGTACCACCTTGTGCGCATAAAGGAGGGAGACGAGTGGAAAACCGCGTTTAACACACCCCTAGGACACTTTGAATATCGGGTCCTACCGTTCGGGCTCGTCAACGCTCCTGCTGTCTTTCAGGCTCTGGTTAATGATGTCTTGAGGGACATGCTAAATATTTTTGGTTTGTGTATCTAGACGATATACTTATTTTCTCCCCTTCTCTTCAGGTTCATGTCCAGCACGTCCGTCGTGTTTTACAACGTCTCTTAGAGAACCATCTTTTCGTTAATGCTGAGAAATGCACGTTTCACGCGAAATCCGTGACGTTTCTAGGTTCCGTGGTATCAGCAGAGGGTACCAGTATGGACCCGGCTAAAGTGCAAGCCGTTACTGAGTGGCCCGTTCCCGAGTCTCGTGTCGTGCTCCAACGATTTTTGGGGTTCGCAAATTTCTATTGGCGCTTCATCCGAAATTTCAGTCAAGTCGCCGCGCCCTTATCTGCGCTTACCTCATCCAAGTCGCGTTTTTCCTGGTCAGAGGCGGCTCAGATCGCGTTTGATCGCCTCAAGAGGTTATTTACCACTGCGCCTATTTTGATCATGCCTGACAATAAAAGACAATTTATTGTGGAGGTCGATGCTTCAGACGTCGGCGTTGGAGCAGTGCTATCGCAGCACTCCGCGCTCGACGGGAAGGTTCATCTGTGCGCGTTCTTTTCTCATCGCCTCTCGCCTTCGGAACGCAATTATGATATAGGTAACCGTGAATTATTGGCCATCCGTCTAGCCCTAGGGGAGTGGCGTCAATGGTTGGAGGGCACGACAGTTCCATTCATTGTTTGGACAGACCATAAAAACCTAGAATACATTCGTTCTGCTAAGCGATTGAATGCCTGGCAGGCTTGGTGGGCTCTTTTCTTTGGTCGTTTCAACTTTTCAATTTCCTATAGACCCGGGTCTAAGAATATGAAACCAGATGCTCTCTCTCGGCAGTTTGGTTCGTCAGGGGCCACTTCCACCACAGAGACGATTTTACCCAATACCTGTGTGGTCGGAGCTGCCGTCTGGGGAATTGAATTGGTGGTTAAGAGAGCACTCGCTGGTGGCGCTGTTCCTCGTCGTTGTCCCGAGGGAAGATTATTTGTTCCAGATTCCGCTCGTCAGGTGGTGCTCCACTGGGGCCATTCCTCCAAACTGACTGTTCACCCTGGGGCTAGGGGTACTGTAGCGGCCATCAATCAGAGGTTTTGGTGGCCCACAAGAGTACACGATATCCGTCGTTTTGTTGCATCCTGTCCTGTCTGCGCCCAGACCAAGTCGTGTAATTCTCCTCCCTCTGGTCTACTTAAACCCCTTCCTATTCCGTCTCGTCCGTGGTCTCATATTGCGTTGGATTTTGTGACGGGGCTTCCTCTGTCTATGGGGAACATGGTAATTCTTATGGTCGTCGATCGCTTTTCTAAAGCCGCTCATTTTATCCCTCTTCCTAAGCTTCCTTCCGCCAAGGAGACTGCGCAGGCTGTTTGCAACCATGTTTTCAGGTTACACGGTCTACCCTCTGATGTTATCTCTGACAGAGGTCCAAAGTTCGCCTCTCAGTTTTGGAGGGAATTTTGTCGCCAGCCTGTCGTCGGGATTTCCCCCTCAAACTAACGGGCAAGCCGAACGAGCTAACCAAATTCTCGGTCGTTTACTGAGCAGCTTGGCGTTTCAGAATCCCTCGTCTTGGTGCGAGCTGCTGCCCTGGGCCGAATACGCTCACAACTCTTTACCATCGTCTTCCACTGGGTTGTCTCCATTTCAGTGTTGTCTAGGGTACCAACCTCCCTTGTTCTCGTCTCAGGAATCTGCGAGCTCCATTCCCTCGGTGCAGGCATTTATTCAGCGATGTAAACGCACCTGGAGAAGGGTGAGAACCGCGCTCCTTCAAAGCCATGAGCGCATGCGACGCGCTGCCAATCGCCGACGCATTAAGGCTCCTAGACATGTCTGTGGCCAGAAAGTGTGGCTTTCCACTCTTAACTTGCCCCTTCAATCCACCTCGCGCAAACTAGCGCCTCGGTTCATTGGGCCTTGTTCCATTGTCAAGGTGCTTAGTCCAGTAACGGTGCGTCTCAGATTACCCCGTTATTTGCGACGGGTCCATCCCGTATTCCACGTTTCTTGCATTAAACCTGTTATTCGTGCTTCCTCCCGCCCCACCCCCATGCCAGTTCTTGTTGAAGGTTCCCCTGTTTATAGGGTTCGTAAGCTGTTGGACGTTCGTCCCTGAGGACGGGGTCACCAGTTTCTGGTCGATTGGGAGGGGTATGGCCCGGAGGAGAGAAGCTGGATTCCGGCCAGGGACGTCCTGGACCGCTCGCTCATCGAGGATTTCTTTCGCACTCGCCGGTCCTCTTCCTCGGGAGCGCCAGGAGGCGCTCGTTGAGGGAGTGGTACTGTCATGGGTTGGGTTTGGTCTGTCTCTCTCTGTCTACCTGCACTCAGCTGTTTGCTATCTCAATCAGCGTTCGTGCTGATTGCCCCGCACCTGTTCCCTCTCCACCCTGATTCTCTCTGCTATTTCTCCCCGCCGTTCGCTCTGCTCTTTGTCGGATTATTGCTAACGTATGCCTGTGGTCTTAGTTTTGATCTCCCATTTACGTCTCACTATCGTTCTGAGTTTAGTCTTGTCCTGTACTGTCGTGTTCCATCTGGTGCTACTTGTCATACCTGTTCTCTGCCCAGCCATCCCGCTGTTCGTGGCTGCCTGCCTCGCTGCTGCCAGCGGTTCGGTGTCTGTCGACTGGGGACCCCGCACTTACAAGTTAAAGACTTTATGTACTCTCCAGTTCAGCGTCTTCCGCACGGCTGACTGCCTTTTTTTCTTTCGTCAATAAACTTGTGTTTGAACCGCCATCGCTCCTGGGTCCTCTGTTTGCACTGACAGCATCAGGTCAGTAACTAGTTGGCATGTCTGTTTTTCCTATGTGGATTAGCGTATCAAATTAATGAAAGTATAAATTCTTTAGTTTAAACATGCACATGTGAATAGCCTTTTTATAGTTCTGTTGTGTTTGTCTTATGTTTGAGAATAGACATGGCTGTCTTTTCCCCAATGGAATTCCTCCACAACTTGTAATATTTTAAAACAACATTTGGAGGCAATAAATACTACATTAAGGCAATTCCAAGATAGCGTTCTGTGTCGTGTGTACTTAAAGCCTGTCAATCAACAGTGGAGATGGCTGAATAACGCAACCTCTGCCAAAAGTGTTCTGCGTGTGTTCAGCGATTAAAATTTAAAGCTTATAAAATAAAAGTTCCAGTAACTCTTGGAAAACTGTAGGTGCAAAAGATTACTGTTTGATGTCACCAAATGTAACTGAGCCACACAAAAGTGCAGTGCTATGAAGAAGGAAGAATTAAGACAGATACTTAATGAACATTTATTTTCATGCATGACTTTACGCTGCTGTAGTTTTTGAAGAAAACGTCTGATAAAACAGTCATAATGTGGTTAATTGAAACAGATTAATTGAACAGGAAGCAGTTTTGCTTCAAAGAATTTAAAAATGCCCCTAGCCACATTCTGCAGAACAGAGAGACATGATGCCAGTCTATGATGAACTCTAATGAGAGCCATTGGATTCATGGATCACCAGTGCCAATGATGTTTGCAGGTGCTCTCTCTCTCTCCTTTCTGTTTTTTATCTTTTTTTATTCTGTTTGTGGGTGGTGTTTTGATATTTTAATCAAAGCATCTGCTGTTCAAATCTGTCAAGCTATATTTTTCCACATGCCCTTTGTATTCCACATGCCTGAGCTCTTTTTGAGGTTAGAGGTTTATTTTACAGCAACTTTGTATTCTACATGTCTGAGCTCTTTTTGGGGTTAGATGTTTATTTTACAGCAACTTACATTGCTATTCATCTTTTATTGGACCTACAGCAAAATCTGACTTGTAATATAAATGAACAAAATATAACCTAGTAAAGAGCATTAATGAGGTTTGTTAGAAAAAATAATACAGCAGTAATTTAGCAGAAAAGCACATGAATGCTTCCATTGATGGATCACCCTGTAATGTCATCTTGGTTTTGATAGTGGAGCATTAGGAAACATCGTCTAAACTCATTGTTAGCCCTAAAGCAAGCTTCGCTAGTAATTAAAGAGTTAACTCCAGCTTGGCTTTATTGATTTTGATTGGCTCACACACTAAATCTCATTTGGCCACAGAAAGGCATCAAGATCCAAATGGCAATTCCTGTAGAGTTTACTTAAAAGATAATTGATTGGGAAGCCATTTAATTTACTTCTTCGTCAATACTCATGTATGAGAACAATCAATAATCAAACAACTCAGTCAGCCATGTCATAGACATTATCTAATAGGATTAATAGGACTATCTTTACTTTCTTTTAAGCATGTTTTAAAAGAAAGCCATTTTTTTTTATTTAGGTTGCTTTTTACCTTTTGTAGATCAACTGAACATGGTTAACTACCATATGCATACAAGAATGATCATAGGATTTTACATTAAGAACTAAATTTGAGTAAATCATTGCTTATTGATTAAATCTTGTCAAGGTAAAAACAAAAACATCTTTACATGATCATTTCATCTGTGAACTGTCTGAGATATTCATTATTGATAGACTACTTAGGGAAATGCAGAGAAAAAAGACACTCCAAACTGTGTCAACCAATGGATTTTTCTCTTTACTTTTGTCTTCAAAGTATCGTCCCTTGGCTCTGAACTGTGATCAAAGAAACTGCTCTCTGTGGACACAGAGTATCGAACTAAGCATTTGACAAGGGCCTGTCAAAAGATGTATCCATAGCAATAACATAAGGGAGGCAGGAGCACACACACACACACTACTTCACAAACACTTTTGTTCACACAGACAAATCTGAGCTGTGGAAATATTCACAAGTGAGTTGCAGTAATTGTGTTGGACTAGATGGTTATCAATTAACACATTATTATAAAAGCTGTGATGTACTAACAGTGTGTAGGAGTCTGTGTTTGTGTGTATATCAAGGGACTTGGATTTCTTTATACTTTTCATAATTACCAATTACCACTTTCACTTTAATGAAATGCACATGCAAACATACAACAGGATTTCATCACGAGCGTGTGTAAGTGCTTAACCTCAAGGTACAAAGTTCCATCTCTTTTTGTTATATAGCTGTTCAGGTTATCCAGCAGTGTGTGTACTATAAATATTTGAGAGAACAAAAGAGCAGTTGACTAATGCAGTGTAAGTGTGCTTCCATCTGTTTAAATACATTAGCAATGCCAGCCAAATTTATATCTATGAGCCTTTATTTATAGCTACGGTATGCAAGAAAAGACTAGGACACCCATCACCTGCTAATGGACATCAGTGCATTTACATATTTATATTAATGGTGAGCATCAAAAGAGGCTTAAGGTATTTAAAATATATTCATATACAGTGGGGAGAACAAGTATTTGATACACTGCCAATTTTGCAGGTTTTCCTACTTACAATGCATGTAGAGGTCTGTAATTTTTATCATAGGTACACTTCAACTGTGAGAGACTGAATCTAAAACAAAAATCCAGAAAATCACATTGTATGATTTTTAAATAATTAATTTGCATTTTATTGCATGACATAAGTATTTGATCACCTACCTACCAGTAAGAATTCTGGCTCTCACAGACCTGTTAGTTTTTCTTAAAGAAGCCCTCCTGTTCTCCACTCATTACCTATATTAACTGCACCTGTTTGAACTCGTTACCTGTATAAAAGACACCTGTCCACACACTCAATCAAACAGACTCCAACCTCTCCACAATGGCCAAGACCAGAGAGCTGTGTAAGGACATCATGGATAAAATTGTAGACCTGCACAAGGCTGGGATGGGCTACAGGACAATAGGCAAGCAGCTTGGTGAGAAGGCAACAACTGTTGGCGCAATTATTAGAAAATGGAAGAAGTTCAAGATGACGGTCAATCTCCCTCGGTCTGGGGCACCATGCAAGATCTCACCTCGTGGGGCATCAATGATCATGAGGAAGGTGAGGGATCAGCCCAGAACTACACGGCAGGACCTGGTCAATGACCTGAAGAGAGCTGGGACCACAGTCTCAAAGAAAACCATTAGTAACACACTAAGCCGTCATGGATTAAAATCCTGCAGCGCACACAAGGTCCCCCTGCTCAAGCCAGCGCATGTCCAGGCCCGTCTGAAGTTTGCCAATGACCATCTGGATGATCCAGAGGAGGAATGGGAGAAGGTCATGTGGTCTGATGAGACAAAAATAGAGCTTTTTGGTCTAAACTCCACTCGCCGTGTTTGGAGGAAGAAGAAGGATGAGTACAACCCCAAGAACACCATCCCAACCGTGAAGCATGGAGGTGAAAACATCATTCTTTGGGGATGCTTTTCTGCAATGGGGACAGGACGACTGCACCGTATTGAGGGGAGGATGGATGGGGCCATGTATCGCGAGATCTTGGCCAACAACCTCCTTCCCTCAGTAAGAGCATTGAAGATGGGTCGTGGCTGGGTCTTCCAGCATGACAACGACCCGAAACACACAGCCAGGGCAACTAAGGAGTGGCTCCGTAAGAAGCATCTCAAGGTCCTGGAGTGGCCTAGCCAGTCTCCAGACCTGAACCCAATAGAAAATCTTTGGAGGGAGCTGAAAGTCCGTATTGCCCAGCGACAGCCCCGAAACCTGAAGGATCTGGAGAAGGTCTGTATGGAGGAGTGGGCCAAAATCCCTGCTGCAGTGTCATCAAATCAAATCACCTTTATTTATATAGCACTTTTTACAATGCCAATTGTTTCAAAGCAGCTTCACAGTGGTAACAGGAAAATAATGCAACAGAATTTGATTCGGCTGTACAGCCGCTCTGGTGAAAACGGTGATGTCATCCAGCTCATTTCAATTATCATATAGTGTCAATGCGGGCAGATCAGTAATATAGTTTAAATTTAAGTGTCCCCAACTGAGCAAGCCAAGTCAAAGGCGACGGTGGCAAGGAACCAAAACTCCTTCAGGGCCAGAATGGGGAAAAAAACCTTGGGAGAAACCAGGCTCAGTCGGGGCGACCCATCTTCAATGCTCTTACTGAGGGAAGGAGGTTGTTGGCCAAGATCTCGCGATACATGGCCCCATCCATCCTCCCCTCAATACGGTGCAGTCGTCCTGTCCCCATTGCAGAAAAGCATCCCCAAAGAATGATGTTTCCACCTCCATGCTTCACGGTTGGGATGGTGTTCTTGGGGTTGTACTCATCCTTCTTCTTCCTCCAAACACGGCGAGTGGAGTTTAGACCAAAAAGCTCTATTTTTGTCTCATCAGACCACATGACCTTCTCCCATTCCTCTGGATCATCCAGATGGTCATTGGCAAACTTCAGACGGGCCTGGACATGCGCTGGCTTGAGCAGGGGGACCTTGCGTGCGCTGCAGGATTTTAATCCATGACGGCGTAGTGTGTTACTAATGGTTTTCTTTGAGACTGTGGTCCCAGCTCTCTTCAGGTCATTGACCAGGTCCTGCCGTGTAGTTCTGGGCTGATCTCTCACCTTCCTCATGATCATTGATGCCCCACGAGGTGAGATCTTGCATGGTGCCCCAGACCGAGGGAGATTGACCGTCATCTTGAACTTCTTCCATTTTGTAATAATTGCACCAACAGTTGTTGCCTTCTCACCAAGCTGCTTGCCTATTGTCCTGTAGCCCATCCCAGCCTTGTGCAGGTCTACAATTTTATCCCTGATGTCCTTACACAGCTCTCTGCTCTTGGCCATTGTGGAGAGGTTGGAGTCTGTTTGATTGAGTGTGTGGACAGGTGTCTTTTATACAGGTAACAAGTTCAAACAGGTGCAGTTAATACAGGTAATGAGTGGAGAACAGGAGGGCTTCTTAAAGAAAAACTAACAGGTCTGTGAGAGCCAGAATTCTTACTGGTTGGTAGGTGATCAAATACTTATGTCATGCAATAAAATGCAAATTAATTATTTAAAAATCATACAATGTGATTTTCTGGATTTTTGTTTTAGATTCAGTCTCTCACAGTTGAAGTGTACCTATGATAAAAATTACAGACTTCTACATGCTTTGTAAGTGGGCAAACCTGCAAAATCGGCAGTGTATCAAATACTTGTTCTCCCCACTGTATATGTATGTATGTATGTATTAATGGTGGTGAGCTTTGAAATATGCTTGATCTATATGTAAATCATGAAAATTTCATCAGACTGGTACACATATATTCAGATGAAGAGCAGTTTTTGTTCTTTTTCAGTATCCATTAGTAGGTCACACTGAAAACATCCATTGTATCTCTGTTAAAGAATCACACATACACACACAAGCTTTTCTTTGAACAGAGAAATATTGCTAACACTGGTGCTAAGAGCCTTTTACAGCTATAATTTGACATTATAACAAAGACCCTGACAGATCCAATGTGTCCTCAGTACAATGTACACACACACACGCGCGCGCACACACACACACACACACACACACACACACACACACACACACACACACACACACACACACACACACACACACACACACACACACACACACATTTTCTCTTCCTTGTCTACTCTGTCCTTCTTTTCCCCCACCCCTCCAACTCCCCTCCCTCATCTCTCCCAGTCAACCTTGACTGGAAGAAAAGCAATTTATTTCTACATGGCTTAGATAATGAATAATAGATGTTATCCAGTGATTTGGGTTTGTCATGGCTGTGCGCGGTACTTTCAGAGGCTCAGAAGTTCAAGGCTTGTTATTGAAATCCATTAGGAAGATGGAAAATGAGACTGATGGTAAATATAAGTGAATTTCATGGACATAACAGAAAAAAGGTAACTGCGGTTAATTTTAATCTTACTCTGAAAGTAACAGTGTGTGTGTGTGTGTGTATGTGTGTGCGCGCGTGTGTGTGTGCGTGTATCTGTTTGCGTTGTATGCAAGCAACTGTTTATTTTGTAGCATCTTGTACTGTGTATGTGTAAATGTTCCTGTGTGTGTGTGTGTGCTGAACTGCAGTAATATCCATTATATATATTGTGTTCTGCTTGCTTGTCTCCCTTGAGTTACCCAAGGGGGATGATATTACATTTCATCACACTTTCATTTTCTACTACAGATGAGGGACAGTAGAAGAGGAGAACAGCAGCAGTCCTGTATGAGTCAAGTCTGCCTCACATATACTCACTGTCTCTCTCTTAAACACAGACACACACACACACACACACAAATGCAGCTCAGGGGGCTAAAGTAAAATGAGTTACCATCTGTTATCATGTGAAACCTGCCTTATTGGAACACAAAAGAGAGAGGCAATGACAATAAAGGTGCAATTCTTTTTGTTATTGACTAACCACAAACATTTACAATGATTTCCTTTGTGATTTCAATGACAATTTACATGTTTTCTTCCTTTGTTTTGAATCATTAGTGTTTAGCATCACATGTACACACATGCACATAAAGATAATTTTACATTGTACCAAGCAATTTTGATTGACACTAATAATAATGGCTTTAAACCAAATCTATACTTACACGCACAGCTTTATTTAGCCGGCTCATAATGAAGAAAAACACATGATGAAATGACTGAGACATTTATGGGATTTTCAGTATAAGCACAAACAGTAAAGATCCTGCCACTGCTGAGTGCTACATCATATAAAAGTCTCTCTCACAGCAGGTCTGGGATTACAAACATGGCTAATAAGTAATAATAATAATCATTTTATTTTTATAGAGCCTTTCCAAAGCTCAAGGTCGCTTTACAAAGTTAGAGGAATACAGACAAATAACAAACATTCATAACAAAGTACAATACACAGACAAAGAGCTGAAAAGTAATATACAGAGGTCACTTTACAAAGTTAGGTTAGAGGAATACAGACAAATAACAAACATCCATAACAGAGTACAGTTCACACACCAAGAGCTGAAGAGTTATAGGAGGTTTTTGAAAGAAACAAGGGAGGATGCTTGATGGATGTCTTGAGGAAGAGCATTTAGTATTTTAGCATTTAGTAATAAGTAATAACATCACCGTTCTGAAATACATGTGGCACCAAATTATTGGTTTGTATTCTGCAAAGCTTTTTGAGTGAAAGTGTCCAGAAAAGTGGTTTATACATGTAAGGAATTATTATCACCTGAAATTATATGGAACTTGATTCTGATTGGTCAATTATGTCATTCAGCAATCAGATATTCCTAATAGAGTGCAATAATGCCCAACTACTTCAACTACCTTGGTTTAGGAAGTATTTTTCCTATATGGATTTTTTTTTAAAAAGTCTTCGTTGTAAGCCATGAACCGAAGTAACCACATACGAGATCTCATTTGAAGCAAAAAAATATTTGAAAATTGAACAAAAGGACAAAGGTACAAAACATAATGGTTTTAATGAAGGAAAGAACTGCATACTAGGAAGTATCCCAGTTCTTCTTGGAGTGGTTGGGCAAGTTCTTTTGGCGCGATTTGCTTGTCGCGATTCTATGGTTGATGGAGTCCCCAGGAATTTCACTGTTAAACATGATTATTTAAAAAAATAAAAATAAAAAATAGGTTGAAATAATACAGTCTGATGGCTTCAATAAAACCACATACCAACAATTAACAACCTCATATAGCTTATAGCAGGTCTCTATTTATTTACAAGTTATCATTCAAAATCATTTCCTCTGGAGAAAATGAATGGGACTTTCGGAACCCGACTTGCAATCTATATTCGCCGTTGTCCATGACAACGCTGACACGAGTTCGCTCACCCGGTAACTGAAACCACCCCAACTTTCATTTCTCATGTATCACTCTGCGGACTCACTCTCTCTATTTTATACAGACGCAACTTGCGCCATCTTGTGTCTCAGTTATCGCTCCTAGTGAAAATGACCTCTGAGGACTTCAGTATTTATAGAACTGTAATATTGTTTACTAGGCCAATTGTTTTGTACAATATAATGGACTAATTTGTTTCTTGAAATGATAATATACAGGTTGGATAACAAAATTTTATGTCCATGTATTTATTTGGTGAGTAGCCATGTAATAATCAGCCATGTATAATTTTAAGATCAAGATCACCAGCAGGCTGTTACCCCTCACTAATTGACTATTCGACAAATGGATCATACGGCATCATTTTCTGCATTATATTTGGTATATAGCACAGCCATCTGTAATATTTTTATTTTCTCTTTTTTTCATTGGTTTTCTAAAAGAAGAACCTAAAACGCTTTATAACGTGCACATATTCACCTCTGACATATCAGTTTGATTCTGTAAACCTGATTTAAATAATTGCTTGTTCATTTATCTGTTGCTGGTTTGAGTGGCACATGCACATTCATTTAGTGAAGTTTACAAGAGACTTGCTTATGGTAAAGACAAATAGTTTTGAGTAAATGTGATAATGTGCACCTTGAATTCATTCATGTGTTCAACAATCATTAAACGATCACTAAACTTCTGCCATGAAAACACTCAAGCAGGGGGGTATTCCAGAAAGCAGGTTATGTGACATATCTGGGTATGTTTAAGGGTAAGTAAGCAGATAACCTCAACTTTCGGTTCCAAAAATGGAGGTAATTTTCAGGTAAGTAGCCATAGCAACTCACTCTGAATATAAGCTATCTCTGAATATAACCTACTCCGGAGCAGGTTATGTTCCAGGGTTAGTTTGCTTAAGAGGTATTCAGATGCATGTTATATAATTAATTAGTTATATTAATATAGGCCTAACCAAATTTGTTATTTACAATTATATATATACAATTAAAACTGTACAATACAATACAATATACAATATTATATTCATTCTAAAGCACTATTATAACAAGGTAATGTTTAAATGTTAATTCAATTCAAATATATTTATTGTTTATTTTATTGTCATCTCACACATGGATCTGCGTTCAATTAATTAGCATCAAACAAACAATATAATCCTTATTCTCAGTGAATAAAGATTACTTATTACAGTTTTTACCGTTGCTTAAGCACAATTTTAAAAACAAGGCTCATTTTGTCAAAACACTACACACAATTCACACATCCACACACACAAAGTAGCAGAACACCTCCGCACAGCTAAATAAAACAGGCTGGGTGCTGATTAATATTTCATATTTCTGATATATTTTTTTTTCTGTGAAACGCGTTGTTGCACAAAAGAAGGACCTGCCCTGTACAGTTTAAGCGGTAGCCTACTGCTATAGAGGACTATTATTTTGTTGAACAGACCTGGGGAACGACAGATGACGTCAGATGCTCAGATTTGCTTAACCAATCGGCGGAACGGGGCGCCTCATGGCCGCCCCCATGTGGAAAACGAATTTTGAAGTCATTTATCCGTTTTTTACCCGTGAACCAAAAAAAGAAAAATCAAGCCGAAATCTCGTCTCGAAAAAACTAATAAAGGCGCCGTTTTTCGTTTCTGCTGATTTCATTTCAAATCGGAAAACAAACTATCAAAATGTGCGTCCACATGTGCAAATGAAATATCGAAGCCATAAACCGATTTGTAAACCACAAACGAAAAATGAGAAATCTAGCCGAAATCTAATTTTCCGTCTATTAATCTAAACAAAAAAACGAATAAACAAGCCGTCTTATCTTTTCTCATTATTCCATTACAAATAGGAAATGAAATGATCAGATGATACACGGACCCTCGAGTAAGCAAGGGTTAGATTTATCAACCAAGAGTTCAAGTTATAAGTGACGGTAAATTAACCTTGCTTTCTGGAATACCCCCCAGAGATGATACATTTATTTTTTTAGAAATTCTTAATTTTATATATTTAGAAAACTGAATAGGGGCAATAGTTGTGAAACACAGATATTTTTTCATACTCTGTTTTCTTTTTTAGTAACTTATCCAGACCTGGAAATTACTCAAATCAAATTCCATACCTGGCCTGTCCCGTCTCTTTCTTCTTAAATAACAAAATTATTTAACCTCAAATCAATATTTGATGCCTATTTATTTATAATAAGTAGTCACATAATAAACAGGGTAAATGTATATCTCCTGTTCTAAGAAACATGAGGTGCAGAGGAAGTGATTGGAAACCGCAGGATGGTCAGGGCTGGGATGGCCTGTACAGGTGTTAAAGAGTAAATAAAACCACTGACGGATACAAAGATTGTGGTATAAATAAACAGAGAAAGGTATATAGAATTCGACAGACTGAAGAACACACTCTTTTTAAGAGAGCCATCGGCAGGCAGTCGTAAAGTAAGTTGTGTTGTTGTTTTAATTATCGACAGTAAAGCAATCTGTTCATAATTACAATCATTTGCCTGCAGTCATTACTGCCAGTGGCACTGAGCAGTTTAATTTGCCTTCTCTAATCTGCAGTGTAATTAGAGCACACACAAGCAGAGCTGAGTGATCATTCAAAATACACACCAAACTCTCTCTCTCTCTCTCTCTCTCTCTCTCTCTCTCTCTCTCTCTCTCTCTCTCTCTCTCTCTCTCTCTCTCTCTCTCTCTCTCTCTCTCTCTCTCTCTCTCTCTCTCTCTCTCTCTCTCTCTCTCTCTCACACATTTTATCCTTTCTCTCATTGTGATTTCTTTCTTTTCTTGCTTCACTCATTAATCTACATGCTTTAAATTATGAGATTTAAAAGGTCCATACTGTTTGGTCTTGTAATATAGCACATATTTTTGCCAGACAATGGTTAAATTGGGATTTACTAAGATGTGGTGGTGACCCAGGTGCCCTGCACACTGTAAAAATGATTAAACAGTTTACAAGAAAATACTATTTTAGTCTTTCTAGTTGTCACAGTTCTGTTTGTGTTTTGGACTTTCAGTTTGTATTTTGATTCATCCCTTTGTTCAGTTTCCCGCCAATCCTTTGTTCCCATGGTTACCCTCCTTAGTTCATTTGTCCCAGCTGTGTCTAGTTAATTATCTTGTTTCTGTTCACTACTTAAGTTGCACGCTCACCTTCAGTCTTTGTCTAGTCATTGTTATGTTGGAGTGTGTTTCCCTACCTTTCTGTTTCTTCCTGAGTGTCATTACTTAAGTCTGTATTTTGATCATCTGAGTCTTCAGCCTGTTCCTGGTTCACCAACCGTTACATTAGTTAAATGTGAATTAAGAATTTTCAGCAGCTATTACTTCAGTCTTCAGGGTCACATGATTCTTCAGAAATCATTCTAATACTCTGACTTGGTGCTCGACACATTTCTTATGATCAAAAACAGTTGTGCTGCTTGATGTGGAAACCCTAATAGATTTTTTTTTCAGGATTCTTTGATGAACAGAACGTAAAAAAAAGCCTTTATTTGATACTTTTTTTTTTTATTATTTCTTTACTTGTATAATTCATTATAAACGTCTTTACTCTCACTTTTGATCAATTTAATGTGTAATCTTACTGACCCCAAACTTTTGAACAGTAGATGTATATATGCTAGAACATAAAAATAAATAACTAAAAATAATAAAAAAAATTACTAATTTTGTATTGAAGGTTTAACCCAAGGGCCTAGCTTATGAAAAATGCTCATATGAACATTTAAAGTATCAAAAACAAGTATGTGCTACACTGCAAAAGAAATGAAGGATATATAATTACATATTTAAGCACACAAATACAGTAAACATATAAATCCAAAAGAAAATGGCTGTCAATGTCAATTATCAATGTAACCAACATACTTAAGTGAACAAGATTTGTCTGTTATGCCTATGACCTTTTACTTGATTTTGCACACAGATGAATATATGAAGGTTAGAACACACACACACACACCAGTGTGACAGCAGTAATAATGTACTGAGCCTCTCTCACACACAATAAAACAGCACAGGTTCTCTCTCTCCCTTTCCGATGACAGCTATTAATTCTTGTCTGCACCAACTTGATAGAAGGCTAACAACATTTTATATTGTTGATACACTCTAGGCTGTGGCTACATGTTCTCAATTACTGATGAAAGATAGATGGTAACCTGGTTACAAATGGGCAGCACTGCTTAGATGATGTCAAGCACCTTTATCACACGCTGATATGTGTTCGCTGCTCCGACTCCTTGTGCGTTTCCCTCTGTCTCTCTGTACAATTATTACCCACAGTAATGCCTCGTCCTGTAGTACTGCACACATGCTTTTGAAATCAAGTGTATGAAAGATTTAGATGGGTCGATGTTGTTGAGTGGATGACAGCTTGACTACTTTGACATGTTTTAGCAGCGCAGCCTCTGTGAGAGTATAAAAACAGCACTGAGAGGACTGTTGAAGCATTTTAAATGCAAAGTACTTGCTCGTTCTGATGATATTACGTCGCACACCAGATTCCATATTGAAATTCCTTTCATCGTAAGAGTACACTCTAAAAAATGCTGGGTTAAAAACAACCCAAGTTGGGTTGAAAATGGACAAACCCAGCAATTGGGTTGTTTCAACCCCGTGAATGGGTTGTTTTAACCCAGCGGTTGGGTTAAATATTTGCTTAAAACAATCCAATTGCTGGGTTAAAACAAACCAATCGCTGGGTTAAAACAACCCAATTGCTGGGTTTGTCCATGTTGTTTTTAACCCAAAATTTTTTAGAGTGTAAGGTCACGAGCGTACGGCTGGAAAAAGGATCGATTTCATTATCAAAGCAAACCGTGGGAGGGATCGCAGGACTAAAGCTGTTATAATATTAATTCAGCACATTTAAAATAGTCTTTTCTGCAGCTTTCTTTGAGCTTGGGACATGAAAGGTGTAATGTGCATCCTTTAAAGTCTGCTGATTTGTGTTTCATCATAAGAGCTAAAGGATGAGGTGAGGAGGAAACGCGAGTTGAACAAACAAATAAACGGCTGCGTTTATAAGCACATCTTACTGTGTGTTTGTGTGTGTGTGTGTTTGAGGGTTTCAGGTCTCAAGGTCTACAGCTTGAATATAAATGTGTTCTTACATAATGAATGAGCTTTACACAGGCTAAAAGACAAACATCAGAGCCTTTTACATCAGCAGTGTATTTCAGGAGCAGGATGCTGTCTTCCTCTTTCTTGCTGCTGCACAAAAGCTCTTTTTATTCTTAGAAAATAATGAGAAGAATTTGGGAAAGAAACAGATAAAGCAGTTAAAAACAAACATGCTGGAGGTGGGAATGAAGAATAAGGAGTTGAAACATCAAATCCCCTTCAATCATCGAGAGCATTGTTGGTTAAAACTGATCTTAATGAATTAATCATGCATCATGGACTCTCTCCCCTTTTACAATTAAACACACACACTAATGCATGCGCACAGCTGTTGTTTTGTTTATAAGGCCCATTTGAGATGTCTTATAATGCATTGTGTCATGGAGCATTGGGTCAGGCCGATGGAAATTAAACTCTTCAGACAAGATAAACATTATATTACATCATTACCCTTTACAACACATGTAAATTAAAACCATTATCTAAGCGATTATCCATTCATCTTCACCTCTACTATTCTCTCTCTCTCTCTCTCTCTCTCTCTCGCTTTCTCTCTCTCGCTCTCTCTCTCTCACTCCCTTGCCATATGTTTGAATCTCTACCATTCCCTTTTCTTCTCCCTCCCTCCCTACAGTTTGGCATTGGTTCAGTCAGCTCTTTTGTCCTATCAGACTGTGACTGTTTGAGCTGCCCATTTTCCACTGCTGAATTAAACATTAAACATTAATGCTCTCTGACAGCAATAAATAACATTTAGCACAATGGGGATCTAATAATGACCTGACTCTAGGCTGAGCCCCATCAGAGCCCTTCCTTTGACAACTGCTGAAATGTGATTATCAGGCAGCTGTCTGAGACAACTGTATCTGAATAACTTCAGCACGGGAAAGGGCTTTGATCTCCCCCACGCATGAAATTATAGCAGAGATCTGTTTGAATTACATTTTCTTTCTCTCTTCGAGCCAATTATCATTAGAATCACATATATTATTCCAGTGGATTCTCAGCCCAGACTTATGTGTGCAGATAAATACGGAGTAATGGGGCTTCTAAGACCTCTGAAAAACGGCTCTGATCCAGTGACTATTGTCTGTGTGACTGTGCATTTATATCACTGCTCAGGCAAACAATTTAAGTACTAGTTCTGCTCAATAATACAGACAGCAGGTCATAGCCCTAAGGTCAAAGTTCACATCTATTTCACCCCGGAGAGTTGAAATACGCATTGTAAACAATGTGTCACATATCAAACTATACATGTACTCATGAAGTGAACTCTCTTACTGTAAGGGTTGTGTTTAGTTTCATTGTGATTTAGTTTGATTTCCCCTTTTCCTGTTTGCCTGAGTTCTCGTTCCTTGTTTGTTTTCATGGTTTCTAATTGAATTACACAACTGTTCCCTGTTCGGTTGATTATCTTCCCTTGTGTATTCCCCTTAGTTATCCTTAGTTCTTGGTCCTGTGTTAATGTTAGGTTCTAGTGCTTTGTTTGTTCATTCCTAGTGTTTATTAAAAGTATCTTGAATCTACTTCCTGTGTCACATATTACTCTCTTGTTGGATGAACTACAGCACCCCATAACAGAACACAGGACCTAGATTTGGGACGAAAATATTTAAATAAACTATCAACTTACCAGCTGGCAACCTGCTCTGTTTAGAGCAAGAACATTGTGCCCTTGAGGACCACACAAGAGACTTTTTAGACCTGCCATGCATTACGCGCTTCCCTGATCACTCCCTTTGTGTGTTTTTTCAGTCTAGTCTGAATGAGCGTACCAAGGTACGCCTGCCTGGAAACGGTCCTTAAGGGACATTCGCCGCTTTCGTGGAGTGGGTGCTGGCTAACTGTGGATCCCTGTTCACACTTTGCCTCACAGATGAGGCCAACGCCAGCCTCACTCTGGATCCGGAGCCCAGCCAACTTCTACCACGCCCATCAAGAACCAATTGCCCAAGCCCACCACAGACCCAGAGCCTGCGCCCGCCACGGAGCCCGAGCACATACTCCTGCAGAGCTGTTTCTGGTTTCTACACAATTGGTTGAGGTATTGCTGAGGATTACCCCCCAAAGTCTCCTTTATTGCCATTGGTCCCGCCCAGCTCCAAGTCTCCTCCATCGCCGCTGGTCCCGCCCAGCTCTAAGTTTCTTCCGTCACTGATGGTCCCGCCCAGCCTCCCTCTGCTTCCTCCTTTGCCTAAGCCAGCCAATTCCTTTGCCCCACCTCCGCTGGCCTCCCTTCAGTCCCTTGGCTCCTTCTTCCCTCCGGCACCCTGGCTCCACCTTGCCCGCTTGTCACCACGGCTCTGTCCTGACCTCCAGGTCCTACGGTGTCGCCCGGTCTCTTCATCTCCTCGGCTCTGCCTGGGTCTCAAGTTCTCCTGACTCCAGCGCTGTCGGGTCTCTGGTTCCTACCACCATCGGTTCCGCCGTGGGCCTTCATTCTGGCTGTCCTCTGGGTCTTTCTTCCTCCATCATCTCCTTCCTGGGTCCTCCCTCCATCAACTGGTGTTCCCAGTTCCCTTCTGTTTCCAGCTCTGCGCCCACCTCCAGAACCCCTGCCCTCCCTCCTCTGTTGGACTAGTTGTTTATTGTTACGGTGCTACGACGTGCCTTCAGGAAGAGGGGTGTAATGTAAGGGTTATGTTTAGTTTCATTGTATTTTAGTTTGGTTTTCCCTATTCTTGTATTCTCGTTCCTTGTTTGTTCCCATGGTTTCTAATTGAGTTACACAACTGTTCCCTGTTCTATTGATGATCTTCCCTTATGTATTTAAGCCCTTTTTTTTCCTAATTCCCTGGTCCAGTGTTAACGTTAGGTTCTAGTGTCTAGTACTTAGTTTGTTTCTAGTGTTTATTAAAAGTATCTTGAATTGTCTTGTGTCACGCATCTCTCTATTTGTTGGATGAACTACAGCTCACCGTATCACTTACACTTTTAAATGAGGACAATCCATCAGTAAACACTTTTGTTATCTATAATTAATAGTTCAAATGTTTTGTTAAATGATTGCAAATGCAAAAGATGCATTAATCATAAGCCGCCTATTTTCTGTATACACTTTGTGCCAACTGAAAAATGAAGGCAGTAACATGGAGAACACATTCCAGTGCTATCTGTTCAAATATATGTATAATAAATTATTCAAACAGATTTCTGTAGCAAAAATAACAATGAGCTGTCAGGTAAGAAACAATGCATGCTTTAAAAAGCACAGTGCCCCAGATATAAGCGTGCATTTTTATCCAGCTTCACACTTGCAACTCATTTACAGATGCTTCCAGACTATAATCAGCATAATGTAGCACAACCCTAAAAAGCTGTGACAAATGGGAGAAACTGCCTGTGCTTTCTCAGTTTCTCTGACCTTTGAATAGTCTTTAAACTAACCTTTTTGTTATTGATTTTGCCCTTCTTCATAATGGCCGGCACTTCCACAGAGATTAAAAAGCACTAATATTATGATCATGTGTGTTTTTAGTAGTAAGGGCCCTTAAAATAAAGTTGAAATGAAGTTATTTACGTAACCAAATGGCAGTTTGCCGCTCGCTAAATGCAAACAGAAATATTACATATATAAGCAAATTTGTGTGCCTCCTATTAGAGTTAGCATAACACTAGTCAGGCAGTATATTCTTAATAATCTTAATCAACCAACAGGAAAAGAAATAGCAGGCATTTCTGTTTCTGACTGTGCTTGATTTAGCATGAATCATATTCCCTCATTATGCTGGTGAACATCAGGAGTATAAATGTTCTTATATAATACATTGTTCCAGCTCTAATATCTGATTGGATGAGACTCTGCTTAACGTTGTGAATGTGGTAAAATCACTGTAATGTATGGCCTCTTGTGGTTTATAGTGTTATTTTACTGCCTGGAGCAAGAACCACAGCATTTACAGAGTTGAGAGAAATAGTCACATACAGCCGTTCATACCACATATTTACCACAATCCAGCAGTGTATGATTGCACCAGACTGTCCTCCAAAAAAAAAACGACTCTATAGGTCGTTTTTCAAGCACCTTATTACGACCTTTATTTACGTTTTAAAGTCATGCACCCTCTAGCTGGCGTAAAAATAATGACAGTGTCGTGTTACGTCTGACGTCATGAAACTGTCGTTACCATATACACTTTATGAGCACATGCGTTCCCTGGGATCGAACCCACGATTGCATGATCACATGCTCTACCAATTGAGCTATGCAAAACCTGAAATATGACGCAGATAAAAGGGAACAATGCATTAAAATGAAAGTGTCCTGTTGTCAATAGGGGCGCAACTTTAATAAACGCTCCTATGGGTCGTATTTCAGGGAAGTAACAAACGACCTATATAGGCATATTGGTTGGAGGACATGCTGGATTGCACTCAATACCTCAAGGTGCCAACAACTGGCCACTTAGACAGGAACCATCTAAGCTGACATACGTGTTCTAACTGCAGTTTGTTGTGTGTGTGTGTGTGTGTGTGTGTGGTTTATGAGGACACAAATGTGTAAGTCACACTTTAGATTAGGGTCCAATTCTCACTATTAACTAACTATTAACTACGACTTTTTCCTCAATAAACTCCTAATTACTGCTTATTAATAGTTAAGGTAGTTGTTAAGTTTAGGTATTGGGCAGGATTAAGGGATGTAGAATATGGTCATGCAGAATAAGGCATTAATATGTGCTTTATAAGTACTAATAAACAGTCAATGTCCTAGTAATATGCATGATAATAAGCAACTAGTTAATAGTAAGAATTGGACCCTAAACTAAAGTGTTACCAATGTGTATAATGACATGGGTATTACAACATAAACATGGTTTATAAGGCATGTGTGCATTAGCAAAGGAAGCTAAAGAGAAATTAGATCAGGGCCGTTTCTCAAAACCAAGTACGCGAACTTCGGACTTGCGTCCTTGGTAGTTCGGACTTGCCAAGTTCGACTCAGGAGAACGAACTCCCAAGGACAGGAGGACACAAGTCCGGTGATTCTGCAAATGGAACAGCAGCGTTCTTGATAGTGTCACTCAGCTCGCTCTGGCTATTCCGGTTATCTCTGTATGTATATTTTAGGCAACAATAAAACGAAATATGTCATAATTCTGTTTATCTGAAGATACTTGCTTAGAGCACAATTCCTTAAATTAAATTTCTGTGCAGGTCATACCAGAGCTATAAGGAAAAAATAGCCCCCCCAATACCACTCAACAACTGACTGGGATGCTGGTGTTTTGGTGACATATTGTGGATTAAACCCTAACTAACCTTTGATAAGAAATATAAGTGCTCAAGAAACATTTCTTATTATTATAAATGTTGAAAACGGTTGTGCTGATTACATTTTCTATTTTTGTGGAAATCTTTGATGAATATAGAAAGTACAAAAGAACTGTCATTTATTTGAAAATGACTTTAATCCTGATGAAAATGAATTGAAAATTAGTCTTTACTGTCATTTAATGCTTCCTTTATGGATAAAGGTATACAGTGGGGAGAACAAGTATTTGATACACTGCCGATTTTGCAGGTTTGCCCACTTACAAAGCATGTAGAAGTCTGTCATTTTTATCATAGGTACTCTTCAACTGTGAGTGACGGAATCTAAAACAAAAATCCAGAAAATCACATTATATGATTTTTAAGTAATCAATTTGCATTTTATTGCATGACATAAGTATTTGATACATCAGAAAAGCAGAACTTAATATTTGGTACAGAAACCTTTGTTTGCAGTTACAGAGATTATACGTTTCCTGTAGTTCTTGACCAGGTTTGCACACACTGCAGCAGGGATTTTGGCCCACTCCTCCATACAGACCTTCTCCTGATCCTTCAGGTTTCGGGGCTGTCGCTGGGCAATACGGACTTTCAGCTCCCTCCAAAGATTTTCTATTGGGTTCAGGTCTGGAGCCTGGCTAGGCCACTCCAGGAACCTGAGATGCTTCTTACGGAGCCACTCCTTAGTTGCCCTGGCTGTGTGTTTCGGGTCGTTGTCATGCTGGCCACGACCCATCTTCAATGCTCTTACTGAGGGAAGGAGGTTGTTGGCCAAGATCTCGCGATACATGGCCCCATTCATCCTCCCCTCAATACGGTGTAGTCATCCTGTCCCCTTTGCAGAAAAGCATCCCCAAAGAATGATGTTTCCACCTCCATGCTTCACGGTTGGGATGGTGTTCTTGGGGTTGTACTCATCCTTCTTCTTCCTCCAAACACGGCGAGTGGAGTTTAGACCAAAAAGCTCTATTTTTGTCTCATCAGACCACATGACCTTCTCCCATTCCTCCTCTGGATCATCCAGATGGTCATTGGCAAACTTCAGACAGGCCTGGACATGCGCTGGCTTGAGCAGGGGGACCTTGTGTGCGCTGCAGGATTTTAATCCATGACGGCGTAGTGTGTTACTAATGGTTTTCTTTGAGACTGTGGTCACAGCTCTCTTCAGGTCATTGACCAGGTCCTGCCGTGTAGTTCTGGGCTGATCCCTCACTTTCCTCATGATCATTGATGCCCCACGAGGTGAGATCTTGCATGGTGCCCCAGACCGAGGGAGACTGACCGTCATCTTGAACTTCTTCCATTTTCTAATAATTGCGCCAACAGTTGTTGCCTTCTCACCAAGCTGCTTGCCTATTGTCCTTTAGCCCATCCCAGCCTTGTGCAGGTCTACAATTTTATCCCTGATGTCCTTACACAGCTCTCTGGTCTTGGCCATTGTGGAGAGGTTGGAGTCTGTTTGATTGAGTGTGTGGACAGGTGTCTTTTATACAGGTACCGAGTTCAAACAGGTGCAGTTAATACAGGTAATGAGTGGAGAACAGGAGGGCTTCTTAAAGAAAAACTAACAGGTCTGTGAGAGCCAGAATTCTTACTGGTTGGTAGGTGATCAAATACTTATGTGATGCAATAAAATGCAAATTAATTATTTAAAAATTTATGTTTATGTTTATGTTTATGTAATTTATGTTTATGTTTATGATTTTTGTTTTAGATTCCATCTCTCACAGTTGAAGAGTACCTATGATAAAAATTACAGACTTCTACATACTTTGTAAGTAGGAAAACCTGCAAAATCGGCAGTGTATCAAATACTTGTTCTCCCCACTGTATATATATAAAAACTCACTGACCCTAAACTTTTGAACGGTAGTGTATGCATAAATTTAATATATACAACATCTACATATATCTGTGTGTGTGTGTGTGTGTGTGGGCGCGTATGTGTGTGCATGCGTGTGTGTGTGTGCGCCGACTGATGCAGTTAGAAAGTATTCTCTTAAAGAGAAAAAACATGGACTCTGGAAATGTAAAATTCTCCATTAAAGTTATTCAATAAAAATGTGATGAGAGCTGGTCGTTTGTGTTTATGTCAGTTTATTCAGGTCCCTGTGAACTGATTCTAAACACTTGCAGCTGCTGTGGACATCATCTTTAATGTGCCATAATAGAACTGAATCTAAAATAGAGAAAGTTGCTGTGTTAATGGGAGTTCTGCATTACCTCCTCCACCTACGCTTACAGCACTATGAGACTCATTCATTTTCCTTAGGTTGTTTGAGTAGAAACTGATAAACATCTGTTGTTTGACATCACTCTCTTAATCACACATTCAACAATTCCAGACAGGTGTTTGATTTCAGGCAACACGCACACACGTTCAACAATAGCATGAGTCACATATTCTCCCATTAACACGGGTGAGCTCATGACGGTTTTTAGCATATTAAAACATATCATGCTTTTAAGAATCTTTCCACTTAAAGATTAATTCTCCATCTCTCACTCCCTTGGCCTTTTTGTCTTTTCTTGTAGATTCCTTCTGTTCCAGAAGACTTGAGGAAAGGGGCGCTCTGTTCCAGGCAGTAAATAGAGTGTTATATAATCAATCTTCTAGAGAAGTTTTCAAAAGTCATAATATTGAGAGGAGATGTCAGCTGAGCCATTAGAGTGATTCATTCCTACCGCTCTACATTTACAGTCTCTACAAGAGCAATGCTGCTTCCCTCTTTGTGCCTCTGACACCATTTCCTCTCCATTTTCTTTCTTCATTTAAATGTGCAAGAAGTGAATTCAATTATAGGGGCTGTTGGTAAAAGGCGGAGAGAAAAAGAGAGAGAGACAAATAAGTTTCTTGTCTTTTTTAGGGCAAACACAAAAACATCCTAATTTTGGTGTAAGTAATCATTTTAGCTGTGAGATGTTATTAACATGAAAGGGAAAAAAAATCTAATGGAAGTCTAGTTTTACATCACCAACTTTCTATGCTGACGTACCCTTTTGCATTTGATTCTGCAGAGGCCTCAAGAGAGAAGAAATAAAAGCAAGGCAAATGAACAACTGCAAAGTAATGAAACATCATTCATTAATATTTCAAGCACACTAAAAGCCCTCTTAAGCTATCCCAAACTATTTCAATTGAATCATTGTAATTAATTCTTAAAGCAGGACTATAATAAACATATAACTTGGCCACCTACCTAAAATACCGTCCTCAACATGAAGAAATGTGAGAAAGTTCACACCAAATGATCTCACTTCCAGCCTAATTGACTGATTCTGGCACTTTCGCAGTATGTATTTAATCTGCTGACTGCAAAGAAACATAGAATGTTCTGGATCCTACAGCCGTGTTTAACTGTCTGCTGATCTGTCAGCGATCTTCTCAGAGTAGCCGTCTGTTTGCTGTAGCGACGCTTGGCAACCGAGAAATCGCTCGAGCAGGCCTCTTATACAGTATACCACTGCTGGAGCCCGGCCAACACTGAACATTAAGAGAACTGAATCATTTGCCTGCTCCTTTTCTGCACTGCAGCAATTATAATTTCATAAAAATGAGACCTTAACATCACCGTAACATTCCCTGAGTCCGACATGTCAATTCTTGCTTCTCTGAGCCAACTAGAGGTGAGGTGTTGGTTGTGCTTGTATGCAAAGAAGGAGAAAGCTCTTCAGTTATGCACCGCTCCTGTGGTTTATAACATGAATGAGAAACAACAAGCCTAAAGGCTGCTTAGGTTGGGATTAATTCAACTTTTGTGAATGGCAACTCATTTAGTCATTGGCACTGCCGGTAAACCAAACCACAAATTCCATTTCATTTTAAACAGTTCCAACAGCATCAAACCACTGTGGACCTTTGAGATCTGTTGTAGTTGTTTGCGGTCTAAAACACGATTGATACTGCAGTGTTTTTGAACAAAACCGGTCACACTTATATTGGTTCAGAGTTTCAACTGCGTGATTATGGGGGAAGCTTGTCAGTACAAATATATCAGAGATGTTCTAAGGTCAGTGAAATAGACTGAATTTTTCAAATGTTTATAATGCCTGATTTTTCAATTGACTTGCTTGTAGAATTTAGATGAGTGTTAGTTATCCTCCATACAGAGAATGTGTGTAACTGTAACAAATGAATGGCCTTTTTTGTAGTGAGGACATACAGAACATGAGAATGGGGCTTTGTCCATTCAAGGGTCTTTGGGTCATTTTAATGCTGAATACACTACGTGGCAGTTCATCCTAGTGTCAAATCTATTGAATACGTTTTTCAGAGAGCCTCTGAATGCACACACTGTAAAAAATGGTCGTGATTTTAACGGTAAAAGACTGTAAAAAAATGCTACAGTTAAAAACAGTTAACTGGTTAACAGAAAGTTTCTGTACTATATACAGTGAATAACTGTAATAGATCTAACCTTACATTTAATGATTAACCTTACAGTAAAATACCATTAAATTTACAGCTTTTGGAAGTGAAAAAGAACAAGTCATGTAATTTACAGTGAAAAAACGTAAATTGACATTCCCAAAATTCCCTGCGTGACACTTCACATTTTATGTATTTTCGTTGAAATGTGTTTCTTCAACTATGTTTCTTCTTAGTTTTTTCTAATCAGTTATGTACATTAGGGTTTTATGTTACATTTAATGTTGTTAAATTAATGTTTATTGCATTTTTTAAATTTCATGTGTGTTACCATGATGGTGTTTAGTGTTTGTGTGAATGACACTGTGCACCTTTTATATATTAGTATTGTCCTCCTAAAAGCTGCTTGTGATGAGCTTTGATTCATCATGTGACTCTCATCACCACTGTGATTGGTGGTTGTCAGTATATATCAAAGGTACATAACAGATATTAGTATTTCAATAGGTTGATAATATAACATTATTTCAGTTAATGAAATACGGTTATTTACTGTAAATGTAACTTAAATCTGTAAAACCTAAAATGTTGCTACCGTATTTTTAACTGTAAAGTTCTGGCAACCACAGCTGCCATTTTTTTACCGTAAATTTTACGGGGATTTTTTTTTACAGTGCAGGACATTTTGAACCACTGTATATGAAAACACTTTCATATATGTAAATGAACAAAAATAGCTTATAGGCTCTCCTGAATTTTAATGTGCCTGTGCAGTGTCTTTTCATTTATAATACGAATATGCCCACACTGAATCACCTGACTTTGTTTTATGTCTTCTATGCTAATTTTAAGGAAAAATGTGTTCAATTCTGAGCAATGAATTTAAACATGGTAAAGCATGTGTTAATTTAGTCAAAACATTTAATAAACACCCAAGAGCCACGTATTTTTGGAAGCCTGTTCTACCTCAGAGTAATGAATAAAAAAAAGCTAAACGTGAGAAAGTTTAACATAAGAAATGATGTGACATTGTAAGATATTATGTCACAATGTGAGATTTTTACCTTTTATTTTATTTTATTTTATTTTATTTTATTTTATTTTATTTTATTTTATTTTATTTTATTTTATTTTATTTTATTTTTTTATTCTGAGGAAAAAACAGGCCTCCATAGATATCTGAAGAATTTAATGAGAGATGAAAGATCTGTTTCCATATATGAACTTATACTAACTGTAACTTGTTGAGAAAAAACAAAAACAAAACAAAAGCATATGGTTACAGAAAAAAACACTTTAGGTTTCTCATCAGGCAGCCTGTGAACTTCAAATGCTTCAAATGCGCTTCAGTACTGGAATGAGGCAGAAAGACACAGGAGCCAAAAGCCAATGTGTTGAACAAAAGAGACTGGAGCAGATTATGTGTCTTCAAAACCTAATTTCTTTTACAATTCAATTCAACTGCTTTATTAATCACAGAACTGTTCCCTCTCGTGCTGTTGGACAGAAGTTCATACAGAATTCATACTCATAAAGGACAGCGATGTGGTGAGCCCATCTGCCATGTTTCATTGATGCTGGACTCTAAGCAGCCTGTCACACAGGTTGAGACGTGTCAGAGAAGCTTGTGTTTCAATCAGACAGTTTGAAGATGCTATTTATCTATTAGTCTCGAGTCACTTCACAAAGTGGAGACAAAGAATAGGACAGATAAATGGGCACTGATTAAAATTAAAATGTTTTTTGTATCTGCTCTTTTCAATTTGGAATCTGTGTGATTATTAAAGGATACGTGTGTCTTTTTGTTCCTCTCACATCAATAACACTGCAAGAGATTTAATGCATACTGATTACTCCTGAGGCAGACACCTGGAGTCAGAAAGAGACAGCAGGTCTGAATCCACTATAAATAATTTTAAAATAGATGATCATCACAACCAGCCCCTCCCTTTTTATCCAATACAGTACTGGACGAGTCAAATATACTGACCCGTCCTTTTAATGCATAAACACTAATTTCTATTGATGTATCAAAAATGCAACTCACTGTACTAAGTAAATTCTAGCATAACATCCTAAAATATACAGTAAGATAGTGTGTACTGCATGGAGGTAAAAGCATCTCATTAGTCTCATTAGTAACAGGTTTCTATTTTGTTGAAAATTCTAATCTCATTACAACATCGAATAAATGTCCTTTATTCTGTATTGCACCAACAGGAAAAGAAATAGCAGGCATTTCTGTTTCTAACTGTGCTTGATTTAGCATGAATCATATTCCCTCATTATGCTGGTGAACATCAGGAGTATAAATGTTCTTATATAATACATTGTTCCAGCTCTAATATCTGATTGGATGAGACTCTGCTTAACGTTGTGAATGTGGTAAAATCACTGTAATGTATGGCCTCTTGTGGTTTATAGTGTTATTTTACTGCCTGGAGCAAGAACCACAGCATTTACAGAGTTGAGAGAAATAGTCACGTACAGCCGTTCATACCACATATTTACCACAATCCAGCAGTGTATGATTGCACTCAATACCTCAAGGTGCCAACAACTGGCTACTTAGACAGGAACCATCTAAGCTGACATACGTGTTCTAACTGCAGTTTGTTGTGTGTGTGTGTGTGTGTGTGTGTGTACAGGTATATGTGGTTTATGAGGGCACAAATGTGTAGGTCACACTTTAGATTAGGGTCCAATTCTCACTATTAACTAACTATTAACTACGACTTTTTCCTCAATAAACTCATAATTACTGCTTATTAATAGTTAGAAAGGTAGTTGTTAAGTTTAGGTATTGGGCAGGATTAAGGGATGTAGAATATGGTCATGCAGAATAAGGCATTAATATGTGCTTTATAAGTACTAATAAACAGTCAATGTCCTAGTAGTATGCATGATAATAAGCAACTAGTTAATAGTAAGAATTGGACCCTAAACTAAAGTGTTACCAATGTGAATAATGACATGGGTATTACAGCATAAACATGGTTTATGAGGCATGTGTGCATTAGCAAAGGAATTAGCAAAGGAAGCTAAAGAGAAATGAGATCAGGGCCGTTTCTCAAAACCAAGTATGCAAACTTCGGACTTGCGTCCTTGGTAGTTCGGACTTGCCAAGTTCGACTCAGGAGAACGAACTCTCGAGGACAGGAAGACACAAGTCCGGTGATTCTGCAAACGGAACAGAAGCGTTCTTGATAGCGTCACTCAGCTCGCTCTGGCTACTCCAGTTATCTCTGTATGTATATTTTAGGCAACAATAAAATGAAATATGCCATAAAACACCACTCTGCCTCTTTTCTATTTCATTTTTAAAAAAAAATCTTAAACATATTAATAGCCACACAAATGTGGTTCAGTAAGGCGTACATTGATTATTTATCTTCACTACATGTATATTTATAACAAAATTAAATATAAAACACAACCCTGCCTCTTTTCGTTTACTTTTTTAAAAATATTAAATATGTGGTTAATATATGGTTCAGGCAATAAGTGTGCATATATATGATTATGTTCAATGTAATAAAATTAAATATGACATAAAACACAACCCTGTCTCTTTTTGTTAAATGTCAGTTTTAATGATCAATAATAGCCATTATAAAAGTATAGGTAAAAGAAATAAAGCAAACAATTCAGTCAAACATACAAAGTCAGCGCTCTAGTAGGCTACAACGGTAGAGTTAAATAGCCTAAATATATAAAGTTATGAAACTTCACTTTGCCCTCAGCCAAAACGATTTGGCAGGGAACAAATTATAGATTCATGAGACCAAAGGTCGCTCATTAGATATACACAAGACAAATTATATCTCATGTTTAACCACTACAGAGACATCAGAGCCAGCAGCAAATGTCAGAAGGACTAGCCGAGGAAAGGCTGCTCTCGGCGGGGTTAATGAGCGCTGAGCGCCCGGTGAACGACTGGATCACACAACACGCCACAATACGCCACAATCTCCGAAAACGCCAGATCAAATTTTTAAATAGGCGCTCTCTTTATAAACAAACCACAGATTTGAGCTTTAAACAAGTACATTCTCGCCTGAAAAACTTTTAAAACTACATTTTGTGACACAATAACAGTAGTATTTTTAAATTACGCGGGTTTTCTCATCCGCTATTGACTCTTGCTGGTTAGTGCGAGATGCATTCTGGGATACCTGGCTGTCTCAAGTCCGCTCAAGTCACCTCTCGATGCATCCTCGATATAAGGGGCGGATCAAGGACACATCCAGGGATTTGAGCTGTACTTGGCTAGATGTGAACTTTAAATTGGAACAGCACTTGGTCAGCGACTGATGACGTATCACAAGTCCACGAGAAAACAAGTACAGACAAGAACGCATATTGAGAAACGGCCCAGGTCATGATGGTTACCTGTTGATGGTTTTAAAATCATCATGAAATAGCCTGATTCCCTCATGTCATTTGTCATTTGAATCTAACAGTTGTGTTGCGCAATTAATACATTTACATTACAAACCATGTGTTACTGCAGCATGAGATCCAGCAGTATTGTCAGAGCATACATAACACACTGTCACAGCAGCCAAAAAAGACAAAAGATATAACAATAAGAGTTAAGAGCCCAACTAATGGAAACACTAATCACCGTTATGGTGACTTCAAATGAAACACATTAGAGTTAAACCCCTGTTAATTCTCAATAACAACTTTTGTAGACGTCAAATCAGTCTGGATAGTAATAGGTGAAGCTGGTAATGCTGTTTGTGGAGTTGTTTAATCTTTCTCTGCTGAGATCTTGAGAGATTTAATGTCTTCTTTTATCTTCAGTTGATTTCAAGGCTGTGACTGGAAGTCAGTTGTAGTTCTTGTGTTTCTGCTTGTCTCTTTTTCTGTTCTCTTCTTTCCTTCAGTGATTCTGCTTGTTAACAGGCTTATTAAGGCTGAGATGACTGCATATTTAATATACACACATTTTGTGGCCAAGATAAGGTCCAGTTCTGGTTTATTTATTTGCTCTTGGCTGACATGTGGCATTGCTATGGCCTGCTTGTGGCCTAGATCTGGCAAACAGGAGCAGTCCACCCAAGGGGCCAGATCATCATTCCACATGAGCCAGATGTGGGCCGACACAATGTTGCTATCTGGGCTTTGCGATTACAAATGGAAATTACATTGAAATAAATGTAAGTTTTAATTGAATGCATCCCAAGAGTGTTTCTTTGGTCCAGAAACAGTATAAATGATGTCTAAATGAGACCTTATAAGTCGTTAAAAATACGTCAACAAAGACCACATTTGAACTAGTTTTTAACATTGTACAGAGGTGACATGGACGTCAATATTGGACATTCAGAAGACGTCATAAAAATACAATAAAAACTTTCATTCTGGCTCTTCAGGGGACGTATTTTCAGTGTGTGACAAAGACATCAAAAAGACGTCTTTTGTCGTCTCATAACAATAATTAAATAGTTGCACAGAAATCTCGTTGAATAGTTTTAAAAAAAACACTGGGAAAACTGTGGAAAATTTGTATGGATTATATGAGCAGAATTTCTGCCCTTGGCGAAATTAACCTTTGGCGACCTTTGTTTTGGCCTGTCATGCCATATCACACATATCTTTGTTTATTTTTTTATTGAAATGTATGAAATATAAGTGAATTAGATTTAGTTTTAAATATACATTTTAATATAGTTGGATATAATGCAACATATATTTTCAGCCCACAGCCCTCAAATCAAGTTTGATTTTAGAGATTAGAGTCTACCAGATCATGAGATAATTTTGCTGTGTCATTCCACCCTAGAAGTAATGGCTGTGATTGGGTAAAAAAGTGGTCCCATGAACAAAATCGGCAGATTTCAAATTGCATCCTGCAGCAGCCGAGGAACTTCATTGAGATTAATGGTAATGCTAACAGATCGCTTTCTGCAGGTATTACAGACCTCCTTGATTAGCTTGTTCAGATTTAATGCAAAGAGCTGATTTGAAAAGCCCTACAGTCCACTATTACACAGCTTAGACATTACTAATCACACAGTACTGAGGATTACTACCATTCAAATCACTATCCTATTTGCTTTTCAGTTCAAGTCATTATATTGTGATTATTAATTGTGTGTTTACATATAGCAAAGCACAGGAAAGGATGACAGAAATGAAATGAATGGTAGGCCTACTACTTCTGTTCGTCAGTGCATAAAAATGCTCCTTGTGCTTGGAATGGAAATGGCTGATGAAAGAAGCGCAGAATGGACTGGGGGATGGGACAGAATAAGGGAGGGAAAGGGAATAGAGGACAGAAGAGGAGGTGGGGGAGAAGTTGTTTTCTGAACCCAAAGACATGAACCTGGCAACCCCATTATTCAGTGTTTGAATAGAATAGGCACTTCATTGCTTCTCAAATCAACACACACACTGATTAACTCTTGCTGGGAGAAGCGCTGGGGCTGGCCAGCACCTCTCAGAGCTGTCAGCCCAGACATAAATACTCATTTTTAGATATTAGCTCAGTTATTAGCTTGATTTTTGTATCAATAAAAGAGGCACAAATGCCCAAAAATATTATATCCCGATTCTGCTTCAGACTCATTCTCAGTGGCTGATATTCATGAAGCTAAAAGGAAAATAATTTGAATTGGTAAAGATAGGTTATCTATCCATCAATCCACCCAGTGTTGTTAGTTAACTAAAACTATTTAAAAAAAAATGTGTCAACTGAAATAAGATAATAAAACATACACATATATACACACATATACATACATATATACACACACACACACACACACACACACACACATACATACATACATACATACATACATATATATATATATATATATTAAAAGAAAAACTAAACCTTAAAAAACATAAAAGAAAATTAGAAATGTTACCTTGGCAAATAACTGAAATAAAATATGTGAAGTACTAAAATGACTAAAACAAAATTTTTAAAAAAAAAAAGCTAAATAGAAATATTTAAAAATAATAATAAAAATGAGAAAAAACATACACATAAAACTCGAAATAAAAAAATCTAAAATGAAAAATATTCATAAATAATTTAATACTTTAATACATTTAATAAAAAATCCACTGAAGGTGAGATGAATTTGAACCCATGTGCAGTTTATTGAAAATAATCCAAATTGAACAAAGACTAGACTAGACTAGACTAGACTAGACTAGACTAGACTAGACTAGACTAGACTAGACTAGACTAGACTAGACTAGACTAGACTAGACTAGACTAGACTAGACTAATGGAACCAACTCACCAACAGTAGGATGTCACAAACCCAGCTAGACAAGGAACAATGGTAACATGAGGGCTATATATACAGGAGGACTAATGAGCAAACAAGAAACACCTGAACACAATGAACCAATAAGAATGACACATGAAACAAGGGTAGCACATGACAAGATCACATGCAGAAAAGGAAGATCACATGACAAATCAAGGAAACAAAGGAACCATGACTACAAAATAAAAGACATGGGCTGCATCCAAAATCACATACTTCTCTACTATAATAGGCGAAAAACAGTATGTGACAAAATAACTTTGTCCGAATTCACAGTATTGCTAACAGGGTAGGCAAAAAGTACACGGATGACCTACTTCTTCCTGCTAGATTCTGAAGTGTGCATACGATCCCATGAGTCCACTGGAGAGGATTTATGAATGGCAGTGAAGCGACGCAACTGACGCTGGTAGGTCACATGATAATGACATGGCAAATGTATACGTCCGTATACTAACATACTTTTTTAGAGGGCATGAAGTAATTACATATTACATATTCAAAATAAGTACCTACTCAAGAGAGTTTGGACGCAGACATGAACCATGAACAAAACCCAAAACAGACGTGACAATAATACTAAAATAACATTGGTGCTACAAATATATATGTCTGAGGACTGAACGACATGACTTTTAATAAATGCAATAGTCTGTCACGTCAAGTTACCAGGCATGTAATGCTACTAACTATCTGAGAGAATAAGCATCAATCATGATGGCTATGGCAGTCTCTTTTGTTTGCTACACAAGACAAACACAGCTGCTAACAGACCTAGATACTCTCCACTCCTTTATCTCACCAACACACCTGTCTTCAGGTACTTAAGTATTGCTCAGCTACTGTTACATTAACAGCACTCAGTTCATCTCAACTTCTCCATTATGGACAAACAGTCACACAGTTTATCTAAATAGCAGTTATTTGGGTTTTATTAAACCTTGCTTCAATCCTAATTCATTCTGGTATAATGGCACTTAATACAAGAACCCCTACACATGTTTACCATGGTATCCACAGTTTACAAAACACCACAATTAGGTTATTGTTACTACTGTATTATGAACAACAGTATATTTGTATTTTTTATAGTTATATATTTTATATTTTTATATTTTAAAATGGACACTAAGACTAGAATAATAAACGCTACTGTTGTTCATTGGTAGTTCACAATACCTAATGCATTACACAATCTTAACAAATTGAACCTTATTGTTTATGACCTACCATATTGTTTATGACAGCGGTGGTTAATACTAACATATCAAGTTTATTGTAATTTTATGTAATATAAAGTTTATTTAACAGCAACTTTTGGCAGAAAAAAGTTACAAGGTAAAATGAACCATTGGAAGATAATAAGAATTTGATGTAACATACTTTGCATACATTATAATACCAATGTATACCTACTTTATTGTGTTAAATAGTTCTCTGAGGCTGTGAGGAAAGATTATTCAAATCTTCTTTCCGTTTGTTCTGTTAACGTTGGCCAACCACGCAGCTAGCAGAGGAAGGAAATGTTGTTTTTATTAGGAACAAATAGCATCTGTTATTGTCTAACTTTTCCAAAATAATAATTCAGTCATAACAATCACCCGCTTATATCTTTTTCCTCAAGGAGTAATGTAAACATTATAATAATAGGCCGACCAGTACATGTAATGGAAGTGTAGAAAGAAAGTAAAGAGCTCAGCATTGTTTTTTTTTTTTGTTTGTTTCTAGTCATTGTTTTGCACAGTGGTTGCAGTCTAACCCAGGCACAAGTCTCTTATTTCCTCTTATTCCCATTGCTATAAGTGCTACATATTTTAAATGTAGTTATTTTGGAGACTTATAAGTCACTCTCCTCTAAAAGAACAAAACCTTGAAAAGAGCTGTTCCAACATCCCCGTCATATCTCTTGTTCCTACACTATATATATATATAACCATTCTTGCACACACAAACACAGTTTTAAATATAAAAACAACAAAAACAACTTCTTATATTTTATCACGGTTGCATTATTCTGACACGCATACAAAAATTGTATGAAAAAACGTGACTCAATCTATTTGCATGAAATATCAGTGGTAAGGTCACAGCAACTCACAGAAAGACAGACATAATCCTCAAAATCCCTTTTTCATACTTTCTCTCTCACTGAACTTTTTTCCCTCTGTCTTTTCCCCTGAGTCTTTTTGTTTGAAATGTGTGTGTGTGTGTGTGTGTGTGTGTGTCAGTGTGTGTGCAGTAGTGTGTTATGGTGTGTACAGATCGTAATGCTTACTTATATGTGTTATAGTTTGCAGAGTCAACTTTTCCAAAGCCTTTAGCACAGTGAGAGTGCTTGAAAACAATGTCATGTAGCTATCAAGATTTTCTCCTGCGGTTACTGCTTTATAAATATCATTACATATATATCTGAACTGTAAAGTACACTCACCTAAAGGATTATTAGGAACACCTGTTCAATTTCTCATTAATGCAATTATCTAATCAACCAATCACATGGCAGTTGCTTCAATGCATTTAGGGGTGTGGTCCTGGTCAAGACAATCTCCTGAACTCCAAACTGAATGTCAGAATGGGAAAGAAAGGTGATTTAAGCAATTTTGAGCGTGGCATGGTTGTTGGTGCCAGACGGGCCGGTCTGAGTATTTCACAATCTGCTCAGTTACTGGGATTTTCACGCACAACCATTTCTAGAGTTTACAAAGAATGGTGTGAAAAGGGAAAAACATCCAGTATGCGGCAGTCCTGTGGGCGAAAATGCCTTGTTGATGCTAGAGGTCAGAGGAGAATGGGCCGACTGATTCAAGCTGATAGAAGAGCAACTTTGACTGAAATAACCACTCGTTACAACCGAGGTATGCAGCAAAGCATTTATGAAGCCACAACACGCACAACCTTGAGGCGGATGGGCTACAACAGCAGAAGACCCCACCGGGTACCACTCATCTCCACTACAAATAGGAAAAAGAGGCTACAATTTGCACGAGCTCACCAAAATTGGACAGTTGAAGACTGGAAAAATGTTGCCTGGTCTGATGAGTCTCGATTTCTGTTGAGACATTCAGATGGTAGAGTCAGAATTTGGCGTAAACAGAATGAGAACATGGATCCATCATGCCTTGTTACCACTGTGCAGGCTGGTGGTGGTGGTGTAATGGTGTGGGGGATGTTTTCTTGGCACACTTTAGGCCCCTTAGTGCCAATTGGGCATCGTTTAAATGCCACGGCCTACCTGAGCATTGTTTCTGACCATGTCCATCCCTTTATGACCACCATGTACCCATCCTCTGATGGCTACTTCCAGCAGGATAATGCACCATGTCACAAAGCTCGAATCATTTCAAATTGGTTTCTTGAACATGACAATGAGTTCACTGTACTAAAATGGCCCCCACAGTCACCAGATCTCAACCCAATAGAGCATCTTTGGGATGTGGTGGAACGGGACCTTCGTGCCCTGGATGTGCATCCCACAAATCTCCATCAACTGCAAGATGCTATCCTATCAATATGGGCCAACATTTCTAAAGAATGCTTTCAGCACCTTGTTGAATCAATGCCACGTAGAATTAAGGCAGTTCTGAAGGCGAAAGGGGGTCAAACACAGTATTAGTATGGTGTTCCTAATAATCCTTTAGGTGAGTGTAAGTCAATGATCTTAACATTGTGTTATTCTCTACATGGCTCCTCTAACTGACATTATACTGTAATTTCCCCTTTTTCCTCCACCTATGGACACCTACAGTAACTAAGATCTGTTACATCAAAACTATAGTAGATGCACTAAATATTTCTGACACATTTTACATGTAAATATGTAAATGGAGGACTATTTCATCACAAATCTCAGATATCGTTTACAATCTTAAAAACAACGTTTCCAAATGGGGGGTTTTCACATTCAACAATGCCACAGAATCACCATTTTGAGTTTCCCAAAGAACCTTTCAGTAAACAGTTCTTAATTCCTTGTTTGTGAAGAACATTTTCATATCTGAAGAATCTTTTCTGCAATGAAAGTGTCTCATGGATGTTAAAGGTTCTTCATGGAACCATCAATGCCAATAAAGAACTTCTATTTTTAAGAGTGTATCATAAAAGATTGGCTGGAGAGCGAGTTTTAAAATTTTAAAATCAGCAATAAAACATGACAACATTGTCATAAATTTAGCTTCTTAAGCTCATGTCATGTAAAAAACAGTGTATATTATTCAAGGTAGCCCAGCATATGTGAATTCTACAGTTAAAAAAAATAGAAAAGTGTGATTGGCTCTTTTAACTAAAAAGCAGGACTACATTTTAAGTGTTACTATTTTTCTGATTCATTTTTTTAAGAGTGGTGAGTTTCCTCCGTCATATACCATCTCTGGTTACATTCAATCCAACGGTTTCTGCTTCACAAGCTCAGTGTCTTTAACAACACTACATATAGATTATGATACTCTCTCCCTATGTCTTCCCGACTCTTCTCCCAACTGCCAAACAATACAAAATCAAATTTAAGAAAAGGACAATACACAGAAAACATCACACATTAGTTTCACCTTAAAGTTAAATAAACGTCATCATTAAATAAATATTTAAACCCTGCTTCTTAGAAATGATGACTCTGTCAATACCACACTGAAACAAAGCTCAGTTTCTCAACACAGTAAACCATTGTGTCATTTGTAACAGTGTTGTGCCTGAATTAATGAACTCCCAGAAGCCTGCAGGGTTGTCTTGTCTCTTCCGATATATATTTCTTAAAACAGAGACCCTATATGACCAGACCTACATGGAAACAGAAAATATATGTTTGAATCATTGCTGGTCTGAAGAAATCAAACGGTAACCGCATCATTTTGAACTGTTACCAAGTTTTGTTTAGTTTTTTTCTTAAAGTAAACTTCCGGCCTCAGGGCTTTTTATCAGAAAGCTCATGTGTAAGACGTGACACCAGTAGGGCTGTGATGGTGGCAGTTTTTTACCACCGCGGTTGTAATAGACCAACTACCGGCGGCGGCGGGGACGTGTGTGTGTGTATATATATAAATATATATACACACTTCAATTAAATAGCCTACATTTTGAAAATAAAAAATATAAACGAGGCTCAAACATCCATTTAAGCATGTGTTTATTTTAGTACTTCCGTCAATGAAACAACATACTACAGCCTGTAAAACATTTAAATAAATATCAGTAAATAATGGTAATATAAATAATATAAGAAAGTTAAATATTAGTTTAAAAATTTTTCGTTTTATATTTCCCCACAGAGGTGCATCATATGCCGCTTTGCGCTGAAAGGGATGTGGGACACGAGCAGGAAAGAGAGCATCGCTTTTCTAATATCTTCATGTTTTCTCCTGATGTTCCAAAACTGACACTTGTAGTAAAAGGTGTGAAGAGCGAATTTATCTTCCGCAGGGTCAAGAACTACTCGGTTACTAACGTATCCTCGGTTCCCTGAGAGAAAGGAACGAGTATTGCATAGCTATGGGAAAAGGTCCTTTTCTCGAGAATATGAAGCCAAAATTATCCTTATAATTTTATATAATGTAAAACGCAGTGCAGCTGCACAGCAGACCCAGGCAGAGCGCGCTGATTGGCTGTGCTGCGGCAACTGCACGAACCTATGGCGAGGCAGCTGAGGCGTGCACCAATCGGGTCGCTTCGCGCCCAAGAGCAAGTCAAACACCGCCTAAATTTGCATATCTAAGCTATAAAAGCCCATGCAACGCCATAGGATTCAGGTTAATCGACTGAAGCAATCCCCTGATCTAAGCACAATAGCACGGCGGGTTACGTAATACTCGTTCCCTTCTCTCAGGGAACCGAGGTTACGTTAGTAACTGAGTAGTTCCCTTTCGAGAGTACTCTCGTATTGCGTAGCTAGCTACGCTATGGGAACCCAATTTAAAACGTTGTGCGTGCTAGAAAACTTTGTCCCATATTATGGCCTGGGGAGAGAGCCAGAGGCTCATAAAAGAGAAAAAGTATGAGACCCAAAAAGAGGCCAACAATAGTGAGCCTCATATAAGGGTATATATAGGAAAGAATATTCCTATGTAATAATCCAATAAGAACTAGACCAGACAAAGTCGGGCCTTATTAATATTAAATGTGTATACATTTGTATAGGATTTTGACAAACTAGACCGGACAGAGTCGGGCCTTATAGTATGTAATGTGATGAACATTGCTTGTGTTACACATTGCTTATTATGGGTTATATGAAAAACCCCAGACCGGAAAGAATTCGGGCCATAAGTATAGCAAATGAAACATTTGTTTATATGGGGTATAAATAACAACTAGACCGGACAGAGTCGGGCCTACAGTTATTACAAATGTGTTATACATTTGTTTATATGGAAAGAATCCTAGCTTGCAAAGCAGGAACCTCCAAGCTATAGAATCTAATAAATGTGGATGGAGAGGCCCAGCCTGCCGCCGCACAGATATCTTCAAGTGGTATTCCACTGGACCAAGCCCATGATGAGGCCATGCCCCTAGTGGAATGATCTCTGATGCTTATAGGGCAGCAGAGGCCTTTTGACTCATAAGCCAGCGAGATAGCGTCTACTATCCATCGTGACAATCTCTGCTTCGTGACCACGCACCCTCTAGTGCGGCCACCAAAGCAAACGAAGAGCTGTTCCGACTGTCTGGAAGCAGCGGAACGCTCTAAATAAAAACTTAGGGCCCTAATTGGGCAGAGCAGATTCGCATCTTCTTCGTCTTGAGACGAGGGAAGAGCTGATAGCGAAATAACCTGTGCCCTGAACGGAGAGGAGAGCACTTTGGGTACATAACCATGTCTTGGCTTGAGGACGACTCTGGAGTCGTTAGGCCCAAACTCGAGACAGGAAGCGCTCATAGAGAGTGCATGTAAATTGCCAGCTCTCTTGACTGAAGCTAGTGCCAGCAAGAAAGCAGTTTTTAGCAAAAGGTGCTTCAAGCTCACAGACTGAAGAGGAACGACCCGCGTCCATCAGCTCTTGAAGAAAGGAGAGCACTTCTGTCACCTCACACGAGTGTGGGTCCAGGTTCCGTGCTGTACACCAGCCTGAGAACACTTACCATTTCAGCGCGTAAAGCCATCTGGTTGAAGGCGCTCTAGCTTCAGAAATAGTATTCAGTACCCTTTCAGGGAGGTTCCCGGGTATCCGTTGATGGGTCACACATGAAGGGACCACAAGTCGGGGCGGGGGTGCCAGAGCTTCCCCTTCGCCTGCGCAAGGAGGTCTCTCCTTAGCGGTATAGGCCATGGGGCTGTGTCTAGCAGCTGAAACAGTTCGGAGAACCATATCTGGTTCTTCCATAGCGGCGCTATTAAAAGCACTGCGCACTCCGTTTGATGACCTGAGGTAACATCACTATTGGAGGGAAAGCATACAGCGGGCGGCTAGGCCAGTCGTGGGCCAGCGCATCCCTGTGCTTGGAGAAGAATGTTAGGCAATGAGCATTGTCTTCTGAGGCGAAAAGATCGATCTCTGCTTTGCCGAAGATGCTCCAAATCAGGTGAACCGTCTGTGGGTGAAGAGACCATTCCCCTGGGGGAATGTTGCCTCTGGATAGCATATCCGGTCCCTGGTTCAGAATGCCTGGCACATGTGCTGCCCTTAGCGAGCGCAGGTTGTGCTGAGTCCATAAGAGGAGATGTTTCGCCATGATGTGCAGGTTGTTTGACCTGAGACCACCCTGACGATTTATATAGGATACCACTGACATGTTGTCCGTTCGGACCAGGACGTGGTGATCCTTTATGTATGGGAGGAAAGCTTTTAGTGCCAGATCGACCGCTTTCATCTCTAGACAGTTTATGTGCAGCCGTTTCTCCGAGTCTGACCAAAGACCGGAGACGGGCCTGCCGTTGTGTAGGGCGCCCCAACCTAGGTTGGACGCATCTGTCGAGATCACTTTACATTTCGATATCGTGCCCATACTCACACCCGACCGGTACCAGTTGGTTGCTTTCCAAGGAGCCAGGGCTTTGATACAGCCGTGGTTCACTTTGATGCATAACTGGCCCGATCGCCACGCGCGGGCTGGAGCGCGAGGTTTTAACCAGCGTTGGAGGGGGCGCATGTAAAATAGACCCAGTTTGAGCACTGCTGATGCTGGGGCCATAAGACCTAACATCCTCTGAAACCGTTTGAGAGGAATGTAAGAGCCAGCTTTGAATGACGGCGCTAGGCGCTGGATGGTGAGCGCGCGCTGTGACGTAAGCCGCACTCTCATCCGTATTGAGTCTATAACTGTTCCCAGAAAAGCAACGCTTTGGGTGGGAGACAGCGTGCTCTTGGCAGTGTTGATCCTGAGACCCAGACATTTTAGATGGCTGAGTAGCCAGGCCCTGTGGGTTATCAACTGCGTCTCTGATTGGGCTTTAATGAGCCAATCGTCGAGGTAGTTGAGTATTCGCACTCCCCGTAGTCTCAGGGGGGCGAGGGCTGCATCCATGCACTTTGTAAATGTGTGGGGTGCTAGGGATAGACCGAATGGTAGGACTTTGTATTGATAAGCCTGCCCCTCGAAGGCGAATCTCAAGAATGGCCTGTGACGGGGTGCTATCTGAATGTGAAAGTAAGCATCTTTCAGATCCACTGTGAAAAACCAGTCCCCCGGGCGAATTTGCGCGAGGATATGTTTCACTGACAACATTCTGAACAAGTGCATCATAGTGCTTTGTTCAGATGTCTGAGGTCTAGGATGGGTCTGAGACCACCATCCTTTTTCGGAACGAGGAAGTAGTGACTGTAAAAGCCTGACTCGCTTATCGCTGGGGGAACAGTTTCCATGGCTCCCTTTTTTAACAGTTTCAATACTTCGATGCGAAGCACGTGACTCACGCCGCTTCTCACCGATGTCTCGACCACGGCGCAAAAGCGCTGGGGTCTGTGAGCAAACTGTAGTGAGTAACCTCGTTTTATTATGTTCAACACCCATTCTGATATACCGCTGTGTAATAGGGACCCGGTTGCCCGGCTGGTTTGTGCTTGTGACACTGTGGGGACAGCGCTTATGTGTGGCGGCGCGCACTGTGTAGTGGGCGCGCGCTCTACATTCAGAGTGCTCACGGCGCGAGCCGGCGAGCGAGTCAACAGGGGGGAGCCCGCCTGATTGTGTGGCGCTGTGTGGACAGTGTTTGGGTGCAGGGGTGCATACTGTGAAGTGGGCACACTGCCTACAGACATAACAGAGAAAAAGCTCTTTTTGTGTTTTATTGGGGTCGCCGTGAAAACGGCGTTTGTGTACAGGCGAGCGTGTTTCGTAACGGGCTCGTTGGCTGCAAAGATGACATCTCCAGTCGCCTGAGTGGAGGGAACTGGGAGATGCTGAATGAGAGAGTATGGTGGTAGTCCGGCCGCGGCGTGACTTAACCACCGTCTCTTCCTTCCTGTGGTTAGGAAGGCTTCGGAGGTTCGGGGTTCAACGCAATCTTGGGTCGAGGTCCCCGTCGCTCAGGCTGTCTGTTGCGGCTCGCGGAGCGTGAGCGGTGGCATGCTCTCAACGCTGAGCGAGGCTGGAATGTTGGCGGCGCTGTCTTTGAAGGCTGAGGGGGCGGCGCTTTAGTGTGGCGGCCCGAAGCAGAGCTGGAGCGTTTCGGGAGGAAATGGCGCATGGAGACGCCTTCTGTGCTTCGGTGAGAGAGCGGAGAAGTTTGGCCTGAAAAACCTGAAGGACTGCCATCGTGTGAAGCGCCGAAGCAGCCTGGCCGGTGGAGGCATAAGCTCGACCAGCGAGAGCTGACGTAGTGCGGCAGGGCTTCGAGGTGTGTGACGCTTTGTCCTGCCATTCTCTGGCGGAGGGCGGGCAAAGATGAGTGGCAACAGCCTCTTCAAGAGGGGGAAAACTCTCGTATCCTTTTTCCTTCGCGCCGTCGACAGTTGAGAGTGCTGAAGAAAAGGAGGACTTAGCGCGAGCTGAAAATGGCGCCTTCCACGATTTAGTCAGCTCATCGTGTACCTCAGGAAAGAAGGGGCCGGGCCTCTGCGGAAGGGACTGACGGCGGCCTTGCAGAAACCACTCGTCCAGCCTGCTTCGTGTGGGCTCCTGGGGTTGAGACCACTCGAGCCCGAGGTCTCCCACGGCCTTGGTGAGCACCCGAACGAGTTCGGCATCGATGGTGGCTCTGACGCTAGTGGCGGCCTGAGAAGACGGTGCGAGATCGGATACCGAGTCCAACCACTCACTTCCGGATGCAGCAAGGTAAAGGCTGTCATCCTCCTCCTCCTCTGCTTCTGGTCCGCCGAAGGAAACAAAACCGTCCGCTAACTGAGAGGGGCACTGGTCCTCCTGGACGAACAGGACAGGCGAGGCATGCGGGGAGTTATCCGGCGTGGGCTCGCATGACTGCTCCGGCATCCTCTGTTCGCGGCGTTTTTTCTTGCACGGCCCGAGAGGGGGAGTGAGGGGGGCGGGTTCTACATCAAAGGAGGCGAGCCGAGCCCGCAGGGTCGGCAGCGCCATCTCGTCGCACTCCGGGCAGCCGCCCTTAGAGAGTGCGACATCAGCGTGGTCTCGGCCGAGACACGCGACGCAGATGATGTGGCGATCCCCGCCGAGCAGAGGGCCTCTACACGAGGCGCAGGAATGACAAGGCATTTGCAACAACGCTCGTTTGCTCTTTTTGTGAGTGTGTGTGTTGCAGTAGGTGAACACACACACGAAAAACACACACAAGTAAAGGATATAGACGCCGGATGGCGCAGCTGGAACAGCGAAGGCTGAAGGCGGAGTCCGGAGAAGGAAACCGACGTCCTCAGAGCTGCAGAGCAGGAGCTGGTTCCGCTGGGGGCTTGTCAACGGCGGTGACTTCACAGTTCCGGAGATCAGCGAAGGGTGAGTTCGCTGAAGGAGATAAAATCTGAATCCTATGGTGTTGCATGGGCTTTTATAGCTTAGATATGCAAATTTAGGTGGTGTTTGATGTGCTCTTGGGTGCGAAGCGACCCGATTGGTGCACGCCTCAGCCGCCTCGCCATAGGTTCGTGCAGTTGCCGCAGCACAGCCAATCAGCACGCTAGTACGCTCTGCCTGGGTCTGCTGTGCAGCTGCACTGCGTTTTACATGATATAAAACTATATGGATAATTTTGGCTTCATATTCTCGAGAAAAGGACCCTTTCCTATAGCGTAGCTAGCTACGCAACACGAGAGTACTCTCGAAAGGGAACTTTAGGCTTTGTTTGATTATGCGCTGCGAGAGAAAGTGAAACTAAAAATCTCCGGCGTGTATGAAAAGCACTATACTCATAAACTTGATGCACCTTAAGTCTAATTACAAGCACAAACTGTGTTAAATAGAATTTGAAGTAAAATGTATCTGTCCTACACCGTTTTCTACTTTACCACAGTAAATGATGCGAATATAGGCTATTCCTAATTAAAAGCAAACAAAAGGAAGAGACGTTTACAATCCACTGTGAGAGACGTAAATTAAGTTTTGGGAAAATAAATAAGAGATTCCATGTCCAGTAGAATAAAATGGAGTACGCCTATTGTTAAATTCGTGGAAAATCGGGTGACCAGATCGCAAAACGCAGGCAAAGCTTAAATTTGGCTCACCTCACAAAGCCTACCTCTCTCGTTCGGCATGAATCCACGTTTCCATGGCTGCGATGTAACATTTAATTGCGAACCTAGTATTTATTTTGTAAATAAAGCTTTGTGCTTCACTCGTGTCATAATATTCACGTAAAACAGCATTTACATACAAAAAAAAAAGTGTTTTGGCCGACCACCTCCGGTGCTACTCAGCCACCGCGGTGGCGCGGTTGTCACGTTTACCGGCACAGCCCTAACACCAGCACTGCTGTTTTCTTCACAATGATCTAGAGAGCAAGTGCATTCATTCTTTGTCTCATTGTCTCTGGTCAATAGTATGTATGGTTTTATGTTTGTCTTTTCTTCATTTCTGTCTCACTCTACCTTCCTACCACCTCCTCCTCTAGGGCAATGGTAGTGCTTCAAGCTTGAAACTCAATTTCTCAGCCTTTGAATGGACAGCAATTGCACTGAGCTAACTCAATTGTTGAGATATAGCAGCACTGGCCCTTCAATAGATTGGGGCCTCAGCTCTAATACTACATCTCTCATGAAACAGGCAAACATTGCTATTCCATTTCAACCACTGCACTTACAAATTGAAGCCTTCAAATGCAGGCTATGCTCAGCGTTGTAGAGGAAACAGAACAAATCCCATGAATATATTTAGTAGCAATTTATTTATTTATGTTACAGTTGTGTGTGAAATCACAGAATGTTGCTTTTGGTTTTTCTATAATATACATTGCAACATTTAAATTTTTTTGTGTCCCAAAGTGAAGCAACCAATGGCAACAAGTCACCTGGAATAAACTCTACTACAAAATACAAATACATATACAGTACTCAGGATAAATGAGTACACCCCGTCTGAACATAAAGATATTTTCCTATTTCTTAATTATCACTACTACAATTCATGGAAAGATGACAAAATTTAAATATATTAAACATATACTTCATATACCATATTGGGTAACACTTTATAATTACTGCACACTATGAAGTAGTTAAGCATTAGTAAATAGTTAATTCATCATTTATAAAGCATTAATAGACATTAATAAGCAGTTTTTAAATATAGCTATAATGCTTTATTCTTGATTTATAAGCATATCTATAATGTGTTTAATAATTGTATTTTCATACTTTATTAATGATAAATTTATCATTTCTAAATTATGTATTACATTATTTACAAACCAGTTAATTAGAAGTTGTCAGTGGTTCATAAGATCATTTAGAAAGTGTAAGTAAATGATGATTAAACTATTTAAATTTAGACATCTTATTATTTAGACATATAGAAATAATTACTTAGTGTGTTAATAAATGCTTTGTTAACATGTATTCCTACTGCAATTCATGATTAATTCAGGTAGTTATAAAACATTTAGTAGTTGTTAGATATTTTTGTGAGGACTATTTATGCCTCATAAAGCTTTTACAAAGGAGATTTAATATGTATAAATGTGCATTTAGATAGTTTATTAATCATTTACTTACACTTTCTAAATGATCTTATGAGACACTGACAACTTCTAATTAACTGGTTTGTAAATAATGTAATACTTAAAAAAATGATAAATTGATCATTTATAAAGTATGAAAATACAATTATTAAACACATTATAGACATTACAAGAATAAAGCATTTATAGCTGTATTTATAAACTGCTTATTAATGTCTATTAATGCTTTATGAATGATGAATTAACTATTTACTAATGCTTAACTAATGATTCATATTGTGCAGTTATTATAAAGTGTTACCCATATTGTGTTCAGTATCTGCAAAATAAGTTAATTAGCCAATTTTGCTTAAATGAAGGGTTGCAATAATGAGTAAACCCTTGATTAAAATCAACAAACATGTAATGTTCTAGTATGCCTTCCAAAACAAATATACTGACCCTTCTTGGCATTGAGTGTACATGTTCACAACAAATTTTCACATCTTCTGTTTAACTCCTGGAGGATGACCTCCTTGAGTGACTAGGTGTTTTGAGTGTTGATCAACTTGTTTCTAGACAATTCCCCACAGCAGGTGTCCAGTAGTGTTAAGGTTGGATGAAATACTTGTCTACTGAAGGATTTTCACCTTGGGAGAATGTATAAGTCATTGTCATGTTAAAAAAAAGTGCCCAACAACGCAGAGAATAAGGAGCAGGGATCATCTTCTGTTTCAAGATTTTGTATTACATCACACAATGGTGTGTGAATTCATGCCATCATTGATAAAGCACAACTCCCCCACTCATCACTCATACATCCCTATATGAGAACTTTACTACCACTGAACTTCACTGTGGGGACCAGCCAGGCACCTCTCACTGTTCTCCTCCACCATGCAGTGCCATACGCTGTTAGATCCAAAATGGTCCATTTGGTCTCATGAGACCAGAGTATGGATTACCAGAAGTCTACATTTTGTTAATATGGGCCTTGGAAAAGACTAAAAGAGTTTCTAGTGCTTTACAGTAGTTACTGTGTGAACAACAACAATGCATTTCACTTCTGCACGTTGCATCTTACTCTGAGGTGAAACAGTCACTCTTCTCACTGCTTTTGTCAGCTTTGTGACACTTGCTTGGCATTTCTCTTTTCTTTTCTTAGAAAAATCACTCATCACGAAATGAAAGCTTCAGTGAAGCCCTGCTTGTTTCAGAGACTTTTCACAAGTCCATTCTTTTTGAGTTTCAGTGTTACTTTTGCTATATTTTCACACTTAAAACATTGCTTTGGTAATTCTCCTGTACCATTGTCCTCTTTTCTGCAAAGAAATAAGTCTTCTGACAATTCTCTCCCAATTGGTTCCATTCTTGTCAGCATTAAATCTGAGAATGATTCAATGGGCTATATAACACTTAATTGTCAAGAAATAACTCTTATTTAAATGTTTGGTTCAACATACTCACCTGTTGATCAAAAATTGCCTTTAACTTGCACCAGAATTTTTATTTAATATTTTTTGTAACTTTCAGGAGGTTGTACTTATTTTTGCCACACAACATTTTACCACTTTAAATCATATTTTCCTGATTAATACTGACATGCTTCTTTAGTAAATGATCAAGGATACTTGCTGGAACAGTATTTCTTCAAGGAACCCTAATACGTCTTCTATGTACTGTAGGGTTGCAAAATTCTGGGAATTTTTAAAAAGTTGGAAACTTTCCATAGGAATTAACAGCAATATATGGAAATTACTGTGAATTAATTGGAATAAACTGGAAATTCGCAAATTATAGGTCAGCTAATAACAGGGAACTTAAATGTAGTTGAAAAAAAAAAAAACATTTTGCAGCATAATCTTGGTTAAAACAACCAGATTTAATGCAAATTCAGTTAAATTTATGCTAAGGACTGTATGTGTTCAAAGTTTATTTACTGGTGAGATGGTAATTAATAGAGTGAATTCAGTTAAATTGGGCCACTTTTTGACATTGAAATGACCCCATATATTAATGTGAATTTTCAAACCTGTGCACGGACACTATACTGTAACTTTTTAATAACTAATTACAAGTTAATTTACAATGAACTGTCATTTGTATTAAAGTCGCAATGAAACGGAAGTAGAGACAGATCTTTTCTGTCGTGTGCGAGTGAACCGTATTATCAGAAAAGGAAAAAAAAAAAAAAAAGTGCGGCATACGCCACCAGAGTGTCTGTCATTTCACCGTAAAATTGAGTTATAACATTTTGACATTTAAAAAATGAAACATATGCATGGATGAATCCTTCTCTATAAGATCAATAACATGCATATAAATCAGATAAAGCATATGTATAAAACAGCATAAATAAAACAGATAAAGTGAATTTTCATTTCATGAAGACTTTAATAGCTTCTACAGGGAGAAATACTATAGAATATAAAACATAGAACAAAAAGTTATGTTGAAATAACTTTGCATACACTGTAAAAAAAAAAAAAAAAAATTCATTATTAAATCTTTGCCTCTATCCATTTAACACGTCTCATTACCACTAAATTTGTATTAATTTTCAGAGTTTCAGCATGGAATTATTAATCAGTAATTGTATTTAAAGTGGTCTAAAAAACTTAAGCCAGCAATTAAATTTGAGATGAAGCCTTTTTTAGGCCCTAATAACAAACATGATTTCTGCATAGGCACACTGGACTAAACACTGATGTACATTAGCAACAGAAGCAAAGAGCTCATGAATAGAGCTGTGTAATTACAAGTATGTGGCAATGCTCTGCGCCCGCTGGGTTTGCTCTGAACTGCTGATGGGGAAATTTGTGATAATTGTGAAATGCCTGATTTTTTTTTTCTTTTTACATAAATGTCTAGATAATCCACAATAACTCAAAGCTCTATAAATCATTAACAATTACAACTAGGACATTTGCTAGAAATAGTTTTCCCTCACAAAACCTCAAGCAAGATGAAACCAAATCTCAGCGTCAGTCCTCCTGACAGGCTGAATCATGGTTCTTCCTGAATGTGAGAAGACAGATCATAAGTTAGAGGCGACTGTTGTGCTGGCTTGTTATTCTCTCACAGAGTCAGCTGTGCCAAGAGAGAACAACATCTCAAACTTAATTACCTCTCAGGTCTCTGCATCATGCCAGGAGTTCAATGTAGATAGATGTCAGAAGAACACAACCATTATATGTGTGTGTGTGTATGTGTGTGTGTGTGTGAGAAACACAAGACAAACCAAAGAAGCATGTAGCATCCACTTTAAATCCTTACATCAACCTTACAGGCACCTCCACTGTGAACGTTTAACACGTAATTACGTTTTATTGAACAACATCTCTGTACTTTTATTCATCTGCTCACATTAATAAATAGCCAGGAGCTTTTATCTTATGAGCCCAGAGCTGTTACTCTTCCACTGGGACTGTACACTGAAAAGTAACGGCATGTTTACCTGCTATCCTGACAGTGATCCTTCAGTTTTATGCAGTAAATGGCTGTAGTGTTTTCTGCTTTATTGAGTATTACTTTTGTTTTATTGAGCAATTACAGCTCCATAGCCTACATTGAGTGAGTTAGCTCGCTGGTCTGGCGCATAAGGTTTGAAATGAGCATTTTGCGTCATTCTCTGACACAATGAGATGCTTTTCTCAACACAAAGCTGTCAACTAAGTTTGATGGGTTTTTGGGTAAATAACAATGAAATTTAACTAGTGACAGTAAGAAAGAGTCAAGTGTTCTATAGGAGAGAAAATAATGCCACTTTCTCAAGCTCTAATCACCATCATAAATATAGCGTTTATATGATTCATGCACACACTGTATGGAAGATTACAAGCCTAATTAGATCATGAAAGCCAGCCAAAATATGTCATCAGTTACACACAGCTGTGCATTACTGCATGAGCTGTAGAGAGAGAGCGAGGAACACATATTTACGGATCTCCAGGTGCCTGTAATGGAGTGATTCTCCACAGGACACAACAAGAAAACAAGAAAACACACTTTCCATTCAGCTCCGTATAACGTCTAACTTCTCTGTCTAAATTGCATTTAGTATCATTTTATTATTGATAGAAGGGTGGGGGATTCATGTTTGGCTTAAAGAAAACTTTCTTCTCTCAGCTGCACGGGCAGCCATATGCTCACTCTCAAAGCTTGCACAGTCCTATAGCTTGTCCTGGGTCAACATTTCATTCAGTAACATTAGGCAGTTTTGATTTATATGTTGTTTAATGTTGATGATTGTGCTATTTTACATGTGCATATGCTTAAGTAATTAGTGGAAGGAAGGGAACGGAGACGTTACGTCCCCATGCCACTTCCGCTGTACCGCTGGAACGGCCGGACGCTCATGCCTCGGCTCTTCAGCAGGTAACATAATGCGAGATTGCCACGCAACGCCCTTTATACCCACGCGGTGGGGCGGGGGTTGCGTTATGCAAATTCCGCAGACCCATGGCATCTTCATGCCATTGGCTCGTTTTGTAGAGCTCAAAGGCGTTTGGCTTCTAAGCGAAACCCCCATTTCGTCAGTAACTGATGTAACTCGTAGTGTACTGACTGAAAGGGAATGACATTTTCCGATATTCCGTGACCTAATCTAAAGAGAGAACTATTTACAGTTAATACGTTTTTAACAAAACATTATCTAACTGTACATATAAGCTAATTAAACAAAAAATTCTTAATTACAGTGACAATGAATGAAGAACTCAGTATATAGTCTTGTAATGTATTAACTACAGTTTATAAACTATTAATTAACTATAAACTACTAGTTTGAAAATGATTTGTAAATACTTTCTATACTTATTATAAAGTGTTATCAAATATTTAGCCAGCAAACCACAGAATGAGAGCTGTCAGGGTGTTGAATACGGTGTGCAGATCCCCCGCATTCATCTGCAGGCACGAGTAGCAGGGTCCATTTCAGACACACCTCAGCATATTAGATACAGTTAAGATAAGAGATATGTGATTTTGGCCTCAATTCCAAACTTGCCTCTTCATGAGTTTTAGAAAATATCAATCTCAATCTGTTATTGATTTGACTGAGATAAAAAAAAAAAAAAAATTGACTGTACAACTCAATACAAATAAATCAATAAATTGGTTTAAAGGTTCCTATTAACATAATTTGATAATGTGATACTAATATTTTATTATTATTATTATTATTAAAATACAGAAATTGAATAATCAAATGTAAAAATAAAACACTGGATAGTCTTCACTGTATGAATTAAATATACATTGATCCTTATTAAAGCTAATAAAGTTATTAATAGCAGCAGGTTTATTATATAATATTTATCAGAATTACTAGTCACTTTAAGACCGAATGCTATTTCTTTAACATGCAATTTCTTTCCCAGCTGTTTATGTTCAAAGCGACTGTGTTTATGTGAATACTCGTCAAGACTGGCATTTTGACATTATTCTGTGTATTTGACCATTCAAACAAGTGTGCAATATTGTGCTTCGTAACTTTTTTAACATAAAGCAAATCCCATGCTTTTTCTTATTTATGCATGTTTCTTCATTGCTCTAACATGTCAGTAACTTCATAGTCTCAGCCTCAGATTTCACACCAATGGACGGTTGGCTGAACATCTGATGCATAAGAGACACAAAATTGGAAACACTTCAGGAGTTTCGAAGTTATCATCTGATTGGTTGAGTTGTACAGAATTTCCGAGAGAAGTATGAATCGTCTTCTTTAACACTCTGCCTGGAGACAAAGCCGTCATGATGACCAACCCCCTAATGGAAGAAGAAATCTGTCGTATTTACAATTGATGACACGCTAGACTAGTAACTTAAAGGGGTCCTTGATTAAGATTTCACTTTTTTAACTTTAGTTAGTGTGTGATGTTGCTGTTTGAGCATAAACAACATCTGCAAAGTTCCGACGCTCAAAGTTCAATGTAAAGGGAGATATTTTCTTTTTCAGAAATCACTTTTTAAGGACTAAAAAAAACGCCTGGTATAGGGACTACAACAAAGCTTCTTCCCGGGTTGGTGACATCACAAACCCTTAAATGTACATAAACCCCGCCCCCGGGAACACGCAACAAAGGGGGTGAGGCCATGTTGGGCTGCTTTAGAGAAGAGGAAGAGTTGTTGTAGTAGAGCACATTTAGGAGTCTGCTCAAGCTGTCACATCTGCCTTTTCTCATTTGTTGCAATACAGTACGTAACACAAATGCAATAGCATGTCATAAAAGCAAGATGACAACATAAGTTATAACCATAATTAAACTAATCTATCTTAATGCAGCATATATTCTCTGGCTCTGTGCATCTTACAACAGTTCCCACACAAGCGATTTATAGATTATCATGATAGAATATGCTAATCGATGACATGAAGATAGTTAACTCCACATCAGCTACATAAATTCATCAACTAACCATTCAGAAACGACCTGTTGCATTCTACTTTGTCACTTCTTTGTGAGACTCTCCATCATTGTCCGACTCCGGTTTGAACAAAGGCTGAACAGTTTCTGACAATTTCAGTGCGTGTCTGCGTGAGGGAATCAGAGCTGCTAACACAAGCCCTTGAAGCTCTGCCCTCTTCTAGAAAGGGGGCCGAGAGCACCAGTTCATTTGCATTTAAAGGGACACATAAAAAATGGCTGCGCTGCATAGATATATTTACATTCCAGCGTATATGAAAAGAAAAAAATGCCCAGTATGTCTACAGGGAGTGGAAACACAGTGCTGCATACACTGTTGTCACATGTTGATGCAACTCAGAAAAAGCAGCTATTATTAAAACACTGTCATTCTTAAAGTATTGGTACTAATAAAAATACAGTTCCCTTTCAGTCGGTCACGTTCGATGTACGTCGGACGTAACCGACGAATTGGGATCACTTCTGGGAGCCCCTATCAGCTTCGAGTGTATAGAGAACGGGCCAATGGCCATTGGCGTGCGAGATTTGCATCTCGCACTCCTCCCCACATCGCGAGTATAAACAGGAAGCGGATGCAGCGCACATTTGTCATTCACTTCGGAGCCGAACAGGTGTCCATGAAGACTGTTCCTGCTACAGCAGAGAGAGAAAGAGAGAGAGCGAGAGAAGAGGCTTTTTTGTGCTGGGAGAGAAGGCACATTCAGCGGCGACCACGAGCTCACCGAGATCGGTGAAAAACTGCTGTTTTCACAGCACTCTGATTTTGTTGGTTCGGTGAGGGCGTTCCAACGGTGAGTGCATACACAGGCTGCACTATTTCCCTGTGTTTTGCCGCGGTCGCTCCCTGGGTGCTTCCGCACGTTATAAAAGAGCTTTCTTCTAAAAGAGCAACACGGGTGTGTCAATGTGTCTTTTTCAAGATGTCATTCCACCGGTGCGTTTCTGGATGCGGTCGTTCCCTGTCACCAGCTGACGGTCACAATCGCTGCCTTACATGTCTGGGTATTCAACATGCTGAGGCAGCGTTTGTGGATAGTTTGTGTTCCCACTGCCGGAACATGACTATCTCGGCGCTAAGGTCGAGACTTTCCTACCTTCGGGAAGGCGGAGTCCCCTTACCTATGCCCCGATCTAGTGCTATTCCTGCTGGACAGCAGAATAGACCTACTTTGGCGAATAGCCAGGGTGGCCTGAGGATCACGTTTAGGGCTACCCCGCCGAGTCAAACTCCGCGGGCCCCTATTCCCTCTGAAGTGCCGCAACCGGTTGAGTTACCGGAAGAGCGTGCTGGCGCCTCCCATGGGCGTCCAGCTGTGATTTTCGGGGCTCCAGCAGATGACAGGATGTCGATCGCTGCATCGGAGGGGGAGTTTCAGTCCTCGGGGGATGAAGACTCGGCTATGCTTTCCCGGGCCACCGAAAAGGTCGGGCTTGCGTGGAACCCTCCACCATGTCCCGAGCCTTCTAGTTTGGATGATTGGTTCCTCGGGGCGGCGCCCCGCCCCAGTGCCATTCTTCCTGGAAGTGCATGATGAGCTCACGAGGTTGTGGACGGCACCTTTTTCTGCCAGAAACCGGCCGAGTGGCTCATCACTCCTCACTACCCTCGATGGTGGGCCAGCCAAGGGGTACGTGGAGATCCCGCTGGTGGAACGGGCCGTTGCGATGCAACTGTGTCCGGCATCCGCTTCCTCCTGGCGTGGTAATCCACGCCACCCATCCAAGGCCTGTAAGTTCTCATCCAGTCTGACTGGTAAGGCTTACAGAGCCTGTGGACAGGCTGCATCCGCCCTGCATGCCATGGCGTTCCTTCAGGTGCACCAGGCCCAGGCACTCATGGACATGCACGAGGGTAGTGCACCAGGCCCAGGCACTCATGGACATGCACTCATGGATCTCTTTTCTCGGTATGGAGCTGGACTTGTTCAATCTGACAGCGTGCCTCACAGAGGAGCGCGTCCAGTCGGTGTTGAACTGCTTGAATTCGTTCAAACACAGGACAGCGGTACCACTGAAACATTTTCACATGGCATTTGCAGCCGCGGTAATTCCTATGGACTCCATATGAGGCCGCTTCAACACTGGCTACACGATCGGGTCCCGAGATGGGCGTGGCAGAGCAGTTCATTCCGTGTAACAATAACACCGAATTGCCGCCAAACTTTCAGCCTGTGGGCAGACCCTTCGTTTCTACGGGCAGGTGTTCCCCTAGAACAAGAGTCTCCACGGACGCCTCTGCCACCGGCTGGGGGGCCACGTACAACGGGCTTGCAGTTTCGGGTCTCTGGACGGGACCTCAACTGCAATGGCATATCAATTGCCTCGAGTTGTTAGCAGTACGTCTTCCGCTGGGCCGCCTCAAGAGGCCGCTACTAGGCAAGCACGTTCTGGTCCGTACGGACAGCACTGCGACCGTTGCGTACATCAACAGACAAGGTGGTCTACTCTCCCGTCATATGTCACAACTCGCCCGCCATCTCCTCCTCTGGAGTCAGAAGCATCTGAGGTCGCTTCGCGCCATTCACATTCTGGGCCTGCTCAATCGTGCAGCCGACGAGCTCTCACGACAGCAAGTGCTTCCGGGAGAGTGGAGACTCCATCCCCAGGTGGTCCAGCTGATCTTGGAGACGCTTCAGGACCGCAAAGGTAGATCTGTTTGCCCCCCCGGACACGTCCCACTGCCAGTTGTTTTATTCCCTGACCGAGGGAACCCTCGGCTTGGATGCGCTGGCACACAGCTGGCCCCGGGGTCTATGCAAATATGCGTTTCCCCCAGTGAGCCTTCTTGCACAGACACTGTGCAAAGTCAGGGAGGACGAGGAGCAGGTCTTGTTGGTTGCGCCGTACTGGCCCAACTGGACCTGGTTCCCGGAACTAGTGCTCCTCGCGACAGCACCTCCTTGGCCCATTCCTCTGAGGAAGGACCTTCTGACTCAGAGACGGGGCACCCTGTGGCACCCGCGTCCAGACCTCTGGAAATTCCATGTCTGGTCCCTGGATGGGACGAGGAGGTTCTAGGTGGCCTACCACAAGCTGTGGTAGACACCATCACTTCGGCTAGAGCTCCCTCTACGAGGCGCCTCTATGCTTTGAAGTGGAACCTGTTCGTCGAATGGTGTTCTTCTCGACGAGAGGACCCGAAGATGTTCGATCAGTTCTGTGCTTTCCTTCCTGCAAGATGGGTTGGAGCGAAGGCTGTCTCCCTCCACCCTCAAAGTGTATGTTGCCGCCATTGCTGCACATCATGATGTAGTTGAAGGTAAGTCCATGGGGAAGCACGATCTGATCGTCAGGTTCCTGAGGGGAGCGAGGAGATTAAATCCACCTCGCTCTCACTCTTTACCCTCTTGGGACTTATCTCTGGTGCTAACCGCACTGCAGAGAGCCCCCTTTGAACCTTTGCAGTCAGCGGAGTTCTTGGAAGACAGTACTCCTGACTGCATTGGCTTCCATCAAGAGGGTAGGGGACCTGCAGGCATTTTCGGTCGACGAATCGTGCCTGGAGTTCGGTCCGGCTAACTCTCATGTAATCCTGAGACCCCGGCCCGGATATGTGCCCAAGGTTCCCACCACTCCCTTTTGGGACCAGGTGGTGAACCTGCAAGCGCTGCCCTCGGAGGAGGCAGACCCAGCCCTGGCTTTTCTCTGTCCCGTCCGCGCTTTGCGGGCTTACGTGGACAGAACGCAAAGCTTCAGGACCTCAGAACAGCTCTTCATCTGTTACGGAGGCCAGCAGAAGGGAAAGGCTGTCTCCAAGCAGAGGATGGCCCACTGGATAGTTGGTGCCATCGCCTTGGCATATCAGACCCAAGGCGTGCCTTGCCCACTGGGGTTGAGGGCCCACTCCACTAGGAGTGTTGTCTCTTCCTGGGCGCTGGCACACGGCGCCTCGCTGACAGATATATGTAGAGCTGCGGGCTGGGCGACACCTAACACGTTCGCTAGATTCTATAGCCTCCGTGTAGAGCCGATTTCTTCCCGTGTGCTCGCTTCAACTAGCCAGTAACACCGAAGTGCTCGTTCTAGTGTCAGCTTGCTGCGCCATTCCCCTCCTCATGGACCGGATACGTGCGCATATATTCTCCAGTAGAGTTCCCCAGATTGGTGAACCCTGTTGAGCTCCTCCGCAACCCGCGGCAGTCTGCCGTCTCTGTGCGGTGTAGTCCCCCGCCGAGATTGGCCGGGGCCACCCCTGGGACTTCGTATGTTCGGCCAGTCCATACGTGTATCTTCCACATGATACCTCCCTACGGGTAGGATGTGGCTTCTGCAGCGGCCCCTCGGGGCACGCTTTCCCAGCGTTATCCAATACTCTGCTGAGTGGGTCTTGTGGAACAGCAGCAGTGGCTCTCCCTGCGTGAGTTTCCCGCCCCGAACAGACAGGGATTTGAGGGGCTTACGCGGAGCGCTGGAAGTGGCAGCAGCCGTGGCGTTTTCCATAGGGATCCCAATTCGTCGGTTACGTCCGACGTACGTTGAACGTGACCGACTGAAAGGGAACGTCTCGGTTACGTATGTAACCCTCGTTCCCTGAAGGAGGGAACGGAGACGTACGTCCCGTCGCCACAGTTGCTGTACCATCACTGCATGGCCGAGTCACTAGTTCGGCTCCTCAGTGAAAAACAAATGTGCGCTGCATCCGCTTCCTGTTTATACCCGCGATGCGGGGCGGATTGCGAGATGCAAATCTCACACGCCAATGGCCATTGGCCCGTTTTCTATACACTCGAAGCTGATAGGGGCTCCCAGAAGTGATCCCAATTCGTCGGTTATGTCCGACATACATCTTCGTTCCCTCCTTCAGGAAACGAGGGTTACATATGTAACCGAGACAGCAGGGTATTTTTGATACTTTTCTATCAGTATACCACGCAACAATTCTTCATAAAATAGTTGAGTTCTATGAAAGATCAATATAAAATTTCTCAAAAAAGGCAAACATCAATGCAGCTGGAAACTATAACTCATTTCAAAGAAATAAGCCTGTTAATTTAGCTGGTGTTCTGAGAAACCGAATTCCTAAGGATTGAACAAAACTGGCTTCTTAAGAACTGACAGATCCTCTGATGTTGTCTTAATATATTATCATGTTGCTATGATATCATGTCATAATTAATGTTTTACATCTGGTTTGGAAAACAGGCAAAACTCCCTCATTATATATAACAAAAGTTATGGTCATGGAACAGATTAATATACGGTGACGCATTGCTGCCACACATATTATTTTTTCCACTCAATTTTCTCGTAATAACGAGATGTTATGTCGTTTTAACTACATCTTTTCTCGTAATAACGAGATGTTATGTCGTTTTAACGACATATTTTCTCGTAATAACGAGATGTTATGTCGTTTTAACGACATCTTTTCTCGTAATAATGAGATATTATGTCGTTTTAACGACATCTTTTCTCGTAGTAACGAGATGTTATGTCGTTAAAACTACATATTTTTCTCGTTAAAACGACATACATTTTCTCCTAATAAGGACATATGTTGTATAGTGTTGTGTACAAAATATGCCTTTATCCACATTAGAGAATTTATATATCCCATGTAGCTACCTTTGTCACACTTCCATGTTTGAAAAGCAGAAGCAAGCTCAGTGTAAAATAGGCTCTACAGCTGCCTGTGTCAATGGCAGTGCTCATAGCACGAAATTGTTGTAATTTATTGATGTAGCCTACAGTTCATAACAGATAGCCATCATCTAAATCAAAATTTCACAAACTTTTTGGGGCCATGGACCGCTCATGATTAGCCTCAACTTTAACCTACAGTAATGACGGACCCCGGTGCAGTCACAAATATCATAACTATCTATAGGCCTACTGTAATTAAGACATATATTCAAGAAATGTATTAAAAACAGAAAGACGCTATAATTTCAGCCTTACTCAAAGGCCGCGGAAACAGGCCAGTGGGTTCGTTACGCACGTCAATCCATTCCCAATGTTCTTGGTTTGCTTCTTATTTATTAAATATACAGGCAATTAGTTGATGAAACATTGATCAAAATTAAAATATAATTTATACAAAATGAAATTCACTTTAAAGAAACTTTCTACAAAACTAAACTCAATGAAGTGGTCAAAATCATGTCTGACCCCACTCCATGTCTCCAGACATATTGCGCATCTTATGATGTAGCCTATCTTACTCATGCTGCTCACTTTTCATAATCAACATATGAAATTAAAAAAAAATAATATCATAGGCTAATATTTAAACATAGCCTAACTATGAAACTAAACAGGCTACGTTTTCTTTAACCCTCTGTCCGACGAAGGCGCCGGCACTTTCTGATGGATTTTTTCCTTTATGACAGCGGAAACAACTCACAATACTCCGTCATTTTTAGCCATACAGATAAGTGCAAGACCTAATTATAAACTATAAAGTGTCTACTTTTATTTGTGTACACTCACAATAACAACAAAGGCCGTGGATTCAGGGAACAGATTATTTTGCATGCACTCCACTCCAAACGCTGTCTTCATTTCAAAAATGTATTTTGTTTATTAAACGCAAAGTTTTTAATTTCAAAAGCATTTCTAAATTCAGTTCATATTTCCAACAAACGAAACTCCAAGCCAAAATAACGAAGTGTTAAAAAAAAAAACTTTGAGTTACCACCATGCAAATTCAAACATTTCGCCCTTCTCCCTTCCTCACCCCTACTCCCTACTCCACCCCTACTCCTACTTTAAGTTGTTATGCAGCTATAGGCCTAAGGGAAAAATCCAAACTTCACAGTCTATTCATCATCAAACTAAAAATGCAGTCAACCAAATAGAAAAAGTAATTTGGCTCAATTTATATTTACCGCTCTACAGTGCAGTGGTGTTATTCTAAACAGGTTTTTGCTCATGTGAATGCTGTTTTAGACTGGGACACAAGTCATACAAAGCATTGTTACCATAGTAAATAGTTTAGCATCCAAGTGCGAATATAGAAACATTTGGATTTGTGCAGAATGAGAGAGGAGCAACTCTGGTTTCAGTTTCGCTTTAAATAGGCTGGCCTATTTCGTTTAGGCTTTAAAATAAATATTGTTTGAAGGCTAATGAATGGCACTATAATTTATGTTTGTTTTACATTTATATTTTTCATTCTTGTTATGAATTTCGTTACATTTAAAGGATTTGTTGTGGAAATAGCCTAAAATACATGTTGACAATGTTTGTAAACATTTGGTTTTTACCAGCATTTTTAATAAAATGCGACTGACACACCAGTGCGATCTACCTGGGTTTTTTTTCTCTCAACAACTTAAGTCTTACCCAGTGCATACGACTCTATATATAAATATAGGATATATAAATTCTCTAATGTGGATAAAGGCATATTTTGTCACTATACAACATATACAACATCACTATACAACATATGTCCTTATTAGGAGAAAGTATATGTCGTTTTAACGAGAAAAATATGTTGTTTTAACGACATAACATCTCGTTATTACGAGAAAAGATGTCATTAAAACGACATAATATCTCGTTATTACGACATAATTGAGTGGAAAAAATAATATGTATGTGGCAGCAATGCGTCACCGTAAATATGATATTGGTTCTGGAAACCTGATAAATAGGCTTATGGACATACAAAAAAATTGTCCTAACCTTAACCTTCAAAAAAATACTGAAACTGCACCAATGTTTTAGAACTTTAAACACGACACACACACACACACACACAATAGAGTATAACAAATTATTTTAAGTACTGATCTATTTAAATCAGTCACATAAGAACAAAATGGCCCTGGAATGTTTCTCCCTTGGAGTCTGTTTGAAGTGCTATGGTTCCTATCAGAACTGCATCAAAGCAGGAGAAATGCTGAATAGGAATTTTTAAAGTCACCTCTATATTGAGATGACACGGGTACACACAGGCACTGCTGGTGTTTAAAGGTAGCTGCATCCCTCGCTCTCCTTCACTTGTTTTCTTGAAAGTCAATGAAGAACTTCATTTATAGTCAAATAATGCTCTCAAAGATTCATCTCTACTTTTAAAGCTTTGAAACAAATGACATGAAATAAGATCTTTACTGAACTTGAAACCAAGGACATCTTATAATTTATAGATCAGGTGTTACTTAATTTATAATTTGAAATGTTTGGGAAGATTGGTTGATGCATGTGTGCACTTCACAGTGCAAATAAAGAGCTGTAACTGGCTTTGGGCCTGCTTGGTCCCTGCACTTCTTAGCTAAATACTCAATACATCAAACATATCCAGAAGGCAGTTCCAGCACATGTCATATATCATATTTCCTAAATAACAAAATACATTACCTTTCAAAAGTTTTCTGTCAGTTATTTATTTATTTTTTATAAGAGATTAATAGTTTTATTCAACAAGAGTTCATAATTTTAAAAAAGATTTCTATGTTCAGTTCTTTTAAAAGAATCCTGAAAAAATCATCAAGGTTTCTACACAAAAAAAAGCAGCACAACTGTTTTAAACTTAGTTTCTTGAGCACCAAATAAGCATATTAGAATGATTTCAAAAAGATCATGTGACACTAAAGACTGGAGTAATGACTGATGAAAATTCAGAAATTAATATTTTAAAATATATTAAAACAGAAAAACATGTACTTTTAAATTGTAATAATAGTCACAATATTACTGTATCATCTCAGCCAAGCGATGTGTCTCTGCTTCTTGGCTGTATTAATAGTTTTACTTACCATCATCAGTAACACTTTATTTTAGGGTTCAATTCTTACTATTAACTAGTTTCTTATTAGCATGCATATTATTAGGATATTGGCTGTTTATTAGTACTTATAAAGCACATATTAATGCCTTATTCTGCATGACCTTATTCTACATCCCTTAATCCTACCCAATACCTTAACTTAAATGCTACAAAAACTACCTTACTAACTATTAATAAGCAGTAAATTAGGAGTTTATTGAGGCAAAAGTCAAAGTTAATAGTAAATATGTGTTCCCCATACTAAAGTGTTATCCAATCATCTCTTTAATATCTTTTTTCATTTAGAGAACTGTTTCATATCTTATTCCCTGCCCAAACATATATACCACCAATATATAAATAAACCTTGGTTCTTTGTGCAGTACACTGGTATCAGCATGCCAGCTGCTAATATACTTTCATAGGGTGCACCTGGAGCATCTGGTGCCCCTTGTGTTAGGCCATAAGAGCAGAGAATGGAAGAAGCTCCCCAGGGTAACTGAACCTTGCTTTTCCTTTCATGCTCTTGTGCTCTTTCTAACATCATAATATATACAGCAGTGAAATGCTGAAACATACTTTTTGATATTTGCTAAGAGGCTAAACCATATACAGGAAGATGAAGTGGTTCCATGCAATATTAAGACTAAGCGAAGGCTAGATCATTTCAAAAGGTTCCTAATTTATCAGCCCTTTAACAATTTGACAAATTAATTACTTTAGAAATGTTCTTGCGTATAGCACAAGAGGCTTGACACAAGTTTAAATGGTAAAGGAAAGCAACCCAACGCAAACAAGAGGGTTTTCAGATATGCTGTGGCTACTCCTTTCAGTGTAACAAAATTGAATTTGTTAGGTAAGAACATTATTACCAGCTCCCAACCATAATTAACTTTTTTTTTATAGTGAATGTTGCACTCAGTATCTCAAGATACATTACACACTTTCACTAACTCCAATATAATTAAGTAGTCATTTTTATAAGGAGAGTAATCATTTATCCTTTTCTGTAATAGGCTATACATCAGCAGGCACTGGTACATTTCATTCTTTCAGAGGAAAGAGAAAAGCCGAATGTTAATGATTTGCTCCCGCTAGCATAATTTTAATTATGGATTTTCCCGACATGATCGATTTGAGGAGAGCCATAGTAATACAAGTTGTACATTCCACTGTATTAAATATTTGATATCCATTAAATTTTCATGATTAATGTCCTGGAAAAAATCAGTTTCTCTAAGCCCTTTGGTTTTTATTGCTGGCTAAATTAACAGTCTTATTTCTTTGCAACGAGTTATAGCTTCCAGCTGCAATGACGGTTTCCTTTGTTTGAGAGATTAAACAATTTTTATATTGATCTTTCATAGAAATCTGCCCTTATATGAAGATTTAATTAGTATTGCCTCAGTGAATCGTACAATACAGGATAAAGTTTTTGAATCAAATCTCATTATTTTCATAAGGCATTGTTTGTATTTTCCCATTATCTCATTTTTTAATAATACTACTATAGCCACTGAGCTTCAAATTCATATCTCATTATGTTATACATAATATACATTGTTAAAGGGATAGTTCACCATAAAAAAATGAAAATTCTGTGATCATTTACTCACCTTTATGTAATTCAAAATTTGTATGAACACAAAAGAACATTGTTTTTTTTTTTCCCATACAATGAAAGTCAGTGGGGTCCAATGTTGTTCTGAAGCCCATTGACATTCATTGTATAGACAAAAATTTTCAAAATATTCTCGTTTGTGTTCTGCAGAAGCAAACGTCATGCAGGATTCGAATGACATGAGGGTTAGTTAATGACAGAATTTTTTTCTTGGTGAACTAATTATTAATAATAATTAATAGTTCACTGAATAGTAAACTGACTGTCATCTGAAATAAACATGTTTTTTGTTGGTGACCCGGACGTGAAGGTGTAAATCAATTTTTATAAAGACCGTTTTGAAATGAAATCCTTTATGTTTAAATATAATTTGTCACTTCTGTTTAACATTCTCCTCACAGCTTCTGTAAATATTAGCACATTTACACTTGTAATACAGAATTCATTCTCCTGTCTCCTCTAAACGTGGTTTTTCTGTTTTAAACAGATCTTATTTACAGCAGCGTACTCTTAGGGAGAGGAGAGGTGAGCCACAGCACCCTGCTGTGTAAATCTTAATGATATTGGCTCCCTCTCCTCAGGGAAACAGTTACTTTTATGCCAACTTCTATATCACACATATATGTCTGATGGTGCAAATTTAATCTCACACTTCTGTGAGATGTGATTTTTTCTCTCTCTCTCTCTCTCTCTTTCTCCATCTCTTTCTTTTTATTGAGTGTTACAGTGGTATTTACAGTATGTTTTATTCTATGATATAAAAAGACCAGACTTGAGACTCATTATTATTTTTAAACTCTAAAGTCTTGCACAAAAAAAAAAATCGCAATTTACTTACTTGAAATGCTTGACCCTGCACACACTAAACAGGCTGCTAAACAAGCAGAGATGAATTTGAGATAATGTTCCATATCCTCTAACTATATTTCATACACTCTGAACTCCACACTGAACACTGAATGTAGTGTTAATAATTGTGTGTTTGAGATCAGGACTAACAGAGTGATATAATATGATATCATCTAGTCAGCTCCATTACATATAACATTTGTCTTATATAGTTTCGTTAGCTAAATATTGTACTGTTATGATAAAATATTGTCTATACAGACAAAATGTACCCTGAGGATTCAGATACTTTATTTAATGACCAAACAGACACACTAAACACAATCTACAAAGTCCATACAACTGCAAATGGGCCATAGGGAGAGATTACACACAGATGTTCATGTTTAACTAGCTACAGCAGATAAGACAGCCCATCTAGCTGAGAGCAAAACAAGGACAGGACATATAGCTGAGGGAAAAAGCTTGTCTTATTTTTGACTTAACATCCATTTGGTCAAAACAAAGATTTGAGATTCGTCTCTTAAAGGGAAAATTCACAAAAAAAAAGGAAAATTCTGTCATTATTTATTCACCCTCATGTCCATGTTCCAAACTTGTGTGACTTTCTTTTGTCTGTCGAACATAAAAGAAGATATTTTGATATTTTTTGCCTGTACAATATAAGTCAATGGCAATCAGAGCTATTTGGTTACCAACATTATTCAAAATATCTTGTTTTGATAGAAGATCTTCTTTCCACAGTCACACAGGTTTGGAACAACATGAGGGTAAATATGTAAATGATGTATGTAAGCATGTAAATGATGATAGAATATTCATTATTCCTTTTACATTTACATTGATGCATTTGGCATATACGTTTCTCCAAAGCACCATGCAATGCATTCAAGCAACATGCATTTCTTTGGGAATCAAATTCATTGCTCTACCAGCTGAGTTACAGGGACATTAAACATCTGCAATTGCACTAATGTAATGAGCTGCTTATCTTGTGGGTTGAATAATAGCAAAAATCAAATCTGGTAACAAAATTTCAATTTGCCTGCTACATTATGCATTGGGTTTTGTGAACTAACAATAAATAATTTTACAGTATTTATTAATAAAGTCATGTTTACCATTCCAAGTTATATCAATTTACATTAATGTATTATGAACAAACATTTGTTAACAAATGAACAATAGTATATTTATAAATTAACATTAACCTAGAGTAGAAAAAAAAATCACTGTTAGTTCATGATACCTAATGAATTAACTAATGTTAACTTTATTGTGGTACAGTTTAACAGTTTAATTATGCAAACGCAACACTATCACAAATGCATATAATCTACACAACTATAAGCATTCAACTGTATAAACTGGACAGCTGGATACATGTATGTCATAACAGAGTTTCATTCTCCCTCTTCATGCAACAACAGTATTCAGAGAGGAAAGAAAAGCTCCCCAAAATTGACTTTTCATCCACTGCCTTCTGTTGCTTAAAGAAATTATGTTCTCGTAGCCCAAAGAACCTCTGGCATGTAGATTGTATTTCAGTGTTATTTTACTGAGGTACCAAGAAGGGACCAGAATGCCATTCCAGAAAAATCACACTTGACCATTTACTGCTTGCCTGGGATTTCTCCCCTCTTTCATTACACCCCCTTTTTTCCATTCTTTTTCTAACCCCCCTCGCTCTCTCTCACCAAGCCCCCATCTCTCTCTCTCTCTCTCTCTCTCTCTCTCTCTCTCTCTCTCTCTCTCTCTCTCTCTCTCTCTCTCTCTCTCTCTCTCTCTCTCTCTCAATCTCTCTCACTGCATTTTCTTTATCATAAGTCCCTTGTCAGCACACACGTGTTTTCCAATTCTCAAGTTCATTATTGTTAATAAGTCAAATGTATTGCATCTCTCTCCATCACGTCACTGTGTTCATCTACAGCACATTTTTTGTGCAATGTAAACCAATTTACTCTCCTTCCACCAATGCAGATAGTATTAAACAATGCCCTAAGAGCACACAGCTGTCTGAATACGAATGATTTATTGCAGAGTAAGAAGTCTGTGCGTTGCTTTCTACGACTCTGCAGTGTAAAATAAGCTCATTTATATTCCATATTGCCACAGCTGCCGCACTTAATATTACTGTCAGTAGAAGCTGAGCCGTGAATTCTTCTGGATACAGCCGCAGTGGAAAGGCCCCTTGCCATCTTTGAGAAGTGTACAAATAATATTAAACACAGTTCATCATATTATGTGTTGTGTAGGAAGCAGCTCTCTGATAGAGGGAAGTAGGTTGAAGCAGCCTGCAGGTACACTTGTCTGATTAAGGGTCTGTGTTCCTGAGATGTAAACATTTGATGGTCTTCCCTAATGCCGTAAAAGTTCTGCTGTCTTTAAAACGAAGCTGGAGGTGAGGGATAAAAAAAGACTTTAATGCCTAACGCTTGGTCTTTGACAGAAGATTCTCATTATCTGTCAATAGTAGTATTTTTTGTTGTTGTTGTTGTTGTTGCTGACACCAACAGGTGGCGAAAGTGACTGTCTTTATAAGTGAGTCAATGAAGCATTCATTCGATCGATCATTCAAGAACGAAACAAGTGATGGGCTGCATCCGAAATCGCATACTTACCTACTACAGTGGGGAGAACAAGTATTTGATACACTGCCGATTTTGCAGGTTTGCCCACTTACAAAGCATGTAGAGGTCTGTAATTTTTATCATAGGTACACTTCAACTGTGAGAGACGGAATCTAAAACAAAAATCCAGAAAATCACATTGTATGATTTTTAAATAATTAATTTGCATTTTATTACATGACATAAGTATTTGATCACCTACCAACCAGTAAGAATTCCGGCTCTCACAGACCTGTAAGTTTTTCTTTAAGAAGCCCTCCTGTTCTCCACTCATTACCTGTATTAACTGCACCTGTTTGAACTCGTTACCTGTATAAAAGACACCTGTCCACACACTCAATCAAACAGACTCCAACCTCTCCACAATGGCCAAGACCAGAGAGCTGTGTAAGGACATCAGGGATAAAATTGTAGACCTGCACAAGGCTGGGATGGGCTACAGGACAATAGGCAAGCAGCTTGGTGAGAAGGCAACAACTGTTGGCGCAATTATTAGAAAATGGAAGAAGTTCAAGATGACGGTAAATCTCCCTCGGTCTGGGGCACCATGCAAGATCTCACCTCGTGGGGCATCAATGATCATGAGGAAGGTGAGGGATCAGCCCAGAACTACACGGCAGGACCTGGTCAATGACCTGAAGAGAGCTGGAAACACAGTCTCAAAGAAAACCATTAGTAACGCACTACGCCGTCATGGATTAAAATCGTGCAGCGCACGCAAGGTCCCCCTGCTCAAGCCAGCGCATGTCCAGGCCCGTCTGAAGTTTGCCAATGACCATCTGGATGATCCAGAGGAGGAATGGGAGAAGGTCATGTGGTCTGATGAGAAAAAAATAGAGCTTTTTGGTCTAAACTCCACTCGCCGTGTTTGGAGGAAGAAGAAGGATGAGTACAACCCCAAGAACACCATCTCAACCGTGAAGCATGGAGGTGGAAACATCATTCTTTGGGGATGCTTTTCTGCAATGGGGACAGTACGACTGCACCGTATTGCGGGGAGGATGGATGGGGCCATGTATCGCGAGATCTTGGCCAACAACCTCCTTCCCTCAGTAAGAGCATTGAAGATGGGTCGTGGCTGGGTCTTCCAGCATGACAAAGACCCGAAACACACAGCCAGGGCAACTAAGGAGTGGCTCCGTAAGAAGTATATCAAGGTCCTGGAGTGGCCTAGCCAGTCTCCAGACCTGAACCAAATAGAAAATCTTTGGAGGGAGCTGAAAGTCCGTATTGCCCAGCGGCAGCCCCGAAACCTGAAGGATCTAGAGAAGGTCTGTATGGAGGAGTGGGCCAAAATCCCTGCTGCAGTGTGTGCAAACCTGGTCAAGAACTACAGGAAACGTATGATCTCTGTAATTGCAAACAAAGGTTTCTGTACCAAATATTAAGTTCTGCTTTTCTGATGTATCAAATACTTATGTCATGCAATAAAATGTAAATTAATTACTTAAAAATCATACAATGTGATTTTCTGGATTTTTGTTTTAGATTCCATCACTTACAGTTGAAGAGTACCTATGATAAAAATTACAGACTTTTACATACTTTGTAAGTGGGCAAACCTGCAAAATCGGCAGTGTATCAAATACTTGTTCTCCCCACTGTATACAGTAGGCGAAAAACAGTATGTGACAAAAGAAGTATGTCCGAAATCACAGTACTCATACAGTGGGGAGAACAAGTATTTGATACACTGCCGATTTTGCAGGTTTGCCCACTTACAAAGCAAAGTCTGTAATTTTGATCATAGGTACTCTTCAACTGTGAGTGACGGAATCTGAAAACAAAAATCCAGAAAATCACATTGTATGATTTTTAAGTAATTCATTTGCATTTTATTGCATGACATAAGTATTTGATACATCAGAAAAGCAGAACTTAATATTTGGTAAAGAAACCTTTGTTTGCAATTACAGAGATCATACATTTCCTGTAGTTCTTGACCAGGTTTGCACACACTGCAGCAGGGATTTTGGCCCACTCCTCCATACAGACCTTCTCCAGATCCTTCAGGTTTCGGGGCTGTCGCTGGGCAATACGGACTTTCAGCTCCCTCCAAAGATTTTCTATTGGGTTCAGGTCTGGAGACTGGCTAGGCCACTCCAGGACCTTGAGATGCTTCTTACGGAGCCACTCCTTAGTTGCCCTGGCTGTGTGTTTCGGGTCGTTGTCATGCTGGAAGACCCAGCCACGACCCATCTTCAATGCTCTTACTGAGGGAAGGAGGTTGTTAGCCAAGATCTCGCGATACATGGCCCCATCCATCCTCCTCTCAATACGGTGCAGTCGTCCTGTCCCCTTTGCAGAAAAGCATCCCCAAAGAATGATGTTTCCACCTCCATGCTTCACGGTTGAGATGGTGTTCTTGGGGTTGTACTCATCCTTCTTCTTCCTCCAAACACGGCGAGTGGAGTTTAGACCAAAAAGCTCTATTTTTGTCTCATCAGACCACATGACCTTCTCCCATTCCTCCTCTGGATCATCCAGATGGTCATTGGCAAACTTCAGACGGGCCTGGACATGCGCTGGCTTGAGCAGGGGGACCTTGCGTGCGCTGCAGGATTTTAATCCATGACGGCGTAGTGTGTTACTAATGGTTTTCTTTGAGACTGTGGTCCCAGCTCTCTTCAGGTCATTGACCAGGTCCTGCCGTGTAGTTCTGGGCTGATCCCTCACCTTCCTCATGATCATTGATGCCCCACGAGGTGAGATCTTGCATGGTGCCCCAGATCGAGGGAGATTGACCGTCATCTTGAACTTCTTCCATTTTCTAATAATTGCGCCAACAGTTGTTGCCTTCTCACCAAGCTGCTTGCCTATTGTCCTGTAGCCCATCCCAGCCTTGTGCAGGTCTACAATTTTATCCCTGATGTCCTTACACAGCTCTCTGGTCTTGGCCATTGTGGAGAGGTTGGAGTCTGTTTGATTGAGTGTGTGGACAGGTGTCTTTTATACAGGTAACGAGTTCAAACAGGTGCAGTTAATACAGGTAATGAGTGGAGAACAGGAGGGCTTCTTAAAGAAAAACTAACAGGTCTGTGAGAGCCGGAATTCTTACTGGTTGGTAGGTGATCAAATACTTATGTCATGTAATAAAATGCAAATGAATTATTTAAAAATCATACAATGTGATTTTCTGGATTTTTGTTTTAGATTCCGTCTCTCACAGTTGAAGTGTACCTATGACAAAAATTACAGACCTCTACATGCTTTGTAAGTGGGCAAACCTGGAAAAACGGCAGTGTATCAAATACTTGTTCTCCCCACTGTAGTTCAGGATGCGAACCCCGTGTTGCCTGAGTGGCACAAGGGCTGCCTCAACGACTTTTGTGAAGACGCGAGGAGACAGGGCTAACCCGAATGAAAGTACCGTGTACTGGTATGCCTGCCCCTCGAAAGCAAACCGTAGAAACGGTCTGTGTCGAGGAAGAATGGAGACTTGAAAGTACGCGTCCTTCAGGTTGATCGCTGCAAACCAATCCGACGGATGAATGCATTCGAAAATGCGTTTGGCTGTCAACATCTTGAATGGAAGCCTATGAAGACGCGCAGGTCCAGGATTGGTCGTAACCCACCGCTCTTCTTGGGTACAATGAAGTAGGGGCTGTAGAAGCCGGACTTCATCTCAGCTGGAGGGACGGCCTCGATCGCAGTCTTCACCAGTAGGGTGTCGACCTCTGCATGCATGACAGGGGCATTGCCACCCACCATGGTATAGCGGACTCCCCAAAAGCGGGGAGGAGACCGTGCGAACTGAATCGCATAGCCGAGCCTGATCCTTCGAGCGAGCAAGCGGGACAGAATGGGAAGCTCTAGCCAGGCTCCCAAAAACTGAACCAGCGGGGTCATGCGAACCACAGGCGTTCCCACGATGGGGCAGCGAAGCGGAATGACCGACCAAGGCGTGGGAGGCGGAGCGTCCTGAAGTAGGGGCACGGTCATGTTCCGCATCCTGACAGAGGAGGCCAGGGAAGGACGAGCATTCCACAGCGACCTCGTCTGACAGGGGTCTGGCGACAGAGGGGGACGAGAGCGGCGAGGCGCTGCGTCGCACACTGTCATCTGCGCCCTCTTGGAGCTCAGAGGTAGGAAAGTCAGTTCTAAAATATTGGTTACCGCCGGCTGTGATGCCAGCGGTGGAGAACAAAAGATTCTCCCCCGGCCCTCCACCGGGGGAAGGAGTGGTCCTGCTACCATCTCCTGAAAAGAACTGACACCTATCTCCGAGCTCCGGGATGCGCCACCTTACTGCGACCTCCTCTGCGCTGCGGCCCGGGTGAAGGCTGCTGCTGTGGCTGAGTGGGAGGGGCGGGAGCCGCAGGGGGGCGCCCTCGGCGGCGGGCAGGCTGAGGAGGCTGAGCTGGCGGCGGTGTAGGTGCAGCAGCGGGCCGCCTGGTCAGCATGTGTTTGAACGCCTCAGACTGCTCCTCGGCGGCTGAGAACTGCTGGGCAAAGTCCTCGACCACGCCGCCGAAGAGGCCGGCCTGGGAGATTGGGGAGTTGAGGAAACAGGTTCGCTCAGACTCCCTCATATCTGCCAGGTTCAGCCATAGGTGGCGCTCCTGGACCACCAAAGTAGACATCACCTAGGGACTGCGCAGTGACCTTCGTCACTCGGAGAGTGAAGTTGGTGGCAGTGCAGACATCCTGCATAAGCCCTGGGTCAGCATCGCCCTGTGCCCGAGAACCAATCATCCAGCCTTGAACGCTCAGACTGAGGTGGAGGATTCCAGTCCAGCCCAATGTTCACAGCTGCCCGGGAAAGCATGGCCGTCAGCTCTGGATCAGATTCGGGCAACGCTGGCGCTCCAGAAGGAGGCAGCGCAGCCGAACCCTCATCTCCAGAGGACTCAGACCCGTCTTGTGATGCGGCGATCGACATCATATCATCTGCTGGAGCCCCAGATGAAATGCTGGGTCCCTGGCGTGAGGGACCAGCCATCTCAATTGGAAGCTCCACAGTTTGCAATGTGGAGGGGGGTGTGGCCCGAGGAATACACGACGGGGTGTCCCACACCGTAACCCTCAGATCACCCTGGCCATCAGCCAAAGTAGGTCCTCCTGAAGAGGAACTAGATTGGGGAATGACAGAGGGGACTTTACCCCTTCTGAGGTCATTGAGTCTCGATCTAAGCATCACGATGGTCATGTTCCCGCAGTGAGAACATGACTCATGCACGAGCGCTGCCTAAGCGTAATTAAAGCCCAAACACGCTAGACAGCGCTCGTGGCTGTCAGACGGATGAATGACGCGGCCGCACCCAGAAACACGGGCAAGACATCTTGAAAAAGACGTGCCCGTGTAGCTCTTTCAGAAGAGGAAAAACTCTGCAGCAGCGCCGAAGCACCCAGGGAGAACATGCACACTCTGTGGCAGATCACTGCACAGATCATCAGCAGGAATGCGGAACGCGCTGGAACGCGCCGTAACCCCGACACCGCTGAAGAGTCGCTCGTCTTACTTGTAGAGAAAAGCTCAGAAGGCAAGTGATGCACTCGGCTCCGAAGCAGAAACATAATGCGAGATTGCATGCACGGCTCCTTATATACCCATGCTGGTTTCCGCAGACCCATGGCATTGTTTTTCCATTGGCTCGTTTTGTAGAACTCGAAGGTGACAGGCTTCTAAGCGAAACCCCCATTCCGTCAGTCTCTAACGTAACTCGTAGTGACTGACTGAAAGGGAACTACAAATACAGAAGCAGCAAACTTTGCATACCAAAATTTATGTCAGTGCCGAAATACTTTTGGTTACGGCTGTACCTACTCAGAGAGTATGCGAGTTATTGAATCATTCTGTGAACTGATTCGTTCAAAAACACTTATTCAGGAATGGAACAACTGATGGTCTTTATGAGTGTGTCACTGTATCATTCATTTAACTGATTCGTTCAAAAACACTGATTGAATGAAACTGCTGTTTATAGCAAAGAGACAACGGTTCCAAAATGGTCCCAAATGAACTCAAAGTAACTGTCAATATTGTATCCAAATTATAATTGCTATCATGCTTAATTTATATGCTTGGTTATGTTATGATAGAATGAATGCAAAGCAACTACAAAGTATGTTCTTTTTCAGGCATCATCATATTTGAACGACTGCATAAAGATGAAATTAAGGCTTGAAATGACATACCCTATGAGCTAATGACATTTATTTAATGACTGACTGCAGAAAAACTGCAGGGAACATGAGCTTGTAGTCATGGTGATAGTCAGGCATTGAAATGTCTTTTCTCCTTTCTCCTTCTTTTCTTCACTCTCAAGGTTTAGTGCACCTTTCTTTTTTTCTCTACCTCCTTCTATTTGCATCAATCATCTGTAATTAAGTCAAAAGAGACTAATTGTTCTTTATAAACTACAAGGTTATCATTGGAAACATTCCATACACGCATCTCCAGCACTCCCATTCACAATGCTACTTTCAGCTCTCACACAATATTATAGCATTGATGTACAACAGCATGGGGTTACATTAGAAGAGAATGAAGATACTTCAGTAGTACAGTACAATTAATGTGTTCAAAGATGAGAATAGTAAAATATATTGCATGATATTGCTCAAATAAACTGGTGTGTGTATTTATCCATTCATGTACCTGTGTCATAGCTAACATATACACTTTAATTCAATCGTCATTATGATTTACTGTGTATATTATTAGTTTAATAAACAGGTTTAGACAGGCTATGAGGGGCTGTAAATGCCCTGGAGAGATGATACAAAAGAACAGAGATACCACAATCACGTCATCTGTCTTCACAGACAACTCCCACCACTCACACACACACACACACACACACACACACACACACACACACACACATGCTTAGCATCACAATTCAGGTTTACAATGGACTTGAATATGAAAAAACGGTGCCTACATTCTTTTGAGTGTATGTATGTGTGTCTATAATCAAATTTCAGTGCTGGACTAGGTTAATGGCCATTCCTTTAATTAGCCTCACTGCCACAGAATAAGCGCCCTGCCCCTTTAAGAGCACAATAGAAGCGCATTTGTATTCACACAGAGTACAACATGATGTTCTTTGGGTGACCCCCACCATTAGCGGGCAGAAACCTGGGCACAGAACAATTTGCCTAACAAGAAAGAATCCCTGTGTTATAAGAGAGAAAGAGCAAAGCTTGACCTTAGCCAAAAATGTCAAACATCCACTAGTCTTCAATATGACTTAGAGTAGTTTGTCATCAGATTTAATCAGAACATATAGTGCTGGAGTTTTTGCCCTTTGAGGCTTATGAGGGGTTATTAGATTCAAGACTGGAATACTAAATGTGGAATAGATAGTGAGATAATGTTCAAAATGGAATAGTTACATTTAGTTGCAAATGTCATGGTTATTAATATAATATAATATAACATTTAACATTTATGTTGCCGTTTTTGTTTTAGTTTATGCGGCAGTTGTCTGTTAAGTTTTACGTTGAATGTTCTCCTTTTTCCCTGAGCCTTTAAATTTGTTACAATATAGACCAATGTTAATAAGTAAAACTAAAAACTAAGGCTAAGTACAAATGCAAAGACTTTTTCATAATCAGTCCATTTATTTATTCCTTTGTCTCTATAAAAAATAATTCGATATTTTCTGGTTAGTAAAGATGGCGTTTATACATTTTCCGAATTTTATGCATTATGGATCACAAAGCTGAACGATCGCCTGGGCCTTTTCACCTCATGTCATAGGTCACCATCCTGTGTGTGACATTGATGATGCACATCTGAAAGGTTGCGAGAGATTATCAATAGTTGACCTTCTGATTGGTGGCAATATGCAGGTTTTGGTCTTTCGGTAATCATGCTCAGTCTCATCAGTCTTCCTCAGGTCTGTGGAACATCAGGGTTTAGAGGTTAAAGGCTCAGGATGTAAGTTTTACCGCTAGAGGTCGCTTTTTCAAAACAATGGCATAGCTTGATGACGCCATGAATGAGCATGGAATCATGGGAGTTGTCGTCTTCACCTCCAGAGCCAATGGAAAGCAATCTGATGGGACTCAGGCAGAAATCGCTAATGTATTTCAATTTTATTAACATTACTGTGGTATGAAGCAGGGCGGGGCCGGAGAGCCTGGGACATTTTACATCCCTGTTTTAATTATGCTTATATGCCGCAGTCGGCCGCTGCCGCTCCTTTCGTTTTGTTGTTTATTTTACAATTAAAGTAACGTTTAATGTCCGCCTCCTTCTTCCCTGAACTTGAACTTTGATACAGTTACATTTGATCACTTAAATTCACATTATTTTATTTCATTTTAATAAAACAGCCGCAAGTGCTGAATTACTACTCATACAGGTCACTTTATTTGATGAATTAAAATTGTGGGGTAATGTAGCACTGTTTTACTTGGTCAAAACAATCATTAAAAATATACTTGAGTGTGTTGAAAGTTATGTTAATGTTACTCTATGCTTTAGCTCGGTGGCTGGTATGAGACACTTGTTGCACATTGCAGTAAGCTCGATATTAGAATCTCATGACTTCTGTTGCTAAATTGCATGCAATTAATTTTAAAATATATTGTATGGTGGAGAAAATAGTGTATTACTGTTACTACAAATAAAGTTCTTTCTGATTATGCAGTGTTTGCCATTTGACAAAATAGTGTTGATTCCAATGCATAGTACAAATATGTTACTCGTACTAAATCAAGAAAACAAGAGATTCAAACATTTAATTAAGATGTAATTGTTATAACCGTGTTGAACTATATAACAATGATTAGTTCCCCTTCAGTCGGTGACGTCCGACGTACGTCTCCGTTCCCTCCTTCAGGGAACGAGGGTTACATACGTAACCGAGAAGTTTTCCATTGATAAAGTATCCAAACAGTTGCTCACCTGTCTAATAAAACACATAATATATTAAAGCATCTTTGGTGTTTAGAAATCAAGGGTAGCGTGGATATGACGCCATTGACAGGTGACGCAATGACATGGGCCATTACACTGGTTAAAATAACTGATTTCTCTGGATTTAAACATTGTTGGAAACATTTGGGATAATGTAAGTACACAAGTCAACAAAATATATAACATTGTTTTAGTGGTTTTTGGATATTTTAATCCAAAAATCTTACATATTGTGCCTTTAACACAAGCAATCACAGTCAACGTTTGCCGGTTGTGACAGTATCAGCCCTGTGATCAGTGTACTATATCAGCATATTGGTCTGCACTCTATCAAACTTCCAAAAATTCCAGCAGCCAAACAGGAAACAGAGTTCAGTGTAACTCCAACAAGAGCAAGTTAAGCTGTTGATCTATTGACTTCCCCTCCCTACTGTACCAACCCCGTAGCCTGTCTTTGATAAGCCTGCCAGCTCAGCTTAAAATGCTGTGAGATGAGGTTTGGAAGCAAACCGATGAAGAACGGTGTATCGACATGATCTTGTAGTCCAGCTACAACACAAGCCCTGTAACATCTCTAATTCTGTCTGTACAACGCTTTAATAAGCCATGCCAGCCTAAACAACTGCAACCCGATTCACCCTTAGATCAAACAAAAACACTGGGAGAAAATTTACAGGCTTTGATGCTAGGCCAGTTTTGCAGCGATTTCGATTTTGAGATTGAGACAGGGTCCCAAGTCTTCTAATATAATAATATGGCAGACAATTATAGATCTATGTTTATTAGGCTGATAGAATTTATTTTAATCATTTATTTTAGGTGTTCAATAATTGATATGCATGCAGGGCTGATCTTTTTTACTGTTATTACTGTTTTTGACAACTAAATAAGTAGAAAATAAAAAGTAAATAGAATATGCAGAGTATGTAATATGGATATTTAATAATAGTAATCAATGATTATTTTAAGAAGAAGAAGAATCAAACAATTTACTATTATTATTATTATTATTATTATTATTTAGGCCATTATATTTATGCAAAGTTGTTTTGCAGTCTAAATGGATGGAATATAGCAGAAATATATAGCTGAAATATTCAAAAGGGAGAAACAAGGAATTGATAAGTCCAGAATGCAGGACCGCTTTTGGAGGGTGGAATTTTAAAGCTCTTATGATGTGTCGTGTGCATGTAATCAATAATGTGAAAGAAATATTGCTTTCTGTGCTCTGAGTAAATTTGCCCATTTCTCCTTGCCCATTTTATTACACATTTCACTCTCTTTCATAGAGTAGACACAGCTCTCCATCTCAGTTAGGGACAGGAGCTCTTATATTTAAAATATTTTTCCCAATTGTGCATGTGGATCATACATTTTTAAATCTCATAGCGCCTGTGTATCCTCCATCCAGAGAGAGGAGAGAGGTGAGGTGTTATATGCACATTTCTGCTGCTGTTTCACAATAACCAGCTTCAGTAAAGACAGTGAGATTGACTAGGGCTGTGAGAATGAAGAGGGAGGCAGAGTTAAAGGAAAGACAATAAACAATTTGACATCTCTGCTGTGTGAGCAACAGCTCCTCTTGTTGTCTTAGGCTTCCATTGCTGCTTGTGTTATGATCTGAGTCAAAACCCTGCTCCTCGCAGCATAGGGGAGGGGTGGAGAGGGGGATGGTGCTAGATCCTGGGGCTAGATGTTGATTTGAAGAGAGAAAAGAAAGAATAATAGTCTTTGATGTTTAGGAATAAAAGCTCCTGCCTCTCAGCTTTGAAGGCTGAATGTCAGGAAACCGCAGATTAATTGGTAGTGTTATCTCAGAGGATACTGGGGTAGTGAAGAGACTGCTTACCTCCCCATTATATGAGAGAGGAGGGCTAAGCACCCCCCATAAACTACATATAAGACTCAAACATAAGTAAAACACTGACTGTATTTCCATCTCTTTCATATCAGTTATCAGCCAAAATAACAGATTTATTTTCTACAGTATTTATCAGTAACAGTCGATATTGTATAATTGCGTATGCTTATTATATTTCTTACATTATATTGTTGTAGTAAGTTGATTAATATGGTGGAGGTGTTATTCATAAACTCTTTGTATTTAACATACAGTTAATGCACTGATGTTAAAATCCTGGCCAGTATTGATAAGCTGATAATTATTTTTTATGTTATGGCCAAATTATCAATAAATGGCTGATATTAAAAATCTATTCCATTTCATCTAAATTAGAAATGAAACATTAAAAACAAAAAATCAACCATTTTAAATACCTACAAGTGAATTTCAAAATATTATAATGTACAATATAAAAAAATGAATGTTCATTTTGGGTTTTACTAAAAATTATATTTAATGAAATAATTCACCCAAAAATGATAATTTTGTCATTATTTATTCACCAACCCTGTATGACTTTTTTTTTTCTGCAGAATAAAAAAGATATTTTGAAGAATGTTGGTTACAATTTTGGTTACCACTGTGCATACAAAAGAGACATTTCTCAAATTATCTTTCACAGAAGAATTAAAGGGGACCTATTATGTAAAATTCACTTTTATAATGTTTTTGAACATAATTATGTATCAGTAGTGTGTGTATAAACCACCCTATTGTGGTAAAAATCCATCCACACTGTTTGTTATTTTCCCCATAAGTCTAAAACAGTGTCTCGGCTGCGTCTTGGCCAAAAAGCTGCGCTTGAACACACCAAAAGGACTAAAGCCAACAGTCAACTAGCATGTGCATTCTGCGCCTGCATAAGTATATATATAACAAATAATAACTTTCATGATGATGAAGAACTGCAATCTCACATGAGTGTGACCGTGATAGAGATGATAATCAAAACCAAACAGACGTTTTGTTTGCTTTTGGCAGAGTATCCAACGCTATCTCAAGACCAATTTGTACGTATTTGTACGAGGTGGCTAATTTGTACGAATTCGTATGACCTCACTCGTATGAATTTGTACGATTTGTCTATACTGCAGTGATGGGTAGGTTTTATGGGCGGGGTTAGGGGTAGGTAATTCGTATATAATCATACGAATTAGCTACCTCGTAAAATATGTACGAATTGCCGTGAGATCGGGTTGGAGTATGCAAGGCAAGAGCTGTAAAGACTATTCTAGATAGGGGGCAGGGAGCAGCAGCTCATTTGCATTTAAAGATACATGCACGAAAACAGCTTTGTTTGTTTGTCAGAAATAAGTTGTTTTTGCTTTAACTCAAAAATGTCCATTTACAACACAGATCATTACAAATTACACAGATCTGGGAAGTATTTTGTGCTGAAACGTAACAGACACATTCTGGGGACACCTGAGATTTATATTATATCTTGTAAATAATAGGTCCCCTTTAAAGTCACAAGGTTTGGAACAACATGAAAGTAAGTAAATGATTTTTTAGGTGATTTTTATATGAACTATCCCTTTAAAGGTGTTATTTAAAACTTTAAGAGTGTTAGATGACAGCAAAGAAAAAAAATGTAATAATCTTCAATAGATGTTTTTAAAAAAAAATCAAATATTGGCCAATAACCAATATGGTATTAATACTGTATAGCATGCATCGCGAACATCTATACAGAGCTTTTCTAAATATGCTTAGTTGTGTGGCATAAGTAAAGTTCTACATAATAGATTTTCTTCAAGATCCTAAACACAAGGGCAGATTTAACACTGGACAAAGGTAGACAGCTGCCTAGGGACCCCTGAAGACAATCAGGGCTGTACCGACCACCATAATAGAACTGTTCACTGTCTCAAACAAAATTAACAACGAAGAACAAGAACACTTCTGTGCAAGCTGCACAAAGAAAACCCAGGTAAATAAGTTGATTTGAGAATGACATACCCAAATCCTGTCCTTGCCTAGGGCCCCTAAACCACTAAATCCGCTCCTGCCTAAACATACTGTCGTATGTTGAGAAATGTGCATCAGCTGAGTTCAGCTGAGAGTGATATTTCATGGTGTTTTTGAAATGTGGCTGTTCAGTGTAACAGAATGAAACAAATATTTTGATTGCCTTTCCCCTCTGATGTGGATATTTAACCTCCACATTGGTGCAGATTTTGGGATCAGTGTGTAAGTTGTGATGGTTTCACCCCTGCTGCTACCGAGTCAGAAATACACTCATGTTCCTACAAGCTAAATTTGAATTCTTCGATCAGACTAGCAGAGCCGTATCTTGTATTTACTTTAACAGATAGTACCCTTCATGACTGAATAAAATATTAACAACACAGATCACATGCAAAATGCAACCCAACGAATCTCTTTTACACAGCTAAATTATTGATTTAGTCTTCTAAAAACTTCAATCTAAAACTTTCCTGAATACCAACTAATCTCAATACTCCATCTGAAAAGGAAAAAGGTTAAATAAGGCTTATCTGTCTAGATTATTTACAGTTATGTTGTATCAAATGCTTTAAATTCATATGAATAAAAGTAATATTGGTACTGAGAGTCACAAGAATTCCTAGTAAAGAGAAAAACAGAAAAAAAGAAGAGATAGAACAGACAAAAAAGAAAGACAGTGTTTGGATATGCTGTTGTTCCAGACCTCATTAATAATTCATCGATCTGAGTATTTCTATGAATGGCATTATTCAAATTATGTTAAGTCACATCAGCCCACCTTCTCAGCTGTGAATAGTTCTTAAATTGATTATGAAAGAGGGGTAATTTCCCCAGTGTCAGACACAATGTTTGAAAGACCCCTGTGATATGAATCACCTTCAGCAGTAGTTATGACAAATTTTCTCTGTTGCAGGTTTTGCAGACATAGTTATCACTACGACTTAAGAGCTGTTTCAATGGTGAATAGCTTTTGAGAGAACATTTAAAGTTATAACACATTTAAAGGTATAACATGATGGTGAATATTTTTCATTACCCAAAAAACTGGGTGTGCTTGTATGGTGTGAAATATATGCCAGAAATATTGTAATTATGTATTTTCTCCTATAAGACCACTTGATAAGCTGATAATAATTTTAACATAATGGCCGATAACTGATATATACCATATATAAATACTATTTATTCGAAAAATATAACACGAAAAAATTAAATGTGCAGTGTAAGTTAATGTACAGTATATTAACTTTGCATGAGTTTTAAATGACAGTAAATCTAAATGTAAAAATAGGTGGAAATGAGCATGCACAATTACATTTCTGAAATCAACCAATATCAATTGATACAAATAAAATAAAATTAATCTCTAATAATAACAACCAATAACTGACATGGTACATGTGAATCCCTATTAAATTCATCATAACGTCATTTCAGTCATCATTACAGAACTTAAAATTACACACATAATCAAATATCAATTTAAAACAAACAAACACACACACACACACATCAATGGACACTATCACAGCCATACAGTCTGTAAATAATCTGAAAAAAATGTTACTGACAACATATATTTTTGCAGTAACCCCCTTTAGTCTGCTATCTAGGTCCTAAATGGGTCAATAGTGGTGATTCAGTGAATTATAGTAAAACGGCAGATGCTGAATTAAAACAGGCAGAAAAGAGTGTGATGATGAGACGCAATCAAATGGCCCATAATTCAGTCCAATAGAGGCACTCTGTTGCCAGGTTACACCATTTGGAAATTTAACCTTTCTGCACAGAAAAGACCTCACGTTATGATTTTCTCACAGATTCAGTATTTGTTAACAGGCTACAACATGTCTGTTTTTGTTAATAATTTATTTCTGAGTTCCTGAGTATTTTAGTGAACACTGAAATCCAGGAGGTACTGACACACATTCATCACATATCAAACACATGACATTGCATGAGCACTGGATTTATGTGAAGGTTGGTTGCTGAAATGATGAAACTAATCTAGAGTGAGTAGTTAATTAAAAGATTGATGAAGGACAGAACGATGAGTGTGAGTGCGTGGCAATTCTTCTGAGAGGTAATTAAATATCTGATTAAAGATATATATGAAGGTATAAATACTGTATACAGACATAATACTCCTTATCTGTTGTACAAGATCCAGTAATCATCAAGATGATGTGTATACCAGCAGGGATCATTCCTCAAGCTGAAGAACTATAGCACTCTCAGCTGAATCACTCACTTTTCTCCATGACAAATGAACTTCCTCAGAGATCCTAAAATACTCTAGATCACCAATTTGTCTGACTGACAGTTCAGTTTAGAGGGATTAAAGGGATTTCTCAGGTAAGACTTAAGTTTCACCAAAGATAAAAGAAGAAAAGCAAAATTATAAACGGAGCAATTCCAGGAGGGTCCTCGGGCTATAAAAATTAACAGCTGTGAGTTAGAAATGAAGCAAGTATCTTTGGCTTCCTAAAGACTGTAGAGAGCGGCATAGTCCCACTGGGATCATTCGAGTTATACTGTGACATTCACCACATACCTATGAGGAAGACAGCAATAGAATGAGAATGAGCAGAAATAATAACACTACGACAAGAGAAAGAAAAAATAAATGAGTAACAGAGAGAAAATGCAGTAATGAAGGAGTGAGCGAGTCATTAAGTGAGTACAAATATAGCACACTTGAAAAAGGCTGAATCATGTTGACGTCTTTAAGTCTCACTGAATTTATATATTACATTTATTTTAACCTGATGGCAAATTAAACTTGATAGGATGACGTGATAACAAGCAGACCAAATATGAATGATATACCAATGTCTAATGCATATCTCTAATGGGTTATTTGTAATTAAAAGCTCTTCAGTCTGAATGGGATTGGTCATCGCAGTACACAGTAAAAGAAGGGTCTGACTTAACAAATCGGTTTAAATTGAAGTCTTCTGCCTATCACATGTACAGTATGCTGTGTACATGAAGAAGAGGTTATTAGCATTAATGGAGGAGGCCAGTGAGGAGCACCATCTCTCTGCTAGTGGACGGATCTGATGGAGCAGTAATATTCTAATTGGATCCATCCCATTAAAAAAAAAGCTTGTTTTCCTTGATTACTTTGATGTTTGGCTTGGAGCAATGGGGGCAGTTCCATTTATTTACTCCCTCTCTCTCCCGTTCTCCCTCTCCTTGTCTTAATAAATTGGTTCAGCAACTGAACTACAGCAAAAAGAGTCAGCCTCAGCCTCATTCACAAAACACTCTAGTGCCCCCTACAGGCTAGTGTCAGAAGAACAAACATTAGCTATTCTAAGCACGTGGCGCTCTGGGAGAACAGAGTAGATCAAAACAGGCCTCCAGATTTATGATTTTATTCTGTTGCCCCATGAAATTCCTTTTAACGGTCCTGTTCATCAGTGTGATTCAGCAATCATCCGTCACCTTGAACACAACACCGTAGTTGCATGTGAGTTTTCAACTGTGATCTAAGCTTTTTGTCTCAAATAATTGCATTATTATATAGTCAACGTAAAAAGAATGTCTTCTCACACCAGAACTGTCCCCAGAGTCTGGTTTCATATCAGCTAAGAGTTTCGATACAAAAGTGCACTGAGGCTGCCACTAAATCCCAGATCTTAATTAAACTAGGATTATCGGTCAATTAGGGGACTAAAAGAAACTGAGAGCTATAATACAAGATAAAACAATATTTTACAGTTAACACACTTAAGAGAGAACAAATCGAGGACATTGGGAAAGTCAGAACAAGAGTGTGAGATGGAGTAAAAATGTAAATTCAAGGACATTACCCACTGAAGCAAGAGTGAAGCAAGTCCAGTCAGCTTTGGCACAAAACTTCCCCACAAACTCAAACTATAATGCACATATTCACACAAGCCTCACATCATTGATTTGAGCATTTGAATCATCTTTTCCCGTTTTCACGCATCACTGCAGAGGATGAATCTGATCTGATGAGAGTTTTTGAGTGCTTTTTACAGAATATGAGGGCCAAAGCAAACACACTGATTAAAATCACAGCAGCCTCCAAACACACATACACACACACTGAAGCTGCTAATATCATTGTATTTTAGTCCTAATCTAAGATAGATGAATACTGACAGTCAGTGAGACACATATCCTGAGGCCAAATGCAGGCTTAGATATAAACACGTTATGACACAAATCCATTTTGCACGCACACGCGTTTACTTACACATTTACCTACAATTTTTATATTGTTTTTTACAAATGAGGACATCCCTGGGTGTCCACAAATGGAGGTTTTGTCAAATTTAGTTGACTTGATAGGACAAAATTGTTATATAGCGATGTATGTACAAACACATAATGCACACACCCTGGTTTTATTATATTAGTGAGGTCATCTAAAAAAGGTGTGAATGTATTTGCTAAACTCTAAAACCCTCTAAAGTAACCCTCACACAAACCTGATGATATTAGGAGATTTAAAAAACATGATTTGGCAACATTTTGACCACTTCAAATCTCACAAGTAAGTTTATCACCTTCCATTTGTGTGGACATTTTCAAACATTTGGCCCTAAAGTCAAAGCTGTTCCAACATGTATATGAACACACAGGTGCCTTGTGCAAAACAACTCTAAATATATCAGATAATGCAGAATCTACATGCTCTAAACATATACCAGTTTAATAGATAATTTAAAGTGATTTTCCTTACAACACATTGGAGATGAGATTCAAACCAACTGGTCATGCAATATGTGCATTTGATCATTTAATAAAATTACCCAAAGACTTTAGGCACTGAGGGTCAGAATAGCAATGTCTTCATTAATGAGTTATTTAATTTAGACTTTATCACACAATGACTGTTCATCTTGAGTTTGCACTAATAAAGTCACTTTCAAATAGTATTGTTCCTGTGACTTTCATTTCGCAATTTAGGCAGCACTGAATAAATTAAAGCTCTGTCAGCGATTTGATAAGCCTTGCAAACTTTACTTGCTTCACTATCAAGCTGTGCACTCCTTCCCTTCCGCATCCTCTCTTGCTCTCAAGATAGTGGTACATTCAAGTAACTCAGATTAGTGATTGTGATTAGAAGGTTTCTCTTAATTAACCTCCATTTTTAATTCCTTTTACAACTCATTTTCAACAGAAATAAAACTGTAGCAAAACCTCATGGGATACCTGTAGCCGAAAAACAGCCTTTGTTTAGTTTATAGGTCTATAAGTGTGTGTTAAGAGTAAAAGAGTTTGTAATTAGTGGAATCTGGATTGGCTTTTTATCTAAATTGGCAGTTTGTTTGCCAAACAGTTTGTAACTTGAAAATTTGAGTTCAGACTTAGTCATCATTAAAATATCACATTTTGTATTCCACAGAAAAAAGGATGTCATACAGGTTTGGAACAATGTGAGGAGTGAGAAAATTATGACAATTTTTATTTTTGAGTGAACAATTTCCTTAAAGTCACATTTAGGTTGTTTAGGTCAGATGAGTCAGAAAAAGGCAGGGATTTCCAGAGGAAACCGATCAGTGAATCTCATCTCGTGCTTCACTGATGAGATCAAACCACAGCTGTGTTCTCTGTAAAACATGATACATTACTGCCTTGTGTATAAAACCATTTTTTCCACTGCATTTCTTCACTGCAGAATTAAATATGAACTGATAAGTCTGATCAGCATTGAAAACCTGTTTTAGATTACACTAACAGTTTACAAGTTACCAGTCACTATTATTTATTCTCCACAGGACTCTTCCTCAAAATGAAATGTGTTCTTCATCAGTCAGAGAGCTGAGGCCTGAAGGATCAGCAGAAGACAATCAGATCACTCTGTTTACAGTCTATCTGTCTTTCTCAGACTCTCTTGGACATACTCTTGGCTAATATTGTTCTAGACTTTTCACACAGCACAGATGCACAAACACACAATATAAATAATATACACTCATCTGCCATTTTATTAGGTACACCTTAGTACCGGGTTGGATCCTCGTTTGCCTTCAGAACTGCTTTAATTCTTTGTGGCATCGATTCAACAAGGTGCTTGAAACGTTCCTCAGAGATTTTGGTCCATATTGTCATGATAGCATCACGCAGTTGCTGCAGATTTGTCGGCTTCACATCCATGATGCGAATCTCGTTCCACCACATCCCACAGGTGCTTTATTGGATTGAGATCTGGTGCCTGTGGAGGCCATTTGAGTATAGTGAACTCATTGTCATACTCAAGCAACCAGTTTGAAATGACTTGAGCTTTGTGATATGGTGAGTTATGCTGAAAGTAGCTATCAGAAGATGGGATGGACATGGTCAGCAACAATACTCAGGAAGGCTGTGGCATTTCAGTGATGCTCAAATGGTACTAAAGAGCCCAAAGTGTGCCAAGATGCTCCGTGGTCCAGTTCTGATGCTCACGTGCCCATTGTTGGCACTTTCGGCGGTGGACAGGGGTCAGCATGGGCACCCAGACTGGTCTGCGGCTATGCAGCCCCATACGCAACAAACTGCGATGCACTGTGTATTCTGGCACCCTTCTATCAGAACCAGCAATTTCTTCTTGAGCAATTTGAGCTACAGTAGCTCGTCTGTTTGATCGGACCGCGCGGGCCAGCTTTCGCTCCCCACGTGCATCAATGAGCCTTGGCCGCCCATGACCCTGTCACCGGTTCACCACTGTTCCTTCCTTCGACCACTTCTGATAGATACCACTGCAGACCACGAACACCCCACAAGAGCTGCAGTTTTGGAGATGCTCTGACCCAGTCTTAGCCATCACAATTTGGCCCTTGTCAAACTCGCTCAAATCCCTCACTTGTCCATTTTTCCTGCTTCTAACACATCAACTTTGAGGACAAAATGTTCACTTGCTGCCTAACATATCCCACCCACTAACAGGTGCCGTGATAAAGAGATTATCAGTGTTATTCACTTTACCTGTCAGTGGTCATTATGTTATGTCTGATTGGTGTAGATAGACTCTTATCAGAGTTAACTTTAAAGCATGCAAGTACACAGAGGAACGCATATTGAGAAACACTCCCATGTTTTAATTCGCTCCCTGTCATGTGAGAGAGAGGAGCTGAGGCAATTAACGCCTGTGCGCAGCTCTACAATGAAGTAAGTCAATTTTGATATTGTGGTGGGCCGCATCTTGTGCGCTTTCTTGCACAGCCGCATAGTAAACACTCCTGAGGTCAATAAAGTAAAATAAAAAATGACAGAGCCTCAGCTGCTTATTGCCACTTTTACTTTATCATACCTATTTATACAATAGAATATGCGAATATAACATTCATCGCCATAACCATTCATAAATACTCTAGTTTGTATAGTAATAACAAAATGTATGAATACTCAAATGCATACAGTATGTAAACTCCATCGCAGCTCTGCTCCATCGTTAGTTCTGACTAGTGACACGGTGCACAATGACAGTTGGGTGATTTTTCCTATTCACTTCCCTTATTCCCAATGCGTTTGCAGTGCCGTTAGAACTGAACATGTTAACTCCCTTCGGATTGGATTCTCACTTAAGATTGCGAAATACCCTGTGAGGTCCAATTCGCAGTCCACTTACGGTCGAATGGAACACACCTTTATATATATATATTACACAGTTTTTTTAACCCTTAAAATAGTGTTATTTAAAGGGGTCATATCATACATATTTTTATTATTTTTCCCTGGGGCTCATATAAAATAATATTTTTCTGTGCCAAAACCAGTCATTTTTCACCCTCTCTCTAACCTTTAGAAATAAACAGTCTGTTTTCTGCTGCTAAGCAAAGTTGTTGAGATTGTGAAAGTTCAAAATGAGTTCTTTCTGCTCAGTTACAACAAAGTTCTTTTTGGCCAGGGAAAGCTTTGACTTTTGAAAAATATTTGTAAGCTGTTTTCTCTCTAAAGATCAAAGAATATTATATCTGTATGATATGAACCCTTCAATAATCATGAGGCAACATAAATAAACAAGATAATTTCACACAGCAAAAGTGTTGTCAGCACATATATTCCCCACTTACACATGGACGTACATTAATTTGCTCTATCCAATTCCTCCTCTTTTACAGCTTTGTTTTCACTGCAATGAAATAAAGGTTATGCTAGGGCTGGAACGGTTTGACCTAAAATCAAAATCTCGATTAATTGAACATTTTACCTCGATTACGAATAATGAACGATTATTTTGCTCTTTTTTTTTTTTTTTTTTTTTGCTTTCCTTTTTTTTGCCCTCATAGTTCACTGATAAGGTTTGTACTGTAAATATGTTCAACTATTAAAGGTGGGATATTTTTTTCTAATGGAAAAAGTGCATTTCTTTGTGATTTTAAAATACTTGAAGGAAACAGCTCACTTCCAGCAGTTACTGTCTATGGGTCGTAACATTTCTTACAGATTTCTGTTTGTTGTACATCAGATACAAATAAATTAGCACAGTAGGCCTACGTTACATTTATTTAAATGCATTATGAGAGAGTGATTGTGTGTGTGAATTAGTCATACCGTCTCTATGAATTATGAAGCTGTGGTTTGTAGTTACTTCAAAGGTAGACAAATCTATGTTATAACAGTTGAGTTCCTAAGCTACTTTAGTGATAAATCACAGGACAGCATTGACAATGAGTTTCTGCGTTCCTCTCTGCGCGTGATCTTCACGTGATGTGCGAGCTATTGTCTGTATGAGTGTTCGTGTGTCACAATATATCAGGCATTAGTTCAACATAATACACATCCGATGGTATAAAATCGCTTCAATGTTCAAAGAGGCAGGCCTTAAAACACATACAATTGACAAAGTTTTGTGAGGACGCAAGTGAAAGTGATCTGGCTTCAGGGCACGCGCGTTGTCAGAGACACGACACAACTCGGTTCTCTGTGTCACAGAAAAAAGCTCACGAGCACTGAACGGAGATGTTTGCCATATTGTTGTTCTTGAATAGTGTAAAGTCGCTTGAATGTTCAAACTGGCAAGCCTTTAAACGCATTTAATTGACAAACTTAATGAGGACGCAAGTGAAAGTGATCTGGCTTCGGGGCTTGCGCGCGCCGTCTGTGTGTGTGTGTAGCAGAGCATATAAGAACGGCGATTAACTTACCTGTATAAACTGTGTAAAACATGCAATTACCATAGTAATTCTGAGCATCCAGATTGTATAAACAAAGATAACTGCTCCTGAATCTTTTCGTGTGCCTGCAAACTGCACTTGATGTGACTGACGGGGCGGAGTCACGTGACTAAAACTGAAATAACCGGGAAAATTACGTCGTTAGAGGTTCTGAATTTCGGTTTGGATTACTTTTCGATTGATCGTCCAGCCCTAGGTTATGCATAAATCTCTTCCTCTTGTGCATTAATAATTAGTCATTTTAGCAGACATGTCTATCCAAATCAACCTGGGGTCATGTGACTTGCTCAAGGACACAATTTTATTTTATTTTTTTTTATTTATTTTTTTATGACCTATACTTTTTTTTAATTATTTTTTATTTTTATTTATTTATTGAAACAGATGATTCAAAACATTGATTCCAGCATACAACAGGAATGCTGCAGAGGACAGATATCACAAATTCTCAGATTAACAAGTCAAACAAAAACAAAAGATACAACAACAATAAAAAAAAAATAAAAAAAAATAAATAAATAAAAACTAGTAGTAAAAAAAAAAAAAATAAAATAAAAAAACAAGCTAAATATTTCTTCCTTTTCCATATTGACACATTCAAGATTAATAGAATTTAGTAAACATAGTGGGGACATTACAATATAAAGAATTTCTCCATAAAGTTTAACAAAATTTAATTCTTTTTATTTTTAATTAACTTTAATGACTTCTTCAGCGATTCCATCTCTTTTAAGAATAAATTGCATATAGGTATGCATTTTGCACATTTTTGTTTATGGATGTAATATTTACCATGCAAAATGTAGAAGTTCACCACATATTCAAACATTTTGCTTCTGTGTGTGAAAGAACATATAATATCTTTTAGAGATAATTTATAATTCACATTTCTTGGGGCAAAAAGAAAATAACTAACTTCAGACCTTCAATTTTAAGGATGAATCACAATTGTAAAACAAATGAGCCAAGTCTTCCTCGTGTACAGTACAAAAAGAGCATTTGTTGTCAATGTCCATGAATTTTGATAACGAAGCTTTACATGGGTAGATTTTGTGAAGTATTTTAAAATGTACCTCTTTAACTTTATTCAGCATACAAAATTTACATGGATTTAACCATGCCTCTTTCCAATGGATATCAGCGATTTGTGCATTCCAAAAAAATTTCCCTCTAGGAGAGATTTTATGATTGGATTGAAAAATTAATCTGATATGTTTATTATTACAGGAATGAGAAAATATTTTTATACCATCGATTATTAACTTTCCTTTCGTTACTTCCAAAAGTGAGGTGACTTTTCATTAAATGTTTCAACCCATTTGGAATAGCTTTTACAACTTGCTGAAACTCTTTAAATGGAATGGGGAAATTATAGATAAACATAAAATCTTCATAAGACAAAACATTTCCATTTTCATCAAACAAATCTATGACAAAGTATATATTTTTTTTCAAACCATTTGTATAAAAATAAAGATTTATTCCTAGACGTAATGAGACAATTGTTCCAGAGAACCATTTTGTGTGGAGAAAAATTGTGATTGAAACCAATTTTCCAAGCTAATAACACTTGCTGGTAAAATTTGGATAGTTTAATTGGTAATTTCCCAGGCAGATAGTTACATCTCAGTAGAAAAGATAAGCCTCCAAGCTTTTTGAAAATGGACTGAGGAATAAAGAACCATAATGAATTTTCATTTCTTTGACAGTTTCTTAACCAATTAAGTTTAAAAGAATTGTTATTATCAAAAAAATCCAACATCTCTAAGCCACCATCAACTCTTTTGCCTGATATAATGTCCTTTTTTAACTTGCAAGGTTTATTTTTCCAAATAAAGTCGAGAAAGGTTTTATTAATTTCTTTGGAAGTTGTATCACTGACATAAAGGGAGAGAGCTGGGTAAACAAATCTGGAAAGACCCTCAGCTTTGGAAAGCAAAACTCTCCCAAACAAAGTCAGATCCCTTTGTAACCAGTTATTCAGAATATTTTTTGTTTTTTTTTAATTTTAGGCATAAAATTCAGTTGTTCACGTGTATGTTTGTTTTTAGAAATATGAATACCAAGGTATTTAACAGAGTCCTTTACTGGTATGTTTTCAACTAATAGATCTATAGAATCGTGTATAAATAATATTTCACCTTTTTTAAGATTTAACATTAAACCAGAGGATTTGGAAAATTTGGATATACATTCCAGGGCCGTTTTAACTTGCTTTTTATCTCTCAGAAATAAAGCAGTGTCATCTGCCAATTGAGAAATTTTGATTTCTCTATCAAATATTTTCAGTTCCAGAATGTTATGATTATTCAAAACGTGAATAGAAAGAAGTTCAGCCACTAATAAAAACAGAAAGGGAGAGATTGGACAGCCTTGGCGTATGCCACGATGGATCCCAAATCTTTTAGAGGTTCCCATATTAAGAATAATAGAGCTATTAATATCTTTATAAAACATTTCTATAATGTCAATAAAATTATTGCCAAAACCAAAAACTTTCAGTGAGTGGAGTAAGAAGCTGTGTTCGATGGTGTCAAAGGCTTTACAAAAATCTAACAACACAATAAGAAACCCTGAATCAATTTGATCAGAATAGTCTAGAAGGTCAATTATAAGGTGAATGTTATTACTAATGTGTCTATTTTTCATGAAACCTGTTTGAGTTTCATTAATGATTTCATTTAATCCGGATTTTAATCTTTTAGCATTCACTAGTGAAAACAATTTATAGTCTATATTTAAGAGAGTGATAGGTCTCCAATTATCTATATTTTGAGCATCTTTATCTGGTTTAGGAATCAGGGAGAGTAATCCTTGTTTCATAGTTGTGATCAAATCCTTTTTTTTAATACATTCATTAAACATAAAGTTGATGATAAAGTTTTTCATAAAAGGAGCTGACAAAATCTGAAATTAGTTTAGGATCCTTGCATAAGGTGTTGTTAATATATAATGCAGAAAAAGAATTTCTCTTAAAATTCCTTTTTTCAAGGGCAAAAAAATAGGCTGTATTCCTCTCTCCCTTTTCTATCCATCTAGCTCTTGAACGCACAAAAGCTCCACTAGCCTTGTTAATATACAAGTCATCAAGTTTTAGTTTTAAGGACTGGAGCTCACTTTCCTGTGTTTGAGAGAGTGTCTGAACTTTCCAAAGAGTATCAGTTTTGTTTAATAGTTCTGTTTCTATGCAATCTCTGTCTTTTTTTAATTCCTTACTTCTCCTAATAGCGAATTTTCTGAATTTGAATTTAAATAACTCCCATTTAGATGCATAATCTGATTTCTTGACTTAAAGATATTGGTGGCTAACTTGTAAAAATGTTATCTTCTAAGATAGAGTTGTTAAGTTTCCAATATCCACGGAGGCAGCTGGGTTTACGAACAGTCTGTAAAGACAACTCAATCAGAAGGTGATCTGAAAAGGGAGCATAATGATGGGAGATATCTTGAACATGTTGTAGCAGACTGGATGAAATAAGGAATAGGTCAATTCTCGATTTTAAAGACTTTGACGTATTGCTCCATGTATATTCAAATGAATTACTATTAAAGTAGCGCCACAAATCCACTAAAGATAGATCTTTGCATAAGGAATCAATAATATTAGAGCTTTGAGAGTGAGGTCTTACTTTCCTTGGAAACCTATCCATTAAATCATCAGGGACTTCATTAAAATCTCCCACAATTATTAACTTAGCATTTGGGGTTGTTTTCAGCAATTGACATAAAATAAGAGAAATGTCAGTGAAAAAGGATTTTTTCATAGTGTGTGAGTTAAACCCATAAATATTACAGATAAAGATGGCATTTTCTAATTTAACAGTTAGAATAACCCATCTGCCTTCAGGGGAGGACACAGAATTAACAATATCTCCTTTAAACTTATGAATTAAAATAAGAACACCAGCTGAATTATTTGACCCATGACTAAAATAAACCATATCGCCCCACTGAGCTTTCCAAAATTTCCAATCAGAAGCAGCTGAATGAGTCTCTTGCAAGAAAATAAAATTTGCATAATAACGTCTACAAAACAGAAAAAGTGCTTTTCTTTTAATGTCATCTCTTAAGCCCCGCACATTTAAAGAAACAATGTTCAACTGGTTGAACTCGAATTTGTCCATTAACAAATAGAAGTATGATAAAAATTAGGGAAAAAAGAAAGAAAAGGAAAATTACAACCACAAAGTGTATCGAACACCTAACTCTGAAGTTATGTAACGCTGTTTCCTTTAAGAAGGATCAGGGAATCAGTAGAATAAGGTCGAAAGCCCTTGGAAGAATGTCAACAATTTGAACTGGGCAAATGTGCAGAAAAACGTAAACCAAACCTGACACGCGGTTAGAAACTTATAGTCAGTTTACAGATGCTGTGCTGAATTGGCAGCGATTCTCTTGTTATTGATCACAGCAAAGGGACCGCTGAAACCGGCCTTCTTTCCTTCCTTTCGTGCCGCCAGGACAAGGGGCCAAAGTTTATTCCGACTTTCAATATCCGCTTTGGAGAGAGATTCCTTGACATAGAGAGCGTTCTCTCTGAGGTAGATAGAATTCTTAGCTTCCATCCATATGATGTCGCGGTACCTCCGTGTGGCGAATCGAATGATGATGTGTCGCGGCGAACCATCCGGCCGTTGTTTTCCTACACGATGGACCACATCCACAGCCTCCTCCAGCTTGTCTTTGATTCGCGGGACCATCCTGGCAAGATGGTGATCGTTCGGACATTTTCTTCCTCACATTCTTTCACTCCAAGCAATTTCAAACACCATCTGCGGCTGTACCTTTCTAACTCTTCCACTCTATACTTAAGAGAAACATTCTCCTGTTGCATATGTTGTATCGAAGCTTCGGCCTTACTGATCTTTTCACCGTGAGTGGCAACATCTGAAAGGAGTCGATTGACGGTGTCAGACAAAGAGTTCACAGCCGTAGTTGTTATCTCAATGGAGCTCTCGATGTGAGTTATCTTTTGAAAGACCGCGTCTTGCTTGGAGTTCAGGGACTGAATAGCATCGAATATCTCAGTAAGCGATACAACACTATCAGCTTTTTTCTTTTTTCCAGGAGGACTTTTGCTGGGTGTAGCAAGACATGCGTCGAAATCCTTTTCAAACTCATCTTGTGATCTAAGGGAGGCTTCTCCGGATTCAGGCACGGAGACATCCATGTTTTGGTCAAGAGATTCACAAGACATCAGACTGTCCAAGTTCCACGAGGCACGCAGGTTCCTATTAACTCATTTTTTGCCCATTAAACTCAAAGGCGGGTTTCAGTTTTTAGCGAGTAAAATCATCCGCCATAGGAGCAAAGTAACGACCCGTTGACCAAAAAAATTCCTTCTTAACCAGAACAGGAGCGAATAACAGGTCTACTCAGCAAGACGCCATCTTGGCCTCCTCTCAAGGACACAGTAGTGATAGTTCATGGCTTGCTCCTTACAGGGCCTGAACCAGCAAATGAGCAAACTCCTTAGACATTTGGACATAAATAGATCATAAATACTGTAGTGGATTTAGTCATTGTTATTTCTAATTGGTTATCTACTATCACATGGGCACAGGTGAACACTTCAGTTTTCTTCACTATTTCCTGTTGGCTAATTGTTCGGCATGGATGAAGGGGGGTGAGCAGCAGGATGGCCAACTTTGTGTTTAACGTATTGTATCAATTTAACCTTATTTATTTATTGCATGTCCTCATATGCTTTATCAAATAAAATCTAAAAGGCAAGAAATCAGCAGTCTTTCATTTGTATGATGATGGGCAATTGCAAACGAGTCACAAAGTATTCTCCCACTACCTAGCCTTTATGCGGTGATATTGGAAGCTGCTATAAATATATATATTTAAAAAACAAAAAAAACAGTGTACATTTGAAGGCTACAACACAGAAACTTACAGTAAAGACTTTAACCCTGTTGTTTTTATAATTGGAAGTCCCAGAGACCACAATGATTCATGTGTAAGAATAATAACAGTATTTTCAGTATGGCAACTTGGCAACTCATATTCATTTTCAAAATATATTTTACCACAAAGCAGATGTGCAATTTTCAGAAATGTTATTGATATTCTATTATCATTTTGGTTTGGGGGTCAAAAGAAATCGTCTCGGTTACGTATGTAACCCTCGTTCCCTGAAGGAGGGAACAGACGCCACGTAGGAGACCGACGAATAGGAATCTCGCTCACGAGAGCCAATCTACTTCGAGTGTAACTAAACGAGCCAATGCACACTGGCATGCAATGATTGTACCAGGTGCTCATGCCACGCAGCACGGGTATAAATGAGACACAGGTGCTTGCATCAAATTAGCTTCTTTTGCTGAGGAGCAGAGTAGGTAACTGGCACCCCAGCAGGGTACAGCAGACATGGCGACGGGATGTGGCGTCTCCGTTCCCTCCTTCAGGGAACGAGGGTTACATATGTAACCGAGACGTTCCCATTCAGTCGGTCACTTCCGACGCCACGTCGGAGACCGACGAATAGGAATCCCTACCAAAGCGCCATGGCCTCTGCCCCCTTCCAGTGCCCTGTGTGAGCCTCCTGAGCTCTCTTACCTGATGAGACGGGGCTCACACAGAGAAGTCCATCACTGCTGTTCCGCATGACCCGCTCAGTGACTATTGGATAACACTGGGAAAGCGTGCCCTAGTGGAAGGGAACGCTGCGGAACCCACATCGTCCCTCGAAGGAGTTATGTGGAGTACAATGCTAAGCCGTAGCTCGCAACCGAGAGGGGGCTCCAGCCCCACTGAAGGGGGGGGCTCTCCCAAGGGAAAGACACGGGCTTCCGTTAGAAGCAATCGTGGAAAAATATATGGGATCCCCGCAGGGTCACTCATATAACCCCAGCCCAGTACCGGTTCTCCAGGATTCAGCGGCAAAGGGCCTGATACCAGACGCTCCGCCACGTCCGGCACCGAGGGTGATGGAGGACTCGACAGAGTTTGCTTCTGGAGAATATAAGCGTCATAGCGCAGCAAGCCGACAAGAGCCAGGGCCTCTCAGTGCTTCTACCCGTTTGAGGTGAGAACACAGGAGGAAACCGGCTCTACACGTAGGCTATAGAATCTAGCGAACGTGTTGGGTGTCGCCCAGCCTGCAGCTCTACAGATGTCTGACAGCGAGGCGCCACGTGCCAGCGCCCAGGAGGATGCAGCACTTCTAGTAGAGTGTGCTCGCACCCTGAGCGGACAGGGCACACCTATCCAGTGGGCCATCCTCTGCTTGGAGAAAGCCTTTCCCTTCTGCTGGCCTCCGTGACAGACAAAGAGCTGATCTGAGGTCCTGAAGCTTTGCGTTCTATCCACTTAGATCCGCAGAGCGCGGACGGGACAGAGTAAAGCTAGGGCTGGGTCTGCCTCCTCCAAGGGCAGCGCTTGCAGGTTCACCACCTGGTCCCTGAAGGGAGTGGTAGGAACCTTGGGCACATAGCCAGGCCGGGGTCTCAGTACCGCGTGGGTGTCACCCGGCCCGAACTCTAGGCACGATTCGTCGACCGAAAATGCCTGCAGGTCCCGTACCCTCTTGATGGAGGGCAGTGCAGCCAACAGCAAAGTCTTCATAGACAGAATCTTTAGCTCTGCCGACTGCAAAGGCTCAAATGGGGCATTCTGAAGTGCTCGGAGCACCAGAGCAAGATCCCAAAAGGGTATGGAGGGAGGTCGAGGAGGATTTAACCGTCTCGCTCTCCTGAGGAACCTGACGACCAGGTCGTGCTTCCCAACCGACTTACCTTCTACGTGATCGTGATAAGCAGATATTGCAGCAACATGGACTTTGAGGGTGGAGGGCGACAGCCTACGCTCCAACCCCTGTTGCAGGAAGGAAAGCACAGACGCGATCGAACATCTTCGACGAACTCGACGAACAGGTTCCACTTCTCGTAGACGGTGCTTCTCGTAGGCTGAGGCGCTGCCGGCGGCGGGGTGGAGACATCAGCTGACCGCCGTGGCAGGATGTGACTGATCGCCTCAGTCTGCTTCTGTGCGGCCGAGAACTGCTGGCCGAAGTTCTGGACCGTGTCGCCGAAGTGGCCGGTCTGGGACACGGGGGAATTAAGGAACCTGATCTTGTCGGTTTCCCTCATGTCAGCCAGACACAGCCAGAGATGGCGTTCCTGGACCACCATCGTGGACATCGCACGACCCACTGCCCGCGCCGTAACCTTCGTCACACGAAGCGCGAGGTCCGTTGCGGTTCTCAGCTCGTGCAGAACTGCGGGATCGTGACCACCCTCGTGCAAGGTCTTCAGTGCCTGGCTGATGGACCTGCAACAACGCCATGGCGTGTAAGGCGGACCCAGCATCTCCACAAGCCTGGTAGGCCTTTCCGATCAGATCGGACAAGTACCTACAGGCCCGGGAGGGGAGACACGGGTTCCCCCTGGATGTGGAGTTAGGGCACAGTTGCATAGCAATGGCCCGTTCCACGGGAGGAACCTGCGTGTAACCCTTTGCAGGTCCGCCATCGAGGGTGGTGAGGGAGGAGGATCCACCAGGCCGGTTTCGGGCAGTAAAAGGTGCCGTCCACGACTTGGTGAGCTCCTCGTGCACCTCCGGAAAGAAAGGAACCGGGGTGGGGCGCTGAGAACCAGCACGGGCCACCCCGAGAAACCAATCGTCCAGCCTCGAGGGTTCGGGACACGGTGGAGGGTTCCACACGAGCCCGACTCTCTCAGCGGCCCGGGAAACCATGGCCATCATTCTGGATCCGTATCAGGCAGAGCGGATCTTCCCGAAGGAGCCCCCTGCGCCGACACGTCATCTCCCGAAAATTCTGACCCTCCCTCCTATGCAGCGATGGACATCTGATCATGGAGAGGAGCCCCGAAGGATACGGATGGTACACACCTCGTGGGTGGCCCACCGCGTTCCGACGGCAGCTCTACTGGCTGCGAAGTGCGGGAGGGGTGAGGGTTCCCCGGGGGAAGTGCGCTCACCGTAACCCTCAAATCACCCGTGCTACTGCCTGAAGTAACCCTCTGTGGAGGGTTAGATCGAGGCAGAGGCACGGGGACTCCACCCCTTGCGAGATGGAGTCTCGACCGCAACTCCGAGATGGTCATGTTCCCGCAGTGAGAACATGAGTCATCCACCGGCGCTGCCTCAGCGTGCTGAACACCCAAACACGAGATACAGCGCTGGTGAGCATCCCTCGGTGACAGGTAACCACCGCATCCAGAAACACACAGATAGAATGTCATCTTGAAAAAGATGCAAGCTCTATCTGTGTAAGCTCTTTTAGAAGGACGCTCTCCTTGGTGCTGAAACACGCAGGGGGAAGGGTCGCGGCGACACAGTCAGGGAATAGTGCAGCCTGACGTGCGCGCTCTCTCTCACGAAGGCGCTCTCTTACCAGCCGTAAGAACGGCTTTTCAGTGCTCTCCACCTAGCGCACCGAACCAGCTGTGAGAACAGCCCTTGTGTTTGCTCTATCAAACAAAAAAGAGAGATGATCAAAGAACCACACGACCCGCTGCAGCGCTGTCACACCAACACCGACTGAAGAGATCACTTCAAAAAGGCAGGCTTCAGTCAGTTCCACTGCGTAGAAGAGAGTGATATCTGGACGAACCATTTACCACTCGGCTCCGAAGCAAAAAGCTAATTTGATGTAAGCACCTGTGTCTCATTTATACCCGCGCTGCGTGGCATGAGCACCTGGTGCAATCATTGCATGCCAATGTGCATTGGCTCGTTTAGTTACACTCGAAGTAGATTGGCTCTCGCGAGCGAGATTCCTATTCGTCGGTCTCCGACGTGGCGTCGGAAGTGACCGACTGAATGGGAACAAAATAAGTACCTGTCATCTCTACATTGTGAATGTTATTTGAGAATGTTATTACAGTCTGTGAGACCCCAAAGATACGTAATGTTACATTGTTCACGAAGGAAGGTTGAAACATGTTAGCAATCTGAAATTTCATAAGATCAAGACAAGCCATGACGTATATCAACCTGAATGTTAAGTATGTTTTTAAGCTATTAAAATGGCCCCTGGGTCTCTCAGACCCTAAACACGAGGGTCACACACTTTCACACATTTTCACACAGACCCACAGTTTCTTCTACACTTCATCTCTAGCTATAAATCAATTCATACTATAATAACTGATACAGTCACCGGTCTAATTTTCTTTTTACTGATCACATGAAAGAAGCTGTTTCTTTCAGTTATGGTGTTGATAAGTGCTTTTAAAATAGTGCAGTGTTCTTATGTTGTGAAACAACACTACAGCCCGTGTCATCTGCCAGTGTCATTTCACACATCACTGAGTGTGAATCAGTTTCATTCCTTGGAACAATTACTTCACATTTCTCTCTCTTTCCTCTCTCCTCTCACAGTGAGATCAGTTCTTTCTCTTGTTAGCGCCACGTCGCTGCCCAGACCTACACAGACAAGTCAACAGAAAATTCTTATGGCATGACAGGTCATACTCAGCCTGCCAGGGTTTGATTTCTTTTCCTCTCCATGTATTTGTCCTCTAATCTGAAAAGCTGCAGTGAAAATTTTCACTGTGTTATTACTTTCGTCTTTTTCTTCCCCAGGCAAAACAGCACCAATGACCCCTGTGAACTTCATGAAGAATTTCTTCGGTTTACATAGTGAAAGAAAGTAGGCTAGCTAAACAAGAGAACAGCTAAAGGGATGAGAGCTCTCCAAATGCTAACACTACTACACACATAAAGAACGATAGCCTAGGGCTACGAGAGAGGAGGAGACTGAGTGAGAAAGAGAAGGACTGACAGTTACAGCTTTGTCTACAGACAGTAGTAAAGATGCGCAGTGTCAGGAGTTGCCATGCTTCAACAGCTAAAGAGGTTAATATAAGAAACAGAAAGAGATGCAGAAGACGACGAAGAGAAATAGAGAGCAAAAGATCAGTGCAGGCCTGTAATATCCATGTCTAAACGCTCTTTTGCAGAGAAAACATAAGAACGAGAAAACAGATCTGCATGATGAATAGAACAGATCGCAGTATGAACATAGGTGTGTGACTGTATTTATGCATTTTGAGCTCTGCAATGTTGCACTACTTGTCTTTAAAACTGCCTAAATTTATTGTGCATTGTGTCGAAGAGGCGTATTTCTCTCTATTCCACCAGACAGCTTTACAAATAGATGAAGTACAATAACATGACAGTTTTTGTTCCTGAATTACTTTGCTATAGCAGACCACATGAGTTAAAAAACCAACAAACCATAACTTTTCCTGACGTCTCCCTCCCCCTGGTGACCACTGATGGATTCTTCCTGACAAAGCATTCATTATCGTGCACAGCAGAATGTACCTTTCTCTTTCCCCAGAGCACTGCCCCTTTTTCTCCCCCCACCCCCTTTTTTCACCCAGTTTATCCAAACTTAGATTATTTCCAGTAGAAAATGAAATGGATTCTCTTCCCCCCATCAACTGGATTTGAACTTAGATTAGTGAATGGAATCCTCACCCAAACCCATTTACATGGCTCACCAAGGCAGGGGTTTTCAAACTGGGGTTCAGGGACCTACAGGGAGCAGTAACGGGGGAATGGGGATCCACAGAACATTGAGGAAAATATACTTTGCAAAATGTATTTTTAGAGTTAACTTAAGATATCAACTATAGCACATCAGTTTTAAAACATTTATCAAATTTGACATGGTTACTGCTTAAATTGCTTTTTAAAGATCAAAGTCACAGAATGATCATACTTATTTTATATGAATGAATGAATGAATGAATGAATGAATCAATCAATCAATCAATCAATCAATGATTTCTCGTCAGCTTTAAACATTTAACATCTACTCTAGTAGTGGGCAGGTAAAATAGATACACTGTCAACTTAAAGTAAATATTTTCCATATAATAATCCAGAGTAGCGTCAGTTCTGGCAGGTCACGTTAGTCAAGCTCGCATCAGCTGAATGTCAGCTGATCACATCTACCTATAGGAATATGACGTCTATCACAGCATACATATATAAACTCCGTCGGTACTATTGCGTTTCTCCAGAGCTCATTTAATGGCGAATTCGGCGGGTGACATCGCATCATCTCACTAGAAATTCGTTTCCCACATGGATTTCACCTCAGTTTCATTCAAGTTCGCGAACTTCAACACGCGATTTGCTGCATTGATTGTAAGCTGCCTTATCTGGAAGTGACTGAGTTGGCATTGCTTCTTACATTGCTGCATTGTTGACATGAACTCGCTAAAGCTATACTAATGTAGCCTAACTGAACCAAGAACATTCAGATGAGATCTGCACTCACCTGCATGAAGGATATCAAGAGAAGATCAAACATCCACATAACAACGACGTAATCATCCCTGAATGTCTTCACGAAGCTAAGTTCCTTTTTAATGCTCTTTGCTAAAAGCTATCAGGGTAGGCTATTGGCAACAGGCTCGTTGCTAAGGCCATCCGTGTTGCTTAGGCTTCTAGTCATTTTCAGTAATTGCTTGTGCTAGGCTATGCGATCATATTGGCGAATGTGCATTAAATATGTTGCCATAGGCAACTTGCTTATCTTTGCAACATGCTATGACTTAATTAAACTTGTCAGGTTGCTTTGGTTTGTTTTCTTCGCTTTATACTGCACGTATTCAAGCAGCTTGCGGTGATCGACAGGAAAAACGATTCATGGTGCAAACAGAATCATTTCTGCTGTGGTGCAGCTCTTAAAAGACAATACTAAACAGTCATTGTTCAGTTGAGTCAGCTCAGCGTTATTCTGATTCTGTTATCAGTATGTTCGTTCCTAAAGTTATAGTTGATATTGGAAACGTGTGTTTTTCAAAGCTAGTGCTATTGAAAACATGCTGTTCTTAAAGTTGCCTTGCTATTGGAAACACGCTGTTCTTAAAGCTCCTTTGCTATTGTAAACACGCTGTTCTTAAAGTTGCCTTGCTATTGGAAACACGCTCGTTCTTAAAGCTGTAGTGCTATTGGAAACACGCTCGTTCTTAAGCTGTAGTGCTATTGGAAACACGCTCGTTCTTAAAGCTGTAGTGCTATTGGAAACACGCTCGTTCTTAAAGCTGTAGTGCTATTGGAAACACGCTCGTTCTTAAAGCTGCAGTGCTATTGGAAACACGCTCATTCTTAAGCTGTAGTGCTATTGGAAACACGCTCGTTCTTAAAGCTGTAGTGCTATTGGAAACACGCTCGTTCTTAAAGCTGTAGTGCTATTGGAAACACGCTCGTTCTTAAAGCTGCAGTGCTATTGGAAACACGCTCATTCTTAAGCTGTAGTGCTATTGGAAACACGCTCGTTCTTAAAGCTGTAGTGCTATTGGAAACACGCTCGTTCTTAAAGCTGTAGTGCTATTGGAAACACGCTCGTTCTTAAGCTGTAGTGCTATTGGAAACACGCTCGTTCTTAAAGCTGTAGTGCTATTGGAAACACGCTCGTTCTTAAAGCTGTAGTGCTATTGGAAACACGCTCGTTCTTAAAGCTGCAGTGCTATTGGAAACACGCTCGTTCTTAAGCTGTAGTGCTATTGGAAACACGCTCGTTCTTAAAGCTGTAGTGCTATTGGAAACACGCTCGTTCTTAAAGCTGTAGTGCTATTGGAAACACGCTCGTTCTTAAGCTGTAGTGCTATTGGAAACACGCTCGTTCTTAAAGCTGTAGTGCTATTGGAAACACGCTCGTTCTTAAAGCTGTAGTGCTATTGGAAACACGCTCGTTCTTAAAGCTGCAGTGCTATTGGAAACACGCTCGTTCTTAAAGCTGCAGTGCTATTGGAAACACGCTCGTTCTTAAGCTGTAGTGCTATTGGAAACACGCTCGTTCTTAAAGCTGTAGTGCTATTGGAAACACGCTCATTCTTAAGCTGTAGTGCTATTGGAAACACGCTCGTTCTTAAAGCTGTAGTGCTATTGGAAACACGCTCATTCTTAAGCTGTAGTGCTATTGGAAACACGCTCGTTCTTAAAGCTGTAGTGCTATTGGAAACACGCTCATTCTTAAGCTGTAGTGCTATTGGAAACAGGCTGTTCTTAAAGCTGCAGTGCTATTGGAAACAGGCTGTTCTTAAAGCTGCAGTGCTATTGGAAACAGGCTGTTCTTAAAGCTGTAGTGCTATTGGAAACACGCTCGTTCTTAAAGCTGCAGTGCTATTGGAAACACGCTCGTTCTTAAGCTGTAGTGCTATTGGAAACACGCTCATTCTTAAGCTGTAGTGCTATTGGAAACACGCTCGTTCTTAAATCTGTAGTGCTATTGGAAACACGCTCGTTCTTAAAGCTGTAGTGCTATTGGAAACACGCTCGTTCTTAAGCTGTAGTGCTATTGGAAACACGCTCGTTCTTAAAGCTGCAGTGCTATTGGAAACACGCTCATTCTTAAGCTGTAGTGCTATTGGAAACACGCTCGTTCTTAAAGCTGTAGTGCTATTGGAAACACGCTCGTTCTTAAAGCTGTAGTGCTATTGGAAACACGCTCATTCTTAAGCTGTAGTGCTATTGGAAACAGGCTGTTCTTAAAGCTGCAGTGCTATTGGAAACAGGCTGTTCTTAAAGCTGCAGTGCTATTGGAAACAGGCTGTTCTTAAAGCTGTAGTGCTATTGGAAACACGCTCGTTCTTAAGCTGTAGTGCTATTGGAAACACGTTCGTTCTTAAAGCTGTAGTGCTATTGGAAACACGCTCGTTCTTAAAGCTGCAGTGCTATTAGAAACACGCTATTCTTAAAGCTGTAGTGCTATTGGAAACACGCTCGTTCTTAAGCTGTAGTGCTATTGGAAACACGCTCGTTCTTAAGCTGTAGTGCTATTGGAAAGACGCTGTTCTTAAGCTGCCCTGCTATTGGAAACACGCTGTTCTTAAAGCTGCAGTGCTATTGGAAACACGCTATTCTTAAAGCTGTAGTGCTATTGGAAACACGCTCGTTCTTAAGCTGTAGTGCTATTGTAGTGCTACACTTAAATTTCAACTATATTACTGATCTGCCCGCATTGACACTATATGATAATTGAAATGAGCTGGATGACATCACCGTTTTCACCAGAGCGGCTGTACAGCCGAATCAAATTGTTGCATTATTTTCCTGTTACCACTGTGAAGCTGCTTTGAAACAATTGGCATTGTAAAAAGCGCTATATAAATAAAGGTGATTTGATTTTGATATTGGAAACACGCTTGTTCTTAAGCTGTAGTGCTATTGGAAACACGCTCATTCTTAAGCTGTAGTGCTATTGGAAACACGCTGTTCTTAAGCTGCCCTGCTATTGGAAACACGCTCGTTTTTAAAGCTGCAGTGCTATTGGAAACCCGCTCGTTCTTAAAGCTGCAGTGCTATTGGAAACACGCTATTCTTAAAGCTGCAGTGCTATTGGAAACACGCTGTTCTTAAAGCTGTATTGGAAACGCTGTTCTTAAAGCTGTAGTGCTATTGGAAACACGCTCGTTCTTAAAGCTGTAGTGCTATTGTAAACACGCTATTCTTAAAGCTGTAGTGCTATTGGAAACGCTCATTCTTAAGCTGTAGTGCTATTGGAAACACTTTCGTTCTTAAAGCTGCAGTGCTATTGGAAACGCTGTTCTTAAAGCTGTAGTGCTATTGGAAACGCTATTCTTAAAGCTGTAGTTAATTTGGAAACGCTGTTCTTTAAACTGCAGTGCTATTAGAAACACGCTGGTTCTTAAAGCTACATAGTTGCTATTGAAGCAGGTGTGTTAATGTTTTATAGTTTGCTATTGAAGCAGGGTGTTAACTCTAGTTGCTGTTGGAAACACGCTTGTTCTTTAAGTATAGTTGCCATTTGAAACATGCTCATTCTAAAGGCTATCTGGTTACTATTGGAAACATGTTGGTCTTAAGCTATAGTTGCTATTGGGAACACAATCATATTGCACATGCTATGTTAATGTTAGCAACATACTTGTGGCTTTAGCTTATCTAGAGTATCAATAACATGCTGTGCTAAATACACACAGCAGGTACGTTTCACTGCAGAGGTCTCTTATTTAACACTAACAACATCGTGGCTTGGTGATCCCATGAGGGAGTGTGGAGTCGTGGGGGTTGTCGCCTTCTCCTCCAGCTGATGGAATCACCCCGACAGGAGCAGGATCATGATCATGAATGAGGAAGCACTGTATTTCATTGCTAGCTGCACGTTGCATCTACTTGGAGATGTTGCTGCAGGGTGTATGTTTCCCAGACAGACTACTAGTTTAGTTCTGTGATTACAACATCCTTGTTGTATCAGATTTTGCTGCGTTAGGGGTGTACGCTTCCCCCCCCAATAGATATATTCAATGAATTTAAATTTGGTTACAGCAACATGATTGTTGCAAATATGTCCTTGCTTGCTGCGGCTTGGGGTGATGCTTCCTCCATAAGATTGGGAAACAAAAAAAAAAAAACATGCTTGTATCCTATTTTGCTGCCGCTAGGGGTGTAAGCTTCCCCCAATGGATATTATTCAATGAATTTAAAATTAGTTTTTTAATATTTGGAATTTAATAAGGGGCATTCAGATTTTCGCATCAGTTGTGTTTGGGGGATCTCAGCATTGGTTTTGTTTTGGGGGTTATTGTTGCTCTCCCTGCTCTTATCCATGCTAGGCTGCATGGATGCGCAGGGAGTTCTTGCCCAGAACAGAACCATACTGCCAATCCAAACTGTATACTAATAGTCAATCCATCATCTTTGACGATAGTGGTCCTGACAGAAATCCAGCGTAGCGTCAGTTCTGGCAGGTCACATTAGTCAAGCTCGCATCAGCTGACTGTCAGCTGATCACGTCTACCTATAGGAATACGACGTCTATCACAGCATACATATATAAGCTCCCTCAGTACTATCATCAGCTATCGCGTTCTCCAGAGCTCATTTACCCTCCTCCACCCCCAGCTCCTCCTCTTGTCCAGTCAGGATTTGGTATTCTAATTCCCCTTGAATCAGACTAAATTCCCAAATTATTTTGTACATTTAATATCAACATTAATGGTATCTGCAATACATTATGTTGGTTCTGTTCTGTTTACCCTAAAGGGGGTTATTGATGCTCTCCCTGCTCTTATCCATGCTAGGCTGCATGGATGCGCAGGGAGTTCTTGCCCAGAACAGAACCATACCGCCAATCCAAACTGTATGTTAATAGTCAATCATCTTTGACGATAGAGGTCCTGACAGAACTATAATAATTTGCTTTGGCTGCATTACAACAACATTATAAAATGTCTCAGGTTATGTATGTAACCCGGTTCCCTTAGATGGAACGAAACGCTGTGTCATGACGTTGTGACGCTATGGGAAAACCCCTGAGTGAAGCACGAGTGGGAAACGGCAATTGTGATTGGCAACAGCGTGGTCAGGTGATGTAGTGTCAGTGTGTCACCGAGACCATGAACAGATGTCAGAAACACGTGCCACCAAAATATAATTGTCCGAAGGAAGGCAATGGTAAGGCAACGCAGTCTCTCGTTCCCTCTCAGGGAACCGGGTTACATAAGTAACTTGAGATGTTCCCTTTCGAGTGATGCTATGGGAACATTAATACCCACATCGCCATACTGAAGGCATGCCTGACCAATCAGGTTGTGAAGTATGCACAAGTACAAGCCCCATGGTCTAAGAATGGTTACCTATTGAAGACAAACCAGGGGTAAACCATCAAATGATAATAATAAATGGATGTGGAAAGGACTAGCCTGCCACAACACATGCATAAATAGGCTCAAACATGAACCTTCTATTGACCTTATTTTTTTGTTTTGTTTTTTTATGAAAGCACAGCTTAGTCAAAAGCAAAGAATGCCAAACACTTTTGAATAAACTCAAAAATGGTATTAATGCTAGAAGCATGACATACCACGTGCTTCAAAGCAATAAAGCCCGAATAAGGGAATCAACCAAAAAAGGGACATGAGTTCCCGGGTTCGAGTCGATAGGCCAAAGCAATGGCATCAACAATCTAATGAGATAACCTCTGCTTGGAGATGGGAGAATCTCTACCACGACCCCCAAAGCAGACCAGCAGCTAATCGGATTTACACCACAAGCCCTAGTGGTCAACGTAAATCCTCAGTGCCCTGACTGGACACAAAAGGTGAAGATTTTGTTGTTCCAGCAATTCGAAACAGCGGAGGAGAGAAAGCTAAGAGAACAACCGGATGGACGGTCAAAAATGGCACCTTTGGAATATATCCTGGCCCGGGTGCAAAATGACCTTAACTTAAAAGTCTAGGCAGGATGAGGCATCTGATAAGGCCTGAACATCTCCTACACTTTGTAGTGATGTTCATGGTCTACAGACAAAATGCTTCTGAAACAAATGTAGACAAATAATCTAATTCTAATTCACTGAGAACAAAAAATTAACCTTAAAATTGTTGATTGGCTTTTCAAGATATGCATTTGGTCAGTATATATACAACCCTTGACTTGGGAATAGCGGAAGATAAGGGCATAATAAAGGGAAGGCATCTTACTTTAAACCAGAAATGACTAAAATAAATCTATGACTGGGTTTGGACAGTACTTGCTTTTTAGGCACAACAATCGATGCAATCTGAAGCTGGTATTGTGTCATACATGATATGAATTGCATCATGTTATTTCTAGAAGTCATGTATGATTCAATCACAACAAAGTGAACAAACACTTACATCACTCTGCTGAACAAATTGCCCTATATCAGCTCTAGAAATCATAGCAGGGGTACAAAACTCAATTCCTGGAGGGCCACAGCCCTGCAGAGTTTCCAGCCCTGCTCCAGCAAACATACATGTAGCTTTCAAATAAGCCTGAAGGACTTGAGCTGGATCAGGTGTGTTTAGGGTTAAAGCTAAACTTTGCAGAGCTGTGGCCCTCCAGGAACTGAGTTTTGCACCCCTGTCATACAGTGTTGTGCTTTCTTATTTGTCAGTGTTTGCAAAGGGACACATTTCTGTTTTGTTGTCTGTCTTATACCACCCCCAAAAAAGTCATCCTCTGGCTCGGGACGCTTTTCTTTGAGTTATACCTCAACCCCAACTTTTTTAGGGCGATGATGACATCGCGATACCGAACCGGCAGATCCCTCGACTTGCAAGTATGAGCTAATTGTCAGTGTAATTGAGGACACGGATGCCCTGGAATACAATGGAGTCAGAGCTGCATCCATGAACTTCGTGAATGTGAGGGGTGATAGAGCTAAGCCAAAGGGAAGTACACGATATTGGTACACTTTGCCACCAAAAGCGAACCTGAGAAATTTTCTGTGTTGTGGTAGAATCTTGACATGAAAATAGACGTCCCTGAGATCTATCATGACAAACCAATCCTAGGATTGAATTTGAGACACGATAGCCTTGATAGCATCTTTTTTGATTGTAAGTCTTTAGTGTATGGTTCAACACTCAAGTCCAGAATTGGAAGCAACCCCCTGTCTTTTTTGGGTACTATAAAATATTGTCTGTAAAAGCCTGACTGTAAAGGGGAAGGGGAAGGGGAACATACTCTATGGCCCTTTTGCTGTGCAAACAAGAGCCACGGGGTGCAGATGCCTGACTCCCATTGCTCGCGAAGAGAGTGAGCTTCTCACAATGAGGGCAGTTGGTTCCCTCGAGAGCCGATCTAACGTGATCCTCTCCCAAGCAGATGGCAGAACGCACTGCTTGTAATTTCTGGCCATTCTTACACACAGGTAGTAGACAAACTTCATAAGTTTCAAACTTCACTTTGTAAATAAACTCCTGACACAGAGAGACACAGACTTCCCACACACACACAACCAAACGGCTTCCTGAAGACAAAGAAGCTGGTGGTGCGTTTTTTCTGGCATCTATAAATGGTCTCGGTGACGATTGGCATTTCCCATGTGTTGATGTGTTTTAGACACCAGCTCATGCAGGTGTGTTCCCATAGCTTCACAACGTCATGACGCAGCGTGGAGTTCCACTTGAAAGGGAAGCCAATTATTTAATATAAGAAACAACATGCTGTCTTTATAATATCAAGCTAAAAATTTTTTTTTTTTTTTTAAACAGTATATACAGTGGGGAGAAGAAGTATTTGATACACTTCCGATTTTGCAGGTTTGCCCACTTACAAAGCATATAGAAGTCTGTAATTTTTATCATAGGTACTCTTCAACTGTGAGTGACGGAATCTAAAACAAAAATCCAGAAAATCACATTGTATGATTTTTAAATAATTAATTTGCATCTTATTGCATGACATAAGTATTTGATCACCTACCAACCAGTAAGAATTCCGGCTCTCACAGACCTGTTAGTTTTTCTTTAAGAAGCCCTCCTGTTCTCCACTCATTACCTGTATTAACTGCACCTGTTTGAACTCGTTACCTGTATAAAAGACACCTGTCCACACACTCAATCAAACAGACTCCAACCTCTCCACAATGGCCAAGACCAGAGAGCTGTGTAAGGACATCAGGGATAAAATTGTAGACCTGCACAAGGCTGGGATGGGCTACAGGACAAAAGGCAAGCAGCTTGATGAGAAGGCAACAACTGTTGGCGCAATTATTAGAAAATGGAAGAAGTTCAAGATGACGGTCAATCTCCCTCGGTCTGGGGCACCATGCAAGATCTCACCTCGTGGGGCATCAATGATCATGAGGAAGGTGAGGGATCAGCCTAGAACTACACGGCAGGACCTAGTCAATGACCTGAAGAGAGCTGGGACCACAGTCTCAAAAAAAACGTCTTGGGTTACGACTGTAACCCTTGTTCCCCGAGAAGGGAACGAGACACTGCGTCGTGATGACGACACTTTGGGAACGCCCTTAGCGTAGCGCGTCTGAAGCATGAATGAAATCTATTCCAATCCTGATTGGTGTTGCGTCATGACCTAGTAGATGGCTTGCACAACACATTAGCTTTGCGATGAAGCAAGCGCTCTGCCCGTGATAGGTGTGACGGCGAGACGCAGTGTTTCGTTCCCTTCTCGGGGAACAAGGGTTACAGTCGTAACCCGAGATGTTCCCCTTCGAGGGAACTCGCACTGCGTCGTTATGACGACACTTTGGGAACGATATACCCACTATGCCACACACCCGCCCTAGTGTGAAGCTGGAACCCAGGCACACTTAGGGCGCGAGCACTCTGGCGCCAGGCGTCACAGGGAGTTGCAGACTGTAGAAATCTGGCCATCCGGCCGCCTCGCAAATCTCCTGAAGCGAGACTCCAGAAAGGAGGGCCACCGAGGAGGCCATGCCCCTGGTGGAATGAGCCCTCACGGCTATAGGTGAAGGCAAATTGCGCACCTGATAAGCCGTGGCTATTGCCTGGACAATCCAGTTACTGATTGTCTGTTTTGATGCAGGCAGCCCCCTTCTTGGGTGAGCCAAAGCACACCAACAACTGGTCTGACTTCCTCCACTGTGAAGACTTCTCCAAATAAACTTTAAGGGCTCTGACCGGGCAGAGCAGGTGAAGTCTCCCCTCTTCCGCCGTCCCGTGAGGTGGAGGGTGGAAGGCCTGAAGAACCACTGACCGTGTCATATTAGATGGCACCTTGGGCACGTAGCCTGGTATTGGATGTAAGATGGCCTTCACTCCACCAGGGGCAAACTCCAGGCAAGTCGGCGTAAGCGCCAAGGCCTGGAGATCCCCCACTCTCCTCAGAGAGGTAACTGCAAGGAGAAAGGCCACCTTCAGGGTCAGGTTCTTTGCCTTGGCCGACTCCAGCGGCTCGAAGGGGGCCTCAGCCAGCCCTTCAAGTACCACTGCCAGGTCCCAGGTTGGGACTCTGGAACGAGTCGCAGGCCTCATCCTCCGAGCCCCACGGAGGAACCGTACAACCAGATGGTGCTTCCCCAAAGGCCCATCACCTAGAGGCGAGTGGAAAGCCCCAATGGCAGCCACGTACACCTTAAGTGTGGACGGGTTAAGCCCGGCAGAGAAACGATCTTGGAGGAACTCCAGCACTGAAGCCACTGGGTAGTTAACTGGGTCAACCTCACGTTCTCTACACCAAGTGGAAAACACATTCCACTTCAGGCTGTACAGCTTCCTGGTGGAAGGAGCCCTGGAGCTGAGTAGGGTCTCGACAACAGCTGCTGACAGGCCAGCCCCTAGGTACTGAGCCCCCACAGGGGCCAGACCCAGAGGTTCCACAGGTCTGGCCAGGGGTGGAATATTGTGCCCCCGGCCTGGGACAGCAGATCCCTCCTCAGAGGGACCTGCCATGGGAGGCCGTCTAGCAGTGTTATAATGTCCGAGAACCATACCCGGGTCGGCCAGCAGGGTGCTACTAGTAGTAGGCTGATCCCTTCTCGGCAGACCCGCTCCAAGACTCCCGGGAGCAGAGCGATCAGGGGAAATGCATACAGACGCAGCCTCGGCCATGGCCACGTCTGTGTCATGGCATCCAGCCCCAGCGGAGCTGGATGCCAGAGAGAGAACCACAGTGGGCAGTGGGATGTCTCTTGAGACGCGAACAGGTCCACTTCCACTGGGCCGAATCTCACGCACATGGCCTCCACCACCTCTGGGTGGAGTCGCCACTCCCCGGGCCTCAGCCCCTGCCTCGACAGGACGTCTGCTCCCTGGTTTTGGTCCCCGGGGACATACATCGCTCTGAGAGATGATAGTTTCCCATGGGACCACAGGAGGATCTGGTGTGCCAGTCTGCATAGAGGGCGCGACCTCAGACCCCCCTGACGATTCAGATACGAACCCACAGACGTATTGTCTGTTCGTATCAGGACATGGTGGCCGCGGAGGTCTGGAAAAAAGCTCCTCAGAGCTTTGTAGACTGCCAGCATTTCCAGGCAATTGATGTGCCAGGGTAATGCCAGGTCTCCCACAGACCTCTCGCAAATTGGCCATCCATGACCGCGCCCCAACCAGTGAGGGAGGCATCTGTTGAAACAGTTTTCCGGCAACATGATGCTCCCAGCACTGGTCCTTGGGACAGGAACCAAGGTTTCTTCCATATGACGAGGGAACGAAGGCATCTGCGTGTTACCCTGATCATACGGCACGGATTTCCCCTTGGTCCTCTGGGAGGGCGTCAACACACTCTTCTTTGTGTTGAGTCTCAACCCCAAGCACCTGATATGGGCCAGAACGACATCTCAATGCCGAACTGCCATCTCGCACGAGGGGAAACAGCTAGGCCGAAGGGAAGAACCTGATATTGGAATGCTTCGCCCCCGAGGGGAAACAGCTAGGCCGAAGGGAAGAACCCGATATTGGAATGCTTCGCCCCCGAAAGCAAACCTCAGGAACTTCCTGTGATATGGAAGGATGGAATATGGAAGTATGCGTCCTTCAGATCTATCGTGACAAGCCAATCCTCAGACTGGACCTGACTCACGATGGCTGAAATCATGAGCGTCTTGAACCTGAATCTCCGCAGAGAACGATTCAAGTGCCTTAGATCTATTATTGGACGCAACCCCCCCCATCCTTCCTGGAACTATGAAGTACCGGCTGTAGAACCCGGACTCCCTGTCTGGCGGAGGAACACGTTCTATGGCCTCCTACCAACCGGGAGTGAACTTCTTGTTCCATAACCCGCACCTGCTCTGGGACCGCCACAGTCCAGACCACCCCATTAGAATTCGGGGAAGGGTAACCGGACCGCAGTCTGTATCCCCTTTCTACAGTCGCAGGGCCCACGCAGATATATTCGGAGGCATAACCATGCGCCGAGATAATCTGCTAAGGGAACCAGCCTCTTGAGCATGGTCTGAATGATAGGCTGAATAAAAATATCTAACTTCTCAAAGTCAGATAATATTTCATTTTAATTCCTCAGAATTAAATGCAGCCATAACCACCAGACGATACTGTTTACTTATACGGACTCATCATCTACACGCTGCATCAGCAAACTCAAGATTGATCCGTTCACAATTTTTTGGCTTTCCTCCTTCGAGAAGAAAGTCCACAGGCGCGAGGCTGAAACACCCGAGGATATTTCTAGATGAACACAGCCAGCACCCTCAGGAGCTGACTGCCTGCCTCGCACCCAAACAGTATCATGTGCACACCGGTCGCGTGTGATCACTCTTATTGCAGACCCGTAATATGCGCACTGCCTCGGCAGCGCGAGATCGAGCCTTGCATAACTTTTTTTTTGAGGTGGCGAGCTCTCATTACTACTTCACTCCCTCGATGCTGAGCATGTCTAATTCCTCAGAATCAGACGGTTCAAGCATCTGGTTTAAGCCGCAGCGCGGGCTTCCGCACAGGGAGGGAAACCATCGGACTGTCAGACTCACCTGCGAGCCCTATGATCTATGCCGCCGCGCTGCCTCAACAGGCGTGGGACCAGAACCAAAGAACTCGCGAGCCTTGAGATATGAATGAAGCGGCTTTTGTGTCTGGGGCATTAACGTCATCCACCTCGATACTGAGCACGTCTGATTCCTCAGAATCAGACAGCTCGTGCATCGGGGTTCTCCACCCCGGGGGAAGAAGCCGCAGTGCGGGCTTCCACGCAGGGAAAGAGAACATCTGAACTGTCAGCCAAGGACTGAGAAAGTGCCTCAGCAGTCTCGAGGCCCGCTGACAAGTTCATCTGCGAGCCCAATGATCCAGCCGCCGCACTGCCTCAGCAGACGCGGGACAGAACCACGGAGCTCACAAGCCTGGTCGGCCTTATTAAACACCGCTTCTCGCATTCGCTGCAGGCAACCCCCTCGAGAGCTGCCCGAGCGTGCTGTGCGCCCCGACATTGCACACACAACTGGTGTGTGTCCATGCCCAAAATGAAGCGGGGACACGGAGGCACACACCGTATGAAATGCTCGCTCGCCATAGTTATGTGCTTGTGGACGTGAGACAAACAACACCAAATAAGACTTACAAACACAGAGCACTTAGCTGAAGAGCAAAAGCTAATGTGTTGTGCAAGCCGGCGTCCCTTTGTACCTTCAGGGTATGTCGTCATCTACTAGGTCATGACGCAACACCAATCAGGATTGGAATAGATTTCATTCATGCTTCAGACGCGCTACGCTAAGGGCGTTCCCAAAGTGGGAGAACCATTAGTAACACACTACGCCGTCATGGATTAAAATCCTGCAGCGCACGCAAGGTCCCCCTGCTCAAGACAGCGCATGTCCAGGCCCATCTGAAGTTTGCAAATGACCATCTGGATGATCCAGAGGAGGAATGGGAGAAGGTCATGTGGTCTGATGAGACAAAAATAGAGCTTTTTGGTCTAAACTCCACTCGCCGTGTTTGGAGGAAGAAGGATGAGTACAACCCCAAGAACACCATCCCAACCGTGAAGCATGGAGGTGGAAACATCATTCTTTGGGGATGCTTTTCTGCAAAGGGGACAGGACGACTGCACCGTATTGAGGAGAGGATGGATGGGGCCATGTATCGCGAGATCTTGGCCAACAACCTCCTTCCCTCAGTAAGAGCATTAAAGATGGGTCGTGGCTGGGTCTTCCAGCATGACAACGACCCGAAACACACAGCCAGGGCAACTAAGGAGTGGCTCCGTAAGAAGCATCTCAAAGTCCTGGAGTGGCATAGCCAGTCTCCAGACCTGAACCCAATAGAAAATCTTTGGAGGGAGCTGAAAGTCCGTATTGCCCAGCGACAGCCCTGAAACCTGAAGGATCTGGAGAAGGTCTGTATGGAGGAGTGGGCCAAAATCCCTGCTGCAGTGTGTGCAAACCTTGTCAAGAACTACAGGAAACGTATGATCTCTGTAATTGCAAACAAAGGTTTCTGTACCAAATATTAAGGTCTGCTTTTCTGATGTATCAAATACTTATGTCATGCAATAAAATGCAAATGAATTACTTAAAAATCATACAATGTGATTTTCTGGATTTTTGTTTTAGATTCCGTCACTCACAGTTGAAGAGTACCTATGATAAAAATGACAGACTTCTACATGCTTTGTAAGCAAACCTGCAAACCTGTAAAATTGGCAGTGTATCAAATACTTGTTCTCCCCACTGTAGCTGGGTTTCCATCCAAACGTGAAGCAAATCTTTTCAAAGTTCGCAAAAAAAGAAAAAAATACGAATGCCAATTAGGTGCGTTTCCATCAAGTTGTTCGAGCAGATGACGGTGGTATTGATAACCTAGTAACCAACAGTAAATAAAACACTATCAGCGGAAAGAGTAATGATGCTCTATGAGCCGGCTCCTTTAAGTGAACAGTGAGAGTCAGTTCCCGTCTGAGAGTTTTTTCCCTTTTTGTATAATAATACAAGACAGAATAATATTATTATCCTTTCACAACACTGCTCAGCCACACGTCAAGTAGTCAGCTGAATGTTATTTTGATGTGTATGTGCGCACGATCACATGTGATAACATCATCCCGCCGCTCTCGGTTCGTCTCGTTCATGTGACACATAGCCTACAGTAGGCTACACGTTAACATAACATTCAGTCACTGTATGGAGTGCGTGTGGTCGAGCAATGTGGCGGAAATATCATCCTTAATATCGGGTCAGAAAACAAGAGTAACATTGAATAATTTAAGTGAAATCTGTGCATACATATCAATCACAAGGCCAAACATTACTAAATATGACTGAATTTAAAGAGCCAGAAGTGGTACTAAATGAAGAGTCGTTTGGGAGCTGAAAGAGCCGGCTCTTACTAAGCTGAGCCAAATGATCCGGTTCCCTAAAAAGAGCCCTCATGTGGGTTTAATGTTCGCTACATCAGAATTTATTCAGCAAATGTGTTTCCATCACCCATTATTCATATTAACTCTTTTTCGCAGAAGTCAAAAACCACCTTAAGCGAGTGTAAAATTTTGTTTTGTAAATTTGGCATTTCCATTACTTGTTTCTGATGAGATACTTCAAAATGTGCATAAAAACAGGTGATGGAAACATAGCTAATAAGACTTTGTGTGTGTGAAGAGGCAGTCTGAAGTATGTTAGGCAATTTTTTCATGCTCAACATTTTCAAGTAAACAGCCTGCATTATGAGAAAAGCTTTAAGCTTCAAATGCATACATCAGAATTCACTATCAGAACATCCCTACTAAATTCCTCAGCCTCTGAAGCTTATTTCAGCAGACATTGTTGCAGAAAAAGAGTTGATTGTGGTCTCTCTGGCATACCTTTTCAGCGCACACAGTCATTCTTCATGGCCAGATTGCTTCCATCTATCCCAACCAATTCTAGTCTAGCTGACATCTAGCATTAGCATTCTACCCTAGCTACCACAGCATGTAGCAATGCTTCAATCACAAAGCTCTCTGACAGCTCTAATAATGGATACAGAGGTTTTTTTTTTTTTTTCTTCTCCCCCCCCTAGATAGCTGATGAATAAGCATGTTAACCTATGGCCATATCAGGACCCTAAAAATGAACATTGCAGGTGAATTATGAGGCTGAAAACATTTTTAAAAAAGCAAGACAGAGAGATAAATAGTGGTGAATATTAGATGGATGTTAGTGGAATACATGCCAAATAAGTTACCACTGACAACCGATTATCAAAAATATATCCGCTGTGTACTATAATATTTTGTTTACTATATGGTTTTGACAGCATGATTTGTGCTCGCTACAGTTCACAATTTTATTGATATGTAAAATATGTTCAGAAAGCACACTAACTTCAGCAATTTATCTGTTACATGCTCATTTTAGTCTTGATGATGGGTCATTTGCTCATCTGCAATACGTCTTTCCTATGTAAGCATGACATAAACCAACTCTATATTCACATTCAAGTTTTACAAAGCATGCAAATCTGCTATTTTAAAATGTTTATCAGAAATGTAAACTACAGTCCAAAAATTAATCAATACTTTTATTCAAGAACACATTAAATTGATTAAAACTGACTGTAAAACATGTAAAGCGTTCTTCATAAATGTTGTTCTTCTGAACTTTTTATTCAAAGAACCCTGAAAATATGTATCACAGTTTACACCAAAATATTAAGCAGCACAACTGTTTTCAACACTGATACTGTTGAATAAATAAGAAATGTTTCTTGAGCACCAAATAAGCATATTAGAATGATTTTGGAAGCATCCTGTGACACTGAAAAATTCTACTTTGCCATTGCAGGAATAAATTACATAATTTTTTTATTTAAAATTACATTTAAAATATATTTAGTAGAAAAGTTATTTAAATTGATTCCAATTATAATATTTTTTTACAATATATGTTTTACTGTATTTTTGACTGAAAATGCAGCCTTGGTAAGCATAAGAAACTTATGACACTTGAACAGTAGTGTACACAAATAAGATGTTTAAAATACAACCCAATGTTACAGGCGATGTTCTTTTTTGCAAACGTCTCATCCCTTTCTCGTCTAACATAATAGCTCATCTTCAGCAATGCCAAACTTTGCATCACAACAAACCTATTCTCAAAAATACTGTATACAGCAACAAGACCACAATACTGAAGAACAATTGTATACAAATCCACCACAACTCTGATAGAACTAGAGAAAAACAAGCACAGGTTAAAAATCATTAAATCACATATTTAAAAATAAATACAGACATTAAAAAAACAAATAAATAAACATTATAACATACATAACTCACAAACAAAAAGCAGGCAGAAGTCAAACATTAAGCTAATAATGATGTGAATTACAGAATTAAACATCACAAAAAGCCATCAAGGGTCATTACAAGTCCATCAAATTGCTCTGCATATCTAGATGGGAATAATTTTAGTCATAACAAAGTGAGTCATAATGTAATAATTCACTGTGTAATTATTTTGAGCCAGTGAACAGAGCAGAAGAGATGCTCTCATATAGCCAGGGTCCAGTGAGACTGCAATCAGTACAACATTACACAAATATAAACACATTATCTCTCATTACAGACCTCAGACATTCTGACTTCATCACAAACACACACACACACACTGGATTCAGCACAGCTTGTTGCCATGGAATCATCAGGGATGGAGACTGAACGGTGGAGAGAGTGCACAGACTGTAACAGACATAACAGGTGTGTTGCTTGTTTGTATTGCACCGCTGTATGTATTCTGTTATATCTGCTTGCATTATGCTCATGTGCCGTTGTCCTCGTTTCTCCTGAGCGGCAACACATGGTTCATGCTCTGTGAGTTTATCTGAGGAGACGGGGGTAATGTTGTCTCTGAGCCCGGGGGGCCACAGACTGACTGCTGTACACGTAGACCCACTCGATCTACAAAGTCTTGATGACAAGTGTCCTTCTGGTCAAGGGCACTAATCAGGTCAATGTGATCAAAACACTCCGGACAGGACCACCATATCGGAAAATCGCAAGCAGAGAGTGGATGTCTGCCTAGTGTTTGTCCAACCCTCAAAACTACATCTGACATAAAGGCTCGTCGAAAGATCCCCAGTGCCCCAGAGACACAACATCCAAATAATAACAAATGACAGCTCATGATGTACAGTCATAAAACAACAATAATATTATATGATTTTAATATAATAAAAATAACATTTAAAACTAGTTTGAATCTTTGGACTTGAGTTACATATATTACGAAACCAAGTAAAAAAGTTAATTTTCTAGTAGTTATAAGTCTTTAGCATCTTAATTATAACATCTTTCAGCACTGCATTGAGGAATGAGGGGACTGAGACCATAATATGAGTACATCTTTATTTTAGACCTCAGGAAAGGCTCATACACTTTCCCTATAGCACTTATGGAGCAAACCAACTACAATGTGTCCAACTACACAGGCTAATCTATTAATTACTGGCACGTTAGGACTCACATGGGGCTGATTAAAAGGAGCTGTTGGTTTGTCTTTTCAGCTAACAGACAGACTAAGCCAGCCACTGACTTCCTCTAGTATGGGACCATAAATCTGATCTAAGTACTGACCTGGTTCCTTTTCAAACATATATTTTCTGTGGCACAAGAGTGCCCGTTTCCAAATAATTAACGTTTCCACCTGGCCCACATCATCCATTGTAAGCGCAACTAACCCATGCCTGAATATGTCTGAATATTTTCCTATATAGTATGCAAAAATCAGTACATCAAAATGGTTGTATGTCTGAATACCCTGTATTAATGACACAAAACTACATTACCGTTTTAAAAGTTAGGCTTCAGTAAGATTTTTATTTTAAAGAAATTTGTTTTGTTTTTTTTCAGCAAGGACACTTTAAATTGATCAAAACAGAATGTACATTTTATAATTTTACAAAAGATTTCTATGTCAAATAAATGCTGTTCTTTTTAACTTTTTATTCAAAGAATCCTGGAAAAAATTCCACAAAAATATTACAAGTAAAACTGTTTTCTACATCTGGCCTATTATATGGTTTTAAATTTGATTGATTAAATTACAATATTTATTTATATATCATAATCTGCGCAACGCCGTCGTTGCCCTTCTTTGATGACGTTGCAATGCAGGGCGTTCCAAATGAGTGATTATTGTCAGCGAAGTCCACTTCAACTGATATACTGTGCTCAGGGAGTAGGGAGCAGTGAACACTGTGTAGGGACCCTGTCAAATGGAATGCAGCTTTAGGGATGGAAAGACATGGAATGCTTACCATCTCACACCAACAACTCCAGCTGAGAACACTGCTCACTAAACACACTCATACAACTAGACCTAAACATGAAGTTTGGAAGCCTAGTTGGTTGGACTAAGCTACTTAACTCTTAAAAAAGGGGAAAATGTTGTGTTTAAAATTATGGTAAAATTATGTTGGGACTACTATTTTAAAATAGGAAGTCTGAACTGTTGGACTGTTGTGTTCTGACGTAATGTGTGAGAACGGAAGTAAAATGAGTAAACAAAATGGATGAAGTTCGCTACTCCTGTCTCGTATGCTTTATTGTTTTATAACTCCTGACATATACCACAGGTACTAAATTTTAAAAAAATTTAAAAAGTTGACGATACCAGCATTTTTGCAGTGGCAGTAGTACAGAGTACCGGGTATATTCAGTACCCACTGATAGAGATCTGGTGACCATGTGAACGCAATGGCCTATCAGAGGTGCTAGTCGGTACGTTAGTCAGAATCTACTTAACACAGCTGAAAACACACAAGGATTGGTTTTGTTCAACGCAAGCTTTGCGAATCCTTTCATTATAACAAACAAAATGTAAACACAATGTAAATAAGAGAGTCATTGCACAATGTTTTGTTTTTATTTTTTATATGTTTTCGCAATAGTGCAGAATTCAGTGAGCTTGCGCTTTAGAGATTGAGAGCTTAAGTGATTATAAAGGGAGGGCTCTTCTCTTTCTTTGTTTATTACCCATTCAAAATCTGAATACAAGTTTAGTTTGTCATTCTGCTAAGTACACTGCAAAGTTTCTGGATTGACAACCATATTTAAGTGTGCGATTGAATAGGAAACTGCGATGATTGACAGTGATAAATAATGGATGAGACAAAATGGGACATTTTTTTAAAGTACTTAATTCAACTGTTTTTGCTCTGGTACTGAAATTAGTACCAAGAACCGCAAAATTTTACTGCTACCGTGACAACCCTAAGCCCAAGTACATTGTAGAAACCATTGATACTACTTAAAGCTGCAGTCCGTAAGTTTTGCCTCTGTGTCGCCATCTCTGTTTGAAACCTGCAATTGCAGTTATTTGCGGAGTTATCATTTGTACGCGAGTTGTGCGTCGCCGCGGCTCCTAAGTGCGGATGAATCTAATGTTTTGAGGAGTATGTGCGGCTTTGCTGTCAGTCACCGCACCGGTGTGGATACTGTACTTCAGAATCACAGATTCTATGTCTTGGAGTATAACCTAAATAAGAATTTTCACCGGAAAATGTCATCTGAACAAGTAAGTAACATGTCTGCCACTTTTGGGAACAAAACATTACAATAAATCGCGCTACCAACGGTGATTAAATCTAATGATCGCTCGTATAACATCAAACCATGCAAATTATTATTATTATTATTATTGTTATACTTTGTTCTCAAACTGTTAATGTTAACAGTATTAGCATTCTGTGACTACCAAGCGGCAACCTCCCCCAGTTTCTCTTGAAGCTAATACGGAAGTGACTTAAACTGCAATTCATCGACTGGCCACTAAGGACAGGCTCCAAAATGGAGGAGAATCTCATTGAGCTCCATGTTAAAATGCCCAACTTTACAGCAGAAAAAAACATGTTTACAGCCTGGTACAAATTGCGGTTTTGGTCTATATGGCTAATTTTGCCCTTCATGACAACTGTGAGGGGGGTGAATTTTTTTTTTTTTATAACTCATTCGTTTACATTTATATAAAGTCCATATTTTTTTACAGTCTATGGTGACTACGTGTATTTAGTGTTTATTAGCGTTACCTGTAGATTTCCATTTCCGTACAGTCTAATCTTTTGCTTTTGACTACGGGTGAATCTCCAGTTGTCACTGATGATGTCATTTGGGCCTTTCTGGATTACAATCCACCATCAAAATGATAAGTTTAATTACTCCAGCTGCTGTGAGAAAAGGCTATAAATGATCCGCTGAAGAACATGCTCCACACGTGCGTTACTACTACTACTACTACTACTACTAGCCGGACTCTTTCTTTATGTATACAGACGTGACGTAATGACGCAAGGACGTGCTTGAATTTCCCGCGGAAATCCACCATACCACTCTAATTATAACACATTATTACAAGCTTACCGTTGTGAATGGGGCTAAGATAAGGAGATAGTTTTGAATACTGGCTTGTTGTGTACTTGCTCAAAAATTGATTTTGGATAATTATTAACCAAAAAAAGTTACGGACTGCAGCTTTAAGTTAACTATGATTTTGGGAAACGGACCCTTGACCGTACAGAGCAAAACGACAGAACAACCAAACAGAACAAAACAGAACAACAAACAGAGCTGAGAAGAATGTGTCTGTAAGCTGGCGATTTCACCTGAATAGTTCTCCAGTGAGAGTTTGTTTGGTGATTTTGTGGAAAAGGTCACAATGAGCCTGGTATTGAAATGCATTGGTTTTTATTTCACAGTCTATTGCCTCCCACTTCCATTACTACTAACTTATGCAGTCTCTCCATCTCATTTAAAGCACAGCAGAACTGACAGGATGCTCCAAATGACTTGTGCTCTGCTCCTGCTCTGCTCACAGCTCCAAACAAAACATAGATAACAAATGAAGCCGTGGAGATAGAGCTATCAATGAACACAATCAAAAAGATAATAAACACTGCAAATGCAATTGTGCCACAGATGGGGGGAAATATGTATTACTGTGTTAGTGAATAATGAGTGGTGAATAGATTTCTCCAGTCTCTCTTTGTTTCGACTGTGCTCATGGCCAACGGGCAAACGACGCAATTACATTTCATCAAAAATTACATTTTTTTTCATGGCTTTTAGGACACAACATGCTCGATGAATGTTGTTGATGTGGCTGATTAATACACAGTACTGCCTTCATTACATTCATGTGCATATGATGTAGTAAACAGCAGCTGATGCAGCATCTAGTGTTATATTATGACATATTCCTAACTGTTTTCTTTCTCACTTCACCTTATCCAGAATAGCCTCTGGCTTCTCATTTTAGCTCTGGCAACCGCTACACATTTAATGGGTTTTTGAACTGTCAAGGCCTCAGGGTCAACACTCAACAGAATGAGCAAGATATCTGAATGGAGCTTGTTCACTCTCTCTCACACACACACTTCATCTGTGCTGCAGTGTTACTTTTAACTCTCTCTTTGTCTATATATATATATATATATATATATATATATGTGTGTGTGTGTGTGTGTGTGTGTGTGTGTGTGTGTGTGTGTGTGTAAAACGAGGCAGATGTTCTCAGTTGTCCGCTCAGATCCAGAGGGAAATCAGATGAACTACACACTATAAAAGTAAAGCACTGTCAGAGCAACATGTTCTCATTAACTGTGGTTTTTCTACACCAGTACCTGTTCTGCTTAAACATACACTTACAGTACGTCTCCAATTAGGCCTGTCGCGATTGATTAATCGTCTGATTGTAGTTATTCAATCTAATCGCAATTATTTGAGATAACCGCAATAATTGTGAAGTTTAAATTTCAATTACATTTTGCCAAAGAATATTTTTTTTTTTTTAAAAAAACACTGCTGTAAATGGGTGATCTTGCTTAACTCATTCCCCGCCAAACACGAAATTTTCCGTCATTTGTAAGAAAACGCTTCCCCGCCAAACAGAATTTTCCGTGTTTCCGGGTTTCCGTGTTTTCACTGTTAGACGCTAGGGGGCGCTATTACGCATCTTCTGAATGAGTACAGAATCTCCTGATCAAAACACAGGAGAAGAAGACCCAAAAAAACAAGCGATCGTATGTAAGCAGATTTTCATACAACAAAATATTCTATGGGCCATTACATTTTTGTGAAAATGGGCACTGGGGCTTAACAATAACACAGACTATTATATGCACAGTATCGGATTTGGATCGGTCCTGTCTGACCGATACCCGATCCGGCAAATAATGGCAGTCAGGGGCGATTCTAGGATTTTCATTTTAGGAGGGCTCAGCCCCCAGTGAGGGTATGAAAAAAATGGTAACAATTTAGTTTAGGGTCCAATTCTCACTATTAACTAGTAGCTTATTAGCATGCATATTACTAGGATATCGGCTGTTTATTATTACTTATAAAGCAAATATTAATGCCTTATTGCATGACCATATTGTACATCCCTTAATTGTACACAGGAATGTAGGCAGGGTTTTATAATCACTGAGATCCCAAATGTGAGGTAGTTAGGGGAGTTCGGGGGCATGCTCCCCCGAGAATATTTTGATTTCTATGATCTACATATGTGCATTTTAAAAATAAATGATAGATAACAATAAAATTAGATAACAATAGCTTGAAAACCATGTCAGTGGGCAGTAGATTATTTGTCTTTCTTCTTATCTCCACATCTCTCTTTTTCTCTTTGTTTTTATCTTGCCCTGTCTCTTCCCCTCCTAACGCTGAGCTTTGACTGATATAGTTTTTCCATTTTCGTCAGTGAAGAAAGTAAACACATGGTTAACTGATATTTATGTTTTATGAATCATTTTCTTAGACACGTTAATTTACTGAAGACTACTAGGAAAGCTAGGTAACTAAGTTTATTAAATTAATTCACAATATGCACACATTCATTACTAAACTTATGCCAATACAGGCTGAAAAAAGCTTTTTAATTTACTGAAGGCTACAAATGGAATTATATTAATTTACAATATGTACACATTCATTATTATTTTATGCCTAATCTGATCAAAACGGCTTTGTTAATATTTCTTGTTTGTTAAGTACATTATGAATCACATAGGCCTATTTTCAGTTCAAAATGGCTAAATTAGACAAAAGTTTATTAATTTGCCTGAATATTTTTGTCATTTGTTTAAAATTTCTGACTTGAAGCAGCTGTCAAATATGAAATGTTTAGTATAGCTACTTACATATCTCTCACTTGACGTCGAGTCGCGCTGCTAAAATTCGCGCTCAGCCTCAGCAGCTTCTGTGTGAACATAAAGCCCGCCTACTCTGATTTGTTTGGTTTTCTCAAATATTTTGACATTAACGAGCGGTGACAGACCAATGAGGCTCAGATGAACGCACACACCTCTGCTTCTGACATGCGCTCCGAAGCCTCCCACCAGTTTCAAATGTTTTAAAGGTTAATCACATATTTTTTAGGGGGGCTGGGCAGAAGTTTAGGGGGGCTGAAGCCTAGTGACGCCCATGATGGCGGTATCGGAGCCGATACCGATACTGAGTATCGGATCTGCGCATCCCTAATTTTTTGTACATTGTTGACGTGTAAACGTACCTCTATGTTTTGATCCAATGAATAAAGAAAGTTTTTGTTACCTTTTTCTTTTTTAGTTTGTTAAAAAATAAGACTATCACGACTAAATCCTGCCCTTTAATGTAAAGATAGATTTTTCATATGAAATCTAGGTTTGTGGGTTTAATCAGACTGCATATTATATTATTATTATATTATAGGTAACATTTTAGTTTAGGGTCCAATTCTCACTATTAAATAGTTGCTTATTAGCATGCATATTGATATTGCCTGTTTATTAGTACGTAGGGTATGTTTTCACGACACTGCTTTCAACTGTAAATGGAAAACTTTTTATATGTTTTGGCCATTCATTTACACAACAGCAGCTTTTTTGTGGCCTGATAATGCAAGCTTAAAGGCCCACTGAAGTGCCTTGAAACGTGCAGCATTATTCAATGTGTTGACGTAATTTCTCCTGAAACAGGAAGACAGGGCGGGACATATCAGACAGCTCCTCCCCTTTTTTAAAACCCGCTAATAGCGTTTGTTTATATCACAGTTTGACTACTGGAGTTCGCCACCCCTGGACTACAACATTTCAGCTCGGTAAAGCCGCAGTTTCCTATCCGTTTCTCTAACCGTTCTCATCATAATCTCCTCCATATCGGTTTGAAATAAAGCATTCTGTGCAGAATTCAAATGGGTCCGATATGTTTTGTTGTCTGCGGCTGCGCTGTCTCGCGCATATGATCTGCTCACTCTCGTGTCTCTGGACCGGAACAGACTGTGTGTGCACGCTGTGGCGGTGCCCGTGAAACTAACGTGAAACCTGACTTCATTCGCCTCAACTGAAAGCATATTTACACTGTCTGAATCATTCCCTGTCCCCTATATAGTGCACTATGTGCCATTCACCATGTAGAAAACAGTAAATGTGTGAACAAGTGACCGATTTCAAACGCCGCTTCAGCGTCTATTTAGGGGGCGTGATGCTTCAGATTCTAGAGAGCATTTGATTGGACAGAAGATGTGATGAGAAGCTGAAGTCCGTGATCCATTTTAGCGGAAGTGAGAGACTGTAAATTTTGAATGCTTATATCTCCTAAATTACAATTTTGTCGTTGTTTTGGAACACACCAGCTTAAGGCTAACATATTTATACTAAAAGCTAAAAAACTAAAATTTTGATTTCAGGGGGCCTTTAAACGAGAAAAACGTAAATTTGTAAAAACGGTGATGCCATGCACGTGTATTACATGTTTACATATGCGTATAAAGTGTTTGCTTTGTGTTTCTAGACAAAGTGACATCACCAACTACTGGCCTGGCATGCATAATACAGCCTTTTTAGTCATTTTCGCAGATTCGTGTGAACCGGAAACGTTTTGACAACATTATCATCTGTTTTTAGTACATTGTTGTCATGTAAACATACCCTTATAAAGCACATATTAATGTATTCTTCTGCATGACCATTTATTACATCACTTAATCCTACCCAATACCTAAACTTAACAACTACCTTAATAAGCAGCAATTAGGAGTTTGCTGAGGCAAAAGTCATAGTTAATAGTTAGTTAATAGAGAGAATTGGACCCTAATCTAAAGTATGACCATATTTGGCTTACAATTAAATTGTGAATCGCAATTATTTGTATGACAATTAATCGTCAGCACAAAATTCATGATCTCCATTTTCCAATAAAACATTTACATTCACCTATATCCATAGGCTCATATATAAAAACATATTTAGGTTACACTTTATTTAAGGTGTCATTGTTAAAACGTAAACAATGTACTGAGCAATATTAATTAACAACATGTAATTACTATAGGATTAGGGTTTGGTTGAGGGTTAGTTGCATGTAATTATGCATAATTTACTGTTATTACTATGGTAAATACATGTAACGTAACAAGGACAATAAAATTGTAAAATAAAGTGTTACCCATATTTATACCATTTTGTGTACAGTTTCATACTGTTTTTGAATAATTTATCTATTATTTGATTAAGTTTGCATCACTGATCATTATTATACATACCTGTTTATCACTGTGAAGCTGCTTTTAAACAATCTGTATATAAACCACTATAAATAAAGATCACTTGACTTGACGTTTGCATATACAGTAGCCTATATGTTCAGTGTTTTCCTCATTCTGTTTATTCTGTAAGTTACTGTATTGACAACATTTGACTCTTCTGCTATCTTACTTATCATGCAACGGATCAGTGCTATATCTCATTATTCTGTCGTTTTTAATAAGATTGATAATTTTTATGTTCTGTTGAAAGCTCAGGATCAACTGCTCCTGTCAGAGATACTGGTAAAATGCATAAAGAATTTCCTATGAGATCTAACAAAGACTGACCACTGATAATGCATATTAAAGCAAAAAAAAAGAGAAAGTTTTATCTGAAATCTCAGGACAAGATTATTCATTTCATTGTGCTTGTGATAAATGAGCATCATTTTGGAAAAAGCAGAAAAGAAAAGAGAAAAATGTAAAATTAACTTGCAGGCACACATAAACCTATACAACTTAGGCTATACATTTATTTAAAATTTAGTTCGTATTTTCTGTACAAACTCTCCAAAGTGCTTGTGTGAAACTCTGGCATTTAATTGGGGCTTTAAAATACAAACAAATGTAATAAAACACATTGTTCTCATTTGTCTGTCTCTAAAACTTTCCCCTGGCCTTTTTATGTAATATCTGTGAGTAGGACAGACTGAGGAGGGTTGGAACACATTTAAGTTTCAACATCTGTAACTCGGTGTTAATTTTTCATTACGTGTCTGTCATTTTAATAATATACACATATTTATCTGCTTCAAATTTAAGTAGTTTAGAAATCTAAACTCTGTAAATTAATGTCAAGTACAAACAGTGCTACTGTACCTTACTACCATTGTGAGTTAAAACAGCAAAACATGGACATCAATGTTTGTACATTTATTTATTGTGGCAATCTAAATCAGTAATTGTTCAAAATAAGTGTTATGCCAATTCCTCATATATCAAATAGTTTAATTAAAAAAAGGAAACATAAAGGAAACATGTAAGTCACTCTCACAATTCACAAAGTGTGTTATAACTGCACCATCTGCTCAGAGATATTTCTAGATCTTTTTTTAACACATTAGTCTCCCATTAGCTTCTCTAAGTTCTACTGTCACCTCAAAAGGATGGTGGTCATGTATGATAGTAAATTCACCCATGTAGCTCATTTCTAATTGGTTAAACTGATGGTGTTACAGCTCACCCCAACACTCTCAGCTCACCCACATAGCGGAAATTGGAGAGCTAATCAATGGAGAGATAAAGATGTAAAGCATGTTTTAGCTGCAGGAAATATGAAGCAGAATGAGACAGACAAGAGCAAGATAAAGAGAGAAAGATCTCCTATGTGATTTCCTATTATTATCCAATGTTCGAAAAGACTTAAGCCTCAAAGAAACGTAATCAAATCTTAAACAGAACGAACCTAGAAAATCTAAACACTGAACAATTAAACATTAGAAATGAGAAATTCTCACAAAATGAAAAAAGTGATAATCAGAAAAAATAAGAAGGGGACATTATCAAATCTGGTTAAATAGAGCACTGATTATGTGGTCGACAAATACATACAAAAAAATAAGCATCTATCTTGTAATTGAAAACATGACAAAAAAATCATCCTAAACTTTAGGTCTAGTATCTTAGATAACAGAAATCATACAGATAAAAAAGCAAGCAATTTCTATTTGGATGTGCATTGTTTAGAATTAATGACTTAACCTATTGTAATTTTAATTCCATATATTATTCTTGTCTTTCATTGTATTAATATTTAAATCGGTTAAAAGTCTTGGGTCAGTAAAAAAAAAAAAAAAAGTATTCAGCAAGGATGCATTAATTAGTGACAATGTGCCATTAAAGACAATTTTGTTATAAAAGGCTTCTATTTCAAATAAATGATAGAATCCTTAAAAATGTATCAAGATTTCCACTAAAAATTATAATAATATAGCTGCAAGCAGCAATTATCGGGGTTCAAGTGCTTTAAGGCCTTTATAACACAGATGCTGATGGGGTCTAGGCTGACACAAAACGTAGGACTGACACCATAACACTTTCACGATGGAAAATACGCTTAACACACAGACATGCATACAGAAATGAAAGGGTTAAAGTATAATACTTAATACACACTAAACATGCTTACACACACATGCACATGTTGTAGATACAGATATTTGAAATAAATGATTATTAAAATGCTTAGTGCAAGTCTCCTCTTTATAACACTATTTTCATGATTTAAATTAATCATAATGTGGCACAATTGTCAAAACTGATACTTCAATAGAAAGCAAGTGATGACTTTTGACAAAATATGATTGTAAATGTTATAATAGTGATTTTATAATGTCTAAATATGAACTATAGAACAATATTAATGAGAAGTATGACAAAATTACTATTATAGAATAAACAAAAATCGACACACTGCCACTGCTGCTCACAAAAATCAATTTATTAAAATATACAATGTTTAGACCCAGAGGTCTTCATTCATTTAGTGAAGTGCTTTATTTGATCGTGCACCTGCCTAAAGTTTTTGGATGTGGACATACTACTATTTTGAGAAAAAAAAAAAAAAAAAAAAACTATTATAACCAGTAGACGGCAGCAGAAGACCACTCATTGGCTCACTTTCATTTTAAAAGTGTCTGGTTTTGGTTTTCCACCAATAATCTCCACTAAAGTAAGGCACATTTTCCATGTTAACTTCATTAAACATGCTCACACACACGCAGTTTTGTGTTTTAGATATAGGTATCTATAAATGCTTCGTGCTTGAACCCCTAAAAAATATTTTTTTGAGCAGCAAATCAGCATAATAGAATGATTTTAGATCATGTGACACTGAAGACTGGAGTAATTGCAGCTGAAAGACAGCTGCCATCACAGGAATAAATTTAAAACAAAATTATATTAATATAGAATTTTTTTTTTTTATTGTAATAATATTTCACAATAGTACTGTTTTACTGTATTTTGGTCAAATAAAGCAGTCTTGGTAAAATTAAAAAAAGACTTTCAAAACATAAAAAAAAAATCTTACCAAGCCCAAACTTTTGAACGGTAGTGTATGTTTCCTCTGTTTCTTCGGCATTGCTTTAGCAAGGCTATTATTACAACCATGACAGCTAAAGTCTCACTAAGAAAAGAGAGAGAGAGAGCATCAGGGTTGATTTTTGTAGTTATAATATCTTGGCTCTTGGACACACAGTTCTGTCTTTCTAACATCATTTTCCAGTGAACTGGTCAATGGTATGAGTAATTTTGAGCAGTGTTTCAGCTGCAGCACTGAAAGGATCTTAAATGCCTCATGCTAACTGATGCCATTTGTTTCGGCGTAATCTGATATTTAACAGGTGGGTGTGTTACTGCATGGCTATATGATATACTAGGGCTGTTCGACATAATGGAAATCTGACTCGAGTCCAAACTATAATGCCCTCAAATTCAATCACAGGTAGTTTGGCCTCTGCTCTCTTCCTCTCTCGTCTCAAACAGAGAACAGAGAGAGTTATTTATGATTGGACTCTAATGGTTCTCTCTCTCCCCGAAATGCACCTATTCTCAAAGAGACAAGAGAAAGACAGTCATATGTCAAAAGCCTCTCTACAAGCAATTTAACAGCAAAATATTCTGGCTTTTGCATCATTTAGCATAATTGCTTGTGACTAACTGGCCTGCAGAACAAGTACTTGATTTCTTTCAGACAAGAACATGGATGTTATTCCTCTACATTAAAAATGTAAATATGAAAGGGCACTAATGATGGTGTGGAGTGCTCTCTCGTTCTCTCACTCGCTCAGTCTTTGTTCTCTTACTTCTACATGCTGATGCTCACCCGCCCACTCACCAACACACACATTAATGACATTCCTCTCAGATGAGGCTCTGCCAATGTAAAATGAACTTAGCTTTCATATTCAAGAGCACAAAACCATGCACATTGACAAGCAAGTACACAGTCTGGAAATGATATAGAAACATGGTACAGTTAAAAGTTAAAAAAATGAACATTCTGTCATTTACCCAAACCTGTGTGAATTTCTTTTTGTTCTACTGATCGCTAGTGAAGATGTTCTGAAGAATGTTTCGACTGATTTTGCTCGATCAAAGACTTTCAGGGTGCTTTCACATTTGGTTTGATTGCTTGGTCTGAACTTGAGTTTGATTGCTCTCCCTCCCTCTAACCCCACCCACCCTGAATTTTGCTCACACTGTATTTTTTTTTATTCTAAACTAAGTATGTTTGCATCATCAAAGCAGCAGCTGTTTACTATATAGTTACTAGGTAACGACGTTTCCAAAGAGTCAACACACACTCTGTTTATCTCAAATGTAGGTCTACTGAAAATGTTCTAAAGAACCATTTAAAGTCCATTTCTCACAGGAGCAAAAAATAAGATATGTACATTCTGTCAGATATAAATATATACGCTTGTCAGGAGAGTAAAAACACGCACAAACACAGAGACATTTTTCAATATCTTTTAAACGGCAGCTATCACCCTGTAGCCCAAGACTGGGCTAAGTCTTGCCCTGTAACCCACTGAAGCGAAGCGGGTTTGAGCCTGGTCAGTACCTGGATGGGAGACTAAGGTAAAAGACTGTAAAAACGCTACAGTAAAAACCTGTTAAATGGTTAACAGACTCTATACGATGTAAAACTCTAATAGATCTAATGGGACATTTCATAATTTTACAGTAATAATGTTAAATGTACAGTTTTTTTTAAGTGAAAAAGACCAAGTCATCTTACAATTTATGGAGAAAAAAATTTAATTAGTCACACCTCATATTTGATATTTCTTCTAGTTTTTCTTATATAGATTAGGGGTTTGTGTATGTTATTAAATTAATGTTTATTGTATTATTTTAGTGTCACGTGTTTTACCATTATGTTTTTTTTTGTATATGACACCATGTAGCTTCAATATTTACTCAACTTGTGGAATAATTGTAATGAACTTTGATTCATCATTTTTTTACCACCTGTGTTAAGTAATTTTAGTAATTTGGTATATTAACATCACTTCAGTTAATGAAATATTTTGCTCATTTCATTTATTTATCTATAAAGCACAAATAAACACAACAATATTGACCACTGTGCTGTACAGAAGATAGGTCTGATGTATAAAGAATATATAATATAAGAAGTGCATAATGACAAATAAGAACATAATTTAAGATGAGTTAAATGCCCGGGTAAAAAGATATGACTTTAACTTAAATTTAAACTCATGTACGGAAGACAGGGATCTCAAGGCTAAAGGGAGACTATTCCCTAACTATTAACATTAATAGTTGTTACTGTTAATATAAAATTTTAAATGTTGCAACCATATTTTTTTATGATAAAGTTTTGGCAACCACAGAACCATTTTTTAATAGTGTATCTTTAAATAAAACGCATTGATATCCACTATGAGAGGGCAGATCCAGCATGAAGAGGATCAGTGTATGTGCTGAATATAGAAACTTTTACCATATTTGCTCTAATAGTATAATAATGTAAATGAAAACAACACCAATATGGTTTATGGCGCAATAAAACAATCAAACAGAGATCCGTCTGTTTTTGTGTTGATGAGATGCAACAATGTATCCCTGACAACTGCATATTCACCCTATAATTACAAAATGACTTGTTCTAGGAAATGCATGCTGTTTCCATGACTCATGAAACTATTGTACTGAAATTACAACTGAGAGAAAGATGGGGAGGTGAGGGAGAGTGATTTGATACTGTTATATGAGCTTTGAGATGCAAGAGAGACACAGTGACATACTGAAGCCTTCAATGCACCAAAACTGCAACGTCTACTACACCCACACACCCTAATAATTCAAGGCCTCCATTGTAATTTTACCTGGATCCTTCATTTGAAAAAAAGAGAAAACAAATCTAATTATACATTATGAATCAATACCCTGGATGAATACATGCTAAATCATTTTCATTCACTTGGTCATCACATTTTTTATACATTCCACACCTCAAGCTCTGTACAATAACAACACAGTGTCACAATACCACATCAAACGAGTGTTTCATGTGTCAGCAAACAGAAATTACATTGATGTTAACATCAGTTTTGGCAAATTGCTGACACAGTGTAATAGTTTGCTGTTTTTGTAACCATTTATACATAAAAGAGGAAAAATAGTTTAAGGATTTGTAATTATAAAGGTCTTTATCATTGAAATTTCACTGTCAATTGATCTGACTGTGGTGGAACAGCATGTGGTAAAAGGTTAATAATGCCTCTACAAACCAGTATGATAGCCTCATCACATTTATCTAATAAATAACACAAAAAGATCTTCATCTGACTCATTGTGAGGAAAAAGTGAAATGGATTTATTAACAAAATGCAGTAAGGCAAAACGTCTCGGTTACGTATGTAACCCTCGTTCCCTGAAGGAGGGAACGGAGACGTACGTCGGACGTCACCGACGAATTGGGATCATTCTGGGAGCCCCTATCAGCTTCGAGTGTATACAGAACGGGCCAATGGCCATTGGCGTGCGAGATTTGCATCTCGCGCTCCGCCCCGCACCGCGGGTATAAAGCGGAAGGAGATGCAGCGCACCTTTGTTTTTCACTGAGGAGCCGAACTAGTGACTCGGCCATGCAGTGATGGTACAGCAGCTGTGGCGACGGGACGTACGTCTCCGTTCCCTCCTTCAGGGAACGAGGGTTACATACGTAACCGAGACGTTCCCTTTCAGTCGGTCACGTTCGACGTACGTCATACGTCACCGACGAATTGGGATCCCTATGGAAAACGCCACAGTTACTACCACTTCCAGCGCCCAGCGAAAGCCCCTCAGACCCCCGTCTGTTCGGGGCAGGGAACTTACGCAGGGAGAGTCACTGCTGCTGTTCCGCAAGACCCACTCAGCAGAGTATTGGATAACGCTGGGAAAGCGTGCCCAGGGGGGCCGCTGCGGAAGCTACATCCTACCCGTAGGGAGGTATCATGTGGAATATACATGTATGGACTGGCCGTGGGCAGTACAACATACGGAAGTCCCAGGGGTGGCCCCGGCCAATGCAGGCGAGAGACGGCAGAGCGAGCTCTGCCAAGGGAAAGACACGGGCTCACCGCAGGGAGCCGTACCGTGGAAGAATACACATATGGGACTGCCGTAGGGGTCACAACATATGGATACCCAGCCTAACACAAGTTCCACCAATGCATACGAGTGTTAGACCTGGCGTCGGACGCTCCACCACGTCTGACTGCCACGGGTTGTGGAGGACTCAACAGGGTTCGCCGTTCTGGGGAACTCGACTGGAGCATATCAGCGCACGTATCCGGTCCAGAGGAGGGGAATGGCGCAGCAAGCCGACACTAGAACAGGCCCTTCGGTGTTACTGGCTATTTGAAGCGAGCACACGGGAGAAAACCGGCTCTACACGGAGGCTATAGAATCTAGCAAACGTGTTAGGTGTCGCCCAGCCCGCAGCTCTACATATATCTGTCAGCGAGGCGCCGTGCGCCAGCGCCCAGGAAGAGGCCACACTCCTGGTGGAGTGGGCCCTCAACCCAAGCGGGCAGGGCACGCCTTGGGTTTCATACGCCAAGGCGATGGCATCCACTATCCAGTGAGCCATCCTCTGCTTGGAGACAGCCTTTCCCTTCTGCTGGCCTCCGTAACAGATGAAGAGCTGTTCTGAGGTCCTGAAGCTTTGCGTTCTGTCCACGTAAGTCCGCAGAGCGCGAACGGGACAGAGAAAAGCCAGGGCTGGGTCTGCCTCCTCCGAAGGCAGCGCTTGCAGGTTCACCACCTGGTCCCGAAAGGGAGTGGTGGGAACCTTGGGCACATATCCAGGCCGGGGTCTCAGGATTACATGAGAGTTACCCGCCCCGAATTCCAGGCACGATTCGTCGACCGAAAATGCCTGCAGGTCCCCTACCCTCTTGATGGAAGCCAATGCAGTCAGGAGTACGGTCTTCCAAGACAGGATTTTTAACTCTGCTGACTGCAAAGGTTCAAAGGGAGCCCTCTGCAATGCGGTTAGCACCAGAGATAAGTCCCAAGAGGGTATAGAGTGAGGGCGAGGCGGATTTAATCTCCTCGCCCCCCTCAGGAACCTGACGACCAGATCGTGCTTCCCTAGGGACTTACCATCAACCATGCTGTGATTTGCGGCGATAGCGGCAACATACGCTTTGAGGGTGGAGGGAGACAGCCTTCGCTCCAACCCTTCTTGCAGGAAGGAAAGCACAGAGCCGATCGAACATCTTCGGGGGTCTTCTCGTCGAGAAGAACACCACTCGATGAACAGGTTCCACTTCAACGCGTAGAGGCGCCTCGTAGAGGGGGCTCTGGCGGAAGTGATGGTGTCTACCACAGTCTCATGGAGTTTCCAGAGGTCCGGACGCGGGTGCCACAGGGTGCCCCGTCTCTGAGTCAGGAGGTCCTTCCTCAGAGGAATGGGCCAAGGAGGTGCTGTCGCGAGGAGCACTAGTTCCGGGAACCAGGTCCGGTTGGGCCAGTATGGCGCAACTAACAAGACCTGCTCCTCGTCCTCCCTGACCTTGCACAGTGTCTGCGCAAGAAGGCTCACTGGGGAAAACGCATATTTGCGTAGGCCCCGGGGCCAGCTGTGTGCCAGCGCATCCGAGCCGAGGGTCCCCCCGGTCAGGGAATAGAACAACTGGCAGTGAGACGTGTCCGGGGCGGCAAACAGGTCTACCTGTGCGGTCCCGAAGCGACTCCAGATCAGCTGGACCACCTGGGGATGGAGTCTCCACTCTCCTGGGAGCACTTGCTGTCGTGAGAGCTCGTCGGCTGCACGATTGAGCAGGCCCGGAATATGAGTGGCACGAAGCGACCTCAGATGCTTCTGACTCCAGAGGAGATGGCGGGCGAGTTGTGACATGCGGCGGGAGCGTAGACCACCCTGTTTGTTAATGTACGCAACGGCCGCAGTGTTGTCCGTACGGACCAGAACGTGCTTGCCTCGTAGCGGCCCTTTGAGGCGGCCCAGCGCAAGACGAACTGCTAACAACTCGAGGCAATTGATATGCCATTGCAGTTGAGGCCCCGTCCACAGACCCGAAACTGCAAGCCGTTGTACGTGGCCCCCCAGCCGGTGGATGAGGCATCCGTCTTTTGGAGACAACAGCATGCCTGGACATTTGTTCTAGGGGAACTCCTGCCCGTAGAAACGAAGGGTCCAACCACGGACTGAAGGTTTGGCGACACTTCGGTGTTACTGAGACACGGAACGAGCCGCTCTGCCACGCCCATCTCGGGACTCGGTCGTGTAGCCAGTGTTGAAGCGGCCTCATATGAAGCAATCCGAGCGGCGTCACTGCGGCTGCGGATGCCATATGCCCCAGGAGCCTCTGAAAATGTTTCAGTGGTACCGCTGTCCTGCATTTGAACGAATTCAAACAGTTCAACACCGACTGGACGCGCTCCTCTGAGAGTCGCGCTGTCAGATTGACCGAGTCCAACTCCATACCGAGAAAAGAGATCCTCTGCATGGGGCAGAGTTTGCTCTTTTCCCAGTTGACCCGAAGTCCCAACAGGCTTAGGTGACTGAGCACCATGTCCCTGTGTTCGCACAACTGCGCCCTCGACTGAGCCAGAATCAGCCAGTCGTCGAGGTAGTTGAGAATGCGAACACCACGCTCTCTCATGGGAGCAATGGCCGCCTCCGCGACCTTCGTGAAGACACGGGGCGACAGGGACAGCCCGAAGGGTAGGACTCTGTACTGATATGCCCGTCCCTCGAACGCAAAGCGTACGGAACGGTCTGTGTCGAGGGAGAATCGAGACATGAAAGTACGCGTCCTTCAGGTCGATCGCTGCAAACCAATCTTGGGGACGGATGCACCTGAAGATGCGTTTCTGCGTTAGCATTCTGAACGGCAGCCTATGAAGGGACCGATTCAAGAACCGCAGGTCCAAGATTGGCCGTAACCCGCCACCTTTCTTGGGTACAATGAAGTATGGGCTGTAGAAGCCTGTCTTCATATCGGCTGGAGGGACCGGCTCTATCGCGTCCTTCGCCAGTAGGACTGCGATCTCCGCCTGTAGCACGGGGGCATCCTCCAACACGGAGGTGAAGTGAATGCCCCTGAACTTGGGGGGCCGCCGGGCGAACTGAATCGCATAGCCGAGTCTGATAGTACGGATGAGCCAGGGGGACGGGCTGGAAGCACTAGCCAGGCTCCCAGCGACCGAACCAGCGGGACCAACGGCACCACAGACGTACCCACAGTGGGGCAGCGCAGCGGAGTGCAGGGACCTGACTCGGACGGCATAGCGGCCCGAAGTGGGGTCTGAGTGTGCAATGCAACACTTACCTGCTTCCGCTGAGGGGGCGCACGGGTATGAGGAGGCCTCTTGTGTGCGTCCTGGACACAGCCAGCACCCCCTGCTGGCGATAAGAGAGGCACCAGAGGGTGACAAGGCATGGGAGCGTCGTACACCGCCAAGCGCGCTCTCTTGGCACCCAGAGATTTTGGAAACAGCTCTAGTGAAGTTTTGGGTACCACTGGCAAGAAGGCCAGTGGCGGAACAGAAATCAAAATTTGAACAAAGGATTCTCTCCCGGCCCTCCTCCGGGAGAAGGAGCTGTCCCCTCCATCTCTGGGTGCCAAGGGTGTTTCTGGACCAGGGTGGACATCGTCTGGCCGAGGGCCAGCGCTGTGACTTTAAATATGATCAGTCACTGTGCGCAGCTCAACCTCGGCTCAGAACTACCCTCTGGCAGAGGTGGCCTGCCAGTGGCACTGCCACCCCACCGATGAGGGTAGTGAGAGAGAGGAAAACTTTATACAGAATTATGGCCCCTTTGGTGTTCCATATTTTAGCACCAAATAGTTCCACACTGCCAAAGCTTTCCAATGCACATCCGGGGAAAAGGCAAGGGGGCGGGCAAGGCGATTTACACGTTGCACTGCGCCTCAGCCACCCGGGAAAGCATGGCTGTCAAGTCTGAATCTGATTCAGCATGAGCACACACTATTATAGTGGGAATCTCAGCCTCATCTCATTTCCAGCACATAACAGCCCTCTCTCCGATGTAGCGATTGACATCTGTCCTCTGCTAGAGCCCCAAATGAAACGCTAAGTCCCTTTTTTAAAGACCAGCAATTCCATCTGAAAGCTACCAGCAGGCATGTGAGACAGTGAGCGTGGCCGTTAGACGGCACACAGCGCGCTGGACACTCAAGCCCCTATGAAAGGCAAGGCGAACAACGCGCTGACGTGGCCATGCTCTCATGAGAAAACATGACCACCCACGAACACAGTCTCAACATGCTCGCGATGCGATAGAGGAGTGGGGGCCCACGGAGATGTACTCGGCAGGGAAGCCCCACTGTAATCCTCAGGTCACCCAGGCTTATTAGCCGAAGTAGCTCTTTTCTGGTGCACCAGAAGAGAAACTAGATCGGGTAATAGGCGAAGGGACTCAGCCCCGTTTGAGGTTGCGAGTCTCGACCGCGCATCTAAAGCGCCGAGTGACGCGCTGGGTTGCCGTGACAACCCGCGCTGTCAACTGGCAGCTAGACGGCACACGGCGCGCTGAACGCTCAAACCTTACGAGGAAGGAGAAACGAACAGCACGCCGACGTGATCACATTCTTCTTTTCTGAGAGAACATGGATCACCCACGAACACAATCTCAACATGCTTATGTGAGAGAGGTCGTGGCCGTCAAGAAGGACAGGAAACAACCGCATCCAGAAACGCACGGGTGGAATGACATCTTGAAAAAGACGCAGTGTCACACCCGTGTACTCTTTTAGGGAAAAGCTCTTTTAACGTGCTGAAGCACCCAGGGAGATAGCCGCGGCAAAAACACAGGGAATAGTGCAGCCTGTGTTTTGCACTCAAAGTAATATGAACGCCCACCAAACTGAAAGTTGCTGTAATAACAGCAGTTTTTGCGCTCAGTGAGCTCGCGGTCCTCGCTGCTGTGCCTTCACACCAACACTCAGAACTTCTCCTCTCTCGTTCTGATTATCTCTGTATAATACAGGAACACTCTTCAGCAGCACACAATCGGCTCCGAAGTGAATGACAAAGGTGCGCTGCATCTCCTTCCGCTTTATACCCGCGGTGCGGGGCGGAGCGCGAGATGCAAATCTCGCACGCCAATGGCCATTGGCCCGTTCTGTATACACTCGAAGCTGATAGGGGCTCCCAGAAGTGATCCCAATTCGTCGGTGACGTCCGACGTACGTCGAACGTGACCGACTGAAAGGGAACCATAGTTTTTTCGTGCACTGGTTAATTTTGAGATTTTGCTTCTACAAGATGTCCTCACTAAGAATAGTGGAAAAAAACATCCAAAATATGTTTGTGTTTGTTACACTATCTATTTGTGTCTGTATGTTTCAATTAGAAACCCATCTTTAAAGAATGTTTATTATATAAGTATTTTTTCCCTCTCCAACTGTGGTGTCTTACTTTAAAGGGTTACTTCACCCAAAATTGAAAATTACTCACCCTCATGTCGTTCCAAACCCGTAAGACCTTCGTTCATCTTCAGAACACAAATTAAGATATTTTTGATGAAATCTGAGAGCTTTCTGACCCCCCATAGACTGCAACGTTATTACCACTTTCAAGGCCCAGAAAAGTAGTAACGACATCGTTAAAATAGTCCACGTGACTACAGTGGTTCAACCTTAATTTTATGAAGCGACGAGAATACTTTTTGTGCACAAAAAATTATTCAACAATTTCTTCTCTTCCATGTCAGTCTCTGGCGCTGTTCTCGCTGTAAAAACAGTGCAGCGATTCCGGGTTCTACCACAGAACGCTGGCTCAGTATTGGCCGGCTCCTGCGTCGTGGTACTCACATGAACAGACTCAGAGACTGACACGGAAGAGAAGAAATTGTTGAATGAATTCGTTGTTGTTTTTTGCGCACAATAATTCTTGTCGCTTCATAAAAATAAGGTTGAACCACTGTAGTTCTGAAGATGAACAAAGGTCTTACGGGTTTGGAATGACATGAGGGTGAGGAATTAATGACATAATTTTCATTTTTGGGTGAACTATCCCTTTAATTCAACAAAATCCAGAATCAAAACCATTACAAGTTTTTACTTTCACCAACATCTTCACAACGTATCTTTGCATGCATCTGCTCTGTTATAGCTACTGACTGTATACTTTTAATAGCAAATAAATGAAACTCGACACTTAAAAACAATAAAAAAGCACCAACGCCTCATTAACTCACTTTTTTGTAATTTTCTGAGAGCAACGACTGTTGTACCACACGACCACTGCAGATCTATTTTGGAGTTAATAGAGCAAGAGAAACGTATAAGTCCGAATCCGAGGACGTGAACAGCTCCAAGTAAAGCGTCACGTTTATCCATTTTAATTTTAATTTGGATAGTTTTAGTAATTTAGTTGTGTTTTGTAATTTTTGTTAGTTTTAAAAAAATATATATATGTCTATATAGGTTTTATGTCAGTTTTAGTTTTAGTCATTTTAGTAGGCTACATCAAGTTAAACCAAATGAAAATAAGAAATGTCACCTTGGTGACTATAGATGAAATAAAGTTTTTATTTCAAGTAACAATGTTTTAATGGTTTAAGTTTTAGTTAACAATAACACACAGTACATAGTTGTGAATTCATTATTTTCTACTGTGACACAGAATGCATTGAATTAGGCTAATAACAGCGATCGCTACATCAGTAATGTTGGAATTGATGTGGCCCCCCCTGGAGCTGTGAGCCCCCAGAATCAGGACCACCTTTTCACCCCATCACTGACTGCGCAGCACACAGACACACACACCCTTTATGTGGGCTTCATCTCTTATCAAAATGTGGTATTTTACAGGATTCTCTTGTCCACATTTACAACAAGGGATAGATGATATTTTAAGGTCAGAGTGACATGGTGGCTGAATGAATGACATTTAGAATATGTTTTCCCATTTTTCTCCATTTTCACTGAAAAGACTTCTCCCTGCCTCAGCTCAAAAAAAAAAAAAAAACTCATCTGGGAGATGAATGGCTACACCTGCCAGGCAGGCATTTTATATACACACACCAGCAGCTTTCACATAATTATACTGCAGCTGCCAGAGAGCTGCTCTCCCTCTCATTCACCTTGAGACAGAGCAGATCACACAGCACACGCTCCACATGTACAGTCAACACACACATGATGCACATACATGGAACCGGCTGCTTAGTTTCACTCACCTTGAGGCAAGACACAGATCAATCACACACAACTAGCTCTACTGTAAATATACTGTATGTGCAGAATTAATATTATTATTAAAGCATAGGTTGAACTTAACTTTACAGTCTTAATGAGCAAAGTAAATGTATGTATAGACACTCACACTTTATTATTGCATATTACAGCTTTAATTCTTAATGTCACGGATTTAGCATGGTATTGGAAATGAAGATTCTGTCATTCAAATGCATATCAAAGGTGCTGTTTTCTGTTGGATTAAAAACCGGTGACTGTGGAGGCCATTTGAGTACACTGAACTCATTGTGTTGTTGTTGTTGTGTAACAACCATGGAATGAAGTATGAGTTGCCCTGATGGAAGTGGCCTTTTGAGGATGACTGTGTGGAAAATGGATGCACATGTAAGCAGCAATACGGGTATATACAGTAGGCTGTGGCATTTAAACAAGTTTTTAAAGAAAAATCAAGAAAACTGAATAGAGAGCTGCAGAAATAACATATTTTTTTGTTCCATTGTTCTAAAGTCAATGTGTTTTTGTGGTTTTGATTAAATGCCTGAAATAATAGTTAGCAAAAACTCAACAACAACAAAAAACTCATTGTGTTTATAATCACACTCTTGCAAACTATTCAAACTCAAACTTTCAGGGGATTAAAAAAAAAAAAAAAAAAGAGTTGGTGGTGATATTGAAGCCATGATGCAACCATGGTTTGTATAGCCTATGTTAAGCTTTTTACTTCTGAAGATTGCATTTAGGCTTCAAAATTCATAAAAGTTGTGTTCATTTGTTAAGATTATCATGATGGACAAAACGTGTAAGAATCATAAAAGCAAATGGAATGATCCTATTGAGTTTTTGTCGAGGGAACAAGGGTAATGCTAATTTCTGGTTTGGCCTACAAAAATACATCTGCAGCCCTCTGTTGCCACAAGGCAGGGTAAATTCATGAATTCATCTTCTCTACATCAAATTTTGACTGTCATTTAAAATTGAGATTGTACCAGTATTGGGGAGTCTGGTCATGGTCAATTTCCTCACGCCTTTCTCATTAACAAGGGTGTTCTGCTTAAAGAATGGTGATGGTTTTGGTTTTGGAAACTATTCCATTAAGTCTAATGGCTTTTGTTTGTGAAAATCTTGTCTGGAGTGTCTGAGATACTCACATTTCTTCCTCACTCTTATGTTTAGTTTGAACAGCAAGTGCATCTCCTGCCCATCTGTATTTAAGCTCTGCCTGCTATTACTAGCCTTCTATTTAGAGCAGTTATATTTGTATCAACAAGCAGATGTACTCAACAAATCTATCTAAGCAAGTGGCAACTGAGTGTACATGTGAAATAAAGAAGAAGAATCCTGCCAGAGAAAGAGATTTTCACCTCTTAAATAAGGGACATATGGTGAAGGGAAAAAAATGAGATGGAAGAAAAAATATTATATATAATTATATTTATATATAAAAAAAATTGTCAATGCTTTTGTGTTCTCTCGCAAATGGTTTGCGTTCCCTTGCAAAAAATGTTGCGTTCCGCCAAGAAACTGCTCAAAACGTTTTGCGAGCGAACGCAAAGTTTCTCGGGGAACGCAAAAGCATTGACTTCTTAGCTATTTTCCTCCCATCTCATATTTTTTCCACCACCGTGTCCCTTTAGGGGCTCCGTACAATCTTGCCTTATTAAACTGATATGATAAAATGTGATAGGCCTATGTGAGGAAAATGGATTTAATTTTTCAGACGTGTAAATTGAATCATCTCAGATCCAGATGTTGGTCACACTGCATACAGAATTACCCAGTGAAGCGATATTTCTCCAGCCAATTGTCTGTGACAACAATTAAATTAAATTGATGTCAATCAATGGCTGCACTACACTACACTCCCGCAGAGGAGCGCATGTATTAACATAACATTGCGTTAACATCAATGGATCATTTGGTTTCATGTAACCACAGAGATAATGGGTATTTTAAGCATTCATATTAATTAACTGATAAAGAGAAGATAAGACATCGACTCTCTGCAGGTGTGTTTGCTCTCATTAATACTGAGAGGAAGCGGCAGGAGAAATACTGTAAGTCCTTTTCATGCATCATCTGAAATTAAAAAGCTATTAAGCGCCACATTTTCTTTAAAAATGCTTTTCATTTAGGCTATCTTTTCAAACATTTAAATCATTTACAGTATCCATTTGTGTAATAATAATATTTTGCAGCAATTTCCTGCTGTCTTTCTGATGAGAGTGTGAAACTGGGCTTTATAGAATAGCTTTTCTGTGAGCTCAACCCACTCTGTGTTAATAATCCTAAAACATACATTTCACATTGAATGCTCTCAGCAAGGGGTGCAAGCTGCAGAAAAGGCTGGTTCCATGATTAAAGAGCACTTTTGCCCCCTAGTGGTGCTAATTTCTATGTGCGTCAGGTCAAGTTTTGCCCACATTTTGGGATCAGAATGTGACCGTAAAACCTGAAATTACATAGACTGCATTGTGAGAAGAGGTCAACAGTCCTCAAGAGGACAACATCTTTATAAACATAGGCTACTAAAAATGTTGTAATGAAAATCTAAAAAGTGAGGGTTTGGTTTATAGGGGGATAGAAAATATCATTAGCACAGTATAAAAACGAACAGAAAGTCCCCACTCTGACAGAAATCACCTTTAAACCACTTTGTAAAGTATAAGCATTTATTATTTTTTAAGGCTCATTATAACACATTTAGCTGTATTCATCATTCTTTATTAGCTTGTTCAATTAATATTACGTCTTTAATTTTTTCATTTTTGTTTAAATTTGTTGACTTTCTTTGTTTATTTTGCAGTTTTAGACCTACTTTAGTTTTATTTTATTTTGCACTTCTGACATTTCATTGTTTGTTTTTATTTAATTAATTATTTTGTACTTGTTATTTAACTTATTTCGCGGTCTTGTGCTGCAAACACTAATGTTCAGGTTTTGTCAAATGTGTCTGAATTTCATATTGATATCAAATTTAGAGAGAGAGAGAGAGAGAGAGATAGAGAGACAGAGACAGAGATAGACAGACATCTGGTGGTCTTTGAAGATATTACAGGTTAATTCCAGTGCTCTGTTTTTCCACTCCGTAGTGAATTTAGCATAATGTTAATATAATAAATCGTGTATGTGGGGTGTAAAATAAATAATAGTGCATTTATCATTTCTTAAGAATATTTATTTACATTCTTAAAAAACAGAATCTGCTATAATATCACAAAAACAATGTGATATAACATTTGCCTCTTTCCTTAACAGTTTAACCATGCAAGGAACCAAATATATACAGAAGGAAGGTATTGAAGTATCTAATAGACAGAGATCACATGACGAGATGAGAACATATATGTAGAGATCAGAGACATCATATAAAGTAACAGGCTGGAGTAGCTCTTATCACACTCTCCTGAAGACTTAGTCGATCAGAGCTGGACTGGAAATAAACTGCAACAGATAAAAGTCATATAAGTGTATGTGTCATATCAGTAGTCATGTCAAGTGTAGGTTCTTTATTGGCATTGATGGTTTCATGAAGAACATTTAACATCCATGGAACCATTTATTTGAGCACAAAAGGTTATAGTGAAAAAAGGTTCTTCAGATTATTAAATAATAATAACAAAAAAACTTTTTTAAGTGTATCAACAGTTCCTGATGCAGGTCTCTCACTAGAGCAGATAAATAAACTATTATGCAGCATCATAAAATGAGGTGATATAGGAAATATCAAAACATACATTTGTGAAACTTACCATAGAAGCTTGAGGAAGGTAGCCAGCAAATTAAAAGACATTATCAGCTGTCTTCTTTCTCAACCTCATTCTCTGTGTGTGAGATTTCATTGACATCGTCCTCTCCTTCTTTGTCCGATGAGTCGGCTGATTTGGGTCTGTCTCCAGGTTTTTTGGATGAATCCACAACCTCAGTACCTTTACTTGAGTTGCACCCCATAGTACAGTCCTGATATTCTTGTATCGAATCTTTTGATGTTAAAAGACAACAATAAAACGTAACAAAGTATCTCAGTATAAGTAGATGTTGTCCAAAGGCAGTGATGTGCTCTTTAGAAGTGCATCGTATACAATCTCTGCCTAAGTATGTGTCCTATAACAGTGTTGTGGAAGTCAGGGCTCTGATTTCTATGGCAACACATTGAACTTCCTGTTGGCATTGGTGCAGGTACTGCAAACATACTTCAGCATGGTCACAATTAGCAGGGTTTGTTGATTTAGATTCCCGCAGACTTTGTGTTTTACCTGCCAGGCAACATAAGTTGACATTTAACCTGATGGCGTGTGAAGACATGGTTACTGATAAACAGAGCGGGGCTGGTTGTCAGTCAGTGTCTGTCCATGGTAACAAATGACAGGTTGAACAAGCAGGAAAATGCCTCTTTCATTAATCTCTGTCCACTGGGTCAGAGCTTTATCTACATGGAATATGACAACACTGACCTACTGATATATTTTACAGATGTTGCAGCACTTCCTGTCAAAATGTTTGCGAATCATTGATCACTATTTCATGTTGAGATGCGTCTAGAGCAGGGGTGTCCAAACCTGCTTTTGGTGGGCCACTTTCCTGCAGAGTTTAGCTCCAACTTACCTCAAAACACCTGCCTGGAAGTTTCTAGTATGCCTAGTTACATTTACATTTTACAATTACATTTATGCATTTAGCAGACGCTTTTATCCAAAGCGACTTACAACTGAGGAATACAGGAAGCGGACCGTCATGAGGCGAAGAAACACAAAAAGTGCCTGAAATACTAAGTTTTGGACATTACCTAGAGTAGCATAAGCTAGAATAGGGAGGGAATAGAGGAAAATAGAATTTTTTTTAATGTTTTTTTTTCTTTTTTTTAAAGATGAGATTAAGTGCTCACGGAAGAGATGAGTTTTCAGCTGTCTTTTGAATGTTGTCAGTGATTTCTGCCTTCCGGATGGAGGTGGGAAGATCGTTCCACCAGCAAGGAACGGTGAATGAAAAAGTTCTGGAAAGGGATTTCATGCCTCTCTGTGATGGTACCACAAGCCGTCGCTCCTTAGCTGAGCGAAGGCTTCTGGTGGGGGTGTAGACTCGTAGGAGCGAGTCGAAGTATGCGGGTGCTGAGTTTATGGTGGATCTGTAAGCAAGCGTCAGCGCCTTGAACTTGATGCGAGCAGTAACTGGTAGCCAGTGCAGAGAGATGAAGAGAGGTGTGACATGGGCCCTTTTGGGTTCGTTGAAGACAAGACGTGCTGCGCGTTCTGAATCATTTGAAGCGTTTGGATCGCACACGATGGAAGTCCAGCCAGCCATTGCAGTAGTCAAGCCTAGAAATGACCAGGGCCTGGACGAGAAGCTGTGTTGCATGCTCTGTTAGGAATGGTCTGATCTTCCTGATGTTGTGCAGCGCAAACCTGCATGACCGAGCTGTCTTTGAAATGTGGTCTTTGAAGGACAGCTGGTCATCAAAGATTACTCCAAGATTCCTGACCGACCCTGAAGGGGTAATCAAAGATGAACCTAGCTGGATGGTGAAGTCGTGTTGTAGAATCGGATTGGCAGGGAAGACGAGAAGCTCAGTCTTTGCCAGGTTGAGCTGCAGGTGATGTTCTTTCATCCATGCCGATATGTCCGCCAGACAGCTTGAGATTCGCGCAGCTACTGTGGGATCATCTGGTTGAAATGAAAGGTAGAGCTATGTGTCATCAGCATAGCAGTGGTATGAGAAGCCATGTGCCTGTATGATGGGTCCCAGTGATGTAGTGTAAATGGAGAAGAGAGGTCCAAGCACTGAGCCCTGAGGAACCCCTGTGTTCACTTGACAGGCAAGCTTGAAAGACCTACCTGTAAGATATCAAACCAGTGGAGCGAATTTCCTGTGATGCCCAGTGATGAGAGGGTGGACAGAAGAATCTGATGATTCACAGTGTCAAAGGCAGCAGATAGATCGAGGAGGACGAGGACTGATGATTTGGAATCAGGTTTCGCAATCCGCAGGGCTTCAGTGACCAACAGTAGTGCAGTCTCTGTTGAGTGGCCCTTTTTGAAACCTGATTGGTTGACGTCCAGCTGATTATACTTTGAGAGGAAAGATGATTGGTTGTGTTTTCACTATGAATGGTAGGAGAGAAACAGGTCTGTAGTTATCTGCAAGTGATGTGTTTAATGTGGGTTTTTTAAGCAGTGGGGTTACCCGAGCCTGCTTGAATGTGTTAGGGAAAATGCCGGCGCAGAGATGATGTGTTGATGATGTGTGTGAGTGCTGGTAGGAGTGTAAGAGAGGTGGCTTGTAGGAGGTGTGAGGGGATAAGATCTAGAGGACAGGTGGTAGGATGGCTGGAGAGGAGAAGTTTAGATACTTCTGCCTCCGTGAGTGTAGAGAAGGAGGAGAGAAGATTTTCAGCTGTGGATGTGGCTGATCTAAAATCCTGTGTGTGTGTGGAGGTGAGAACTGACTGCTGATGGTTGTTTTATCCGTGAAGAAATGGGCAAAGTCGTTTCCAGATGAAGAGGTGGTGGGAGGTGGTGGACGGGGACAGAGGAGAGAGTTGAATGTTCTGAAAAGTGTGCGTGTGTTTGAGGTGCTGTTGATTTTGTTGTGGAAATATGAAGATTTAGCCGCATGGACATAATCTGAGAAGGCTGAGAGCAGAGAAGGGTCGTTTGATTTTCGCCATTTTCTCTCTGCTGCCCTGAGTTTGGTCCGGTGTTTACGAAGAACATCAGATAACCAAGGGTTAGAGGGAGTAGCGCGTGCTGGCCTAGAAGATAGAGGACAGATACTATCTAGACAAGAAGTTAAAGTGGAGCATAAAGTGTCTGTTGCAGTATTTACATCCATAGATGAGAATTGCGTGGATGAGGGAAGAGAGGATGAGACAACAGGGGAAAGATGAGAAGGAGAAAGCGAGCGCAGGTTTCGTCTGAAAGTAACTGGTAGAGGGACTGGTGGTGCACAAGTAGTAAGTTGTAGATTAAATGTGATGAAGTAATGATCTGAGATGTGTAGAGGTTTCACCAAAATGTTATCTGTAATGCAGTTGCGTGTGTAGATGAGGTCAAGTTGGTTGCCAGATTTGTGTGTATGTGTAGTGATGAGCTGTTTGAGATCAAATGAGGCTAGGAGGGAGTGGAAATTTGTAGCATAAGGTTTGTCAAGGTGAATGTTGAAATCGCCAAGGACTACAAGTGGGCTGCCATCCTCTGGGAATGAGGACAGCAGCACATCCAGTTCCTCGACAAAGGTGCCCAATTGACCTGGGGGGCGGTAAATGACTACAATATGGATTTTAACGGGAGTTGTAACTGTAATAGCATGGTATTCAAATGAGTTGTTATTGCATAGAGAGGTGTGGGTTGAGTATTTCCAATAGTTAGAAATGAGAAGACCTGTGCCTCCACCCCTCCCAGTCTGGCGAGGGGTGTGAGAGAAAGAGAAGTTGCTAGAGAGAGCAGCAGGGGTTGCTGAGTCTTCTGGACAGATCCAGGTCACAGTCATTGAGAGTGGATTGAGTGGCAAAGGCTGGAATGAAGTCAGCTTTGTTGAAAGCTGACTGACAATTCCATAGACCCACAGAAAAAGAGGGAGGAGCATTAGCGGAGGAGGGAATAGGACGCAGATTAGCAGTGTTGCGCTGCCTAGTGGAGCGTGGTTGAGAGACAACGGGAATGTACTGAAAGCACATGGTAAGTGAGAGGAAAGGAAGTGGGAGAGGAAGGTGGAGGAGGAAAGGAAAAGAAGATACTTAAGTGACTTACCGGTGTCCTTGCTCGGTGGAGTCACGCAGGTAGAGTCGCAGGTCTTTACCCGAGTCGGTCTTCACACGAGGGCTGAACGCTCCCGCTGACGCTTCCGCGCCAGTGCAAACACGCTTAATAAATAAATGCCTTTTACTACTTGAGTGAGCACATTTGGGAGCTGTCCACACTCTTATAATTAGCACAAACAAGCCAAAAGGCCGTAAATGGCTCAAATCAAAACGAAACAGGGCTTGAATAGGGCTGCTTAAGTGCAAAAGAGCCAGCAATAACAATTGAGTGCAGCACAATGCGCGGCTGTTCTACGAAACAGCCACGGATATAATTCAAATACAATTTACTATGACAGAATAAATTATAAATAAGTGCAAAATCGAAATTAATCCTACTACTAGCAAGTAATACTCTAAGCCAGTGATTCTCAACCCTGTCCTGGGGACCCCCCACCACTGCACATTTTGTGTCTCCCTCATCAGACACACCCACTTCAGGTCTTGCAGTTTCTACTAATGAGCTGATGAGTTGGATCAGGTGTGTCTGATGAAGGAAACATGCAAAATGTGCAGTGGTGGGGGTCCCCAGGACAGGGTTGAGAACCATTGCTCTAAGCAACACAACAGAACTGAGTATTGGCAAAAACACTTGCGCGCTCCCGCTGTTTTCACTGCCCGGACACTTCTCCTAGCTTCTCCTAGACGCTTCTCCTAGTTAGACATTGATGAGCTGGTTCAGGTGTGTTTAAATGAAGTTGGAGCTAAACAGGACAGCCCTTCAGGAGCAGGACTGGACACCCCTGCCCTAGAGAAATAGATATAGGCTGCGTTTAACTCCACTTTTAGACATCCACTCGCGAACTTCCCTAAGCATTCCCCCTCGGGAGAATCCCTGCCACCATTTTGAAGTGCGTTCAACTTCATCAAATGTATGAGGGAAGTTTATTTGGACCGAGGGTTTTTGACCGAGACTGACGCTGCGTCCGAAATCAAATACTTCCCTACTATATAGTATGCCAAAAACAGTATAGGCTACACCATCAGAGTAGTACGTCTGAATACAGAATATTCAAAAAACAGTATGTGAAAAGTCCCCGGATGACCTACTACTGAAGTATGCGCATTCGATGGACACTTTACTATCCCATGAGGGATAGTGTGTACTAAGGGATAGTACACACATTCATACTATATAGAACGTAAATTTTTAACGGTCGCAAAGTAAGTTTAAATTCAAATGTAGTACCTTCTCAGACAGTACACGATTTTGGACGCAGTTTGAGTCTGCGTCCCTTTCGGCAGATTCGTAGACTACAGTGCAGATTAGCATTGAATAGCAAGTCGCACGGCAGGCTCCATGGCAGATTCTAAGTGATCGCGGGCTTAGGGCAGGCGTCTTCTGGAGGGCCACTGTCCAGCAGAGTTCATCTCCAACCCCAATTAAACACACCTGAACCAGCTAATAAAGGTCTTACTAGGCATACTAGAAACTTCCAGTATGTTGAGGCAAGTTAGAGCTAAACTATGTAAGACAGTGGCCCTCCAGGACCGAGTTTGGAAACCACTGGCTAAGGGTGTTCCATTTAAACACATTGCAAAGGATCTGCCAGTAGTGGGCACTCATGCAACGAGACAGTGAGAAGTTAGTGAGGGAAGGACATAAACAATTTTACTTAAACGTAGCCTTGGTACCATACAACTGGTCTGCACAAAATATATTCACATTGTGTTATCAGATACGATTGATTTCATATGAAGCTGCAAAGGGGAAAAATCAAGTGAGTAATTAGAAAACGTGTCTTACATCTGATTTTTCTGTAGTAATCAACAACTTATGATTTCCCTTATAGTTGATGTACAACACACTAAATTGCTCAGCACATATCATCATGGGCTGTTTGATTTCTAATGGGACTGGCAGATTCAGCTGTAGAGATCTCTCTCTAGATTACAAACATCCGGAGGGAGAGAAACAACTGTGCTGAAATCAGGACCGATCATGTTGCTCACTAATTTATTTTCTTTGTACCTACAGGAAAGTAGCAAAATGCGCAGTGCTTACGGCCTGAAAGCACCACAGTCTGTAGTTATATATTCTTTTAATGTAGCTACTCCCACAATTCTGAAATATAATAATTTGCATACTTTTGCTTGATTCAAAGTAAAACATATATATAATATTAATTCTCTTTAATCTGTTCTCAATTATTAGTAAAATGCTGGTGAAAGTATTACAGTACATCTAGTCAGCTGACATTTTACTTTCATTCCGTTACATTTCTGAATAGGATGAGTTGGATGTGAAGCCCCTCAACTATATCATTATATACATTTATTAGGGTTGCACTTTATTTTAAGGTGTCATAGTTTTCGTTGTAATTCTACATTTAAGTACTGAGCAATATTAATTAACAACATGCACTTACTATAGGGTTAGGGTTTGGTTGCATGTAATTATGCATAATTTATAGTCATTACTATAGTAACTACATGTAACACGTAACAGGGACACTGTAAAATAAAGTGTTAGCGTTATTAGTCCATCACTTCAAACACACAGATTATATCAATCCCATTCTGTGCTGTTGTTCCTAACAAGTGTCTTTTCATGTAATTCACTTACTGGGCATTTGTGCACTGTGCTGTCAAATATTCAATAGCATGTTATGGTAGTTGATGTCCTTTAAATTACAACCGCAGTCAAACCAGCCCACTTTCATCACAGATTAATAAAAACATTTTTAGATGTTTTGATTTTAGACAGTTTTAGATTTTAATAACTGGTGCTTCAGATCAAAACAAGCAAATACATTTGACAAATTTCACATGAGACAAGATTTTTCTGTAGAGTCAGAATATGTTTAATAAAAATAATTAAACCTCAATTTCTTCTATAGAACTTCATAGAAAGTAATTCAATAAATTACAAACTTTTTAAGACATGTATCCTGCACTACAAGAAGCATTAATTGACTACACAGGCCACAACTTGCAAGTATTGCAACTGTCCAAAAAAAAAAAAAGAAAAAAGGAAAAAAAAGAGGGGGCTTTAATCTCAAAATATTGAAAATATGAAACAAAACAAGCCATGAAAACAAAGGAGTCGGTGTGTCAATTCAGTCATTCACATAATTGAAAAAAAATGTTTATTTGCAGTAGTGTATTTCTATTTCATTTGCTGTTGCATGGTGGATGTCATTGTCTTTGTGCCACAACGGCAAGTCTTGCCCTGATTCTGGTCAGTAGTCCCGTGGTTCATAATGCAACACATGAAATACAACCAAAATATTGAATGAATGTACACATGAAAAAAGAAAGAAAGAAAACCAATGTAAATTAAATTCTCAGTAAACCTGCAATTCTTCTCAGAACATTATTCAGTTAAATGAGATGCTAACGCTGTCATAATAAGAGGAACTATATAGGTTTCATGTGCGGTTTTGGGAAGAAGTGGAAAGCAGCAATACCTGTACACAGTTTCAAAGTGCGTGGCTCAGCACGAACTAACTGGAAAGAGGAAGATCTGATGCCACAGTGGAGAGGAGAGGGCATTCAGAACATCGAATGAGGCAAAATCACACTGAGAGAGATAAAAGTGAGGGCATCTGTGTGAAACCATGATGAATGTAATCATACATGCTTGGAAAGACCCATTAATATTACTGTGTTCACTAGTGAGACAGGCAAAGAGTTGCATTGTGCAGTGCATCCCGAAGAAATTTGCATCACAAATGGAAAACTTCAGTAGCCAAACCTGAATATGAACGTGACGCAGCAGAGACTCGCATGAATCAAATGAGCCTAACAGTCTAGAATAAGCGCACATCAGCACATGTAACAGAAAACAAATCACATACACGTCCTGATTCAAAACGCCAGTGAGGTTCATTGTGTTGGCCGAGGTGCTCGACTGCAATGAATTGTTCTATGAGGGACAGACACTGAAGTATGGCATAAGGACACTTCTAGATCAGTCATTTACATCTAACAGCAGCAAGGCGACTATGTGGATCTATGTGTATTTTATCAGACTGAAGGAACGTGTGATTCTAACCTGGGTAACATATGTAACCCTCCCATCAAATGTGCCTGATAAAGTAACTAAAATACTACTGCAAATACTTGAAATTCTCTCAATACTTTTACACGGATTACAAACATGGGTGATTTAGCATGTGATGAACTAATGTGACAATACTGTAGCAGTCTGTGGAAAAGAGAGGATATACGCACTGCTGTCTGTCGTGAGAAGGTTTGCATGAGGCCGACAGGACCTTGGACACATAGATTTTCATGCAAATTGAGGCAACAGTGTTCATAAGCACAGAGCACCACACATACACACACACACACACACACACAGTGCTGTCTGAACGCTAAAAGAAATGTATGAATATATGGATGTGAAGAAAGTGGTCTGAAATAAAATGGTTATATTTGTTGGAAGCATGTGCACACACACTGATTTCAGGCAGTGAGGAATGTGTCCCTAAAAGAATGTCTGATACACTGTAGACGTGACCGTACAGCGTGTTGGCAAGATGGATTTCCTGCACCCATGTGTTCCGTACAAAACTCAAATCTTTGGGTAAAAATAGCTGTATGAATAGAATTTAAAAGTTGAGGGAAAGAAGGAAGGAAGAAAGAAAGGAAAGAAGGTTGGATGTAAGGAAGGAAGGAAGGACAGACCATGGGCAGGAGGCAGAGAGTCCAGGACAGTAAACAGATGCACAAATCACAAGAGGCGTGAACGAACAAGTACGTGTGTGATGAATGAATGAACAAACAAACAAACAAACAAACAAACGCAGGGTCTCTACAGCTTCAGTGACATTCATAAGCTGCCTGTGTGTTATTGCTGTGGATCTGTAAGTATGCTCTGTGAAGTCTATGTGTTCAGGATCCTGCTCAAGTATTTACAAATGAAACCCAAACAGTCGATGTGTTTTTTTTCTCCCAAAAGAAAATATATTAATTATACAGCTCTGCAATGAGCAACAGCGTCCTCATTTCTTTAATAAAATTAAATCCCGACATAGCTATAACAATAATGCCTTTTAGTTTTTGCTTCTCGTCTGTTGCAATTGTACATCATGGTGTAATACAATTTCACAAAGTTTTTTTTTTTTTTTTCCCGACATGCAAAACGTCTCTTCGAAACGACATTGTACCTAAACAAACACTGAAATCTCATTTCAGTTTCTCTATTTTCCATTTTTTCCTCCATTACACAACACTTTAGTTATTATATTTACATGGAAACAAAAACATGATGTAGTAAATGCAGAATAATTCCTATATGTGTGTATATGTATACATTTCTAAGAGATGTATATAAATATATAATATTTATTTATACATGTATAAAGACTCAGTCTTCGTCGCTGGAATCGGAATCCTCGGATGACGAGGAGGAGCTGTCGGACTCGGAGGAGGACGACTCCGCCTTCGCCGAGCCTTCTGGACCACTGGTATCCTTCTTTTCGTCGGGCTCCTCCCCCTCATCGCTGTCTTTGTCCTCTGAGCGGCCGGGCCGCTGGGCCGTGGCTTCAGAGGCAGCAGGTTGCAGCGGTAGGGTTGGCTGAGTGTTTGCAGCTTGCGGCTGGTTGGCCACAGGCAGGTTAAGGCCTGGAGTAAGAAGCATCCCTGGGTAGAGCATACTAGAGAGGAGAAGGGGGTTGAGGGCCAGTGAGTGGCCTGAAGCAGAAGCACTTGTTTGATTTGAGTTGGTGGCCATCGAGGTGGTGGCTTTGGAGCTTTGACCCTCTGTCCTTTCTGCTCTGCCATCCGAAATCAAAGTCTGAGCCGAGGATTTGTGCGTGGCGGACTCTCCGCCGTTCTTCTTTTTCCCGTCCTCGTCGCTTGTCAAAGCTCCGCCCGCCGCTTCCTGCGAGGGCTTTCCGAGGAGACCGCTCATCCCAAGGAGGTTTGGCAGGCCAGTCATTCCGGACAGCATCATTGGAAACATGGCGGCCATGTTAGTGGGGTCGTGAGGCAGTCCCATTAGGCCAGTGGTGAGTTGAAGAGACTGGAGACTCTGGAGGTTGTGCTGAAGAGCTTGAAGACTAGGAAGGTCCAGCCCAGCGAGGAGGCCGTTGGACAGGAGTGGGTTGAGCCCCAGGGTGGCGTTGGCACTGGCACTGGCCACTGTGGCTGCTTTAGCCAGAGCGTTTTTGGGGCGTCGACCTCGCCGGCACACCTCTTCGGGAACGATGGGGCCAGTCAGGATGCGGTCGAACATACTTTCAGGAAGGTAACCCTGAAAACACAAATGCATCTGTTATATAACTAAGTAAAAACATCTATGAAGTTTTAGTTAATATATTGAGTTGGTTTCCTTTAGGTTTATGTCAAATTATACACATTTCTATTGGGCTGTCACAATATATCAGATTTTCATTCCATGATTATCGTGACCAAAAGAAATCACAATAACTATTATTGTGATATCTATAGAAATAAAATCCTATCTCTTTTTTTGGCCAATGAATCACACTCAAAATATGTGTAGGGAGACGGAGAGAATGTTGTTTGTTGAAGAACTGTTGATCGGCACATCCAGCAGACTGTGGTGTCTAACACAATGTTTTTCATTTTTTATGAAATCCAAAAAATCCCATACTTTTTCAGGTGCAGGCCAAGGTTGCTAATGTCTACTGTCAATGCAGTAGTAGCTACACACTGTGTCGTCATTGTCTTTCTGTTTTATGATGGTTGGTCAACATTATGGTGCGGTCACATTTACTGTTGTTCGGCAAATTTTCGTAGGGGGAAAACCAGCCTTTTCAATAGAAATCCATGCAATCATGAATTTTGAGCAAGGGCAAAATATTTCCCCATGCAGCTTTTACATCGGATTGAAGTTGGTCAAGCAAATTCGCCATACCACCAACTACTATGTTGGAGTGTCAACCAGATACTGGCCCTGGATTATTCACGATATTCTCATTTGTGTAATACTAACACGATATAAATATTTCATTTTTTAAATATCATGGTTAACGCCAATACCAGTATATTGCGACACCCATAATTTCTGTAAATGCACTGAATTTTGAATGGAAAATGTTTCTCTTTTTACTCACAGACTGTTTAACAACGTCGGCCCACTCTGGTGGGACGCCATACTCTGGATTTTCTAGCAAGAACCGGCTTAAATCTTTCAGAGGTGGAGCAAATGCACCACCAATCTGGAACAAAGAAAGAGGAAACAAGTATTACAAACAACACCCAGTACAGCAAAAAAAAAAAAATGTGCACACGAAGTCTATAACCCTCATACACTCACCTTACGAGCATTTCGCCTGTTGATAATCTGTACTCGCTCTTCTCCAGTCAGGCTGTTGATGTCAATTTTGTTGGGGTTTCTGCAGCGATGTCTCTTCTGTTTTGGTCTGCCATCTTGAAACTGCAGCTTGGTTCCACTCTGCAGAGAAGTTATGATGAGAAACTTAAATACATGCATATTCTCACAGACACAATTGTTTTTTACATTTAAAAAGAATAACTGGTTACACTTTATTATAAGGTGTCATTGTTACAGTGTAATTACATATTTAAGTACTGAGTAATATTATTTAACTACATGTACTTACTATAGGGTTAGGAATAGGGTTTGGTTGAGGGTTAGTTGCATGTAATTATGCATAATTTACTGTTATTACTATGGTAAGTACATGTAACATGTAACAAGGACACTGTAAAATAAAGTGTTACGAATAACTTTATTTTATGAGATGATGGCATTAATATTGTTAGAGAAATTGGCAATATTGTTAAAAATTTTATGACATTTATTAAATGATTTTAAAAAATCCAGAGAATAATCAAGAATCTGGAATTTACAGGGATAAAAGCTCCCACATCTGCCACAAAGCCCGGGTGCTCCTTCAGCCACTGGTCAAGATCTTTCCGTTTCGGAGCATCCTCTCCGGCTAGTCGCGTCCCATCTTTGAGGCTGATGACGGGGACGCGGCTCTCCGTATCGAGGGTACTGGGCCCCTGAGGTGTGCTCATCCCAGGGGGAGCGGATGTACCTGCAACGCCACTCCACCCAGTGGGAACCTGCAAAAGTAGGTGGTGCATTTGCCTTATTGATACTGAAGTATGACAACTTTTTCTTGCTATCTACATATAAAATGAAAAAAAAAAACAGGTCATAAGCGAGTCGAACCTGCTCTGGCATCACATGAGGCCTGTTTCTGTTCATGAACAGCAGGTCCATGCCCTCCACATTTTTCCGCCGTCCTCTCCTCTTTTTCACTACGGGCTGTCCATCCATCACTCCATTCAGTCGCATTTGCTCTGGCGGTACTGCAATACCACAAAAAACATGCTTTTAGTGTCCTCCAGTGTTGTACAGTGTGTACAGTGTTATGTGTGTAAAGCAGGTATCAGGGGAAGTATGGTTGTTACCTTGTGGATAGCTGTTCAGTGTTTTGGTGTAGTCCGCTAGGCTGGTATCAGATGCGTTCTGTAACTCTTGTAACCGGGCTAAGTACTGCTGTTGGGCGAGAGGTCCCTCCTCACCCTCCAGGGGGCGCTTCAGAGGCAGGCCTTGCTTCTGGAAGGTCAGTTTAAGACTGCCCTCCTGCTGCAGGTCACAGGCCAAAGGTCAGTGGTTAAGGACACATTGCTAATAGGGCAGGGTCCTATGAAGTCTATGATACTAGTATGAGACCAGTGAAGGTCTACTGAATAAACAAACGGTTTTTACAGATAAAAACACTCATATGAGGTACTCAAATTACATTAGGTTTTATACAGACAGGTAGTTTTAATCAATATGTAAGTAATATAATTGTCTCTAATGGGTTGAAGCAACACAGGAACACAGTAAAGTCAAAGGACTTAAAGGTGATGTGTGTAATTTAATACGAAAAAGCAAAGCTGAATTTTCAGCAGTCATTACTTCAGTCTTCAGTGTCACATGATCCTTCAGAAATCATTCTGATTGCTGATTTTCTGCTCAAGAAACATTTCTTCTCGTTATCAATGTTGTACTGCTTAATATTTTTGTGGAAACTGTGATACACTTTCTCAGGATTCTTTGATGAATAGACAGCATTTCTTTGAAACAGAAATCTTTTGCAACATTATGCTGAATAAAAGTATGAATTTCTTTAAAAAAAAAAAAAAATCTTACTGAGCACAAACTTTTAAACAGAAGTGAATAATACAGCCATGTGTATTTACTTAAAAAAAAAAAAAATACTATTATTTTTTTTCAAATGAATGTAATAATATTAGGGATGCACCGAAATGAAAATTCTGTGAGGAAACCGAAAATTCAGGATGACCTTGGCCAAAAACCAATACCAAAATAAAAAATAAAAAAAATAAAATTATAAATTTTATAAAATAAAAAAATTATAATAAATTAATAATCAATTAATGAATCAAACTTTTTTAATAATCAACACTCAAATAGCTAAAACTAAGTTGTACAAACATTTAAATTGCACATATATAATGCAGTTTTTACATCAACTTTTTAATAAAAGAATTGTTTCTACTCCAGTTTGGTGAAATATAAACATTTAAACGACAATAAACTGTAATAACTTGTTTTCTTGACAGATTTATTCAAACATACATTAAATAATGATGTCGTCATTATTTAATGCATGTTTGAATAAATCTGTCAAGAAAACAGATTTATTCCAATAGGTTAAGTAAAAATATAATGAATGTGTAAAACAGTGCATATATTTAGCAAACTCATATAAAAAGTTATTTTTCTAGCTAACTAATGAGTTTATGGACATTGAATAGCTTTCTTGAGGTAAATGTAACGTTAAATAACATTGTATAGCCTACACTGAGCGATTACATGAGACAGGATTAATTTTGGTAAGTTGTAATATGGTCTATCTTTCAACATACCTTCTGCTGTTCACCCATGTTTATTTTGTGCACATAACTAATAGTAAAGAGGAGATGAGTTGATCGGTTCATGTGCAGTTGATCCGTGCTGGTGCTTGAACTGAGGAGGCTACAGTGATCTGTCACATCGTATTGAAAGTGCCAAAACGGCATTTATGGTTTGATTTTCATAGGAAAATTGACAGAATTTTAGCCCTTGCTTCATATTAAAAGTAACAAAGCTTTTTTTGATTATTGGATGGCAGGCGTGCTACAAATGTTTAGTGAAGTTTTTTGCAGGCATCAACAGAAAACAGCACAGAATAAAAGATTTTAGTTTTAAGAAACCATGTAATAACCGATTAAAATTGAGAAATTAATATTGTCAATATCCAGAGCTAATGTCTACACAGCTGGCATGTTTAACTGTTGTAGCTTATCCACGTGCACGAGATAGACACTGAACAGTCATTGCCATTGGCGAAGCGCTAATTAAACATCTGTTTTGGTCACTGATTTTGGCCCTTCAAAACCTTCTCGCCCTAAAATTTTTTAGCAGACGAAATTTCAGTGCATCCCTAAAAAAAAAAAAAAAAAAAATTATATATATATATATATATATATATAAAAAATATATAAAATATAAAACAAACAATAAAGTATAGTAATAATACAGTAATATATATTATAAATAATATAATATATAATAAAATAATGAATAGAATAATACTAAAATAATAATAATAATTTGTTATATTTGAAAACTTTAATTTAATAATATAAATAAACATGGTCATATTATATTAGTTATACTGTGTGTGACTAATGGTCCAGATAACTGCACTGCATGGTCACATCTTGTATGCTTTATAATGTTTGTTTTAGCCAAACTTCTTGTAGTACTGAGGTAGTGTGAAATGAATGTGGGTAAAATTCCCTTTTGCTAGTGTCGCAAAATTTCCACACTTCACCTTCAAAGCAAAGGACAGAGGCTAAGACTGCTTTTGTGCACTGGGTTTAGTTTAAACGGGCAAATGTTGCAACTTCAGTGTAGTAGATTTGAGTCGATCTCAGCGAAAGTTACAGGAATATACCATTGGTCTCCAGACAGATATAGAAAGCAAAATTCTGAGAACATTAACTGAAAATGAAACCAAAGCATCAAAATTTTCAAAGCAAAGTCAAAAGAAAGGAAGGAAGAAACAAACAAACAAATACTGGAGAAAAAAGGGGGAAGACCAAACAATAAAAACAAACAAAACATGCCAAGCACTGCAATGACACTGCAGATCGGCATTTGTGGGGGAAAACTTAAAATAACATACGTTATTGATTTTGACTGAGAACTCCTTTTCTCTGTCTGCAACATGCTTCTTCACCTTTGAACCCTGAGGGGAGGCTGAGGGGTCTTCTGTGAGCGTGGTTGCATTGTCCAAGAGTTTGGTGGTGTAGAAAGAAGTCACTGCATTGCCTTCATATGCACGACGAACCCCTGGCCATTTCCCCTTCAACACTGCCTGACATATACTGTCCAACCGGTTTATCATGACACGGTCCTGCAATGAGAGAACAGTATTATTGTAAGGACATCACAAGTAAGGACTGTACTATAAGGTTGAACTGAAAGATTATGGTGAGATAGAGAAAAACATCATGTTCCAAGTCAGACTAATGTTTATATATTATCACTTTTTAATTAATGAAATGATACCGTTCTTACAGTGGCAAAGCCAAAACTAAGACACAACACTGACAGAGTGAGGCCAGAGAAGAGGAACTGGCACAAGATGTTGGCCTGGGCTGCTCACCTTTGGCCAGTAGGAGGCAGCAAGCATATAGCCTCCCTGGAAAGGGTGGGGAGGGTTAGAGATACCGTTGGTCACGTGACTGTCCTGCATGTCATCTTGTGTAGTGTTGAGTGAGGCAATGCTGTCTTCGTCAAAGCCTTTAACATCAGGCACTGCTGACGCTACCGGAATATGGACAGACCCATCAATGATATACAAGTCAAACACACTTTAAACACTCTACATTTTTACATTTTGCAAACTCAAACTCCACACACAATTATTTTAAAAGGTTATGTTTGGAACGGCACACTGTAATATCATTATTTCTATTTTTGTAGCATGCATACTGTGCAAACACTCTGCAACAGAATACCCAGACAACTTAAAACATTTGCCAAAACGTGCAATATACAACCAGGGCACACTGCACTACGTACTGTATCCCACAGTGCAATGCGATTAACTTCCATTCCTTCCATTTCTAGTGTGACAAATGAATCGGTAGCAATGTCAATATTTTTCTTGACTGCCAGACAGGATTTTTGTTTCTGCTTTCTTTTTTTCCTTTTTTTTTTTTTTTTATACAAAAAATTGGATCAACTATTTATTCTGAGATCTCAACTGAATGTCTCTTGCTGAATGAAACATAATGTTTGAAATGTTTATCATTACATATGGTTTAATTACATACAGGTTTATTTTTTAAGAAACAGGCAGTATACAGTATATGTGCTGTGTACTACAGTATGCAGTACACTGGTACCCCAGTTGCCCATTTTAACATATTAAATAAAGACTCTCTTAAAATAGTCCCTGGGCATGCTGCACTCTCCAAAAGACCTGCTGAATGCTTTTAAACCTCATGACCCTCAGAACTGGACATTAATAAGTAAGTGAGCTGACACCTTAATACAGTTTGATACACAAGGGAGACACATCTATGTCAGTCAATGTACTGTCATTGATAAATACAATCTCCCATAGCTCTCTAAAGCTAGTGTGCTTATTACAGTCATCTCTAGAGCCTGAAACCTCATCACCGATTAAGCATAGCTGAACCAAAGACATAAAATGCATCGTACATGGGCCGGACTAGTGTAGCACAACTCAAAGCTGCAATTAAACATGCTTTACTTATTAGGAGTGTTGAAGTAGTCCTGTAGTTACCACAGAGACCGGGATACAACTTAAGTTTATTAGATAACTTACCGTTCTTTGGTGCCTCTTCGCTGTCACTGTCTTCTGAAGAAGAGGATGACGAAGATGATGAAGACGAGGAGCCCGAAGAACAGGAGGAAGACGAGGACGAGGAACTGGATCCTGACCGCGACGAAGACGAGGATGAGGAAGAAGATCTTGATGAAGAACTTGACGAAGAGCTGGACGAGGAGCCGTCTGAGTCCGATTCTGATCCCGACCCTCTCCTGGCCTCCCTGCGGCTCCGCTTACTCAGCTTCTTCTGTTTTCGAGTTACTGAGTTCGGTGTGAGCGGTTTTGTTCTGGCCGCCACCATCCGACTCTCGCTCTCTCCCGCTTTGTTGACATCATTTTTCTCGTCCACTCCTGAAGGTGTGGGTGGTCTGATAGAGGGTGTCTCCATCTTGGGCTCTCGCACTACACTCTCTTCCTCTCCTTCTGACATCAGCTCCTCCTTCAGTTCAGTTTGGTTTAGGAGTGGTGAAGCAGAAGCCTCTTTAGCCTGAATGTGCTGGAGGGGGGTCGGGATGTGACACTGTCCCAGCGAAAGCGTCTGATTCTGGGCTTGGGCTTGTGATACAGTTCCCTTGTTCTGGCTGTAGTTCCTCTGGGCCGCCATGAAGCAGAGCTCCGGGTCACGGAGGATGTGGTAGTCTGTTCTGCTGACTCCGTGCTTGGCCGCCCCAAGCAGAAGATCTCGATCGTGGGATCCCGTTTCCCACCACACTGGAAGATCCGGTCCCGGCTGGCACAGTGCGAGGCGCTCATAAAGCTGCGGGTGACGCAACACCTGTTCTCTTATCTTCCGCAGCAACTCCACACGGTATAAGGTACGGGACGCACGCTCCTCTGTGATTGGTTGAATAGCAAGAGAGGAGTCCACCATATCTGAGGGGAGAGAAGACACAAACTGATGATGAAAGAGTACAAGATAAAACATTAGCAGACTGGCGGAAAAACAATGCGAGTGTGTGAGCATGTTTAGACGTTTGTGGCACTCACCTCCCTCTATAGCGGGTAGGCGGCAGACCCTCCTGCACATGGCAATAAAGGCACACAGGTACTTATGTAGACTCTCGTCAGTTTTCTTGTGCAGTCGAGCCATGGCTCTGAACTTGGTCCAGTCAAAACGACCCAAATCCGGATCAAACACTACCCCAAACGTCGAAACCACACGGTAGAAATCTGCCTCCTCCCTCCGCGTCCACCTATTGAGAAATGGAAAAAAATTGAATTCATAAGGTTATTGGCCCACAAAAAGAATTTTTAGAAAAGATAATACATTTTACAGAGGTATGTTACAAATAAAGTTTCATCAAAAGTACACCAAGTAATTTAGTTCTTTATATTTGCCTCTTTTTCATCTTAAATGCAAGTCATAGATTCAAAAAGTTTTTGTTGATTAACTCGGTTAAACAGCTGATCGTGCGAGTAGCCACCCACTATATGTAAAATATAATTCTAAGCCACATAATCTCATGTGGGTTTTTAAACTGATTTGTCAACTGTCATTCATTTCTTTTTTTAAAGCAGAAAAAATGACTTTGGTATCCTGAAGTTGAATTAGGGTCGAAATACAATACAATCTGAACAGATTTTAAAAATTAAGCATCATACACTAAATGACTGAGGATCACACACTACCAGACTTTCCGAACACAACAAACACACACGGAAACATGCTCCTTGTTGCTGGAGCCGCACAACACATGAAAACAATATGTGTTCTAAAGTTGGCTCAAAATATCAAACATGTTTGATATCCTCTGACTGGATGGAATCCAGAAAAAAAACCCATCAGATTCTGTGCCCATCATACACTACATGATTTTCTGTGAAATCTGTCAACTCCAACTGCCGAAAATCTACAGACTTTAGACAACTACTCCTTCAGACTGAAAATTTAGGCAAAAGTTGTGTAGTGTATTTCAGCCATTAGATAACTCACTATCATAACCTGTATATTTTGGATTAATTTAATTGGTTCAAACACCAGAATGAACTTCAGTTAGTTGAATCTATTAGGATATATTAAGATGTTTATTTCAATGTTTTTTAAAGCATCTCACCGTTGTTGTCTTTCAATCTTAGCAGCAATTTTGGGATTGAGTGTGTCGCTGATCGTGGGAGGCAGAGGGTAGAGGGCAGGGGTCGTAGCCTGCTGGGTCTGGTGGATTTGAAGTATCTGTCTGCTCTTGGTGAATCGCTGAGATGCAGTGATCAGACGCCGCAGTCGGGCCGTCAGCGTGGAGGGCGAGGGCCAGTACACCCCTGAGCTAGCACCCAGAGACCCACCTCCACCATCTAATACAGACCCTCCTTCTGCATGAACACACAAACACACCACTGATGACTAATAATAACTTAATATTAACTCAAAACAAACTAGAGGTTTATTTATAAAAGGGAATGAGAAACCCTATAGTTTGTCCATACCTCCCCCTGCATCAGTGATGACCAAGTCTCCCGGAGAGGAAGCATCGTCCTAGCAGTAAGAGCACATGTTAAGTCATAGTTTAACACTATAACACATAAAACACACTGAATGCCCATTAAAATTCCTGAATTTAACAAAAATTTGGAATTAAAAAGAAATTAAATTAAAAGAACTGCTGTAAATGTTTCAGTATGAATTACTCTGTTACCATACACACAACATGTGAGGTATTTCCAGAAACATTAGATGACATTTATAATAGCATTAAGCATTATATTTTATTATATTTATTATACAGAATGCTCTTTTCAATATATTTTATAAATCAAATTCAAATATTGATGTCAATTGTTTATAACATTATCTGAAAACAATGTCAAAGACATTTTGTAATGCTGTATGGCTAAAATAAAATAAAAATAAGGAAAAAAGTATTCTAAATTTCAGGGAACAAATAGGCAGTTATTTAGTCAAAAAACATGTTGGACAAATGTAACACCTTTGTTTTGTGACTGTGTTTATTGAATTCCAATTGAACATCCTGTGGGGTGTGGCCTATTCAATTCAAATTCCAACTCATGAATTGTAAAATTTGCCCATCCCTGACGTCACACTAGTTTATATTCTTTATAAGCGTGTGTGTGCACTCATGTGTTTAACAGTCTTATCGGGCCCAGTTCTCTCTTTTCCACTTGCGTACCTCCATATCGTCCTTCAGCAAAGCTGGAGCAGGCTTATACTCAGGGTCATCCACATCCCTGCACACACAGATAATACGTACAAACACAGTTACAAACACCTCTGAGAGCTACTGCAGGCAGACACTGATAAAAGACTTCCTCTATCTGTATGAATGGAGCACATGTTTGTGTCTCTTACCCATCCATAAAGTCATTTCCTCTCTGTTCAGCAGCAATGGCCTTCTCGTCTGGCCGCCCAACCCTTTCTAAGAAACACAATGCTGGATCTGCACGAATAGTGTTGTACTTCTCATAACCTACAACACATACAGACATTAGTTAAAAATGTGTATACCCACACATAAAGCCTTGAGCAAATCAGAGCTGATCAGACTTACCGTGCTTATACACTCCTAATAGTAGACATTTGTCAGAGAGCATGTCCCACCACAGAGCAGGCATCTCTGAATGATCCGGCTCAGGAACCCAGATCTCTATCTCACTGACGGATAGCAAAGAAAACATTTCAGCAATTACTAGTAGTTTTGCTGTATGCATTAGTCTACAGTTGTTTATTTTGGAACACACCAAAATTTAAGTCTGATATTGTCATTAACAGAAAATGTTCCCCTGTGTTGACATTTGAGATACATAGCTTTTATACAAATATAGCGAAATCATTTTTATGGTACTTGATGGTGCTTTTGTTGCAGTTCAACAGCTCCAGTCCTGAATAGTTAAAAGAGCATTCTGGACTTTCTTCTTTTGTGATCCAGGGTTTAAATTGGTATGTTTCATTTTTGGTGAACTGTTCCTTTAAATGCTGGTATTGATATTATACACATATGTCCCTGTACCTGTTTCCTCAGCAGAACAGCAGATGGCGCTTTAATGTTTATCTTACCAAACAAACTGGCTTCAACTGACTAATATTGGAGTAGTTCAAGGACCAACAGTATTTATAATCCTAAAATCTAAAGGGATCTATGATACACAAGTTAAAGTCTTCTGAAACCTTGTACATTTTTAGATTTTGATCCATTTTTTATGGTTTAAAATAAAATAAAAATTACCAGCATGTAAAAAAACAATTAACAATTCAATTTCTTACATTTTTCTACTCCCTCTCAAAAAAAGCAACTACTGGTACTGCTACTTCTACCACTATTGGTACTACAAATGCAGAACACACTCCCCAGTTCTCATTTCCCAGACTAGTGAAGTGATAAGGTAAGAGGTCTATGGCAATGCTTACCTGGCATCTATCCCGTCCAGCACTTTTTGGCACTGTGCTCCAATCACCTCTTGTTTCAGATAGTACAGCATTCTGACCCTCAGCAGCACCCTACAGGACAGAGACAGAGAGACTGAGTTTAAAGTGCACACATGCGCACAGAAACCCACAACGTGTTCACAGGTAAATACAGAGCGTGTTCTCTTATGCAATCAAAATAATGCAAAACTGTCCACATTCCCTCATGGGGCAGCTGAGCATCACTGCACACTCTCATTCACAGTATTACTGCATATTAGCGCTGACTATAAAGAGCATCCTTTGCTAAAATGTACTATAACAGGGAACTTCCACAGGGAGCCCGTAACATTTAGGCATTCATGGCGGCAATTGTTGTATGATCTCAAGTGTAGTGCTGAGTGAATATGAAACACATTGATGTTTTCTGAACATTAAGGTTAAATCCTACATTTTCCTATCAATTCTAAGATAGGAATCACTTTTCAGACTTTTGCCTTTATACAATAAGAGGTTAATTATATTGGAATCAGATGAATAAATGAATTATGTATCTATCTATATACACATATTCATTCACTGATCCTATACGACCTTCTAGGGTCATAGGGCTGGAGCCTAATCCCAGTTTCTTAGGCCAGAGGCAGGAGGAAAGCACCCGGGACAGATGGCCAGTCCATCACAGATATACACATTTAACTTATATATACACACACACATATACTTAATTATACAAAATTATACAATATATGATAGAAATAATAGTTATTCAGCACGGATGCATTAATTGATCAAATTAGTGACAGTAAAGACATTTAATAATCTAATAAATGCTGTTCTTTTGAACTTTCTGTTCATCAGAAACAATAACATTAATAGCGATAGAAATATTTCTTGAGCACCAAATCAGCATATAAGAATGATTTCTGAAGGATCATGTGACAATGATGCTGCAAATTTGCTGAAATGAACTGCATTATAAAATATATTGAAATATAAAACAGGTATTTTAAATTTAATATCTAAAATGTAAAAATATTTCACAGTGTTTTACAATGTCACAATGTTGTTTTATCAATTAAATGCTGCTTTTGTGAGCATAAGAGACTTCTTTCATAAACATTAAAAAATCTTACACATCCAAAACTTTTGAACAGTAGTGTAAATGTGCTTACTTATGTGTACAATCTGATGTAACATGCACTGCTGTATGGCTGGTGTTAATGCGTGTCAACACATACAGCATTTTCCAGCAACAAAGTTGCTGATTTTCGGAGGACGTGAACGACAATAACAGTGAATGTTGGCCATGTAAATGTTCAAAAAACGTTATTTCAGGTGGACTACTCAGCGTGACTTAGTTTTTCAGAATGACTTAAGTTTTTAGAACTTTACATTCAAGCTTATTCATATGTGTCCACATGATCACTGAAATGAGATATAATTCATCCTCTCATTCTAAAACTCACACTTTCACCCTAACATTAGTGGCATTCCAGGCCCAAGGGAAACTGCGGACGCATGCGAAGCTGACAGCTGTGTCCCAGGTCATCACTGTGTGCGTGCGTGCGTGCATGTGTGTGTGTTAAACAGGAAAGCTTACTAAACAATGGGGAACTTTCTCCAATGGCAGAAAGCCCTGGATGCAAAGCCAGCCTTACAGTAATAAACTCCCTCCACACACACATCCTGGTCCAGAACAGTCCAATTATCAAAGTCCAATTATCAAAGCACAATTGCACAGCCTGATTTATAGCATGACATTATGTACAATGTACATGATGTACATCCTCTGCTTTCTAGTGTATGAACTTGCATTTGTGACAAACAAATGGAGAAAGAGTAGGAACTTAGCACAGCCAGCCAGATTCACCACCTGTTTCGGTCACGAGTTTGACAACTTAAGCATTAAGAACTGAAGAGTGTGACCTAAAACAACCTCTTATCTCCCACTTCCTAGGTGAAAAACCCCTAAATACTCAGAGGAATGACAATAAAATAAACTCTTAAACTCTGTTAAACCTTTGTGTAAGAGTAAGCCAGTCAGTGTGTGCTAAAATGGGAGATCCCCTTTTATCACTCCATCACACACATCCTCCAGAGCAGCAGATATCCAAGGCGTTCACATGTCGACAAGTTGTTGTGTGGTTATTGGTGGGCTGCACAACAGGCCATAACTTTTGAAAATCTGATCATAAATGGAATGTACTGATTGTAAAAATGAGATCAGGAATTAGTGCTCTTGCTGCTAAACGTGTTCTTGAATATAAATCGCAATAGTGCATAATAAATCATGACATAGACTAAATGGATGATTATGAATGCATGAACCAAACTCACTCAAAATGCAATTTCTGACATGGTTTTCCATGCAGAATTTTTTTAATTTTAGCTGCCTACAAGTGGGCAGAAACAAATGATATAGAACACTGAAATCGCTAACAGTAATATTAATTCTCTTCTGTCTTGCCAACACTTGACTACAGTATGTCACAGATGACGGATCTGTGAGCTTCAGTGTCTTCATGCCTACTGGTATGAAGTGCCATCATCACGAACATCGCTTCTCATTTTTTCAACTTTGTCAAAACCAGACATGCCTACATTGCATTACCAACAGGTGCCAACAAAAACAGCAACTTTGAAAACGAAATGACTTCTGGTTGCTTTGACGTTGCACGATGCTGTACATATTAGCACCCATTAACACCAGCCATATGGCAGTGAATATTACATTAGATCATACAGTACTGTTCAAAAGTTTGGGGCTAATAATTTTTTTTTTTAAATTAATACTTTTATTCAGCAAGGATGCATTAAATTGAAATTGAACAAATGCTGTTCTTTTGATCAGAGTCCAGAAAAATATCAAATTGTTCACAAAAATATTAGGCAGTGTTTTCAATAGGAAACTTAATTTCTTGAGCACCAAATCAGCTTATTAGAATAATTTCTGAAGGATCATGTGACATTGAAGACTATGCAATACTCACTTGTTGCAGTGGTGTTTCAGGTGTTTCTTGTACCCATCATCAGACAACATGTGTTCTGGGTTGTGTTTTCGGATCCACTCTGCCTTCTGGATGTCAAATGAGCTGGACTGAGTCTTCATCTTCTTTCCTTTTCTGCCTCGCGGTACTGGAGTCGATAAACCTGTGCAAGTCACATTCAAAACTCTAAATGACGTCACATGCTTTACAGACATTAAGGGCCAGATTTACTAACAGCTTGTGCCAGCGCAAACCCTCTTTTGGCGTTGAAAAACTACTGTCAGGATTTACTAAAGACTGTGAAAAATTAGCACTGAAAAGGCGTGGACAGTTATTTTTGCGGCTGACGTTATTGCATATGCATTTGTAGAAGTTTCCCTTTCAGATGCAAAATTTATGGGAGGAGAGTATTTAAATTAATCATGAAAGGTGATTTACTAAGGTTTGCGCTCGTCAATTTACTGGTATTTGCGCCATTATTTAAAGGATTAGTTCACTTCAGAATTAAAATTTACTGATAATTTACTGATATTTCCCATGTCACCCAAGATGTTCATGTCTTTCTTTCTTCAGTCGAAAAGAAATTAAGGTTTTTGAGGAAAACATTCCAGGATTTTTCTCCATATAGTGGACTTCAACATGGTCCAACGGGTTGAAGGTCCAAAGCCGTTTCAATGCAGCTTCAAAGGGCTCTACACGATACAGAGGAATAAGGGTACTGAGGAATAAGGGTCTTATCTAGCGAAACAATCGGTCATTTTCTAAAAAAATTAAAATGTATATACTTTTTAACCACAAATGCTCATCTTGCACTAGTGTCCACGACTTCACGCATTATGTAGTCACGTTGGAAAGGTCACGCTTGACGTAGGCAGAAGTACTGCCCCAGTGTTTACACAGCGAACATGCAAAGACTAAGTCAAACGCCCTTTACAAAAAAAAAGGTAAAACAACGAAGTTTTTCACCCTACCCTACCTTTTTGAACCGGAGTACACAGGCGAACGTCAAGTCACGCATGACCTTTCCAACATGATTACGTAATGTGTTAAGTCGTGGACGCTAGTGCCAAGATGAGCGTTTGTGGTTAAAAAGTATATCATTTTTTTTTTTTTTTTTTTTTAGAAAATGACATCGTTTCACGGCTGATATCGTGTAGAGCCCTTTGAAGCTGCATTGATACTGCTATTTGGACCTTCAACCCATTCCAGTTCAACCCATTCCAGATTTTTCCCAACCCAGAAAAATCCTGGAATGTTTTCCTCAAAAATCTTCATTTCTTTTCGACTGAAGATGACATGGGGGTGAGTAAATTATCAGGAAATTTTATTCTGAAGTGAACTAATCCTCTAACAGACAAAAAAGCACGTCTTAAACCAGACGCTAATTTGCGCTGCTCTTGGTAGATTGTATTGGTCATTATGGAAATGATCCGGCTGCGTCTGTGTTCTTTAATTTGTGCGTCGTCAGTAGATCACGTGCAGAACTTTCCCCTCCCATCGATGCTTTTTGGAATTGCGCTCTCATGCTAATTTGTCCTGTTTAGTAAATCTGGCTCTAATTATTCTCCTGACCTGATCAAAATGCTAAAGCTAATTGAATTTATAACAACGCTTTAGGCCTCATACCCAAATGGTTCTGAAGTTCCTTGGTCCTGCCGTCCTCCGTGGGAGCGATCAGATCCCACATGAAGCTCTTGATTTTGTCGTCTCCACGGTAATGAACGAGGCAGTATGACAGGAGCGCCCTGCATATCCACTCCACATCACGCTCACTCAGCTGTCGCTTAAAGCGGCCGTGAGCCAGGATGTCCTTCCAGCGGCCCCACCTATGACCACAGAAACAAATTCAACGGTCCATCATCAGTATGATGAACTCTGCCTATATTTGCATATTTTGTATAAAGTGTATTTATGTAGTGTATTATACATAACAGTACACTACCATTAAAAAGCTTGGGGTGAGCAAGATTTTTCACACATTAAATTGATCAAAAGTGTTACAAACATTTATATTTCAAAAATATTATGTTATTTTGAACGTTCTATTCATCAAAAAATCCTGAAAAAAATGTATCATGGTTTCCACAAAAATATTAAGCAGCACAACTGTTTTCAACATTGATGATCATATTATCATATCATCATATTAGAATGATTTCTGAAGGATCATGTGACACTGAAGACTGAAGTAAGAAAATTCAGCTTTGCCATCACAAGAATAAATGACATTTTAAAATATATTAAAAATAGAAAACAGTTATTTTCATTTGTAATAATATTTTACAATATTACTGTTTTTACTGTATTTTTGATTAAATGAATGCAGCCTTGGTGAGCATAAAAGACTTCTTTTAAAACATAAAAAAAATCTTACTGACCCCAAACTTTCAAACAGTAGTGTATATAGTTATTGTACTGCCATACACAATCACTAAAACTCATATCAGCAGACCACTAGCCACCACTCACCCATACACCAACAGATTCTTCTCCACCCTGAAGCACTCTGTGCGGCCATAGCTGTTGAGGCGGTCATGTGGTCGGCGGAGTTTGGGTTTGTCGTCTCCGCTGCTCTCTCCTTCAGAGAGCTCGGCCAGCTCGTCCTTAGTGGCGCTGAACGGCCGGGTCTGTTTCCTGACCCGAGGGGTGTCGATCACCAGACTGTTCTGTAGCAAAACCAGATCAAAAGACACAAGTGAAAACAGAACCACTGACTCACCTTTACAGAGAGTGCATTTAAATAACGTCAACCGCATTCACTAAAACTGATGTTTGCTTTCAATCACTCTGCACTCTCAAGCACAGCACTTACAACTAAAATACAAAAGAGCCCACAGAAAACAATGATTGAGTTACTTCAGAAAGTACATTACATTAAACCCCAATCATGTTAGCCAGCATCCTGTCATCTCTTACAGCAAAGCATCTCTGCTCAAAATCTCATTTCTGGGGGTTTTCCCATCAGCCATTGATACTCAAAGCAGCTTTCCTTAACTTGATTCTTTATTTTTTTTATTAACATGGATGTCTAGGTAAACTGAAGTTCTCAAATTAATTCTGGCACTGGAGAGTATTTGAATACATATACACTTTGACCTGGTCAGCCTGGAAGATGTGGGCTCCTCTGCTCTACTGTGAAACTTTGAATTTAAACAGCAGAGTTTGCGTATAACTTACTCTGCCATTGACAGTATCCATGTCAATCTCTGCTTTCTTGGCCCACTTGTCCCAGAAGTTGGGGTCATCCAGAGAGATGTCTGTTCTGTTCCCTGAAGCTACAAAACTGGCCTGTGAGCACAGCAAAAATAAATGAGAACATTATGTTAAACAATGTCTCTAAAATGTCCCTTGTAGTTGAAAAAAGAAGACATAAGCACATATACACACAAGAATTAACACTGCACAATATTGAAAAAAGAAACACTGTGATATGAAAAATTCAGGTCTTTTGGGGTGATTGGAGTGTATCTGCATAGAAAATAAAACATAAATGAAACCTTTAACTCAGAAGACTTTTATTGACCCATTTATGACTATAACATAATAGTTATTACGGTTTTATGGTATTATTAAATAAAAACATTAAAGAAAATAAGAAATATATTACTACTGTAATAATACTATTGTACTGTAAAAGAGTATATAATATAATTTTAATTTTATTTTATAGAACAAACCTAAAATTACACTACTTATTATAATTAATACTTTTAAACATATAAGGAATTAAAAAAACAAAAGAAGGAAGCTGACCTTAGCAAAGGTGGAGCCCCGGCCCTCAGATTCAATAGTGATGGTCTTGGTTCTGCGTTGCAGGATTTGGTCAATGTCTTCTTCACAAAATTTTGCCCCCTCATCTTCCTCATCCATGATGGCACCGTAAGCGCCACGCCGTAGAAGGTCCTCAATTTCCTTCTTAGAGAGCTGCTGCTGCATCTGCTATAAAGATGGAGAAGGAAAGAGAATGAGACCAATAAAATATATATTACACCAGTACAATAAAACTAGATCTGTCTATAACAGGAATATTTAATTAAAGTTCCAAAAGGTCCGGTCTCTATATTTCCTTCCCAGCGGAGATCCGGACAATACTTTACAATACTTTTTTGGAACAGTTATACATTTCCATCGGGGCAGCCGTAGTACTTTTTAAAAGAGTCATCAAAGATGAGAATCTTGGGCCCCGAGAGCCAAAGCAGTGATGTCTAAGAATTTTTACCAATATTTACCAAAAAAAGTAAATACTTCTCCCAACTGGATATGAATATAAAGAGGTTAGATCAGATGTTTTATCAGGCTATTATTATAATTTATTTATGTATTTATTTATTTTTTACATGTAGACACCTACGTTTATAGCACATAGAAGAAAACATACTGAGGGTGCAGAGTTTAAAAGAGAAATTTTTTTATATTTTGCTCAAAGTAATAAACTACTAAAAACAAACAACGTACATAATCTAATAATCAAAACTCTCATCATGAGGACAAAACAAAGTTAACTAGTAATTTCAAAGTTTGCCATCTCTAAATATTTTTCCAAATTATAACATTGTTTATTATGAAATGCTCTTAATATGCTGATTAATAATGATAAATGTATGGAAAAAAACAAAGGCGCCATGCGTTAACTTGTCACAAACCTGGTTTAGTTAAATGGTCGGAGTCATCTGTATGACAGATAAAAATAATTGTATTTGCTGCATTCTCGTTTTCTGCAGCGCATCTATTTTGCTGCTCACTTTATGCTACTGTTGTTGAAAGCTGCGTCATCTGCAGCTCTTAATGTGGCGCTTTACATCTTTTCAGAGGGAGAGAGAAGCAATGCGCATTGAACGGAAAGGGCTTGAATGAAGCGCGTTTGGCTCTAGATAAAAATATTAGAGGATGTAGCGCCGAAAGCTCATTACCGTAAACAACCCTGAACGCTTGTGGTGTGAACCACTCCGTTGTTTTGACACGCTGCCCACTTTAATCTGTAGAAACTGTACAATGCCGCAATTATGTCCCGCGGTCCGCCGTTTGAATACCACTGGTCTCACTCTACAGCATTCATCATGCAAATCTCTATGTAGAGAACCACATCGAGGGCTAGAGAAAACCAAACGGTTGACATTTGACAACTTACCCCTCCTCCTCCTAGACTGCTGTCCCGTCCACTCATGCTCTGAAGCACGGCTTTATCCAATCCCAGCTTCAGACTGGCTCTATCGAACATCTCTCGTTCATATGAGTTACGTGTGATTAGTCGATATACTTTAACCGCTTTATTCTGACCAATCCGGTGGCAGCGAGCCTGAGCCTGTGGAATAAACAAGGGGAAAAAAAGAAAGGTGAGCCAACAGGAACATCTACAATGCTTTTTTATTATCAAGTGTGTGTGTGTGTGTGTGTGTGTGTGTGTGTGTGTTTATGTTTATGTACCTGCAGGTCATTCTGTGGGTTCCAGTCAGAGTCAAAGATGATACAGGTGTCAGCAGCTGTGAGGTTTATACCGAGCCCACCTGCTCGTGTACACAGCAGGAAGACGAATCGATCGGAGTCCGGCTTACTGAAGCGGTCTATTGCTGCTTGACGGAGGTTCCCACGTACACGGCCGTCTATCCGCTCATAGAGGTATCTGAAAAAGGTCAGTTTGACTTAGAAATTACAGATCAATGTACTTTATTGAGCACTTCCACATAGTAGGTGCACAAACATCATACATTCATACACCAGCATTCAAAGGTTTAAGGCTGGTAAGAGTATCCTATGCTCACCAAGGCTGCATTTATTTGGTCAAAAATATTGTAGAAACAGTCATATTGTAAAACATTATTACAATTTTAAAAAACTGTTTTGTGTTTTAAAATGTAATTTATTAATGTGATGTCAAAGCTGAATTTGCAGCATCATTCTGATCCTTCAGAAATCATTCTAATATGCCGATTTGCTGCTCATAAATCATTTTTTATCATTATCAGTGTGAAAACAGTTGTGCTGCTTAATATTTTTGTGGAAACCGTGATACATTTCGCTGTATAAAAGATCGCTGAATAAAAATATTAATTTAAAACAAAAAAAATCTTACTGACCTAAAACTTTCGAATGGTTAATATACAGCACATATACACTACTATATATGCATCAACACATTCACATGATCCTATATATTGAGCGTCATCTATACAAACCGAAACAACTTACATATATTTTTTTTGTCTTTACATATATTTTTTTGTCTTTACATAAGGAACTAAATTTGTTAACAGAATATTTCAAGTTCAATACAAGTTAAGCTGATTCAACAGCATCTGGCTGATACAACGTTGTTATTGGATAAACATCCCCTCATCCCCGTTTAGTCACTCTTTCTTTCTTTCTTTCTTTCAAATGTCCTTTATCTCTTCCTCTTTTTATTCACAATCACAGTATCTCATATTTTTCCGTTACTTCCTGCTTTCTCTGACCCACTTTGGGGAGAGTTGTGCCTCAGGGACTGTGTGCCTGATGTGAGATCCCTGGAGTGTCTGTGTCCTGCTGCACCCAAGCTGCATTGGCCAACATACACAACACTTGTTCACAAACGGTACACTGTACACACTGCTAGACTGTCAAAGACAAGCTGAGGCAAGAGGAAAAATTAATGAGACTTAATTTGTTTCCTTAGTAAAGAAACTAATCCTAGCCACTGCATAGAACTGTCACGTGATATCGGTGGTGCTAAGGGGTTCAACAGCAGAAAGCTCTGTATAAAGGCCTAAAGAGATAAGGAATATGTGAACACAACTCAAACTGGGATAAGCAAACTGTGGCATTGAACTCCTGCCAAATAAGCAGATTAGGCTAGTTGTTAAAACTGCATATATACCCAGCAGTAGGGATGTCACGATACCAAAATTCCAGTAGTCGGTACCAATACCATAAAAAATGTTATGGTTCTCGGTACCAATTTCGGTACTACAGCAAAAATTTTTTTTACATTTTATTTAACGATTTAATTTTGGTAATTTTTTAAATTAAATTCAATGAGTTTATTATTTATGATGATAATCATTATAAGTAAATAATACATATAAACATGGCGACATGCTGTTTAAAAGTAAACATTGTTTATAAAAAAGATCAAGTGAAAAATAAGCAACCCTCTATGCACACCTAATAATAATAATTATTATTATTATTAGTAGTAGTAGTATTACATTGAGACGTAGCTAAATCTACTGTACAACAGTTGCCTAATATATTTCTGTCAATTTCTTTAAGTTAAACCGAACTTTTATTTTGACGGGTTGCCATGAAGACCTTTGACTGTCTGTTTTCTCAAATGAAACGGTAAATGCTCATGAAGTGACTTTCAGAGCGGAGTTTATGAAGTTTATGCGTTCATGTCCTCATATAGTGACACGGCAGAGGCTAAAAAAACAGCGAGAGGCATGCGTGCGTGCGTGTGCGCGAGCCGCAAATTAAACCGCGCGTCTGCGCCATTCATTTACACAGAGACCCAGAACATGGAGGATTAATATTTAAATAGTATTTTGCAGTTTAATATTCACAGACACTAGTATATATTCAGCTACAGTCTGGAGCCCTGTGCTTAGATAAACACGGAAGCTACTGAAAGCAGCTGCCTATTAGTGGGTACCGAATATACTCTGTACTACCGGTACTACAGAAATGCTGGTATCGTCACATTTTAAAAATTTGGTTATTTCGGTACTTAGTACCGAAGTACCGGTACTTGTGACATCCCTACCCAGCAGTTAAACCCCATGAACTGTGTGAGAGCCACAGCAATGAAATACACCTCTACTTACAAGTACCATACATATTTTGTGCTTTAGGATTATGTAAACTCTCTGTTTGTGATTCCCACCTTCTCTGGATGAGGTAGTCTTCCAGGATGTCCAGGCAGCGCACCATCTGAGAGAATATGAGCACTTTGTGTCCACCGGCCTTCATCTTGGGGAGCAGCTTGTCAATGAGAACGAGTTTACCTGCCGACTGAATCATAGCCTGCAGGTGGAAATCTACTGCTGTGGGGCTGTACACCTCCTTGAAGTCCTCCAAGATCTTCTCCTCAGCCCCTGGAAGCAAAAGAGAGAGAGAGAGAGAGAGAGAGAGAGAGAGAGAGAGCAAGAGACTTCTTAGGACCTTGCCTAATATAGGTGAGTTGGTTTTGATAGCCGTAGGGATTTGTGTGGTAGTACCTTTGATGAGGTAGGGATGGTTGCAGCATTTCCGTAGTTCCATCATGGTGTTGAGCAGGTTTGGGACATTGGCTTGGCCAGCTCCTTTAGCAAGGAACGAGAAGTTCTTTTCTAGTATGGCGCGGTAGTATTTCTTCTGGATATTGGTGAGCTCCACTTCGATGATGGTCTCCTCTTTAGGGGCCAACTTCTTCTCCACGTCTTCCTTAAGACGACGCAGCATCATCGGTTTCAGGATGGCCTGGAGTTTCTGAACCTACATGCGCAAACATATACAAATGGAGCAGAGTTAATATATACAGAACATACATATTAATTCACAGTAATATGTAAAGTATATACAAATGCAGCACCTGCTCCTCAGTCTTGAGGTCTCCAAATTCCTGCATGAAGGTGTTTTCAGAAGGGAAGCGGGTCGGCTCCAGGAAGTGCAGCAGACTAAAGAGTTCCTCTACCGTGTTTTGTAGGGGAGTGCCCGTCAACAACACCTTATGTTCCTAAGGGACAAGACGTCAACAAGTTAAAAAGAGGGGAAAAGAAAAGACATCTGTCATAAGGTGTAAATATAGGTGTAATAACATCTCATTTGTACCAGACTCATAAGTTTGAAGCCCTCCAGTAGCTTGCAGTTCTTATTTTTGAGCCGATGGGCTTCATCAATGATGACACAGCGCCAGTCTATTGCATTAAGTTCTGGACAGCCTCCCAAAATCATCTCAAATGTTGTAATGACTGCCTGAAACCGGTAAGCACCTCTTATCACACGACCCTATAGGAGAGAGAGAGAGAGAAAGAGAGAGAGAGAGAGAGAAAAGGGGAGAGATAATAAGTGCCTGAAAACATTTTTCACAGTTGTTTTTTGTGCTCCCTGAGGTTTTACATGGTATGCCATTATACAGTCATTAGGGGTAAGTGATATGACCAAAATCATATATCAGGGTATGGGTATTTTTATTTCATAGATGGTAACAGTATATATCATGATACAGTTATTTTTTTGCAGGAAATTCAACAAAACATAATATATATTAACCATGTGGTTATGTTTTAAATTTTCTACCAGCTGACACATTTCTACCATTTACATAGTATATACTGAAATAACATTCAGCCATAACAGTGATGTATGATTTTCTTTTATATCGAGCATTACTATACGGACATTCTCAGAATACAATTAAATTTAGTTTGAACTGGAATAATATAACCATAATTGAGTTGTGGCTTGCTTTTTCCACCTCTATCTTTCTCTTTTACAAAACATGATACTAGAAGGTAACCGATTCAAAAGCCTTGAATTACAGTTAAGAGGTCGAGATCAATGTGGAGCTGGCCTTGATGTGTGTATATTTGTGTGTGTGAAATCTCACCTGCGCGTCTCTGAAGTACATCTCATACTGCTGGAGCATCTGTCTGCTGACCACACTGCCATGGTACACAATGACATTGAGGTGCGTCCAGGTTCTGAACTCTCTCTCCCAGTTAGCGATGGTAGAGAGAGGGGCGATGATGAGGAACGGCCCTTTTATCCCTGTGCGATAGATCTCATCCAGAAACGTGATAGACTGGATGGTCTTCCCCAGACCCATCTCATCCGCCAGAATACAGTTACGCCTGAAAATTGAGACAGATGTTTTTTTGTTACATTTTTGCTTTTTTAATATTCCCACACAAGATACCAGGCTAACAAGAGTATGTGTCAAATTGATTAGGAAATGAAGGAAAAAATAAAATGAAAATAACATGCAAAAAGCACAACATTAGACCTTCTTGATAGAGGTCCAGTAACAAAACACAGAAAAGGCTGGTAATTCAACTAATATCTTAGAGTAACTCTTAAATGACTTTCAAATTAGGTTTGTAAGTAGCTGTTGTACAAAAGCATCAGCCAGACGAGTCATTGGAATTTTAAGTCATTTAATTAATTCACTATTCCATTGATGGTCTAAATGAAGTCTGAATCGGAGGCTAGACTTCCACAACACAGCTATCCTGCCTATCTGCCATTCAGTTATCTAATCTACACACAAGCAACGCAAGATAAAGAACATAGACACAAAGTATATAATATCAGAAAAGCCATGAAGACACTAGTCTCCAAATGAAAAGTACACCATATGCTGAAGTTCCACTCAGTAGTTTTATTTACGGTGGCCGAGAGAGCTCAACACACTGCAACTGAAGAAAACACATGCAAACAGAAAAAACACCAGCAAATAAAGAAAACATCTTCATCAGTTTGACAACACATGCGCTGCAAAAGTTCACAACACATGCAAATACAGAAACGCGCTGCAAAATCCACAACACATGCAAATACAGAAACGCGCTGCCAATACTCACAACACATGCAAATACAGAAACGCGCTGCAAATACTCACAACACATGCAAATACAGAAACGCGCTGCAAATGCTCACAACACATGCAAATACAAAAACGCGCTGCAAAATCCACAACACATGCAAATACAGAAACGCGCTGCAAAATCCACAACACATGCAAATACAGAAACGCGCTGCAAATACTCACAACACATGCAAATACAAAAACGCGCTGCAAATACTCACAACACATGCAAATACAAAAACGCGCTGCAAATACTCACAACACATGCAAATACAGAAACGCTCTGCAAATACTCACAACACATGCAAATACAAAAACGCGCTGCAAATACTCACAACACATGCAAATACAGAAACGCGCTGCAAAATCCACAACACATGCAAATACAGAAACGCGCTGCAAATACTCACAACACATGCAAATACAAAAACGCGCTGCAAAATACACAACACATGCAAATACAAAAACACGCTGCAAATACTCACAACACATGCAAATACAAAAACGCGCTGCAAAATACACAACACATGCAAATACAGAAACGCGCTGCAAATACTCACAACACATGCAAATACAAAAACGCGCTGCAAAATACACAACACATGCAAATACAAAAACACGCTGCAAATACTCACAACACATGCAAATACAGAAACGCGCTGCAAATACTCACAACACATGCAAATACAAAAACGTGCTGCAAAATCCACAACACATGCAAATACAAAAACGCGCTGCAAATACTCACAACACATGCAAATACAAAAACACGCTGCAAATAGGCCTGCTCATAATGCACATACGATCAGAATGTTAAGATAAACAAAACAAAAAAAAACTTTCAGGTGCACGCCACTGAAGAGTAAACATTGAACAATCCCAGCCAGCGATCCCAGCCAGGTACGTCACTTGTTGGTGTTCCCTTATAACACTTTCGTTGTGGTCTGTGCCAGTCCCGGAGCCAGGACAAACGATTTAGGGGGGTATTATTTTGCGTAAAAAAATATTATTAATAAATTATTAATAATAAATAATATATTTTTTAATAATTTTCAGCGCGTTTCTGTATTTGCATGTGTTGTGAGTATTTGCAGCGCGTTTTTGTATTTGCATGTGTTGTGGACTTTTGCAGCGCGTTTCTGTATTTGCATGTGTTGTGAACTTTTGCAGCGCGTTTCTGTATTTGCATGTGTTGTGAACTTTTGCAGCGCATGTGTTGTCAAACTGATGAAGAAGTTTTCTTTATTTGCTGGTGTTTTTTCTATTTGCATGTGTTTTCTTCAATTTGCAGCGCGTTGAGCTCTCTCGGCCACCGTATTTATTGACATATATGAGGAAAGTTAAAGAGGAAGGATCTGTGTCAGGGCTGAGCTTCACTTACCTGTTGTACCAGTTGAAGAGAAGCCAGTTGACCCCTTCCAGCTGGTAATCCCTGAGACAGTTTCCATTACAATACTCTCGCGATTGATCCCGCTTCTTCCAGTGACTCGCTGGAGGACGCTCCTGAGATAAAGACAGCATGGAAAATTCAGCAAACAGTAAATTAAGCACTATACACCTGCAATACACTTTAACAAGGTGCTATCTGCTTTGGTACACCAATTCGCCATGCATATTAAAATACAGACATGCATATTGTTCGTTTTGGCCCAGACACGTCTCCTTCTATATAAATTAAAGATGCTTAATATAGATGCTTCCCAAAACAGAAGTTTATGTACAATTATTACAGTAATTCATCAAATGATGGAGAGAGTTATAATCAGGCATATATCCACTTAAGCGCAGTTCAAGCATTTTAAAGAGTTGTTACAGGTCCCTGGAGCTCAGAGGCAATTACATTTAGGAAGAGGAAAATAAATAAATAAATAAATAAATAAAATACAATAAATAAATAAATAAATAAATAAAATAAATATCAAGTATAAGAGAGAGCAAGAGAGAGATGGTCTCACCACTCTGTTGGTGTGTGGTTTTGCTGCCTGCAGCTTTTTGAACTCTTCAATCTTGCTCTGTTCTACATCTTCCATCAGCTCCCATGTGCTGTCCTCATATGGCAATGAGCACCATTTCACCAAGTAATACACCACTGGCTACACATACACACAAAAAGAAGGCTTTGAGACTTGCACAAAATGCCTGCACACATGAACAAACACACATACAATTCGCAAAGCAATGGCTACCTCTCCGGTGTCCTTGTCCTCACAGTACGAGACCTCGAGAACTCGGTCCACTTCTACATAGTCAGGATTGAATGGGTCCTCCTCAATCTTAAACACACACATACACATCATTAATAACTACACTTAAATCCTGTGTGTCTCCCTAGTAATTATAATAGTCAGATGACCAAATGACAAGGCATTTAACCTGCAAATCATCATACAAAATATTTTTTAGTGAGAACAGTGTTTGCTGGAGTTACAAACAAACACAGGCATCCTTACGTCAGCAAAGAAGTGTGCTTTCTGCGCCTGTTTGATCTTGAAGCGCTTGATTTTCTGCTGGATCCTCTTGTCTTTCTCTAACTGCTGCTCCGTCGCCCACTCACAGTGAAGATACGAACTAGAACACACACACGTTTACATAATTACTGAATGCTCCTTACATATGCGCTAAATTATGCGTGCTCAACACATGACCAAATTGCTCTTTCAGCTGCTCCTGGCTATTAGCAATATGAAAAACATAATCTTTTACAGCTTGAAAGCTAACAGAGAGAACAGGAAAAGGTGAAAAAAGCAGTGAATAATTAACTTACTAGTTTTTGTATTTGACAAAATACTCTTCAATTTCTACCATTACTCCAGGAGAAACCTGTTGAATGAAAAAAAATATATATATTACACATACAAACACACACACATAGTATACAGTATTCAAAATTTGTCTAAATGTCTGTGTAAATCCTATAGACCCCATTTACACCAGGTACTAATATCCATCTCAAGTGATCCTGTGACAAGTGGTCAGTGCTCATTTATAGGTAGTTGAAAATGAATGTGATTACATTGCAGCACTGTCTTAATGTGTCCTAATGAAATCTTGAAAAGCCCCATTCATACGCAGAGCATGTTTTAGTGATATAGGTAACTCTCTTGGGATAAAAGCATTAGCTAAATGAATAAATAGATCATGTGAAGCACAAACATTAAAGTTTAATACAGATACTCACTAAAATAACTATGAGAATTCTGCTTGAAATGTCACGTCTGAGGCAAGGTTAAAATTCCAGCATATTTCAGAACAACAGTGCACTGAAATTTGTGTTATTTTTTTCCCTTTCCTATGTTTTATCTTTATTAACATGCTGCGTGATGTACGCAATCATAAAATCAGAGACCCTCCCCTGACAAAATCTGATCACAACTGCTTACAGGAGGTGCATTTGAGGCACATTACCATCATGCGTAATACCAGGTGCAAAAGGGGTCATTATTCCCCAAATAAAACTGCATGATTTTTTAAGTTGAGAAAGAAAAACACACAAAATAAAACAAAGAGATTGTGGAACTCTTACCTCTTTTTTCGCCACACGAGATGCCATGATTTTATCAACCACAGCAGCATCTTCCTCAGTTGGGTTCTCCTATAAACCAATATGAAGATTCATTCAAGTTCATCATGAAGTTTCTTTATACATATACTCAAACACACAACTCACACAAAACACAAACTCTCTCTCTCCTCACACACACACACACACATTATATTCACAATCAGAGAACTGCTTAAGAATGCTATGGATACATCATGAGAAAAGAGTCTGTGTGCTGCTAACTGCGGTGCTCTTACCACAAACAGTTGCACTGCAGGCTGTTTGTGAGCGTTGGGATTGCTCTTCTTGGCTTTGACGATGACCTTCATTTCTTCATCAGACAGTCGAGCCTCACCATCATCCTCATACTTCTTCCTCTTGACCTTCCGGTTTGAACGCCGCTTCTGTAAACACACACACACAAGTGAGTGTGGTTTCAAGTGTATGTTTGGATTTTTTTTCTCAGTGATCAGTGATATACACATTACCACTATGTTTTTGAAATAAGTCTCTTATGCTCATCAAGGCTGCATTTATTTAACCAAAACAGTACTGTGAAATACAGTGAAACATTATTACAATTTAATTAACTGTTTTTTTATTTGAATATATTTTAAAATGCAATTTATTCCTTTTATGGCTATTTCTCCAGTCTTCAGTGTCACATGATCCTTCAGAAATATGCTGATTTTGTGCTCAAGAAACATTTCCCATTATTTTCAAACTAATAATTTGCTTAATATTTTTGTGGAAACTGTGATACATTTTTTCTTGGTTTGTGATGCATAAAACGTTTAAAAGAATATATACGCGCACACACACACACACACACACACACACACACACACGTCTGGTTCGCTATCTTTGTGGGGACTCTCTATAGACGTAATGGTTTTTATTCTGTACAAACTGTATATTCTATCCCTCTACACTAACCCTACTCATCACACAAAACTTTCTGCATTTTTACATTTTCAAAAAAACTAATTCTATATGATTTATAAGCTTGTTTCCTCATAGGGACCTCAATTTATGTCCCCACGGTGACACGAGTCCCCATACATTGCAACTAACTGCACGCACACATACATTTTTTTACCTAAATACATAAATGTATACAAAAATGCATACATTTACAAAGAATATTATAATAATTGTACACCTTTTTCAAATAAATAAATAAAAATGACATAAATTGTATTTTATATATTCTGAAAAAAATTGATGACATTAGGGATGAATTTATCCCAGGAGGCTTATTGCACCTTGTAAATATGTAATTTTGGGTGACCAAAAGAAGAGAAGAAACCCTGCGCATGCACAATTTTATTTTTCACTCAGCAAATCAGAGATGGCCAATAGGGGCCCTTTAATAAATTAGTACAGAGCAGAGAGAGAGAGAGAATGTGTTTCTGTCCTCCCAAATATAACATGACCTAAATGTGTATGAGTTAAAGTAAATGGAGAGGATGAGAATATCTCAGGATGACCAAATAAAGAGCCACCCGCTCTGCCACGAGACCCCAGTGTTTCCCAAAATGCACATGGCTGTGGCTTTAACTCCAACAGCCTAACTGAGTCATCAAAAGCACACTGCTTTAATTACCACAGGGGGTATTTAAAGAGGATAATTATATCTCCAAGGGTGGAGGGGGGTATATCATGGATGGGGAGAATGAGAGATTAGTCATTTTAGAAAAAAGATAAGTAAATTATTTAAGGGTAAGGCAGTCAACGTTGTCGCTCTCGCTCTTGCACTGAACATACATATGCTGCATTATGCAGTTTAAAGGAAATCCAGCAACAGTGTGCATGTTTTGTGCTACCTGCTCCAGAAATTTTCAAATATTTTCTTGTTAGATGTTTATATAAGACAGCATAAAAGCGTCATCAATCGTATCAAGAATAGATCAAATCCTAAGCTCACCGAATCGTCATCTTTAGAGGATCGTCTAGTTGGTCTGTCATCATCAGACAGCTCATCTGAGGAATCTGTCTTCTTTCGCTTCTTCTTTCCGAACTTTATAACGATTTTCCTGTAAATGGGAGAACACATAAAGAGACTTGTTTTAACACTGTTTACCCACTGGAATTCAATCAGAATAAATCAATATTTTATGGAAACACCCACAAAATGGCTGCTTTGTTGACCGCATCAATTCATGAAAAATATTTGATGCACTTAAATATTAGTTTATATTATATGATATTCCTTTACAAAGGTTCCCTTCCACAAAGTGGTTAGCGAAGGTCACTTTAAGAAAGCCATTTTGCCATTTGTAATCATGATTCTGGATGACAATGCCTCTGCATTTTTTCTGAGACCTGAGGTAATCTACAGTACGTTTCCAAGAAGCTGTAAAACTGTAAAGTCACTGTTACTGTGACACCACACATAAAGACTGGCACCATAAACACACACTTTAGTCTCTCTTAGTGTTGTTATTGTTAACTAAAACATTTTTGGTGTAAAGCTTAAATAAAATAAAATCTAAATATTAGATAAATAAATTTAAACTTTAAAAAATTTGCCTTGGCAACTAACTGAATTAAGTTTACATACTAAAATGACTAAAACAGAAATAAAAATAAATTTAAGCTATATAGATATATTACAAAAAACGAAGAAAAATGCAAAAAGAACATCAAATTACTAAAACTCAAACTAAAAGGAAAACTGAAAAAATAAAAAATAAAAGCTAATTCCAAAACACTGTTCTCTCTCAACTCCATTGTAAACGTCATGTAACAAACCCAAAACTTCAGCATACATGAAAATTGTATTTCTTTTCATGACTGGACCTTTATATAGTTTTATTGTGGTTTATTTTACTGTCAGGAGTACATAAAATATAAAATTATTATTACTTTAAGAAGTACATTCTACTGTGCAATAGTAATACATCTCTCTCATAATTTCTTTAAGTTAGAGTGAACTTGTATTTTGGCAGGTTGTAATGAAGACCTTTGAGTTTCTGTGTGTTTTAATAAACTATATTATTATTAATAATAATAATAATAATACTAAAAGAAACCTTTGAGTTTCTGTGTGAATTTGATATGACGATGGTTTAATCAAATGAAATGGTAAAATGCTTGTAAAGTGATGTGAACTTAGAGCAGCTCTGCAGATCATGATATGTTCATGTCCTCATAACGAGACGGCAGACGCTGAAAACACCACGAGCGTCACGGATGCTTCAGTATGTGTGTAGAAGAAACTGCGCTGCTCATTTACACAGACATGAAGAACATGCAGACTTCAGATTTCAATAGCAGTCTTTTTGAGCTTTATTATTTACAGACACTAGTCTATATCGTGATTTGATTCAATGTACAGCCCTAATTTTGATTTACTCAGCCAAAAATTCTGTTACATTCAGTTTGTTCAGTACAAGTTCAGTTTGTGACTGGATTCCGTGATTCCGTCCGTGTTTTCTACAAGCTCTACATGGATGTTAAAGAGTTAGTTGTGCAGTCCCACCAGGATTTCGTGGGACTTTTTTTCCTGATTTTTGCAGCTTAAAATCACTGAATTTGCGGCAGACACTAAAAACGGCCACACTTTGCAATCTCTCCTCAGTGTCGGGCACACAGCCCTGATAAACAGGAAATGATTCTCAGGACATCAGCTGCACCATTTGCTCTTTCACTCTCATTCTCATTCTGGGTCCTCCTCTCTGGATGATGTTACACTTCACTAGTCTCCGGGACAACATGACTTCCTGGTTGCCTAGCGACCTGATCAGAGTGAAGCTGGCGACGTGGGTGGAAGCAGTAATGTTGTATCCTGTGAGTGACACACGAGCTCCACTCAGCAGCTGTGAAATGAGACTGAGACCTGGTCTTTACTGCTCTTCTCTCTCTGTGTGTGTGTGTGTTTTTGTGACATATCAGGACACAAATTTGTATAATGACATGGGTATGACACAGGTATTACAAGGAGAGGGTGACTTATGAGGACATTACCCATGTCCCCATTTTTCAAAAGACTTATAAATCATACAGAATTAGGTTTTTTTTTGAGAAAGTAAAAATGTGCAATTTCCTGTGATGGGTAGGTTTAGGGGTAGGGGTAGTGTAGGGGGATAGAAAATACGGTTTGTACAGTATAAAAACCATTACGCCTATGGAATGTCCCCACAATTCACAAAAACAAACGTGTGTGTGTGTGTATGTATATGGACAGAGCATGTGAAATCATGAAATAAGACGGTTTAACAACCTAAACATCTTTCTTTTACTCTCCTCTGTCGAAGGACGCAAAAATACACATGGACACACATGGTCCAAAATCAACCACAAACTTTCTGCCTTTTTATACATATATAGAGCTTCCATCAGACAAAGCAATTATTTAGCCGTTTTCATCTTCTATGTTTATGCTGGATCATGTACTAACCATATGAAAATATAGATTTTCCCCCTCACATTTTCATGTTGGTGGAACAAAAAAATGTATTGTCACATTGAGCTCTGGAGTAACAAAACAAGGAAATAAAAGGCAAAAGATAAAGCTCTGAAAGCAAAGGTGAGACATGCCACAGTCAATGATTCTTCAGTAGACTGTTTGTCCTCTGTCATTTGATTCAAAACCTCAGCCAGTCAGACTGTCATTCTTACACTGCATTCTTATCATTCTTACATTTACACCACATACTGTGTTTCAATTCCTGAAACAGACACCAGTCAACAGGCCACCATGGTCAACATTTCATTTACTCTGTTGAATGAAAGAAAAGAATATAGTTTAAGGGTTTAATTTGCACTTCCTGCTAAGTGGAGTAAACTATTGATTCTATCATTTGATTGATCATTTCACATTAATAAATCTCCAATGTATCAAAATTCTTTACCAAAACCAACATCACAAATCCTAGCTGGTCAACACTGAGTTACAGCAATTGCCATCTTTCTCTTAAAGGAACTCAGAATTTAAATTACCTGTTATTTGAATGCCTGTACTTTGTCACATTACAAACCAAAGTGCTCTGAAAATATCTTCATTACAGCTCAAAGTCAACTCACCAACAAACAAAAACAACATCTACACACACACACACACACACACAATGATGATGACAGGTAAATATAATAAATGTTTTATTGACTGTAGTTGCCACTGCATGTTTGACAACTGGGTGGTTTGATAAGTCATAAAGAACATGGGGATACAGTATGTGTATGTTTCTCTCTTATTTCTTATGATGCATCAGTATTTAAAAGCTATATGAATCAGAAGCAAACACATATACATGCATGCACACCTGATGAGAGTGGAAGGTCTTTGGCAGCAAATACAGAAGGCTGCATTAATATTTCAGGGTTGTAACCTAGGCTATATATACGCACACACTTACTCTTTTCCCTAAAAGCTCCTACCGACACATGGTTGCACAAACATACACATAAAAGGAGTTTAAAATCATCCTTGTGCCTGAAAAAAAAAAAATCCTTTTTCATCTCTTCTTTCTTTCAATATACACTCACCTAAAGGATTATTAGGAACACCTGTTCAATTTCTCATTAATGCAATTATCTAATCAACCAATCACATGGCAGTTGCTTCAATGCATTTAGGGGTGTGGTCCTGGTCAAGACAATCTCCTGAACTCCAAACTGAATGTCAGAATGGGAAAGAAAGGTGATTTAAGCAATTTTGAGCGTGGCATGGTTGTTGGTGCCAGACGGGCCGGTCTGAGTATTTCACAATCTGCTCAGTTACTGGGATTTTCACACACAACCATTTCTAGAGTTTACAAAGAATGGTGTGAAAAGGGAAAAACATCCAGTATGCGGCAGTCCTGTGGGCGAAAATGCCTTGTTGATGCTAGAGGTCAGAGGAGAATGGGCCGACTGATTCAAGCTGATAGAAGAGCAACTTTGACTGAAATAACCACTCGTTACAACTGAGGTATGCAGCAAAGCATTTGTGAAGCCACAACACGCACAACCTTGAGGCGGATGGGCTACAACAGCAGAAGACCCCACCGGGTACCACTCATCTCCACTACAAATAGGAAAAAGAGGCTACAATTTGCACGAGCTCACCAAAATTGGACAGTTGAAGACTGGAAAAATGTTGCCTGGTCTGATGAGTCTCGATTTCTGTTGAGACATTCAGATGGTAGAGTCAGAATTTGGCGTAAACAGAATGAGAACATGGATCCATCATGCCTTGTTACCACTCTGCAGGCTGGTGGTGGTGGTGTAATGGTGTGGGGGATGTTTTCTTGGCACACTTTAGGCCCCTTAGTGCCAATTGGGCATCGTTTAAATGCCATGGCCTACCTGAGCATTGTTTCTGACCATGTCCATCCCTTTATGACCACCATGTACCCATCCTCTGATGGCTACTTCCAGCAGGATAATGCACCATGTCACAAAGCTCGAATCATTTCAAATTGGTTTCTTGAACATGACAATGAGTTCACTGTACTAAAATGGCCCCCACAGTCACCAGATCTCAACCCAATAGAGCATCTTTGGGATGTGGTGGAACGGGAGCTTCGTGCCCTGGATGTGCATCCCACAAATCTCCATCAACTGCAAGATGCTATCCTATCAATATGGGCCAACATTTCTAAAGAATGCTTTCAGCACCTTGTTGAATCAATGCCACGTAGAATTAAGGCAGTTCTGAAGGCGAAAGGGGGTCAAACACAGTATTAGTATGGTGTTCCTAATAATCCTTTAGGTGAGTGTATGTATAATGTAAACATCCAGTATCCATTCATCTCCATCACATGCTCGGTATGTTACGGAACAACTGGTCTCCTTACGTCACAATTAATTTGCAATGAATCACAATATCATAATTGGATTAAAACTGCACTGAATATGTGAGAGAGAAACTGGTGAGTCAGGGAAAGAGTGAATTTGCGGTATCGGTTTCAATCCGTCTTGCATGGTTCACTTCACTTTTGTCCAAAACTGCATCGCTAACTCCACTTAGAAAAGTGAGTTTGAAAAGCTATTAACAACCAGCTTCCTCCTTCATTGAATGAATGAACACATAGATAAAGGGCTGGGCGATATGGCCAAAACAATTGTCACAATAAAAATGTTCATATCAGTCGATATCGATAATTATCACGATAAATGGCAAATCTTTATTTCTTTCAAGTTTAAAGGCAGATTTTTGCTCCTGAGTGAGCGTTGTAGAAACCAGACAGTTAATTGTGGTTTTATCATCAGAACATTACAAACACTTGCCAAACAGGTGAACATCTCACAAATCTGAGGTAGAATATTAAAAACATTTATGGTCCATGTGGTTTCGTTCTGCTTTTGGTGCATAAACATTATATTGAATTTATTGAACTTTGTTATAATTGTATTGAGGAAAATTATATCGCAATAATTATCATTACCATTTTATCGCCCAGTCCTACATAGAATATATATATATATATATTAGGAGTGTGAATCGTCACTGGTCTCACGATTCAATTCGATTACGATTATCATGCCAACGATTCAATTCGATATCATGAAGCATCACGACGCGTTGCATCCACAATTTTCAATATTACTGCACATGGCTACATTTTTGTCAATGAATACAAGCAGTCTGATCTATATGAACTCCCTTTTTATTTTGTGTGCTCCAAGAAAGTACACTTCCTGAATGTAGCAAACGTCAAACACAACTTAAGTCTGAACACAGCAGGCGACAGGACACAAACACTAGTAAATACTAAAAGCGTATGAAGCGGTCAAGAGTACTCAAGTTACAATAAATCTCACACTCGCACGCACACGCATGCAGCCTCGCACATACACTCGCACGCACATGCTCGCAGCCTCGCACGCACACACACTCACACTCACATGCTGTAAATATAAAAAAATAGTTGGTGCATTTTTTATTACTCACTTTCGTGTTTTGCCTCCCTCTGCCATTTTACGCTAGAGAGAGAAGTGCGTATGTGACGAATGATGTCAGAGAAACATCAGTAGGCTATAATCGAATATGGTATATTACTGTATCGATGCAGAATCGCCCACGTCCGCATCGCGATGTATTGATGCAACAAATAATTTCAACAACCCTAATATATCAATAAAAGTACTGATGCAATAGCATGGGGGGAAAAAATCCAATATATGACTGTATATCAACACAGCCATAACAGACTGTACAGTTTTAAATATGGGTGTGTGACTGACTGTAGTCTCTCCTTAAGAGTCTGAGATCACATGGTCTGCTTTAATGGCTGTAGTGTGCAGTTTGGTGCAAAGCGGGTCAGTAGGTTTCTGGCTTTACTCTCCACCGCAGGCTCAAAGACACCAACTCTGCTATTTATGAAACCAAGATCTAAGACCCACCTCTGCCTCCATGTCTCCAGATTTGAGAATAAATATCCAGCGTCCAGTTGCTACAAATCTCTTCAGTTAAGAAAACCCATAGTAGTAACAGTTAAGGTTATTCTAGCTAAGGGTTTTCCTGACTTCATTGGTTTGTTGTAAAAAAAAAAAAAAAAAAAAGAAGAAGAAAAAAAAAAAAGCTGTTTGTTAGTCTACCCACAGACTTTCTGAATGCATCACATACTCATACTCAAGTTTGTGTACTTTTGCTAGCTTGACTACAACCTCAAACCTTGAGGTGGAACAATTTTCAATGGCCATGCCCCAAATTACATACTTGATGTGGACTTGCGGTCTTGTGGCCTTCATTTGTACATTCAAGAATCCAACTGCAGGGTGTCCAATTGTCATTTTATGTTTTTTTGGGGGGTTTTTTACAGACGGCACTACTGCATTCTCAATGAAATCTTTTGTGACGTTTGAACTGATGCGTTCTTTGCAGAATTCTACACAATCTATACAGCAAATCATCTTGACCAGTCTTAAATGAGTTAAATGTAGTCTTAAATGAACGTAAAGAGTTGTGAGAAAATGGGATGCGTGTCAGATCCGTGTCATGTGATTCAGGTCTTAAAGTGACAGCAGCCTAATAAACTTGCTGCTGTCTGTCATTAATGTTAATCAAAGAACAAAAGAAAAAGAGAAAATCACTCACTGCTCTTGACTGAATAACTTGTAGCTTTAATAAGGATTAATCTATATTTAATTTATAATGTATGCAGTGAAGACTGTGAAGTGTTTGATAACTTTATTCAATTGTTAACTCTGACTCTGCCTGTTAGACCTACCTGAAAATCTTAAAGCACTGTTTACAATGTTACATGGGTCAAAACTCAAAAACAACGAAACCAATAACTTTTTGTGTATTTTGACAGGGCAAGTAAAACTCTGACTGGGCCAACAGAAAAAATTTAGACCTGATATATTGAAGGGCACAGGTAAATGTGACATTTATTATAATGGTTTTATGTGAAGATTCACTTAAATTAAAAGTTTGTTATTTTTTAAAGCCTAATAAATGTTAAAATTGATAGCTTTTACTTATACTGTGATGCTGAATGGCTATAATTAATGGCTAAAATTGAGGAAAAAAATCTATTTCATAGAGACAACAGTAACAGTATTGGTATCAGTGATACTGACCTTCTTTCAAAAAAAAATGGCACTAAACAAATATTTAAAATATAGGCTACTGACTATATGTTGTTTCTACATTAATTTGGAGTTTAAATGTAAAATTATTACAATATAAAAATATATTAAAAACTTTAATGTTAGGTGCGATTAATCGCGATTAATTACAGAAAATGTGTGATTAATTCGTAAATTGTTTTAATTGATTGACAACACTAGTAACAGTATATTTGAGCCTGCATGAGGTCTTAAAGTGACAGCAGCCTAATAAACCTGCTGCCGTCAGTATCAAAAGAAAAAGAAAATCCCTCTCTGATCTTGACTGAATAACTTTTTTTTTTACTTTAATAAGGATTAATCTATTACTTTATTTATAAAAAGAAAACTATGCAGTGGTATTTTACATTTGATTACAATTTCTGTACCTCAACTTTGTTCAGTTGTATTTGTTTGTGCTATTGCTAATTTGTTTATTTGTTCTTATTTTATTACCAATTACTTGTCTTTAATAATGTTTAAAATGTATATTAGTTAGTCCAGTTGTTTTTGCTGTGGTATTTTTGTTAAAGCCATAGGAAAATGTTAGTGTATTTAGGCTGCTGATTTTTGTTCATGGAAATTAGCTGATATAAATGTTTGACTAAATGTTTTTACCATACTAGAATCGAAACTGGGAATCGATAAGCAGAATCGGAATCAATAAAATTCAAACGATACCCAACCCTGATTAATGAATTGTTTTAATATTGATATGTTTATAATGTTTAACAGTTGTAAATAATTGTAACAGTTTGTTACATAAATGTAACAGTTTGCTATGGGAGAATACTCTACCAGAAGCTTGCATAGCACAGATTTTAGCAGAAGTATTTAGGCAGTAGGAGTTCTTTGAAAAATATTATGTTTATTATATTTTATTATCATTTCCTGTAAAAAAATAAAAAATAAATAACCATATGTATAATTGGTTCAAATCTTTTTTCCAGAGATTACTTGTTTTTATTTAATATTTTTTTTCTAGGTGAGGTTTTGCTGTCATAAAAAAAAACAGGTCATCGCACTGAACCTTTCTTGTTAGAGAGAGATTTAGAATAATTTTCTAGAAAAAAAAAAAAATTTGGACAGAACACTTTCCTGAACAATGTTATAACTTGAAAATTCCTAATTTTCATTTGGCCAAGACACTACTACCTACAACATAACACTCAACCCTTAATAAATGCCACTCACTTAGAGCAGAACGTAACACATTAGACATCTAGAATAATATAAGATGACAACTTCCTGTTCACATTCGACACGCTGCAAAACAAGCTCAATACAAGCTTGCCAAACCAGACAGGTAACTTTGAGTACTTAACAGGTAGAAGACAACCACTTAGTCTATTAGCAATTCAATATGTAAGTATCTGCAAACCGGCCATCAACATCTGCTTCCTTCTGTCAGGCTTGGTAAATAATGTAATCTATACAACAGAGGTGACTGTGCCGAGAAACTGTGTTAAACAAGCAAAGAAATTACCCAGTGAGAAGCTGAGTCTGAACATACACATGTCCTGGTTGTCTTGCCTTTACTGCTGAAGTATTTGGGTCAGTCAGACTGCTAATCCTTTAAGCACGATGAACAAGTCACCGAAGAAATTCAACATACCGCTTTTACAAGCACAGAGGGAATGTTAAACATTTTCATGCTAGCTTTGTAATCTCAGCAATGGACCATAATAGACCATGTAGCTTTCCTAAGAACAAAGCAGCATCTAGACTGAACCTTAGCGCTGGAAAAGCCAAACAATATGGTGGAACATAGTTTGCAGAGGCCTTCACATGATGCACATGACCTAGAAATCTCATGTCACGTTCTTCCATTCAGTCCTCCATTAATGCATATCAGATGACATCATGATGTCATAAAGCTCTGCATATTCAGTTCAGCCTTATGATCTATTCATACACTCCAGAAGAGGCTGTCTGTTTGAGCACTGCTGTTACATGTGAGGTACATTTTGCAAAGGAATCATTAACCACAACAAAAATGGATGTTTAGCGCATGTTTGTTCCTTTGTCATGTTTGAAAAATGTGCCGCTTGTTTTGAAACCCACATTCAACCCTCAAATTAGGGGTTTTCAAACTGGGCCCCGGGGACATCAAAGAGGGGTACCAAAGGGGTACAAGAGGGTTAGATTTTTTTTTCTTTTCTTTTCTTTTTTTCTTAAAAAATAGAGTAAAAAGAAAAGAAAAGGTTTTGACTAATATTTATTGTGAAACTAATTCATAATTATTTTGAATTAATATTTTTCAGATAATAATCCAACCATTTATTGAGGCTTTAGTACAATTACAACATAAATGCCAATTATTTACTTTTTAAAAAACATAATAATATAACACATTATTTTTTTGCAGACAGTATGAGTAAGTTTTAGAATATATGGATTCCTTTATATTTTTATAAAGAGGGTCCTTCGCATTCCTGCCTCAGATAACTTGTGATTGCTGATTAATGATCTAATAGAAACTGGTTCTGGATCAGACCCCATCCCTACAGATCTCAGTTTCTTCATACTAGTGAACAAAAGTCTTAAAATATTATTTAAAATGGCCCCTATATTAGTCTTTAGTAGTCAAATTTCTTGGGAGAACTGCTAGGGCAGCATTTCTCATACAGTTTGTGGATATTAAAAGGGGTCCTTGGTTCAAAAGAGTTTGCTGGAAGGTTCTGTAACTGGTTAAAGATGTGGTTAAAAAGTGCACTCTCCATGCATGATCTAAGCTTATAGGTCCAAAGACATTATATGTCATGACATTAATAAGAAAATACATCTGTAAACATCTAATGAAACATTGACACTTTTGTTAAGTTACAATTTTACAGAGCATTTTGCTGCGCTAGCCATCTTTGCAGTGTTAGAATTTTGTACCCGCCAGTGACTATTGCTGGGATTCCAGCAAAAGTTGTGCTCAAGAAAACCTGACAGGAAACACTTGATATGCGCATAAACTCTCATAAACATTTGCATACAAGTTTATGCGTTAGCCTAAGGTGGATTTCTTCTAGTTTTGCACAAGTTGAAGGGCGCATTAAGGTGAAAGAAACGATTGACATGCCAATGACATGTTTGACGATTTAGGCACGTTTTCACACTTTCTCACAACATGGCAATGGAGGAGTGAATGTCTGCCTTTAGTCAAGAGATGCCCAAACCTGGGCCCATGGGCCAGAGTTGGCCCCTGATGACCTATATCATTGACAAATCTTTATTTCTAATTTTCCTTTTTGTTTTAACATTTTTTGTTTTATTTTTTCACTAAAATACAGAGAATATAAGTAAATTTTATTTTAAAAAAATCTTAATTTGAATGTAATATAGTAGGATGTAATGAAATATTTGCTTTTTGGCCCTTCATAGTATATAGTACAAAGTCTCTGCTTTAGTCGAATGTTAACAAATGCTCTTAAAAATGAGAAACATCAAATGTCTTTTACTCTTAACCAGGGCCTAAAATTAACACTCGCCAAGCGCCAAATGCGAGTCTCTATGCCAGTTGGCCAGTAACATTTTTTATGAATTGTAACAATGCATGAATGTAAACAAACGTGAACGACGCTCGGGATAGTTGTAACCGGGCCAGTGCTACATCGTCAGGAAAGTTTAACGGCCGTTTCACACCGCAAGCTTGAGGTTCGCGTCAACTTCACATCAGCGTAAGTACATCGTCACTGCAGCTGCAGACGCACGAGAGTATTCACACTGGAAGCGTTTGTACAGTGTCACAACAGCGACTCCAAATCTACATATAAGTGAGCATTTCTTTACAAACACAACTAGCCTGTTTTATAAGTTGGTCATTTAGAAACTTGATAGTCTTGAAACTTTGTTAACATGGGGTGTGTACAACATTCTTGTAAATAGTAAACAACAAACACATCAAAGAAAACAGCTCCGATCGTGTTGTTTCAGTCATACTTTGATATGTTTACAAGGCAGCAAAAAAAAATGCAAACTCGGGTTTGATTTGGGTAGTGCTAGAGCCTATATAGGCTACCTGTCTGTGCATTACATAATAAACTAAAAGAAAGTTTATGTGTCATATTTTCTGGCTAGTTTACTTTAGTTTTTTTTATAATACTCAATACTTTCACCCAAACTGAATAATTAAAAAGTTTAAAATGGGTAAATCTTCTTTCTTTTCTGACATACTCCAGTTCTTGTTAAAACACACTAGACATGCTTATTCTTTTGAGCATTTTTTGTGGGAAATTATATTTGTTTTGTCCATCAGCAGCGCAGCAAAAATAGACTCTGCGCCGAAACCCCCACTTCACTGCTGCTCACGCACTGCTCCTGCTCCCGGTGTGAATGCACTCATTGGTTAGCATGCATGCCTAAAAAAAATATGCGTTGCTCACGCGCCACTCACAGCTGTAAGCCTTGACAATATTCAAGAAGACTCGAAAGGTGTGGAAAGTTTTGGGTGGGCAAACACCCGAAGCGCATGCACAGAAAGCCGCGTCTCAGACAGCATGCAAATACTAAACTGAGCTCTCTTTCACGTCTTCTTGCACTTGAGCAGACAAATTCACACAAAATTATGTTAAAAAATAGCAAGTATCCTAGTAAACATAGTTGGTTATGTCTTAAGTGAACGTAAACAGTTGAAAAGTAAGCACATGTGTATCAGTATATCATCCATGCATTCGCTCTTAAAGTGACAGCAGCCTAATCTTCCTGCTGCTGTCTGTTTTTAATGTTAATCAAACAGCAAAGGGAAAAAAAAATAAAAAATTCACTCATTGCTCTTGACTGAATAACTTTTGTAAAATGTATTAAGGATTAATTAATAAGGTGAAGGTAATTTAATTTATACAGTGAAGACTATGAAGTGTTATTTTACATTTGCTTACTTTATTCAATTTCTGTACCTGAAAACTACTGTTCATTTGTATCTTTGCTATATTTTATTTATTTGTGCTTTTGCTTGTAACTTGATTATTTGTTTTTATTTTACTACTGACTGTTTACTTGTCTTTAATGTTTTAAATTTATATTTATTAGGCTAGTAGTTTTAGCTGTGGTATTGAAATTGGAATAGAGTGAATTTTCACTGGTATCTAAAATTTTGGTGTCATTACTGCCTGTTTTTGCAAAAACATGGCCGGCAAAAAAAAATATTTATGGCTGGTAAATTTTCTGAAGTCACCGGCCATTGGCAGGTGTGGCAAAAAGTTAGTTTTAGGCCCTTCTCTTTATTATATTCACAATATTGCACAGCCTCTCATACCTTAGTGCTTAATTAAACTGCTACTTCCAGGTAACAGCATTTAACATGGCATTCAATGCTCCTCACACTCTGATGATAAAGTGCTGCATCTTGAAGAGAGCTTGGGGCCAAATTTACTAAACAGGGCAAATTAGCGTGAGAGCGCAATTCCCAAAAAGCGTAGATGGTAGTGGTAAGTTCTGTGTGTGATCTACTGACGACACAAATTAAAGAACAGAAATTGAACAGAATTAAAGCCAGATAATTTCCATAATGACCACTGAAATCTACCAAGAGCAGCACAAATTAGCATCTAGTTTAAGACGTGCTTTTTTGGGCGGTAAATTGACGAACGCAAACCTTAGTAAATCACCTTGCATGATTCATTTAAATACTCTCCTCCCATAAATTTTGCGTCTGAAAGGAAAACTTCTACAAATGCATATGCAATAAGGTCAGCCGCAAAAATAACTGTGTCCACGCTTTTTCAGCGCTAATTTTTCACTGCGTGTCTTTAGTAAAAGACAGTAGTTTAATGCCAAAAGAGGGTTTGCACTGATGCAAGCTGTTAGTAAATCTGGCCCCTTGACTCTTATCTGTTTTAGACGTGATACACAAAAACAAGTTAAGTAAGACCACATCTGTAAGTAGTAAAACCTTTTTAACTTGCAGCAATTAGCTGTATGGCTAAGAACATGCAGGTGAGGTTACAGAGATAGTCTTGGATGAATTAAAGAAGTTATCTCAAATCATGATGGACCCATCTGTACAACACTTCCCCTCCTGCTCCCTAACAAAGAAACAAATTAATGAAATGTCACATCCTTCAGCTTGTGGAGAATATCACAGTGGTCTTACCCAATTTTAGCCTTTTGCTTGGGCTTGGATGACGCCACAATCCGGGCCTTCTTGGAACTCTTATCCTTGCCTCTGGACTTGGAGGAACCTGCCCTGTGACTGCGGTGCTGCGATGAGGAAGATGGAAAGCTTTCAGGACTCATGACGCGCGGTATATTTTTCTCTCCCCTTTCTCGTGCTTTGGCGATGGCCTCTGAGATGATTCGATTGGCCTTCTGTTGTTTATCGTCCGAAAGCAATGACTCCATCTGCTGCTGCTGCTCCTGCTGCTGCTGCTGTTGTTGTTGCTGTTGCTGCTGATGTCGCTTCTGCACCCTCTTCTCTGACACGGATACGTATGAGGATGACGAAGAGGAAGAAGAGGAGCTGCTTTTCACTGGTGGGCTGAGTACCCGCGGCTGGCTGCTGGGACCATTAGTGTTCTTAGGAGGCTGTGAGAAAAGAAAAAAAGAAAGAAATTACCATCCAAACATGATATTAATATTCTCCATAGGACTAGCTTCATCTAGAATTGTTGTGTAGGCAGGACTGTACAGGAAACCAATAGATAGGTTACTATTTCAGGATTCTGTAATTCCATATGCTAAACCCATGACCAACAATACACTATTTAAGATACCATGACGCCATGTAGACTAGTCTGCCAGACAATATGAGAGTGCTATTCAACATGAAACAGGACGATGAGCTGAATTCCATGAACAGCCATAACATTACTCTAGTCATGACCTAGAAAACTTGGACTCGAGCGGATGTAAATACTTTAATAGGTTTCTTATTAAGGGGGACAAAGTCAGTACAGTGAAACAGCTACTCTGCACATAATATTAAAGGCTCTGTAAGTGATTTAAGATGTTTTGCTAACTTCCACCATTATGTTAACTTCAAGTACACAACCTCTCTCCAAAACCCAGACCTACAAAGAGATGCCAGCAACCCAGAATGTGAAAAATCATTCACAGGCAAGGTAAAGCTGAAATTACCAGCCTCTACCAGCCAAATGCTGGTAGTTTTACAGACATTAGTAGGTAATTTTGCTCATCTACGGTGGTTTGCTTATAATGTGCACTGTGAAGGCAAAGCTCTACAGGTTCCTTTTGATAATGTTTGATTTAAAAGAAAGTGTGCCTAATATTTGTTGCTAATGGCCCTAAACTGGGCTCAAAACTAAAAATATAATAACAGTGCAAACTGTTAACGATCTTAAAGTCGCAATGTAATGGAAGTAGACACAGATCTTTTCTTTCGTATTGTGATGTACATCCAGGACTTAATTCTAATCATCTGTTGTTGGTTGAATGGAGCTTGCAGTCGACTGTAAGAAAGGGCTGGGGTTTAAGCAGACTAAAAAAAATTATTGGAGAAGTCCAGCATACGTCACTAGAGAAAAGTCTGTAGTTTCACTGGAAGATCCAGTTATGATGTTTTGATTAAAAATTATGGGCTAAAAAAAAAGAAAAAAAAGAAATGTATGCATGGATGAATCGTTCAAAATAAGATTAATAACATGAATTTGCAAAATAGATGAATTTCCATTTCATGCTGATTTTAACTCAAATGAAAAGAGACCAGAGATTGTGTATATATATATATATATTTGAACTGGGAATTTCACCAGCCTTTGTGCCTGGTGGGCAAAAAAATTATTTCATACCTTGTTGACAGGCAAAGAACATTTCTGATTGGCTAGTTTACTGATTGGCTAAAACGTGTCTCACTCCCCTGATTCTTTTTTGCAGTTACAGTGTCTAGGGCTGCTACTGAGACAGTAGAGACAGCTCAAATACTGTTCAAGAGTTTGGGGTCTTTCTTTACCCAGCTCAATACAGGTTGAGAATTTAATAAGCACACTAGGTATTTCATGACCTCGCCAGCAGACTAAACATAAGAGGGGGTCCAAGATAAAAATCCTTGGAGAGTCTATGATAATCTGATTGTAGCTGAAGCAGTGCAGCATGGTAAGCCTGAGTCCACCCACACATACTGGATGACAACATGGGAAATCCTCCATCTTTGAACTGCTGCATCATCAATGTTCCTAATGCCTGGGTTTCATAATATTCACTGTTCTCCAATCACGTGGCCAACCAGCTATAGAGGAAGATAAAGGAAAGGTTTGGACAACTGCACAGGCAAATGCAGGACAGCACGGAGGCTGCACACACACATGCACATATTTACAATTTTATCGCTAGTTTAAGCATTTAGATAGATGATAGATATTATTTGTAAACTTATGGTATGGAGGTGTTAATAAGCCACAGTTCATCAGAATGGCATCACACACTGATCAAAGGTCAAGAATTGAAATCTTCAACCTGAGAGCCAGTTTATTCAAGTTATAAAAAGACAAAATATGTATAATTCACTGCACGATCATATAACAGGCAGAGACATGCCAACTTTTATTATTCATGCCCATTTTGCCGACATGGAATCTCTCTATTTCCTCAATTTCTTATACATTTTCACAACAAGAAAGCAGCTAGTGAGTTTGAACTCCATAAAGAAGGAGAACGAGACCTTATCTTTTACTTTATTAGGTTTTACTTTGCACACTTCCTCTTTATAAACATGACACACGTCCGAAGCAATGTTCCAGTCATGCCAATAAATGTCAACATGCTTTGTTGACTCTCAAAAAAAGAGACCGACATAAAATCAGATCACCTGGCCTGCGCTTTCCTGATGGCTAAATAAAAGGGAATTATCTGGAAAGAGTGAAACAAAAGAAAAGAGAAGGGGGGAGGGTTATAAACACTAACTCATTTGGTGGCTAAACATGAGCCGGAGAGCAAAGTGAGAGAGACTGAGCTCTCCTGAAACATTCACACTAATCCATTTGAGGCATGAAGGGGTAAATCAACAGGAATGGAGACATGGAGGAAAGCTATAGGGGAAAGGCGGGAGAGCGTATGTGATTAGCAAATCAGTAATAGAGAGAATACGACATGAGAGAGCGAGAGAGAGAGAGAGAGAGAGAGAGAGAGAGAGAGAGCAAGGGGAAAATGCAGCAAGCCGTGAGCACTGCAGCTATGTAACACATCTATAAATAACTGAAATTACAGGCTGCCAGCGCCACAGCAATTTCAATCTCTCTCCTCGCTCAGGTCATCAACGTCTTTGCTTAAAATGAAACTATACTGAAATGGGAACGAGCATGCGGCGTAGCAACACAAAGCCTGATGTGCACATGTGGCACATCCCACGGCACCTTGGTGAAAGAAAGCAGATGAAAACAAAACAGGAAGAAGAGCAGACAGGGCACCAAAAGCTAGCTAATGTAGCATTCCCTGTTAGCACGCAAGCTAGAGAATAAGAAATGGAGAGAAGCAGTTAGCACAAGATGGCGGCGATTGTGTAGCCTGCCGCATGAGCCTGTAGCTGTTCAGTTCCTGCCGGCCCCCTCCCCCACCCCCACCCTTCCCTCCTCCTCCTCCTCCTCCACCACCTCACTCCACCCTCCCCCCACCCCACACACAAACACATGCTCACTCTCTCATTCACTCACTCACCCGTCCTCTCGGCCTCTTCACTGTAGACATGTTTTTTCTTTTCTTCCTTCCCCCCCTTCCCTCTCTCCAACCGCCAACAAAAGCCTTGCCCTTTCGCCGTTTTTTTTATCTCTGTCTCTCTCTCTCTTGCACGCTCCCTCCTCCCTTCTCTCTCGCTCTCTCTCTCTCTCTCACTTTCCCTCTCTCCCTTCCTCCCCCGGCAGGTCCGTGGCTGAAGAAGCCCTGTTCACCTCCTCCTCCTCCCCTGGCCGGGCTGCATGGAGCCGCACTTCACGGAAAACGAGGGAATGAGGAAGAGACCGATGAAGCAGCCACGCTGGTCCGGGATTCTCTCATTCTGCTGCGCTCAGCTGGGCTCGATCTATTCTTTTCCCTCCCTCTCTTGCGCTCTCTTTCTCATCGATTCCCTCCAACTGTCCGTCCCAGAACAACTGCGCTCGATCTCTCCCGGCCGTCGTTTTCTCGTCCACGCTCTTGCGTTCACACACACACGCATAGACCGACAAGACTTCTCGTTCCTCTTTCTCCTTTCACATGCCAGACGAAGGTAGGATTGCTAACACAAAAGGTTTTTTGTACTGCCTCAGTTGGACGCTCTGTAGCTTGTTTTCCTTATTTCCACTTGTTTTTTTTCCTTCCTTTTCCCTTGTTCCCCTCCCCTCTCTCAGGCTGGGGTGTGTGCGGAGAGCAGGAGACGCAGACGAAGCGGCGAGAAATGAAAGCACAAAGCAGCAAAACGCATCAGCATGAATATTAGAGATGTCGTTAAAATCCGGACTCGTTTTTCTCTCTCTCTCTTGCTCGCTCACTCTCTCTCTCTCTCTCTTTAGCTCATTGTGAAACAGGAGGTCCAGCAGAGGGTGCTAGCTGTTATTACATTAACTTTCACAACTTAACCCTAAAAATACTGAATTTCTTTACTTGCTGAATCCAACCAGGCACAAAATGAACAACAGCAAATGTTCAAGAAAATGAATACACCTACACATGCATTCAACAGATAATTTGTGTCAAAACAGCTTTGTTTTGATCTATACAAGTAAAATGATTCACAAATATAATTTGAAATATGTCAGAATCATGTCAGCAATACAATCATCAGATTTACACACACACACAGGCAGGTGGCATGAGTTCATTTGCTGCTGGATCGACTAACAGGAAGTGACAACAGAGACTCAAGGGGAAATGAGGTCATGCCCTCACTTTCCCAAAGTGTGACAGATTGGCCATGTGCAACTGTGCACTGCAAAAAAACACTTGTACCCACACATACATATGCAACATACACAAAAGAAAGTGTATGCACTAAAAAATAGGAGGAAAATGAATGTTTACACAATATGTCAGATATATAACCACAGATGTGTTATGACTATACCAGCCATCTGAAATCACGCACAAAAGTGGGTCAGTTTAGCATAAGAATCTTACGGAGTAGCAGGCCTAGCCTTGAGACTGGAGTAAGATCAACTTTTACAAGGTTAAATTAAGTCTAGGCAATACAAGAGACCTGAAAGTCATTTAAAAACACTCCTCACTAGGTGGCACATGGTGTAGCTGCCTGGATGTGCAGATTTCTCTTTTGGCAGTATACTAGGTACAATACAATGTTCTGTAACAGGCTTTGTGTGACAGAGAGAGAAGAGATAACAAGGCCTTGAAGTTTGGACTCGTGGCGACAATTCAAACGAGACTTCAATAAACAATGCGATCATCTACTTACATGCAAAAATTAATAAATATAAATATTATAAAATATAATAATTTAAAAAAAATAACGTTTTAAAAAACGTTTCCCCTTCACATTTAAATGTGACATTTTTGAATGATTCAGCCTACCGCAGCAGACCTGTCACACACCCACACACACATGCACGCACTCGCACACACACACACATTGTGTTTTCATGTTTTATGGGGATTTTCCATAGACATAATGATTTTTATACTGTACAATCTATATATTCTATTCCCCTACACTAACCCTACTCCTAAACCGACCCATCACAGAAACTTTATGCATTTTTACATTTTCAAAAAACATCACTTAGTATGATTTAGTACTTAGTATTAGTACTTTAGGACTTAGTACTTAATTTTTATGTGCGACCTGTATTTGTATATACAGGCAGCCAATAAAGAATAACTTAAAAGATGAAGAAAGCAAAGAAAAGAGTGTGCTTGTATGTACTGTTGGGAGGAAAAAGAGAAATATGCACATGCTCTGAAGGTCACATGGCACAAACCACCTCTACACCAAGGCAACCAAACGGTTAATATGTAAATAAGATGAAATAGCAGCACCAAGATATTGGGAGGAGTTCAGCTCCGCAGAGAAAGAAAGAGAGGGAGAGAGAAAGAGAAAGAGAGAGTGCTCTATTCCTTCAGTTCTCCATCTTCGCTTTCTAGCAGAGATATAATGTATTAGAGTTATGTGATAATTCTATTTCATTGGTTCTCTCTTGTTCTTTCATGTGTTCATAATTTCGTTGTATGACAGCCTGGCCAAAAATTATGACTACATGGCACGTTTCATGAAGTTGTTTGGACCCATTGATGGAACTGCTCCAACTGTAAATGAGGAGACATATACTATATTGCCAAAAGTTTTGGGACGCCTGCCTTTACATGCACATGAACTTTAATGACATCCCATTCTTAATCCGTAGGGTTTAATATGGAGTTGGCCCACCCTTTGCAGCTATAACAGCTTCAACTCTTCTGGGAAGGATTTCCACAAGGTTTAGGAGTGTGTTTATGGGGAATTTTTGACCATTCTTCTAGAAGTGCATTTGTGAGGTCAGGCACTGATGTTGCACGAGAAGGCCTGGCTCGCAGTCTCCGCTCTAACTCATCCCAAAGGTGTTCTATCGGGTTGAGGTCAGGACTCTGTGCAGGCCAGTTAAGTTCCTCCACACCAAACTCGCTCATCCATGTCTTTATGGAGCTTTGTGCACTGGTGCGCAGTCATGTTGGAACAGGAAGGGGCCATCCCCAAACATACCACGATTGAATTCACTGAGCTACTGAGAACGACCCATTCTTTCACAAATGTTTGTAGAAGCAGTCTGCATGTCTAGGTGCTTTTATACACCTGTGGCCATGGAAGTGATTGGAACACCTGAATTCAATGACTTGGATGGGTGTCCCAATACTTTTGGCAGTATAGTGTATATCAGTAGAAAAGGATTCCACAGCATCAATACTTATTTGTGATAATTTTGCAAAATGCAAAGCAAAAAAAAAAAAATTAAATATTAAAATAAACTCTCATTAGGTGCGTTTAACATGGAGCATTGTATTCTGATTTCAATCAGTTTAAAAGTCCAATCTGAATGAAAATGTTCCATGTAAACACCTCAATCTGAATAAAAATGCTTAATTTCAATCGGGTTGAGAGGGGTGGGATAAACCTTTTCTAATCCGTTCGATAGGACATGTAAACACTTGACCGGATTGAAAACCGAAACTGGAAAGTTTTGTGCACGTGTAATGACGTAGAAATGGCGTAATGACAAATGACGCACGGACGGAACAAGCTGATGTTGTTGTTGAACATAATAAATGACTAGTGTCCATCTAAACTTCTCTTTCGACTCATCGTCTATAAAATGTGTTGCAGAACAGCGTTGTCCCACAAGTGTTTTCTTCTGACTCTCATCTGCAGGCGCCTTGTTTTAAGGACTGGAATGGATGTCTTTACTGCTTGATTATTATCTAGTGGACTTTGTTTTCAAGTGCTCACTCGCACTCACAGTCACACGTACATGCGCTGTTGTACGCACACCGTCTGTGGACCCTTCTGATGACGAAAATTACGTCACACGGACAGCACGTGGACCGTCATGGAATGTGGACAGCCGAAGTATACTTTGGGCTTTAAGTGCCACCCCAGTTAGCAGTCTTAGACTTTGCTGAAAATTGCTTTTAGCTTCTTTATGAATAGCTCCTACGCTTAAACAAGTCCTACTTTTTTTACTAAGAATTTTTTAACTTAAGTCAAAACTTAAGCCTATGCTTAAGAACATTTTTTGAAGTTTTATACATATGGCCCCAGATATCAAAGTAATGTAAAGAATATAATTTCATCATCTTATAAGGCAGGCCCACATGGAATCAGTGCATGTACTGTAGAAGGCTGCAGACAGCAGATTTCTGTGGCTTGCATGTGTGTTTATTAAACATGTATAATTCAACTACATCTTAGATACCAATAAAAAATTAGTTATCTTAGCTGTCAGCTAAATTCATTTTGAGAAATTCAAATTTTTCCTAAAAAAAACCACTACAAAAGTAGTATGCCATTCAAAGATTTTTTTTAGTTCTAAGACCAACTTGTCCTGACTGATTTGAGCTCTCATGACAACTAAGGCAAGCATAATACCTTTTCAACTAGAAAACGATAAATGGTTGAAAAAAACTGCCAAAGATTTGCCTTATTGTTCAAAAGGTTTTTGTAATAAGCCTCTTATGCTTAGCAGGGCTGCTTTTATTTAGTCAAAAATACAGTAAAAAACAGTGATACTGTGAAATTGTCACAACCTGTCATGTTTTCGTTTTCATTTTCAAGGACTTTTAGTTTGTTTTCGTCATTTCCTGTGTTTGCTTTCTGCTTATTCACTCTCTAAGTGTCCTAAATCGATTACTTCCCTACTATATAGTATGCGAAAAACAGTACGCCAAAAGAGTAGTATGTCCGAATACATAGTATTTGAAAAACAGTAGGCGAAAATTCTCCAGATGAGTAGTTCTTTGTGTATATAATGCCCTCAGTTTCTTTAATTCATGGTATGGTGTTGTTTGTATTTCATGCACATGTTGCATTTACTTGTTTGATACTCTTCGTGATGGATTATACTCCTATTAAATTTGTTTTATTTAATAAAGACTATGCTGCATTATAGATCCGCTTTGTCTAACCTAATCGTCAGCCATTCAAATATTATATATATACACTGAACAAAATTATAAACACAACACTTTTGTTTTTGCCCCCATTTTCATGAGCTGAACTCAAAGATCTAAGACTTTTTCTATGTACACAAAAGGCGTGTTTCTCTCAAATATTGTTCACAAATCTGTCTAAATCTGTGTTAGTGAGCACTTCTCTTTTGCCGAGATAATCCATCCACCTCACAGGTGTGGCATATCAAGATGCTGATTAGACAGCACAATTATTGCACAGGTGTGCCTTAGGCTGGCCACAATAAAAGGCCACTCTAAAATGTGCAGTTTTATCACACAGCACAATGCCACTGTCGCAAGTTTTGAGGGAGCGTGCAATTGGCATGCTGACTGCAGGAATGTCCACCAGAGCTGTTGCCCGTGAATTGAATGTTCATTTCTCTACCATAAGCCATCTCCAAAGGCGTTTCAGAGAATTTGGCAGTACATCCAACCGGCCTCACAACCACAGACCATGTGTAACCACACCAGCCCAGGACCTCCACATCCAGCATCTTCACCTCCAAGATCGTCTGAGACCAGCCACCCGGACAGCTGCTGCAACAATCGGTTTGCATAACCAAAGAATTTCTGCACAAACTGTCAGAAACCGTCTCAGGGAAGCTCATCTGCATGCTCGTCGTCCTCATCGGGGTCTCGACCTGACTGCAGTTCGTCATCGTAACTGACTTGAGTGGGCAAATGCTCACATTCGATGGAGTCTGGCACTTTGGAGAGGTGTTCTCTTCATGGATGAATCCCGGTTTTCACTGTACAGGGCAGATGGCAGACAGCGTGTATGGCGTCGTGTGGGTGAGCGGTTTGCTGATGTCAACGTTGTGGATCGAGTGGCCCATGGTGGCGGTGCGGTTATGGTATGGGCAGACGTATGTTATGGACAACGAACACAGGTGCATTTTATTGATGGCATTTTAAATGCACAGAGATACCGTGACAAGATCCTGAGGCCCATTGTTGTGCCATTCATCCACGACCATCACCTCAGGTTGCAGCATGATAATGCACGGCCCCAAGGATCTGTACACAATTCCTGGAAGCTGAAAACATCCCAGTTCTTGCATGGCCAGCATACTCACCGGACACGTCACCCATTGAGCATGTTTGGGATGCTCTGGATCGGCGTGTACGAAAGCGTGTTCCAGTTCCTGCCAATATCCAGCAACTTCGCACAGCCATTGAAGAGGAGGCCACAATCAACCACCTGATCAACTCTATGCGAAGGAGATGTGTTGCACTGCGTGAGGCAAATAGTGGTCACACCAGATACTGACGGGTTTTCATTCGTCATATACACGCTTCACGCGCTAGTGTAAAATAGCGGAGGGAGGTGAAACACAAGCGAGTAATAAAAAAGCGCACCCACTATTTTTACATTTACAGTGTCTGAGCGTGTGTGTGCTTGCGCGTGTGTGTGTGTGTGAGTGTGTGAGCGTAATTGTAACTTAAGTACACTACTTGACAGTTTCATGCACTTTTAGTATTTACTAGTGGTGGTTAGTTCTAAATATTCCTGCCGTCTGCTGTGTTCAGACAAAAATTGTGTTTGATGTTTGCTACATTCAGGAAGTGTACTTTATTGGAGCAGATAAAATAAAAAGGATTTCATATAGATCAGACTGCTTGTATTCATTGACAAAAATGTAGCTATGTGCAGTAATATTGAAAATTGAGGATGCAACGCATCGTGATATCGAATCGAATCGTTGACATGATAATCGTAATCGAATTGAATCATGAGACCAGTGACGATTCACACCCCTACTGACAACCACCCACAAAACGCCAGCATCATGGAGTCAAGAAAAATCTACTTAACAGTCAGTTCCTTTTCCTGCTGATAATGAACTCCCTCTTACGTTTAATAGTTCCTCAACAAAAGCACTTTTATGAAAGCCTTACTTAAATATCACATTTTCACACACTTATGCCGTTTTAAAGTTATCTCACTTTCATCTAGAGCTCTTATAATAGTCTAACACTGTAATGATATCCTTGCCCACAACCTAAAATCTGTGTCCTGCTTAGGTGAAAATGAATTACACTGTCAGGACCAGAGAGAGAGTTTAGAGTCCATAATTAGGACTAGACCTGCAGACTAATGTATAGTACAGCGGATAGAGCTGGAGGGATGGAGGGAGAGAGAAAGGATTAATGAGGGAAGGCCTGATGTGTAGCATTGGTTTCCTGAACTCATTAAACACGACGGCTATTAATGACCCATACAGAACACACCACAAACCATGCCAGGACAATGCATACACTCAGTGAGCATATACATTCAGTATCGCTACACTGATTCAGGTATACACACACACGTCTTGTTCGCTATCTTTGTGGGGACTCTCCATAGACGTAATGATTTTTATACTGTACAAACTATATATTTTATCCCCTTACACTAACCCTACCCCTTACACAAAACTTTCTGCATTTTTACATTTTCAAAAAAAAAAAAAAAAAAATCAATAATAATAATAATAATTCTGTATGATTTATAAGCTTGTTTCCTCATGGGGACCTCAATTTAGGTCCCCATGGTGACAAGAGTGTGAGTCTGTGTGCACCCCATGAGTCTGTGTGCATTCAAAAAACATGTACACACTAGGGGTGTCGCAATATACCGGTATTGGCGATAATCGTAATATTCAAAGCACGTAATATCGACATCGTGTTAATTTAGGGTGTGACAATATACCGGTACTGGCGATAACCACAATATTTAAAATGAATAGGACTCTTATGATAACATGACAAAAATACTCCAGTGTCTGGAGTCCGACTCGAGCCCGGGGTGTGGTCCTGGTCAAGACAATCTCCTGAACTCCAAACTGAATGTCAGAATGGGAAAGAAAGGTGATTTAAGCAATTTTGAGCGTGGCATGGTTGTTGGTGCCAGACGGGCCGGTCTGAGTATTTCACAATCTGCTCAGTTACTGGGATTTTCACTCACAACCATTTCTAGAGTTTACAAAGAATGGTGTGAAAAGGGAAAAACATCCAGTATGCGGCAGTCCTGTGGGCGAAAATGCCTTGTTGATGCTAGAGGTCAGAGGAGAATGGGCCGACTGATTCAAGCTGATAGAAGAGCAACTTTGACTGAAATAACCACTCGTTACAACCGAGGTATGCAGCAAAGCATTTGTGAAGCCACAACACGCACAACCTTGAGGCGGATGGGCTACAACAGCAGAAGACCCCACCGGGTACCACTCATCTCCACTACAAATAGGAAAAAGAGGCTACAATTTGCACGAGCTCACCAAAATTGGACAGTTGAAGACTGGAAAAATGTTGCCTGGTCTGATGAGTCTCGATTTCTGTTGAGACATTCAGATGGTAGAGTCAGAATTTGGCGCAAACACAATGAGAACATGGATCCATCATGCCTTGTTACCACTGTGCAGGCTGGTGGTGGTGGTGTAATGGTGTGGGGGATGTTTTCTTGGCACACTTTAGGCCCCTTAGTGCCAATTGGGCATCGTTTAAATGCCACGGCCTACCTGAGCATTGTTTCTGACCATGTCCATCCCTTTATGACCACCATGTACCCATCCTCTGATGGGTACTTCCAGCAGGATAACGCACCATGTCACAAAGCTCGAATCATTTCAAATTGGTTTCTTGAACATGACAATGAGTTCACTGTACTAAAATGGCCCCCACAGTCACCAGATCTCAACCCAATACAGCATCTTTGGGATGTGGTGGAACGGGAGCTTCGTGCCCTGGATGTGCATCCCACAAATCTCCATCAACTGCAAGATGCTATCCTATCAATATGGGCCAACATTTCTAAAGAATGCTTTCAGCACCTTGTTGAATCAATGCCACGTAGAATTAAGGCAGTTCTGAAGGCGAAAGGGGGTCAAACACAGTATTAGTATGGTGTTCCTAATAATCCTTTAGGTGAGTGTATAGCCTATAACACGCTCTCACACGTTTATTTTTAACAATTTGCCAGGAGTGAAATGTACAAACCCGATTCCAAAAAAGTTGGGACACTGTACAAATTGTGAATAAAAACAGAATGCAATGATGTGGAAGTTTCAAATTTCAATATTTTATTCAGAATACAACATAGATGACATACCAAATGTTTAAACTGAGAAAATGTATCATTTTAAGGGAAAAATAAGTTGATTTAAAATTTCATGGCATCAACACATCTCAAAAAAGTTGGAACAAGGCCATGTTTACCACTGTGTGGCATCCCCTCTTCTTTTTATAACAGTCTGCAAACGTCTGGGGACTGAGGAGACAAGTTGCTCAAGTTTAGGAATAGGAATGTTGTCCCATTCTTGTCTAGTACAGGCTTCTAGTTGCTCAACTGTCTTAGGTCTTCTTTGTCGCATCTTCCTCTTTATGATGTGCCAAATGTTTTCTATGGGTGAAAGATCTGGACTGCAGGCTGGCCATTTCAGTACCCGGATCCTCCTTCTACGCAGCCATGATGTTGTAATTGATGCAGTATGTGGTCTGGCATTGTCATGTTGGAAAATGCAAGGTCTTCCCTGAAAGAGACGACGTCTGGATGGGAGCATATGTTGTTCTAGAACTTGGATATACCTTTCAGCATTGATGGTGCCTTTCCAGATGTGTAAGCTGCCCATGCCACACGCACTCATGCAACCCCATACCATCAGAGATGCAGGCTTCTGAACTGAGCGCTGATAACAACTTGGGTTGTCCTTGTCCTCTTTAGTCCGGATGACATGGCGTCCCAGCTTTCCAAAAAGAACTTCAAATTTTGATTCGTCTGACCACAGAACAGTTTCTGTGACAGAGATTGTTCCAGATTCTCTGAATCTTTGGATGATATTATGCACTGTAGATGATGATAACTTCAAACTCTTTGCAATTTTTCTCTGAGAAACTCCTTTCTGATATTGCTCCACTATTTTTCGCCGCAGCATTGGGGGAATTGGTGATCCTCTGCCCATCTTGACTTCTGAGAGACACTGCCACTCTGAGAGGCTCTTTTTATACCCAATCATGTTGCCAATTGACCTAATAAGTTGCAAATTGGTCCTCCAGCTGTTCCTTTTATGTACATTTAATTTTTCCGGCCTCTTATTGCTACCTGTCCCAACTTTTTTGGAATGTGTAGCTCTCATGAAATCCAAAATGAGCCAATATTTGGAATGACATTTCAAAATGTCTCACTTTCAACATTTGATATGTTATCTATATTCTATTGTGAATAAAATATAAGTTTATGAGATTTGTAAATTATTGCATTCCTTTTTTATTCACAATTTGTACAGTGTCCCAACTTTTTTGGAATCGGGTTTGTATATATGTGGTTTAAACAACCAGATGCATTCACTCTTGTCCAGTTTTGTCTGAAATGCGTCCCAGTCAGACCACCTTCTGAATTGATTTGTTTGAGTGATCGGATTTAAATCCGCCTCGAAAGAATTTCGGAAGACATTCCTGATCTTTTCACAATATGATAGATATTTGATCAGAGAAAATGAATGAAGTGAACAGGTGTAAAAAGGCCATAACTCTGCGCTGAAGGAACGCTCGCTACTGCTGCTGCGGGGACTCTAAACACCAGTCAGAGCCAGTCTTGACGGTCGCGGTAGCATGGTCTCGTGTTGTTTCCACCAGTGCAGCACATCTCAGTTTATTTGAATTAATGAATGTCTATTTACATAATGTATATTTTTGTATTTGCAATCTAGTCATGGCCAATACAGCCTGTTCGTAGCACTGGTGCAGTTAAAGAGCTTAAAATACGGGTACACAAGTTAACAGGTTAAAGTATCAGTTTTGATGTTAATATTTATTTATCATACTGTTGAACTTAACAGTATTTTCTCTCTTGTTATTTCATAGGGAGCTTCAAAGAAGACGCATGTGCCCTGTGTTTATCAGTATCCAATTATGTTCGTTGGGTAAAAAAGAAAAACTAAATAAAGTAAAAATTTATTTGATAACTTTCCCCCCAAGGTCTCTATAGATATCGCGATATATCGATATCGTGAATTCTTTTGGCCACAATAACCGTGGTGTAAAAAATCTAATATTGTGACAGCTCTAGTACACACACACACACACACACATATCTGCATTTGCACGTTATTTTAATATGATTGATAACTATACCATAACTTATATCAAGCAGGTCAAGCACCTACATAAATGTAACTACAATACAATATATTGTCTTTCAATGCATATGATGATTAATTCTCAGAAAGAAGAACTGAAATGACTAAGATGATTAGTTAAAGCATTTCAAAATGCACCTGCATACTATTTTTCCAGTCATGAATTTTGTCATTAAGGGGTTTCTTAAAAATACTGTGCAAAAATCTTGTCTCTTCTCGTCTCGTTCTCGTGAACCCAATCTCGTGTCTCGTCTCGTCTCGTGAGCTAAGTGTCTCGTCACACCCCTACCGAGTACCATGAAATTTTACTGGTATTGGTACCGACTACTAAATTTTGGTATCATGACAACACTAATTCAGAGTTTGGTTGGGTGACCTAATCTGTCTCAGAGAATTACCATCAACCCCAGCCTCAGTCTATGCCCCTGCTCACTATAGGGTTATACAGAACAAAAAATTAAAAAATAAATAATATTAATAAAGAGAAAAAGAGAGAAAACATAAATATACATTAGACAAATAAATTAGGCTGTAACATAAATAATGGCTAGTGATAGACACGTAAATTAGCTAGTCTATCTTTTAGACAGACGGACAGATGCATTTGATTATATAGTTTATATGATTTTCTGAACAGGGAATGAATCATAAGCCATGAGCAACCCAGGAAAAAAGATACATGCCAGGGGGGAAGAGAAAGAGAGCACACAGCGGGTAGCCTCCACTAGACCTTTACACTTCTTTCATTATTTAGAGCAAAAGAGAAAGACTGAAAAAACAAAACACACCGTCAGACAAACATGCAAACATCACTCAAACATACTGAACACCATTCACAAATGCACTCTTGCATGTGACCAGAGAAAAAAAAAGTCTGGAGGGCCGTAAATGAAACATGCGATTTATAATTCATCTTTACTATCGAACGATTTACAGTCACTGAAATAGGGCCCTATGAAATGTTTTATTTTTCCCCAAATTCCTAGTATTGCTATTTAATGGTTTAATTAAATTTTTAAAAAAAGTAAAAATCAAAAAAACATGGTGCTTTTTTAATGAGGAAAAAAAAACGAATGAACTGCTTTGACTTCTACCTGAGGCTCCTGTTCATCTAATGACCAATCAGAAACCTGCAGCCCTAAATTCCCGGCCAATCAGAAACATGCAAACCAATGGCCATCTCCAGACCAAAAACTAATAAACCAACAGTAACCAAATCAAACACAAACCAATCAAACTGCAAACACTACAGCTGTAGAAATTAAGCTAAAACAAACATTTTCCAACTCAAAGACGACGTCCCACAACTGTTAAGCTCCCTGCATGTCCTGTCCTGTGTGTGTGTGTGTCTGTCTGTCTGTGTGTCTGTCTGTCTGTGTCTGTGTCTGTGTGTGTGTGTCTGTCTGTCTGTCTGTCTGTCTGTCTGTCTGTCTGTCTGTGTGTGTGTGTGTGTGTGTGTGTGAAGGGTTAAACTGCTCAGGCAGGAGATCAGACAGTGTCAGTGTCATCGGCCTGAACTCCTGACATTCCTCTAACCCCCCCCCCTCGCGAGAGCTGAGAAAATGGCCGGCTAGCTTACAGACACACACACACACACAGAGTTACTGATCCCAAAGTCTAAGAGTGCTAATTTTCAGTAGACTGAAGTGAACTCTGAATACACGCCACACACCTACAAACACATGCATAGTGAGAAAGTTAAGTAAAGTAAAAGAGGGCTTGAGATTGAGACCTACTGTGTAGTTTGGCCTGGCAAACTTCCCACATGCTTTTTTTCCCCTTTTGACTCAACTAACCCCTCCCTCTTCTCAATGTCCTTCCTTTCCTGTCCTCCCTCCCCTTCCGCTGTGCAGCAAAGACCGCCTACTGTATCTATAAACATGCTACCAGAAACCTTTCCTGTTTACCTTTAACCCCTCGTGTCCCTCCCCAGATCTGTGAAGCTCACAGCTTTTCTCCTGACGTCATCCGTCATTTGATTCTGACCCTAGATTAGTGCTTGAGGGAGAAACAGACCGTCAGACTGGCTGAATGAGCAAACGTCTGTCTGTCCAAGTCGGCTGGTGGCAGACTTACAGAAATGAATGCACATGCGTGCTGAGCTGAATTAGGTGAAGGAAAAAGGGTATGAGCCACTTGTACACACAGATGGGGAGCACAAACACACAGACGCATGCAGACATACAGTGGGAGGTAATCAGGTATCAGGTTACAGTGCTGGTTGGAGACTCTGCCTGACAGACCAGCCCAGTTATATAAACCTCACAGACGCAGGGTCAGGAAGCAACAAAGCAAGTTGGCCACACACAGGCATGCACTCACACAAAGAGACGGATGCGCACACACACACACAGACCGGTTTTACTCACACAGCGCATTCACACGGCACATGGTGGAAGGCCTACAAGCAAGCAAACACACATACACACCTTACTTCATGCCACATCAGTTATTGGGGAGGGGGTGCACAAACAAAGCCATTTTCATTCAGGCATTGAGACACCTGCATTTTTTCCCCTTGTTTTTCTCTTAAACATACACACATATAAATGACCAGAGTATAAATGACCAGTGAATACCTTTGAATAAATTAATAATATATATATATATATATATATATATATATTCCTAAAAATATTCGGCTATTAGACCTTTGACAAGTACGATGACAGCGAACATTAAAATCTGATGTCATGCTGACGCAGCCAGAGAGAGCCGTTGTCATCGTGTACAGTTATGAAACAGCTTCACACACAGTTTTTTTTTCCAAACACACAGTATAATTTAAAATAACATTTTCGATCAATTCAATGAATCATTGTGGAATATTAATCCCGGTCTTCACCCAGGTTGTCAGTATTAAATTTATTCTGAAGAGAAATGTTACTGACGCCAAACTTTTGAACAGTAGTGTATATAATTTAAATATTGCTTGCAAAAATTAAAATGTGTCCAAAGTGTCCCGGATGTCCAAATCCGATCGGTATACATTTTTTTCGGTGATCCTGATCCTTTATTTTACGTCAGATGTCGTACAGTAGGTGGCGGTATGCACCTTCAAACGGGTTTACCAAACGCCATTAAAAGAAAAAGAAGCTCAAATGTATTGTGCGTGACGCACAAGACCCAATGAAGCCTGTTCTAGCGCGTAACGTAACGCTCAAGCTTCCGTGTTTAACATATGTGATGCACACTTTTGTAACTAATCACTCAAAATTCTTTCGAGTTTATTTTTATCTGCTGTCAGACTATTTGAGACGTTGTTGCCATAACGCGTTGCGTCTTGCATTGAAAATTCTGACACCGCAAACTTCATGCTTCTAACCTTATCTTGTTTTCTTACTGTTACAATTATTCTGCTTTTTGTAAATATAAAACACAAGAAGTTTATGTCAGTAGTCCCATATTCATAATTGTGACCACACAGTCTGTTTACAATGTCTACCACTGTAACAGATGTTCACATCTACTATATATGAGCAGTATCACACGAGTAGCAGTGCGATATGGCTGTATATACAGCCATATTGCATGGCTATGAGTGTGATATTTCATTTATACAACAGTTCGACAACACAAGTGTGTAAATAAATAAATAAAAAACAACAACGGAGTGTCTTTAAAAACCCTCTTTTGTGCAGAACTACTTCCTTCTGCCACAGATTTAAATTTCAAGTTGAAAGTTTGACAGTTGAGCCCAAGCCTCCGTTACTAATTCTAAAACTCCACTTTAGAACTAGTAACGAAGGAATTCTGAGTCGCTTCATTGAAGCTTATTGTATTATGAAGAGTAGAGTATTATGAGAGAGAGAGAGATTGACTAAGCGAGTGCATTACCTGCATCTAGATCAGGGGTGCCCAATCCTGCTCCTGGAGGGCCACTGTCCTGCAAAGTTTAGCTCCAACCCCAATTAAACACACCTGAACCAGCTAATCAAGATCTTACTAGGCATACTAGAAACTTCCAGGCAGGTGTGTTGAGGCAAGTTGGAGCTAAAGTTTGGACACCCCTGATCTAGATGATATTCTTATGGTCAATCTTATTTTTACAATCACAAAATCAGTTTGAATGTCCACTGAGGAAATATCTTTGTGTTTGTCCTTTTAACAGTTAAGGGGATTTCCCATGACAGCGCTAGTCAATGCATGTGTAAGTTGCGTCTTAAAGGCTCAATATGTAAGATTTTTGGATTCAAATATCCAAAAACCACTAGAACAGTGTTATATATTTTGTTGACTTGTGTACTTACATTACCCCAAATGTTTCCAAGAACGTTTAAATCCAGAGAAATAAGCTATTTTAACCAGAACACGGATCGTGTCCGTGCGTCGCCTAACAATGACATCATACCCGCGTTACCCTCGATTTCTGTTTTTATTTTGTAGAAACCATGGAAACACCAAAGACGCTTTAATATATTGTGTGTTTTATTAGACAGGTGAGCAACTGTTTGGATACATTCATCGACAGAAAACGAATCATTGTTATATAGCTCAACACAGTTAGTCTTACTGTTTAAATCTCGTTTTCTTGATTTACTGCGAGTACCATGTTTTACCATGCCTAATATCGATCTAGCTTACTGCAGTGTGCAACAAGTGTCTCACAATAGCCACCGAGCTAACGCACAGAGTAGCGTAAGTTATAACATAACTTTCAACACTCAAATGTATCTAATATGATAAAACAGTGCTGCGTTACCCCACATACGCATTAGCGGAGGAAGCAGAAGCGGTCTTCTGCAGGCAGCATAATAAAAGCTCTGCAGCATAATAAAAGATAACCTTGTTCAGCTTCCCAAATAACCCAGCGTTAAGGAAACAGTGGATGCAGTTGGTTTTTTGGAGCAGCAACAGAGTTCTGCAAGTGTGTTTGTTCATTCCGTCACAAGTCGAAACCGCAGGCGTTGTTGGCAATCGGAGCGTAAGGGCATATAAATGTAACCAACACGAACGTATAGTGAATCGAAATTTATCCAGGGATAATGCCATGATGTATTTCATGTGTGTGTGTGCTCGTGACTCTTTAGCTCCGCCCAGTGCACGCCTGCACGAGCTCGGCTGTTTTCGGAAAGAATCGGTACAGCGTATCTGTCTTTTATAAATATGATAAAACTAAAGACTCTTCAGAGATATGAAGGATGCAATACTACTCTATAGGTACTCAAGATTAACATGAGACTGGCAGAAACTGTGTGTATGTACCCTTTAAGTAAAAATATAAAAGTTATGAAACTATACCCTTAGCCAAATCAATTTGCTCTGGAACAAGTTAGTAAGACCAAAAATTGCCCGTTTGATATACCCAAAATGAATTATACCTCATGTTACACTATCTACATACGAGCCAGCGGCAAATTCCCGAAGGACTGGCCAAGATGAAGCTGTTCTCTACGGATACGTGAGCACAGAATGGCCACTGACGGTCTGAAGCTCACATCCGTGAAAGCGACTGAACAAATTGTAAAATAGGTGCTATGTTTATACACTCACCTAAAGGATTATTAGGAACACCTGTTCATTTTCTCATTAATGCAATTATCTAATCAACCAATCACATGGCAGTTGCTTCAATGCATTTAGGGGTGTGGTCCTGGTCAAGACAATCTCCTGAACTCCAAACTGAATGTCAGAATGGGAAAGAAAGGTGATTTAAGCAATTTTGAGCGTGCCATGGTTGTTGGTGCCAGACGGGCCGGTCTGAGTATTTCACAATCTGCTCAGTTACTGGGATTTTCACGCACAACCATTTCTAGAGTTTACAAAGAATGGTGTGAAAAGGGAAAAACATCCAGTATGCGGCAGTCCTGTGGGCGAAAATGCCTTGTTGATGCTAGAGGTCAGAGGAGAATGGGCCGACTGATTCAAGCTGATAGAAGAGCAACTTTGACTGAAATAACCACTCGTTACAACCGAGGTATGCAGCAAAGCATTTGTGAAGCCACAACACGCACAACCTTGAGGCGGATGGGCTACAACAGCAGAAGACCCCACCGGGTACCACTCATCTCCACTACAAATAGGAAAAAGAGGCTACAATTTGCACGAGCTCACCAAAATTGGACAGTTGAAGACTGGAAAAATGTTGCCTGGTCTGATGAGTCTCGATTTCTGTTGAGACATTCAGATGGTAGAGTCAGAATTTGGCGTAAACAGAATGAGAACATGGATCCATCATGCCTTGTTACCACTGTGCAGGCTGGTGGTGGTGGTGTAATGGTGTGGGGGATGTTTTCTTGGCACACTTTAGGCCCCTTAGTGCCAATTGGGCATCGTTTAAATGCCACGGCCTACCTGAGCATTGTTTCTGACCATGTCCATCCCTTTATGACCACCACGTACCCATCCTCTGATGGCTACTTCCAGCAGGATAATGCACCATGTCACAAAGCTCGAATCATTTCAAATTGGTTTCTTGAACATGACAATGAGTTCACTGTACTAAAATGGCCCCCACAGTCACCAGATCTCAACCCAATACAGCATCTTTGGGATGTGGTGGAACGGGAGCTTCGTGCCCTGGACGTGCATCCCACAAATCTCCATCAACTGCAAGATGCTATCCTATCAATATGGGCCAACATTTCTAAAGAATGCTTTCAGCACCTTGTTGAATCAATGCCACGTAGAATTAAGGCAGTTCTGAAGGCGAAAGGGGGTCAAACACAGTATTAGTATGGTGTTCCTAATAATCCTTTAGGTGAGTGTATATGAGTAGTGGATTTGCTCGACCGCCATGACAGTCATCGCAAGCGGAGTGATACAAATGGTAGAAAGAAAGAAATTCACACAGGTTTGGAACAACTTGAGGGTAAAAAACAGACAAATATTTCTACCATCAGTGAAGAAAGATCCTCTACGTAGCCAGATTGTGTAGTTACAGCATCCACCAGCAGGGGCTAAATGGGCTATGTTAACCTGACAAAACTTTATTAAACACAACAACAAACCCACAAGTCACAGTTAAGAGTTAATACTCATTTAAAATGCGAAGAAGGCATTTAGATAGAACCATAAAAGAACAGTATCATAAAACAGCCAATATCATTCCAAAAGTCAGAGAGAGAATAAAAAATGATAATGAACTAAATTCAAGTGAAACAGAGTAAAAAACAAAAAAAACTAAACATGACTCCTTTAAAAAGCAGATCCATCATCTGGATCCCATCCAAACAGTAGGTTAGGGGGTTTGTGTGTGCATGTGAGTGATGTGGATTGGTATTTGCATCTATGTTGCTGAATGTTCATTCTGCACAAAGCAGCAGCACAAAGGGGCTCTGTTCATGCCGTCAGCCGGTCTCGCTCGCTCTCTCGGGCCCTCACACTATCACACCACCCTGTAACACTGTGACCGCCGCTGCTCTACCCTGTCACTCATTCCAAAGCGTTTTTCATATTTTAACTAGGTTGATTCCTAAATTGTCTGATTAAATAGCAGTTTATTTAATTATCTCAAACATTTTCACTCCTGATCAACAAAGCTGCCATGCAAAAAATAAGTCTTTCATATCACAAGAGGGGTTCATTAGAATGGGAAGGTATATATGACATTTCCCAGAGACTGATGTGAAAAATCCCCTTATTTGAGTTTACAGATCTAACCAAACTTGAGGAAAACACCTGTATAAAAGTACAGACTGTTTTTGTTGTAATGTATTAGTCTAATGGGAGTTTTATTCTATATTTGGGGGCTCCACCCACCCACCCTTATAAACCCTCACTGATTTGACCATTGAATGCACTGAAGGAGGGTTATCTTTGCAGTATCGTGAATAAATCAACATACTAGTGAAATTTCTGTCTGAACATGTTCAACCATGATCTTGCATTTTCTACAAACATTTAACCCAAGTAAACCACAAAAAAAGCCATTCCCCTCTACTGCAACTAAACTGACGTCCTAGACCTAGGTGAGGGAAAGTTTCAGTACTGAAACACCAACCCCTCGTAGTCCAGAGGCTTATAAAAACTCAGAACATTAAAGCACAAACTCGCCCCCGAGACCCTCAGGGAGAGAGAAGGTTGAGTGCATCTCTCTCTTTTACCCTGGGACTGCCTCACATTATACATCTGTTGGGTTTTCCACAGCCCAGTGCACATGAATGGCTCATCTCTCTCTCTCTCTCTCTCTCGCTCACACACACACACACATAAATGCAGACAGACACAGCAACACAAACACACTCACTACAGGAAGTCACATGATATGAACTCTGATCCACATCCTGCCTCTGCTTTAATTAAGGATCTGCGAGGACAGACAGATTGACTAAAGGAGAACGTAATCTATCTTGACTGACTTGGCTTTCAGTACCGTTACAGGAAGTCCCATATTTGTAACAATATTTGTAACATATCTGACAACAGTAGATGGATGCACCAATACTATAATTCTGGCCAAATCTTACGAGCCGATAATTGTTTTCATGTTATGGCCAATAACCAATAAATGGGCAATATTAAAATGTAATACTATTTTGTCTAAATAAATAAAAATTAAAACAATATAAATATTATAAAGATCACATTTAGCATTTGAGTTATTAATTAGAATTTTTAAAGATTAACTTTAAGTGAGTGACAGCAAAGGGGATTGTGGCAGAAATGTGGGATATTCATATAGAATTGTATTCTATTATTAATGTACACATTAAATGTATTAAAAGAGTAATGGAATATAATTGCAGTATTTTTTAAGCAATAGCATTTGTATTATACTAAATGTATTTAGGCTACTGTTTGTCATAACAAATACCATAGCAACAAAATGTTACTATTTTACAATGATTGTGAGGTGCAATGTGTGGTTAACATGATCCAAACACTATGGAAGGCCAATTTTTACCCTATAAAAATTTTAAATGCTACTGTTTTTGTTAATGAACATAAATTTACATCTGCATCTCAACTCAAGCTACTAGTCTACTACTGTTGACTCAAGCTACTGTCAAATGTGCATTTCTAAGAGACAAAACATGTAATATTAATTTGTGAAATGTTCACCTGTTTGGCAAGTGTTTGTAATGTTCTGATGATAAAACCACAATTAACTGTCTGGTTTCCACAACTTTTACTCAGGAGCAAAAATCTGCCTTTAAACTTGAAAGAAAGAAATATTTGACATTTATCGTGATAATTATCAATATCGACTGATATTTTTTGGCCATATCACCCAGCCCTATATGCAACATTGACAATACTGAAAAAAACTATCTGCCAATAGTCAATATAGTAAAATTAACTACAATCCATCTCTCTATTGACAAACAAAGAGGAGACTCCTGTTTGCATTTCTCCTCATGGAAAAACAAAAGCACTGGCAAATCCGTATTTGGGTAGGTGTATTTGTGAGCGCACGTCTGACTGCAAGAGCACTGCATGTGCCCAGTACAACTGGTGGAAAGAGTTCACAATGTGTGTGTGTGTGGGTGTGTGTGTGTGAGTGTGAGAGTGTGGCAGCTGAATCACTGAGCCTCAACTCCCTGTGTCAGCAGCAAAGAGCTGAGGGGAAAGACTGATGCTCATGCATCACAACAGATAGAGAGACAGACAGAGAGAGAGAGAGAAAGAGTTGACACTGCCAGGCAGTATTGCTGAAAGCACTGCCTGCTGCTTGCGATCACAGTCTAGACAGCACTCCTGCTCTTTTCATTCTCTCTCATTCTCCATTTCCCTCAGGAAACCTTATTATCAACATCTCCCTTCTGCCTGCACTCACACACAAACACTAATCTCACATCAACACACACAGTCAGAAAAACCACAAGCCAAACCCACTCTAGTCAGTCGGAGTGCACCTCCCACTATCCTATGGTTGGCCTGACCCACATCTTGTTATAGCCTTAAGTATGCTTAGCCCCAGTAAGTCCTAAACACCACTGCAACTCTTAATCGGCTGCTACAGTACCTGTCTAAAGGCCCTTGACAGGAGGAGTGGTGAATTATTATTTAAATGGAGCCTGTCTGTCTTGACCTTTCTCTTCCAGTACAGTTGAACACTACAATGTAGCCTGTTGTCAAAGTAGTCCATTGTCTGCTTGGCAACATTCCTGCAATAGTTTCATTTATCTCTCATCCATGTAATTAGCTCTGCATGTCATATGTATGTCAAATCTGTCATATTTCCTGGTGCAGATATACACCAACAATGACTACAAAAATCCTGTCAAAATAAGCCAAGCAGAGCTGATCACTACAACAGAGCTCATAGCTGTAATCTTTGACTCACTCCAACATCCCAACACTGAACCTTTAAAGCCATCAAACAAAATAAGATACATTTGGGAAAGATCTGAGAACTGCTTCTCTCACCTGTACATTGTATGCCATTGGCACATCCTCCATGCCTTCCTGCTCCTTCACTTCCTCTTCTCTGTCATTCCCTAGTCCTACATTTATCCAAGAGTGATTGGAGTTCTCTTCCTGGTCTAGTGCCTCCAGCTGGGGCAACAGCTCATCTCCCATAAGGTCAGGAGCTTCACCCAGGTCGTCAAGTCTTTGTTCATGTTGCTCTCCAAGCAAGACCTCCTCCAGAGCCTGAAACCCATTAATGCTGCTTACACTCTGGTTCGTAACCAAAGGTCCAGGCACATCACAGGTCCTTCGCTCTGCCGTAGAGAACGGACGGTCTGCAGAGAATGAGTTCAGACCACCTGAGAACACCTCAGAGGAGCTGAAGGGATTCTGGTCCGATTTGGAGCTACGTAAGGGGCACCGTTGTGCTGGACTGCCCGGTATTCTGACTTGTTGCTGCTGATGTTCCATGCCGGAATTAGACAGGAAAGGACAACCAGTATCCAACAGGTTTGAAGCTGAGCATGAGATGGACATAGAAGAGGTTGTAATAGATACTGGGGCAGAGGAGAAAGACTGAGTTTCATTTACAACAGGGGGAGCGTAACGAGCAGTGGGATAGGATGAAGCATGGCTAACCGAGTCAGTTGGGAAAGAATGAGTTGCAGGGGAAGACTGGACAGGGAAGGCCATGTCATTGTCTTCCAACCTTGGACCTGTAGTAAAACCTTGGACCCCTTGTGCCACCTGAAAGCCACTGTGTTGAGAAGACACAAGCCTCATTGAGGCCTCAAGATACTGTTTGGACTGTGAATGACCACTTGGGGCAACTGTAGGGTGAAAGGGACTACCCTCTACACTGACTGAGTTATGGTGGCGCTGCTGGGAATGATTTTGGGGGACATTGCCCTCATAGTAAAAATGGAGGTTCTGATAGGTCTTGCCAATATGGTGCAAGCCCTGATGGGCTATTTGTTGGTGTGGAAGCTGCAGCTGGTTTGAGATTGGGTGTTGATTGAGACTGAGCTGTCTCTGCTGAAGATGTTGATGACTGTACTGCTGATGTTGAGTTTGATGCTGCTGAAACTGTTGTTGCTGTTGAAATTGTTTATGTTGAAGTTGTTGATGAAGTTGTTGGTGGTGTTGATGGTGCTGATGGTAGTTATTCCCTTTTTGATCATGGTTTCCCCACATGGGGCTGTTGTGAAGAAACAGCCCATTGGTCTGGGGCACTTGAAATGGTTGCTGCTGTGGCAAAAATGCTCTTCCATCATTGCTACCTACTTCTGGACCAGGGAAGGACTGTTCCAATGAGGTCTGTGCCTTCACAGTGTCAAAATGCCCTACAGGTTGACTGTAGGGTATCCCGTGTTGGATGGTAGAAGATCTGGACCCTGCATCCACCTGAAGATTCTCCAAACTAGGACCCAGGTGAAGTTCATCATCCAAGGACACTGTCCCAGGGGTAAACCCTGGATCATCCTGGACTAGGCTGTCAAGCCCTTCCCCAAATATGTTAGGGTCATCAAAGAAGTCCATGATGGGGTTGGTCATTGTATGAGTTCAGTGCATGAAGTGTCTGCCCCCTCAGCGGCCCCTACGACAGGACTGCTGAATGCAACTGGGAGCTAAAGACTGTCAGAGTTTGTTGAACCACTGTGTGTCCATCACCAAGAAGGGCATCATTCTAGAAAAAGATAAACAAAATTACACATAAATTTAGATATGCAAAACACTTAATATGGGATTCAGAACTATTTCAATAACCTTCTTCAAGATCACTCATTGAGCACATTTTAAAAGAGGTTTTAAATCCAAAAACATCATTGATACCACATAATTTCATCACAGTTTTCTGAGCTTAGCTAATATAAGTCGAATTTGACAATGTATTCAAACACGCAAGACTTCAGGTGTCATTCACTGGTGAGAAAACTTTACAGTACAGTGAGTAACAGTACTACAATAATGAATGCAAACAACTGTTTGCCTGCCATTCTCGCTCTGTCTGGACAGCGTACGTGAACGCGCTGATGACATATGATGTCTACGTGAACAGGCTGCGCAGTGGTAATGCAAACACACGTTGACTGACAGGGAACACATGTTATCATTTCATTCGGACCGAATGAAATGATTGAACAAACATTTTATGGTCCTACACCTTCCACAGATGATATATATTTATAAAAATACATTTAGACCACTTAACATAGTGATTGCTATCAGGATATGAGGAGACTTTTAACCAGCATAACAAAAAATGTTTCTGTAGAGAATCACCTATTGCACCTTTAATAATTAGTTTCAATTCATGAGTGTGAACTTAAATTGAATTTGCCACACCGTACAGTTGAATTGGAATGACAGGAAGTGGAATAGAATGTACTGAACTAAAATTCAAAGAAATTCAACAGGTAATGATCTAGCTAGTTCAAATGTGTTTACATGGAATGCAGTAACTCTAAGACAAGTCAGATTTACATTTCTGACGTCTTCCAGTTGACAACAGATATATAGGCCTATGCTATATGTTCAGGTGACGTATGCAGAAACAAAATGGCACTGCTAGCATTTGTTTTGGGACGTGTATGATTATCAACACAGAATATAATGTACTGTTGTATACTCTGGAAATGTTTGCTAAGCAAGTTTTATCATCATTTATATAAGAAAGTTTACTCACTGATCAGTTTTATTTGCTTACAAGTTAAGGTTTATCATTTTATCTCCTTGCCACAACGATCGTATGATGTAATACACCCACATCTCAGTAAAGTCAGAGTTTCCAAGTAGGAAGTTCACAATCAAGTGGCGTTCTATTGGACTTGTCCAAGTGAGAAACTGAGAATTCCAAACTGCCGAAATGTAATGGAATGCAGCATAAACTCAGCAGGAAGGTGGACATCTAGGAGTAGCACAGAGCATGTTATACTTTAAATACAAATCTGATGTTACATCACTCCATAAGATCGATACCACATTAATACTCTTCTAACATGCCCATGTCCTTAAGTAAGACTCTGGCAATAAACTCTTCTAGAACACCCTGAGGCCTGAGAGAGGTGAAAGGGGAAGGAATATCTGGGGAACATTTGGCACCATTAGTGGAGCTCAAAAACAGGCATTACAACAAGCACAGCAGCTGAAGAGCTTTCAGCACCAGACAAAAACCAGGTGCTTCACGCTCCCCTCAGATTTCCCTCAGCTATGGATAAGAGAGAGCATGTGGGAACTGCATAATTCTTTGTCAAGCCCTGGTCAGGAGAGCGGCAGGAGCTGTGTGGGACATACAGACAGCTCATTCCATTTCATGCACGCATGCACACACACGCAGCCGGACACAGAGGGTGAGAGAGAAACAGGCTGTCCTGACCAACACCGGCTGTGGAGGAGGTCAGTCACGACCTGATGACTCACAACACAGACAGATAAACAAAATGGCAGTGTACAGAAAGGCCCAGAACTACAATACCATTCTGTGGTTTCATCCTTCATCCCTCTATACCTACAATAATTATTCAGTCGCTACATAGGGAAGCATAACACCTTAAAGTGTTGCTCCACATCTTGACTATGATGTATCTTTTGGTTTTGCATTCTGAAATAAGACTAACCGCTATTTTATATTGATTTTAATTTTGAAAAAAGCAAGAAAGAAAACACATGGAAGGTCAAGCATGAGTCTTATATTACATCAACCACAAACTCACAGCTCTGTGTGGGGATTTTTAGTCATAAATGCAGCCGCATCTGCTTCTGTCACCAGTGTTCAAAATTACAGGGCACCTCCCATTATCTAGGGCTGGCTTTAGTGAACTGTTTTGCAAGTAGTACACCTGTCTCAAACCAGGAAGCATTTGGGCAGGGACATTGTAATTAAGGCTTACTGTCACATCAAGCCATCTGGGTGAAACTGATATGATATCATACTATAAGTGAGGCGAGCTTCTGCAGAATGTACATAATTCACTTTGTTTCTTAAATATTTTTGAAGTCTGGACTGGAGTATAAGGATGCTTCCCTGATTACGTAATTGTGAAAAGTGTTGATTACACAATTCCATTTAAATCTACAGCAGCTTTAAATTTACAATATGCTTAGAACCAAAGTGCAAAGAATCAGTGGCAATTTACAATTATCAATGCAACTATGGATGCACCGATTTGATATTCAGTATCAGTATCGGCTCTGACACTGAAATTTTTGCCGAATCGGGTATCGGTCAGACAGGACCAATCCAAATCTGAGACTGTGCATAATCTTGGTTGTTACTGTTAACAATGTTTAAAACTGCTTTGCTAAAAAAAAAAAATATATATATATATATATATATATATATATATATATATATATTTTATAAAATTACTGTGCACCAAAGACTTTTGCTGCTGATTTATCTACTCGCCTAGCTTATAATATATATTTTTTGTAATAGATTGATTATATTTTTTATTATTTTGTTGTTTTTCTCTAATGAAATCGTGTGTATTTAGTGTATTTAACACATAAAAGATTGACCATCAGTTCGACACACACAAAGGTATAGTTTTTCTACAATGATCAAGAAAAAAAAAAGCAGCACTGGTATCAGCCAATACTCAGAATTTAGAATGTCGGAATTGGATCGGTTATGAAAAAATGGTATCGGTGTAGGGCTGGATGGTATAACAATATATATCGTTACCATGGTATAAAATGTATATCATTAGAGATTTTGCTATATCGTATATATCGCGGTATGTACATTTATTGCACTTTTGACACTTCAGAGTGATGAAATGCATGAATGAGAATATAAAGAGGATGTGCGCGATGTTAAAAAGAGTTATAAGCGCAATATATCCTGAAAAGGAACTCTGTGAGGTGCTTGTGCTGAGTACACTGCCAAAGTGCATGCACAGAAAGCTGCCTCTCAGATGGCGATCGCGAATTTGGTACGTGCACGATGTTAAAAAGTGTTATTAAGCACAATAAACAGTGAGAAAGAACTCAATGCGGTGAATGAAAAACAGGAAGCGTCTCTCAAACTCTCGCGATTGCAAATTCAGTTCTCTTTCATGTCTTAATTGCGCTTGAATGATCAAATACACACAATTATGTCAAAATGGCCATCGTGTGAAGTACTCATTTAAACACAGCCAGTTATGTCTCAGGTGAAAGAAAACAGTTGGGTGTAAACCATTATATCAGTATAATGGATCTGTGCTTTTGGTCTTAAAGTGACAGCAGCCTAATATACCTACCTGCTGCTCTGTGTCATTAATGTGAATCAAACAAAAGAGAATATAACTTACTGCTCTTGGCTGAGTAACTTTTTAGCTTTAATAAGAATAAATGTATATTTAATTCATGCAGTGAAGACTATGCAATACTTTATTTTTATATTTGATTATTAAAGGTCCCATGATGTGGATTTTTTTATTATTTTATAATGTTTCCTGAGGTGTACTTATATTGTTAGCATGATTTTTACATCATAAAATGTCATAATTTAGAAATAAAAGGCATTTTTCTATCCTGATTTTAGCCCTCTGGCTTGAATGCTCTGTTTGAAGGGGCGTGTCTGTTCTAAGACTTCAGTGTAAACGCCCACTGTTGTGATTGGCTGCCATCTTTGCATTTTGAAATGCGTATTACATGTGGAACCCCTCTCGAATACTTTTACTACGTTTTTTTACTATTACAGCTGTCGAGATTAACGAATCGTGAAAGTGTTGATTATAGCATTATTTTTAGATCTTTTCCCATCACATGAAAGGCTGCAGTGATGAGCACTGAGTAGACAGACAGTCTGTTTATCGCGTGAATGCATTGATCTCGTCATTGCAACGCTATTTTTCTTACAAAATGCTTTCACCACAACTAACAGCAAACACAATATCGATATGAATACAGTAAGAGCTTCGTTGTGCAGCATAACAGCGTCATTCATTATAACAGCAGTTTGGGCAAGTGTGCAGATATACTCGCAACGTGTGATTGACAGCTTCGAACATTATAAAGAGAGTGTTCTTTGATCGCTCTCTGTAGTTTAATTACAATTTAAATAACAGATTTGTTTCATGCTACTAAGAGAAACAATGTGAAGTTGATCGTTTAGTCACTGGCTTGATTCACTGATGCATAAACAGTGTTAAACGATTTAGAAAGAAAGTCTGTGTGAACTTGAATAATTACTACACATCAGAAATCACTGATCACAGATCAGGTATTAATGAACAGTGTACTGTTTGTGGCGGTGCTGTCGAATCCACATCGTAAAAGTCTGTTTGTAAAGCCTGTGCTGACATAGCGACTGAATTAAATGTAAAAAATAAACTGAGTCCATTTTCTCCAAATTCTCTGGGCGGGCAAAGCAGAGAAAGGGGAGGCAACCTTTCCCCGTATGACGACATATAGGGAAGATTCCAGATTGGCCCATCTGAGCTTTCATTTTCTCAAAGGCAGAGCAGGATACCCAGGGCTTGGTTTATACCTATCTCCATTTCTAGCCACTGGGGGACCATAAACAGGCTAGGGGAACTCATATTAATGTTAAAAAACCTCATAAAGTGAAATTTTCATGTCATGGGACCTTTAAATTTCTGTACTAATTCTAAGTACATGTTAAAAAAACCTATTGTACTTGAAAAACTTAATTTGTTTAATTTATATTTTTGTTATATTGTATTTGTCCTATTGTTTGTAATTCACTTCTTTTTCATATTTTTAATAACTTTTTCTTAATTTTAAGAAATGAGATCAAGTAACACAAAATAACTATATTGTGATATATATATTGTTATTATTATCATCGTGAAATAAAATTTTTCATATCATAAATAAGAATTTACTCATATCGCCAAGCTTATGATTATATTTCATATTTGAAATCACCAATGAAATCTGACAACAGCTATCTCATAAATTTTGTTTCTAAATGCTCGAATCATGAAAAACAAAAAAAAACAAAAAAAAAAAAAAACAGACTTTTTTTAGCCTGGACAAAGCTAATGCGCATGCGCACATTGCACAGTCCTAAGAACACTGCCTGTTTCTATTCAGCTGCAGTGACGCGATGACTTGACTAATCAACGATTGGCTCTTTCATTTAGAAGGCGGGGTTTACTCGCCAGAGCACTGCACACAACATAATACAGGAAATATGACTCTTATTAAAACTATTACATTTTTAATTAAAGTATCAGTACTATTAAAATGAGGAATCAAACAGCAGGGTATGCCAATACATTTCTAGCACTGGTATATCGTACAACACCATTGCCTCCTTCATATTTATTCAAAATTGTACCATTTTAACAATTTTTGTGTGAATTTATCCATTTAAGCGCAAAGAACACGGGAAAGAGAACTCAATTCAGTGGGCTATTCGTGCGCTGTCTGAGAGGCAGCTTTTCTGGGCACACGCTTCGGATAGAAAACTTCTTGAAAATGTCATGTGATTACTGTACCACCTTCCTGTAATAATGTAGGGAACCACTCGTTATACATAAATCATGTAACAGTTCATGTTTTTGCTTGCACATACGATTTAGTTTTAATTCAAATGACGCATGTGTGCTGAGTGAACGATCAGCAATCAAGAGGGAGCAACAGAAGTGCACTCAATTTACTTTATTTGCTATTGCCATATCCAGCCTTACTACAAACTTTCCAGCAATGTCTGTGAAAAAGGGATGTGCGCTCAACAAGCTTGCACGTCTGTGCCACTGCGCATTCAATCCACTTCCACATTTAATTAGTTTAACATTCTATTAATAATTTTATACATGTACTTCATAGACATCCTTCTCTGATATATCCATTCTGCTCTCTGTTTGCTCTGTTGTTGGTGCTTCTTTGTCACAAGCACTGTACTGTACACACTGTGTGGTTTTTGGTATCGGAGCATTTTAATGAGTACGAGTACACGAGCGCAGTATCAGGTCCAATACCGATGCTGGTATCGGTACTGGTGCATCCCTAGTAAGAAGCAGCCCTCTACAATGCGAGTAAATCACTACCATATGTGACTAAATCTTCACTCTGGGTGACTAAATAATGTCATTGGCTAATAAATTCTTAGATTTTACTTTCTGTCAAGAGATCTGATTCTGTACTATTTCAATTCAGCTAAATGGATGCGCAGTGTCCCTGTATTTGACGTACCGTAAACTCTAATGTGAAGGCGCACGACTCCCCGTCGCTTTGCTGAGAGCGCTGTGTTTCTCACACACACGGAAAGAGAGAGAGTGCGCGAGAGAGCGAGAGTCCTACATACCACGCAGAATCGACACACTGCATGTAAACGATATTCTTTCTTGTATTTTCCTGTCAAAATTCCTGAGTTAATTTGGAATTATTCAGCTTTTAAGAACAAGCAGAAGATATGCGCTTTTTCCGGTAGTGGACGGAACTAACACGCAAATGGCAATCTCATTGTCCGTCCCTGTTTTGATTTCAGCAAATCAGTTCGAGCGAACGCTGACAACGTGATTAATATTCATGAACCCAGCAGCTCATCAATCCTTAGTGCGTTGTATATTGTTATTAGTAGTAGAATTAGTAGTAGTATTATTATCTTTAATAATAATTACTGCTATCTATTACTATTATCTATTTTTTACAGAAACACTGAATGACCAACAATATCTTAAGCACCACTACTAGTCCTAAGTTCAGATAAAATGACAAATATGCATTCACCAAGTAAATTACCACCAAGGAGGTTACCAAGTAGTAATTAATTTAGTTCTAATTACTAAAGTTCTTTCATTAAATAATGCTTGATTATCATAATATAATGCTTGATTGACTGATGTTAAGAGTGTACGTTCAGATATTTAAAAAGCTGTGCCATTTTACAAAGATAAGCTGGCGAGTAAACTAAAAAAGATTTTACTAGCCAATGACGATTCTATTGCCAAGGTGTGCGTAGAGGGTTGAAGTAGGGTATGCTGTTAATAGAGGTCCCCTCTCAATACACACTACATAACGCTCTTTATGGCTATGAATAGATGCAGCAATTGTTTCAGACAGCTACGCACCGGTATGGTGGTATTTGAAAAATACATACCGTACGCAAAATTGAAACCAGTATGCCGGATGAACTGGTAAGCGCCCAGGTTGAGATTATTATTTGCAAATTTTTTAATAGGGTATTAATGCAGCTGCAGTAGCAATGGCTTAACAGTGGTTCTTATGAAACATTGTGGCACAGGCACAACAGACCCAAACAGATTAAATGTAAACACTCATTGCCAACCTTCCAAACACAGATAGCTTACCGGTTTTGATCAGCCTCTTTGACTGTGAGGACTGACTTCTATCGACTGGCTTCCTAGGATAAGCCATCAGGCCAGAAACATTTCTTGTGAGAAGAAAGGCCAGAGATGTCTTCCAGAAACTGCATCAGTCCACAGCTGAAAGACACACTGATAAGAGCCCTGCCGTCTCAGGCCATTAGCCGTGCACTATCTGTACAAGCAAAAACACTTGCAACTTCCTACTACTGAAAAACACTGTGACCCCCTCCCCCCAACACACACTCTTCAAAGATTAGATCTTAGAGAGAAGTCTCTTTCATAGAGTAACCGACAATGTCCCATTCAGTTTACATTTCTGCAATATGCCTAACAGCCCTGGCTCATGAAAAAGTCACTAACATGAGTCAAGGATGTGATGCAATGTGTTTAACAAATCTAATCCACTGGCTTTTGTGCTGTCAGTGAGAGAGTGACTTCAACAAGATGAGGCACGACTGAGTGTCAGCGCTGCTGGTCTTGGACTGCACAAGTCAACCCATTTCCGTTGTGAAATTGCCCTGTGACAGAAGCCAAGTCATATATGCTGGATTGTGACTCATCTAAATTGAAGGTACTATAGAGGTTGCCTGGTGCCAGAGACCTGAGACCAGTTTTAGAGCTGTAATTGACTATGGTCAGGGTTTTTTTCTGGATGAGCGAAGCTGATCCTGGACCACCCCTATCAAGTAACCTCTTTTTTTAGTGATTCATTTTCCCACAGCACAGCCATGCTTTAACCAACATGACAGGTGGCGAGTGAAGTTTTAACGACTTCCAAATCAAAAGTGGAACAACAGGATGAAGATACAACTATGTCTTTTCTGCAATTTCTTGCACCATGATGAGGGACTGATTCCTGTAGGAACAGTTCATGTCTTTCTTTAAAGCTGCTAAATGGCTTGTTATGGCTGACAAGCGATAAACTGCAAAATTAAAATTCTGTACTATTTTGTCAATGAAGAATAATATATTAAAAACTAATTGTTTTAAATGCTACAAATTAATTTCAACATCACAACATTATAATGTATAGTATACAAATATTGGATATTTATTATGAAATTTGCTAAAGATTACACTTAATAGTGTTATTAGTGTTTTGAAGTTCAAATTTAAGTGCATGTTTGATGATGGCAAATGTGAATGTAAAAATAGGTGAAATGCGCATGAACAATGGACCCTTTTCATATTTCTGGGGTTCTCAGAAACAAGTAATCATAGTTGGGTGAACTTCTATAGTGGTAAATGGGAGACTACAGAAATTATGATTTCTGCTTTCCCAGTTGCTCAAATTGCAAAGGATAAAGCATTTCCACAACTTTCCAAAAGATGTCAGAGAAAGATGTCAAATTTACCATCAGGAACACCCTTCACAGCAGTGTTAACTAGTTTTTATTTATTTACTTATTTAACGCAAAGGTTATATAACACAAAGTATTGTGTTATAAATGTTCATTACATTTTTAAAAATTAAACCTAAAAAAACAAAGATTTATTATCTTAATAACTGTGGAAACGTGGCTGTCAAAAGGGTCCATTAAATACTCATAATCAGCTAATACATAAATGTAAAAAAATGTTGCCTGATAACTGATACAGATATATTGTGCATCCCGAGTGAAAAATTAAAGTGAAAAACTTCAGGTAGATCTTCCAGCATGAGAATAAGGCTTCAGGTCTTGCAGATGCAATTCAGGATGAGCGTAATCTTTATATTCTGTTCAGCAAACCTTTCTCTATTCTTAGCATACTTCTAAACAAAAATATGGACCAGTGTAATCTTATATAAGAGTGGACAAATAATGAACCTGCTTCAATTGTGGAATGACAAAAAAGCCACTCCTTTAAAAGAGAAGCAGAAAGAAACAACTGCTTGCTGGTGCACAACATGGCACAGGGCATAATACGATCATAAAATTCACTTTTTCTGATGCAGAAAAGACATTAAGTATACACATTTTGTACCAACTACTGACAATGCACCGTTTGCAGCTCTTAGTTGATGTACAAAATTAATCAATTAACGTAAAGCTGGCTGAACAAGATTTTCTCTAGATATAATGGAAAAGTACTTCAGTTATCTTCTATCTCATCATGACTCATGATGCTCAGAGATGATTTTTCAAGCAGAGGAAAATGTATGTGGGCTCAAATGATCCTGTCCCTGCTGGAGCTTCCATTGACTCATCACTGAACGCCATTTTGCTTCTTGATGTAAGTTCAACAGTACTTCAGATAGAGATGGGTGTCAAGGGTATTTATCGTTTTTGGAGTTGAAGTTCATCTCTATCTATTTACTGTGAATCCCACCTTGCCCTATGCTACAAAAATCACCCCATCCATATATAAGTCAGTGTTTAATGTTTCCTTTTATGTGAGCATTTATGGGCAGACACTTTTATCCAAAGTGACTTGGGGTCATTCACACAGGGTGCTCTCGTGTCCATCTGGGTTTTTGAATTTTTTTTTTCTTTTACATTTACATTTACAGCTCTAGACAGACATCACAGGCAATGCATTTGAAATGCTGCGTCAAGTAAAAATCATTAATTTAAAAACACGTCAATGTACACTGTATCGTTTTTTTTTTTTTTTAATGGAAGACCACTTCCTGTGTGAAGTTGTGAACAGCCCCTTACAGTGCATTCAGGGTGGTCTATCTGAACATATTGAAGGCTAAATGGAAGTAACACTCTCCAGGCCAGGGTTGCACCAGCTATTCGTAAACTCTTACTTAAATTGGAACGAAAGTTCACACAAAAGAGGTGTAGTAATTTCTAGCTAGTTTGTAACTAACTCTGTCCTTTACTGGTTGCACCATTTGTCATTCTCTCCGTAACGTAATGCATAGTTGCATAATATGACGTTTACCCTCAATGATCCAATAGCAGCCTTTAAATACGTGAGCAGAAGTTGTTTAAATGTGTGAATTTCTGTTTATCCTTCATTCTAACTTGTTTTGCCACACATAACTAATGGTAAAAAATAAGTTTCCATTAAATACAATACTAATAACGAATAACAATATAGGTATTTTATATGCAAATAACATTCAGAAACTGTATTTGAAATTAAGGATCACTAAATAAATAAATGCTGATAAAAAACAATATAAGAAATTATATTTACTTATTATGACTGATTTAATTCGACATGCACCACACGGACCATTGCACGCAGAGGTGAGCTGTTTAGGACAGTTTAGATCCACTAAAACATCATGTTCGCTCTCTTAAAATGTAAGCAAGTGTAAATGTTTATTGATGCAGTTCAGTCAGTCTGCTATTTTATTCCAACCGTTACTCCTGATCAAAAGCTTCTGTAAATATTAAGTTCATATGTAGAGTAGTTAAGCTTCAACTAAGTTTAATGGTGCAACTCAAAAAAATTTAGTAGTGCACAAGTTGTCACTTAGTGCCCCATTATGACAAAACTAGACTAAGTTGTAACTTACGCACAGCTGTGCAACCGGCCCCAGCATCCCAGCATCATCTCTGTTCCGATTTCACTAACTTTTAATAACCTGCAACCTGTACTAGTGAGGACTATGCTTGGAAACTATGGGCAGTCCTAAACCGCACAATCATATTTACCAGACCTGTGTGTAATAGAGCTGAAACTAATAATGAATATTTGTAGACTTTGATCGCTGCCTCTATAACTTAGGTGAGTTATTTAGACTAAAAGCATGTGGCAGAAACAAACACACTGTTGGAGAGAAGAATAAACTATCTAACTGAGCTCTGGAGGACCCATAAACAAAAAAGTGCAATGTATGGTACTACCAGGTTTTCATATGTAATGGTAATACTGTTTTCTAACATTAATGCTATTTGTGTACATTTTTGTCTACTTTTTTTTTTTTTTTTTTACAAAAAAGCTTTCATTATTTATAACTCCAATTAAGAGCAAATTTTTTTTTTTTTTTTTTTTACAATTCTTAGGCTACATCCTCAGTCAATTATATGCCATTACCAAACCAGTCAGTATTTGAGATTTTGAATTCATAAACAATTTATTTTAGTTTGAATTTTAGTTTATTTTAGTTCAAGATGAACCATCCATTTCTAACAAGTTGCTGTTAGCAACTGTTGTCATCACCATCATAAAAAAAAAAATCCACACCACCAATATACAAAAATCCACTTGAAGGTTGATCACCCCCATGATCAAATCTTTACTCCAGTAAAAATGATGAATCAAAATATATTTTGAATGTTTCACAACGCTGTCAAAAGCGACTCTAATTGACGAATCCCACAATACAGTACTTTGAGTGTAGTTCAGAAACCTCTTAATATTACTTAATATTATCTTCTAATGGTCGAGCCTGTTATCCTACCTCTGTCTTCGCAGATTAGCTGTATGAAACTACACTTCATTATAGATGAAATCTGTGTACCATCCAGAACATCACCTGGAAAGCGTTTCAGCCTCGCCACCGGAGTATTTCCAACTTTAAACGTGTGTCCTCTTCATGTTTGTCAAGAGCGCGAAGGAACATGATAATCCTTGAAATTCAAACTGTTATTTTCCTATTACGTTCGTCCGGAGACAGCAATCTGGTCTACTTTCTGGAGTGCACTCGGTCGCTGTTAGTTCAGAACCACCGTTTGCTGAAAACACGGCGCTGCCTGTCCATGTCGTGCTTTTCACGTGGAGCTCAAATCGTGACAGTCTACATAAGTTCAGGTGCTACGAGTGTTTCATCCAGGCTGGGATTCCCTTCAGGCAGCTGAACGTCTCTCTCTCTCTCTCTCTCTCTCTCTCTCTCTCTCTCTCTCTCTCTCTCTCTCTCTCTCTCTCTCTCTCTCTCACATCAGGACTGACAGCCACCTGAGTTTCAGCACTGTCGCACTCTATAACCATCTACATTAGCTTTAGACTAGGAGAGGAAACAAATAAACGAACTCACCCAAACGAAGCCAAATCCTGCGGTGACAGCGCGATCATTTACGGAGGAATAAAATAGCGAAGTTTTGGCGTAGTTAATATCGCGGCTGGGCGACCTCAGCGGTTCCAGCGCTGCTGACGTAGGATGATGATAAAACGGTAATTTGCATATATGTTAAGTCCTCTGTGATTGGTTAACGTTGAATTCGTTTCTTTGGAATAACTGGAACGCCCGTTTGAGTCTTCAGATTAAGTTTTAGCAAAGACCAATATCATGTCCTTAAAATGTTACTCGTAATCTGTAACATAATTGTACTGTACACAAAATATGAAGTTAGAGCGTTGAACAAACAAGATGGCCGTGCCGGGACGTCAGCCAATCAGCGATGGTTTTACATTTATTGTGAATCAGCCTATGGCAGTGGAAGCAGTGGGAGGAGAGAAGTGGAGAAAAGTTGCTGTCGGTGCCTCTGATATTTGATCACCTCTGGCGGATCTTTTGGGAACTGCTTCTTGTAAACACTGACATGACAAATACAGCACAAACTGGAGCATGTCAAATGCAAAAGGTGTATAATCAAAAAGACTCGTTTTACCCAGCGGCAATTTAATATCGCAGCATGATATTAAAAATGCGGAGAGTTTCAGTTACCACAGTTCACTTTTCACACCAAAATAGAATATATATATATATATATATATATATATATATATACACACGTATATGGGTTGTTGACGTGACATGACATTTTCAGTCACACAGGATAAAAATTAATATAATTAGTATTGTCATCATTTAAAACGCAGTAAATGGTTAAACATTTATTTGCCTTACATGGACCTGTTGATATAAAAACTGCTTTGTCTTTAGATTCTTTACATTTTTTAGCCAAATCTCAAAATTGTCCATATAGTGTGACTGTCTCAAGCATGGCTCAATAAATTACAACTTTTATAAATTAAAAAGAAAGCATACAAATGTTAATACCTCAGGCATAATTTTACAAGTGTCTATTTTAGTAAATGACAATCATTTTTTTCATCCATATATTTCTAAAAGCGTAGGAACTTAATACATTTTGTCACTGAAAACCATGTCCTCCGGTGTGACACCATATCCTGATTTTAAATCGAGCAATTCCACTGACAAGTTTAATTAGTTGAAGGACCCCATTCATGGTCATGTTACTGTGAAGCCCAAGCCCATGACGTGTGCACATGGTAAGATTTTATCTCAGAATTGTTCAAATATTTAACTTTTTTTGAACCACTATAAAAGTGTTAATTTCTGTTGTCCTATGGTGCGACACCCCTATATTCTTAAATCTTTCTGTCACACCATAGGACACATTTCAGTAAAAATGTTCAAAAAACAGTGAAAGAACTGACAAAGTTAGTGACCCCTTATATTTTCTCAAACATCAGACTTCACACTACATAAGCATTTTTTCTTCAAAAGTGTTTTACAAAAAAAAAAAAGCATTTTTTACTGCTTATTTGTCAACTACCCATATATGTAGAAGCACACATATACACACACACGCACGTTTTTAAACTGTATTTAGCAAACCCAATAATAAAGTTAAGCAGTGATGTCTACTCAAAATGCCACACAAGCAGCAAATTTGTGATCCATGTGTCCATGCAGAACGAAATTATATTATTCTGTTGATTTATGTATTATCCATAAACATAGGAAAACATTTTATTGCAAATATCAACACTGAAATGTATTGCCACTGAATACAATTTCAGACCAGTTTCATACTTTATGCATTTATTTGCTTTTAATAGATTAAAAAAAAAAAAAGAAAGAAAAAAAAAAAACCTTATTACTTACACAGCTGAGCTAACATCAGTATTCTTACTGAAACTTCCCAAAATAGAGAATAAAAAAAAAGGAAGAAAAGCATTGAAAAAAAAAAAAGGAAGAAAAGCATTGAAAAAAAAAAAGGGGGGGGGGATTCTAAAATTTCAACCATCGTAAATTTCTAGATAAATAAATGAAAGCTATGGACTCTGTTATAGAGGCCATTCATTTAATTTAACTGCTCCGCTATTTACACATCAAACCCATTTAGATCAAACCATTAGGACACAAAAGTGAATTACATTACTGAACAATAAGGATTAACTTGGTGTCTTACTGAATAGTATTTATCTTACTCTGTATTTTACATTAAAACCATATCATACACAGGATATTACACAGACTGAAGGAGAGAAAAAAAAAAAAAAGAAAAAAAAAACCCACACACACCAACCCAAATACATCAAGACACAAAAACAAACCGTTCTGTCCCAGTCTGCTAATGTATGTTTGACATTAAAACTAACCAAGTTTGTAGGGAAAGAAAAACCAAAGAAAAATGTATCAAATCTATCAAATTATTTGTTAGAAAACCAAGTTTATCATTTAGAAGAGCATGAACTACACAAATAAGTGAGGTGGTTTGTTGTGCCTGAAAACATGTGCAAGTAACATTATTGATTAGAACCATCTCTGTGCCATCTGTGCGTTCAAGCATCAGCTTTGAAATGAACGAGTGGGGTCTTTAGATCTATACCGGGAACATGTCTATAGTTCTGTAACTATTATAGCAGTTTAAAATGATTTTCTTTTAAAGCTGAGCGAGGGTTTTGCGAATGAAGATGAAGTTCATAGAACTGCATCAGAATTCTATACATGTGGTATAGCGCCCCTCCTGGCGGACAGACAGAAGCACTGAAGGTTCACGTCTGAAGGGGGTTGTCCTCTTTACTGAAAGGCTGAGTGGAACCAGGCTTCACCCAAGACAGCCCAGACACCGGTAGTCCTTTGTTATAATCCTCCGGCCGCCGCTACAACAACAAGAGAAGGTCATTGGTCACAAGCACCAAGGGTGTAATTCATATTTTCACAATAATTCACATTTTAACCAACCCACAAGTACATAGAGCAGAAAAAGACAACAGGACATAGGAACGGAAATAGTGTTCCACACACACACAAGCTCATGATTTTAAATGAAGCGTGCATCAGATACCAGGAAGAAGCCAGCTTTTACTTGGTTGTGGGGAGCAGTCATGGGAGCGTCACACACTCACTTTATGTGCAAACATCTTCTCTTTTGCCTCTTCATGCACCGCTGGATTCCACGGAGAGAAGCTGCAGAGAGAAAACACAAACATGAGATGCAGAAAAACAAATGAGCTGAAGTCCAGTCTGATGACTCAACGCTGAACTTTAAACCTCACTGAACAACATAAACTCCTGGTTTTATTTTCACAAATGACTTTTAGTTTCAAACAGTAAAATCTTTTGACCATATCTGATTTTCTCTCACACCTTTTAACACTCACTTAAGACATGGCTCGTATCTGATATCTGCCTTTACATGAATCCCCACCCAAACTAGAATAATTCCATTGTTGATCGCTTTCGGTTTTCCCTCAGGTTTTGAATGGCCGTATATAAAAATTGTATAATTCACATCCGGTGGTTCTTTGACTTTAAAATTATAAAAATTAAATAATTATACCAAAAAAATTATATTATACCATGATCACTTGCCAGCATGGACAAGTTAAAGCGGTCATTGGTGTTTGAAGCATAAAATTTGACTAAACAGATAAAAATATTTGTAGATTTCATTAGTTATTTTTCTACGGGTCGTTAGACAGAATTCAGAAGTGAAATAAAGTAGCACAGTGGGATTACATTTATTTCAATGAATTTGAGAACAAGAATTACCTGCGTTTGCAGTGTCTTTATATAGTGAAAATGTGAGTTTAGATGCTTCAAAAATTAGGCCTGCCCCCTATTAATTAACTAAATATTAGTCGACGAGAAGAGGCTTAGTCAACCAAAATGTTATTAGTCGGCTGGTTGCAGAAAAAGAAAAACTCCACAGGAAGTGGCGAAGTCACGCAATCCGTGAGGGAAAGACCATTACTGGCTGGTCCTTGTGGTAATTACAGTATGTCAGGGAGAAACGTTCGACCTCAAATATGCTTATCATTTGAAACATGCAAGAAGTAGAATCTTTACATTGCCGCTCGCGCTAACATTAACCTAGATAAATGTGTGTTATTAGTAGCCGCATCTCCAAGTGTTCGTGCGGAGTGTTGAAGCTATTAGTGCGCTTACTGCATGATGGGGGATTACAAATTTAAGAATCTGTTTAAAACTAAGGGAAGTACACTGTATTTAGCATTCAAGGTAAAGATGGTGACATCAGATGAATTATTCTGTTAAGCAAAGTTTCCAGCAAGAGTTTTCTGCCAGTTCCTGTTCTCTTTATTGTAAGTCAAATGAGCCAGATTACTGAGATTCTCACCTTTTGTCTTTAATGGCTCTTGGAGCCCCTGTCCCATTTTTGAATCGTTATGCTGACTGGTGATACTCAAGAGTCTGGGGCGGGTCCCTTTACCTGGATACTTTATGTGCATGCTTTGTTTAAGGTCGTCACCCATTTGCTTTGTCTCCCCTGCACCCTAAAATCTATATAAACTACAATGTATACTGCCTTAGTACACTTGATGGACTGCAGCTACCGACAGCACGTGTTCTCAATAAAGAATCCTGCTGAAGATACATCCAAGTCTCCTGGTCTTCGCTTCTGAGTTTCCAACAGTTTTGGTGCCGTGACCCAGATAGAGCTCCTCACCTGAATCCAGATTGAAACTTCAAGCTCAACAAAGATCTGACTTCGTTCCAGACGGAATTTTTCTGTACAACCAAGGGTTGGTGAGTGCCCTTCTATCCAAAAGAACCTTTAAGACAAGTACAAATTTGTTATCCTCTGCGCCATCAGAGAAGAGTTAACAGACAGCTGTAGGGTTTGGTTAACTAAGTTATCCTCTAAAAAAAATGTTCTTTTAGAGATCAAAGTTATCCTCTGTTCAGGCAGGGACGATTAGCATTACGTGCTAATATTTGTAATCCTCTGTTTCGGCAGGGAAGAATTGGTTAGCCTCTGTTTCAGGCAGGGAAGAATTGGTTAGCCTCTGTTTCAGGCAGGGAAGATTAGCATCACGTGCTAATATTGGTTATCCTCTGTTTCAGCAGGGAAGAATTAGCGTAAAGTGCTAATAATTTGTGTTGTCCTCGGTTTTGCCAAGGAAGGTTAACAATAGTTGATCTGTGTTAACAAGTATACCCTCTGTTGATCAGAGAAGAAACTCACAAAAATGTTTAGAAAGAATTCTAGACTGATCCCCACAACTGAAAAAAAAAGTGGTCTTGCGACTCCTTTGTGGTCAGATAGCAAATTCAAAAAAAAAAAAAAAAAAAAAAAATCACAGTTAGGAGTGCAAATAAACCTAATAGTCACTGAGAAAGTTAGACAAGAACTAACTCAGAAATATGAGATCCATCCAGACAAGACTTGGTCGGTAGATGAGTGTAAAAAGGTATTAGGAGCATGTAGTCGCAAGAACAATGTGAAAAGGCATTATCTGCTGCCACAGAGAATTTTGTTTAGCGCTAGCTAGACAGCAGTCTCAGCGTAACTCAGCGCTAGAGGAACAGAACAAAGAGCTCTGTGCTAGAGTATCCTCTTTGACTAAGAAATTGAACCGCAACAATGCTGCAGAAAAAACTGATGTGAATGAAGTTAGTCAGCCGGATAACACTTATCCTGACTTACAAGCTTTCTTTGAAACCGATGTAGCCTTCCAATCAGTAACTGATGTGCCTGTAGATTCAGTGAAGGTATGTGGCGCTAGGAGAAGATATCAGGGAATTGAAAGTGTTCCTCCTTACTCTTCTGTTGTCAAAGTACAAACTGTTGCCAAAGCGCTAGGACCTAAAGATATATAGAGACTATCTCAGAGCTTACCCTCAGCACGCACAAATTTTTCTGAATTTAGAAGAGCATTGATAAGCAAAATGCGTCTCTACGACATGTCGTTAACAGAAGTTGATGATTTCACAGCTGATGTCACAAATTCTAACTGAATCTGAATTCAACAGTTTTGAGTCTGCTGTTACTTCTGAACTACAACATGTCAGTAAAGGTGATTTGAGAGAAGGTGTTTTGAAAATTCTAAAGAACATCATGGGACCCAAAATAGACTGGTCCAGAATCACTAACTGTGTGCAAAGCAAAAGAAGAAACTGTGAGTGAATACACTGAAAGGTTTTGTCAGTCAGCTGTAACTTGCAGTGGAATAGTTGATGATTCTGAATGTGTGCTAGATGACAAGGGACCCTTAGTCCGCATCTGGTCAGATGGCCTTTTAGCCGACTATAGAAAAGCATTGCCATTCCTAGATCTAACTTGGTCTAACAAAACCCTCAGAAGTAACCTAGAAAGGTTAGCTACATGGGAAAGAGATGCTGATGTTAAGGTAAAAGTGAGAGTAGCAGCAGCTACGTTTATCACAAGGAATCAAGACAACAGATGGCCTAAGAGAGAAGGCAAAATGCAACTACTGTGAAAAATCAGGTCACTGGGAGAAAGAGTGTAGGAAGAAGTTGCAAGATAAAAGAAACACTATGCATAACTCTGTTCCTTCTCAGCCCGCCTACAACCCTGAAGTAGTTCCGCCAAGGCACACTGAAACTTTAGGACAGCTCGCTCAGGCTCTTCTAAAAGCACAAAAAGAACAGAAGAAAAAAAAAAAAAAAAAATTTTGTGAAGGGTAGCATACAAGAGTAAGAGACTGACTTTTTGCTTGATACAGGTGCAGAAATTACAGCAATTCCTACAAAATTGGCTGAAGGTTTAAACATCCCGTACAAGAAAACTAAACTTTGTTTGACTGGTGTAATAGGTGAAGATTCTGTTTTGTATGAAACCCCATCCATAGAGGTACAGTTAGGCCCGAAGACTCTGACTACAAAATTGCTATGTGCTCCATTAAATACAGGAGCAATTCTAGGAATGGATCTACTTAGACAAGTACATCTAACTTTAGACATGTCCTCAGAATCTGCTAGCATAAGAATTTCCTTAGGAGTGGTTGCATTATTGGTAGAAACTTGTGCTGAGTATGCTTTCTTATAGAATCATCCAATTTGGGCTAAAGACAAGGATGATTGTGGGTTTTGGACAGGCATAGAACAAGTCAAATTAACAGGAACTTCACCTCCTGTTACCAAACAATATCCGATCAATAAGAAAGCTATACAGGGAATCAACCCTATTGTAGAAAAATTGTTGAAGCAAGGAGTGCTAGTTAAAATCAACAGTCCCTGTAACTCACCCATATGGCCCATCAAGAAATCCAATGGGACATGGAGACTCACCAGAGACTACAGAGTAGCCAATAAACATTGATAAAATCACCCCTCTAGTAGCAGAGCCATCTACAATTTGTAATGCCTTACCATTAGATTGTAAGGTTTTTTCAGTAATCAATGTCTAATGGATTCTTTTCTGTACCCTTGCACTCTGACAGCCAGACATGGTTAGCTTTCACAGTTGACTATGAGCAATACCAGCGGACACGGTTGCCACAGGGATTTCAGAATTCCCCAACCATATACCATCAGGCTGTCAGACGTGATTTGTGTAACCCAGAATGTCCAGTCAAACAGTCCACTATGATTCAATATGTCGATGATATTTTGATCGCCTCTACAGATCACGAGGTACATCAAACTGAATTGGAAACATTGTTGGACTATTTGCAGAAAAGAGGACACAAATGCAGCCTTCACAAAGTTCAAATTGCTAAAAACCAAGTCACATTTCTGGGTCAAACAATTGGTGCAGGAAATAGATCTATTACACAGGATCGAGCCGCTTCAGTCAAAGCCATACCTCCGCCTAATACAATTAAAACACTCCGATCATTTTTAGGAACAGCAGGTTACTGTAGACATTGGATTGAAGAATATGCCTCGATTGCTCAGCCTCTCTATGACTTGTTGAAAGGCCAAGTTAAAGATTCTGATACTGTTTGTATCGAAGAAATTCAGCTCAAAGCTGTTATAAACACGAGCCACGTCTGAAAGGTAAAGGGGGAGGTGTTGCTGTAATTTATAATAATATCTTCGGTATTACTCAAGTCTAGTTTCAAATATAATTCCTTTGAAGTTTTGGTGCTTTATGTAACATTATGTAGTGAAATTGATAAATCCCGTTTGACATTTGTGTTGGCTACTGTATACAGGCCACCAGGGCACCATACAGACTTTACCAGAGAATTTGCTGATTTTCTATCAGAGTTAGTACTGGCTGCAGAGAAAGTCCTAATTGTTGGTGATTTAATATCTATGTAGACAATGAAAAAGATGCATTGGGATTGGCATTTAGAGACATTCTAAACTCTACTGGAGTAAGGCAACACGTGTCAGGACCCACTCATCGCCGTAATCATACTTCAGACCTAATATTGTCACATGGAATAAATGTTGATACCGTTGAAATTCTGCAGCAGAGCGATGACATCTCAGATCATTACCTAGTATCATGTACACTTAATTTAGCAAAGGCTGCAAAGCCGTCCCCTCGCTTCAAATATGGCAGGACTATCACTGCTGCGACTAAAGATTTCTTTGTAAATAATCTTCCTCATCAGTTTCATCTCCTCAGCATCCCAGATAGCCTAGAGGAACTCGATGTTGCAACAGAAACTATTGACTCTCTCTTTTCCAGCACTTTAGATACAGTTGCTCCCCGGCGCTTGAAGATTAAAGAAAATAGTCCAACGCCGTGGTACAACGAGCACACCTGGGCCCTTAAAACAGCAGCCAGAAAAATGGAGCGCAGCTGGAAGAGAACAAAACTAAGTTTTTCGCATTTCGTGGAAAGAGAGCATGATTGCATACAGAAAGGCCGTAAAAACTGCTAGATCTGCTTATTTCTCGACTCTCTTAGAAGAAAACAAACACATCCCTAGGTATTTATTCGATACAGTGGCTAAATTAACCAAAGATAAAGCTTCAACTTCTGATGTTTGTAAACAGCACAGCAGTAATGACTTTATGAACTTCTTTACTTGAAAGATTGATAATATTAGGAAAAAAAAACCATCTACTACATAACCATGCAGCCATCTACTACAGTATCACAGACAGTGCATTGTAGTGTCACTGAGGAAAAATTACATTCATTCACTGCTATAGGAGAAGAAGAATTGGCTAAACTCGTTAAATCATCAAAATCAACAACATCTATGCTCGACCCTATACAGACTAAACTACTAAAAGAGATGCTTCCAGAGGTCATAGATCCTCTTCTTAATATCATTAATTCATCCTTGACATTAGGATATGTACCGAAAACTTTTAAGTTGGCTATTATTAAACCACTTATTAAAAAACCACAACTTGATCCTACAGAATTAGTCAATTACAGGCCAATCTCAAATCTACCCTTTCTGTCAAAAATACTAGAAAAAGGCAGTGTCCTCACAATTATGCTCCTTTTTAGAAAGAAATGGTATCTGTGAGGATTTCCAGTCAGGATTTAGACCGTATCATAGTACTGAGACTGCTCTCATTAGAGTTACAAATGATTTACTCTTATCATCCGATCGTGGTTGTATCTCTCTGTTAGTGTTACTTGATCTTAGCGCTGCATTCGATACTATCAACCACAACATTCTTTTGAATAGACTCGAAAATCATGTTGGCATTAGTGGAATTTCATTGGCATGGTTTAAAAATCATACTTATCTGACCGTTATCAGTTTGTAGCAGTAAATGAAGAGATGTCACACCGATCACAAGTTCAGTATGGAGTATTGCAGGGCTCAGTGCTAGGACCGTTGCTTTTCACCCTGTACATGCTACCACTGGGAGATATTATTAGGAAGCATGGTATTAGTTTTCATTGTTATGCTGAACAGTTAGTTCATGCGTTCATGACCTCAAGGCTAGATTATTGTAATGCTCTACTGGGTGGTCGCCCTGCTCGCTTAATAAATAAACTGCAGCTGGTCCAAAACGCAGCAGCTAGAGTTCTTACTAGAACCAGGAAGTATGACCATATTAGCCCGGTTCTGGCAACATTGCATTGGCTCCCTATTAAACATCGTATACATTTTAAAATCTTGCTGATTACTTACAAAGCACTAAATGGTTTAGCTCCCCAGTACTTGAGCGAGCTCTTAACGCATTATACTCCATCACGTCTATTGCGGTCTCAAAATTCTGGCCAGCTGATAATACCTAGAATATCAAAATCAACTGCAGGCGGTCGATCCTTTTCCTATTTAGCATCTAAACTCTGGAACAGTCTTCCTAGCATTGTTCGGGAAGCAGACACATTCTGTCAGTTTAAATCTAGGCTATAAACACATCTCTTTACTATGGCATACACATAAAACATTTTTAATTTATATTATTCAAATCAGTTAAATGATTGTTTTAGGCTGCATTAACTAGGTCAGCCGGAACCGGGAACACTTCCCATAACACCTAATGTACTCGTTACATAAGAAGAATGGCATCTACGCTAATGTTAGTCTCTGTTTATCCCGAGGTTTACTGCAGTCGGCCGGATCCGGGCCGTATCCGGACCAGATGGTGGACCTGCGCCTGGACATGACCAACGCATCCCTGAAGTGTCTGTAGAGACCGTGTCAATTAAACTCCCCCCTGTAAATGCCGCATCGACACGACATCCTCATTAAACCCGTCCCCGGCGTGATGACTCCAATCTTTCGAATAATCCTACGAATATCTATTGATCTAATATGACTTCTGACCTGTAATGTTGCCAGAATCATAATCATACACTATTTGTTCGTCGGCCAGAGGAGAACTGGCACCCCGACTGAGCCTGGTTTCTCCCAAGGTTTTTTTCTCCATTCTGGCCTTGAAGGAGTTTTGGTTCCTTGCCACCGTCGCCTTTGGCTTTTGGCTTGCTCAGTTGGGGACACAAATTTCAACTATATTACTGATCTGCCCGCATTGACACTATATGATAATTGAAATGAGCTGGATGACATCACCGTTTTCACCAGAGCGGCTGTACAGCCAAATCAAATTCTGTTGCATTATTTTCCTGTTACCACTGTGAAGCTGCTTTGAAACAATTGGCATTGTAAAAAGCGCTATATAAATAAAGGTGATTTGAATGATTTGAAGAGAGCACTATGTCAAGCACCAGCATTAGGAATTGCACTGCCTATCAGCATCTGATAGGCCCTTTGTGCTTTATGTCCATGAACACTTAGGCTTTATGACTGCATGTCTAAATCAAGATCATGAGGGCAGTTTACGCCCAATTCATTACTATTCTGGTAAACTTGACAGTCACTCAAGGGATGGGCCCTTGTCTTAGAGCAGTGCAGGCAGTTCATCTAGCTCTTCAGGCTTCATCAGGAATGGTGTTAGGACAGACTGTAAACGTAAGATGCCCTCATGCAGTGTCCGCACTAATGAATCAAGCAAAAGTCACTTCTGTCACCTCCTCTTGTTGGGGAAATTGGTTAACCCTCACAGCCCCGAACATTGTTTTACAGCGTGCGCTAGTCACGAACCCATCCTCATGTATGATGTCTGCAATGACTTAAGTTGTGTAAGAGGATAAAGGAGAAATGACTCATAATTGTGTTACGCTTACATACACAGCTACGAATTAAATAGCAGAAACTCCCATAGAGAATGCAGAATTGGACTTGTTTGTTGATGGTTCAGCTCAAGTCATTAAAAGGTAACAGACGAGCAGGTTATGCAGTCACTTCCACCACTGAAGAGGTAGCTTCAGGTCGTCTTCCAGATCATTTTTCAGCTCAAGCTGCAGAACTAGTAGCCTTAACTAGAGCATGCACGCTAGCTTCAGGATCGGTTGCAAATATCTACACTGATTCCAGGTATGTTTTTGGGGTAATTCATGATTTTGGTGTCATTTGGCAAAGTAGACAGTTTCTAACTTCTGCTGGATCCCCCATTAAGCATGCTGGATTAGTAAAAGATCTAATGTTTGCCATGAAACTTCCAAAGAAATTAGTGATCAAAGTGAAAGCACATCTCACAACTAATACTATGGAAGCTAAAGGTAATGCTCTTGCTGATGTAGCTGCTAAACAAACTTGTTCCTATGCAACTGTACAAGTGTGTTCAGGTAGTACAGCACAGAAGACGATTCTGCCTCCTGAATCAATCATTGATCTGTACAAAGACGTTCCTCTATATGAAGCATGGACATGGTTAGACAAAGGAGCCACAGTGGATTCATCCAGCTGCTGGACCAAAGGGGGAAAGTATGTCGCTCCAGAATCACTGCTGCCATATTTGACTCAACAAATACACAACTTGGGTCACAGTGGTCCAGCAACAATAAAATCACAGGTTCTCAAATCAATGGTGGAATCCAAAATTTAGAAATGTAGGCTAATATAAACTAATTAATATAAACGTACTATTAGTCGACTAATGGCTTAAATGAATGACTACTAGTCGACTAGAAAAATCTTTAGTCGGCGTCAGTCCTATCAAAAACGTTATCACCTTGTTACTGAAAAATATAATTTAGCTTTCAGTAGCAAAGCGATTTTATTTATAAAAATTAAATGGACTCACAACAAGTTTCTGTGCTTCTGAATGTTTCTGTTTGTGCACAAGATCTTGCCTATATAACACGTTTTCACCTCAAGAGAAGCTGTGAGTTTTTACAAGCACATACATGAACACTGGCTTCATAGTACAACAAAGAAAAGCCTTGTTTTGTTCCTCACCTTGTGGTAGCTCGGAGTTCCAATTTAGACATAGGTCAGATGTCCAGATATCGGATATGTATCCGAAACCACATTTGATAGTGGCTCTGAACAGATGCGAAATATCTCATGCAGATTTTTGTGTTTACATGTGCATAACAATATCCAATCTGTCAGATATTTATAAAAAAAAAAAAAAAAAAAAAAAACCTTCTGTGCCAGTGTAAACAACCTAAGAGACCATAATTGTGGAGGAAATCTGAGTGTTGTACTTGCCTTATTGCATAAGGGTCATCGATCTTGGGCTGATCGAACAGGTGACTATTGCATAGCTTGACACTGTCTACCACCTTGCTTTTGAAGAGTTGGATGTCTTTGTCATACCTACACAGAAAGCATTGATATTAGTAAGCAAAAGCAGTCAAGTGTGCACGACTTCAAAACAAGCTCTTAACTACTGGGAGACACGGCTAAGAGGAAATCAAGCTAAACAAGCTTTCATCTTGATGTGTGAAGCCAAGTCTGAGGTTGGACTAAGCTTGTAAGCACCATATGTCTTCAGATGCACAGGAAGTCAAAATAAGCTCACAGGTAATGCCCAAACGCGAGAGAGAGAGATTGTGGTTACTTCATTTCACTGTAAAGCAGAAGCAAATTCAGTGGCTGAGACTCTTATCTAGTGCCTGCCACAAGTGTTAGCGCTGGGAAAAGTTCAAACTGTGGTGACTATGAAATGATACAGAATCCACTACTCACAGCACAGCAGCCTCTGGGTTGAGAGGATCTATGGTGTTGATCTTATAAAAGATTGTGCGGGCGTACATAAGGACCTGCCAGATATGGTTGTGGTTTCGTCTGCAAAATCAGAGCAATATAAATAAATAAATAAATAAATAAATAAAATAAAATCCTTTTCCCATAGTCACAACAAAAAAAAAAAAAATAGCCAAAATAACCTTGAGCCCCTTTTAGATTTTGACAACTCCATAGAGGCAAAAGGATAAATGTCTATATAAATATTATTTATTATCTTATTTTTATTCATTACTTAGCACCTTACTTTAATAAAATGTGTATTACTATATTGTATATTTCTTTTTCTTGTCATTACTAGCTTTGTCTATAATGCTTTGGCAATATTGTATGTAAACACAATCATGCAAATAAAGTTCTTTAAATTGAATTAAAAAAAAAAAAAAATTAAAACAGGGCTTTACTTCTTTTCAAACAGACCTCCATTTGGTGAAAGCTCTCCTCACATCCAGCTCGCCAGAGACCGGGTCCACTAGTGGGTGGAAAACTGGGGTGTCGAAAACAACTCTCTGAAAGAACATGAATAAATGCAACAGAAAAGAAAAACATCAGCTCTTCTGATGACTGCAAACTGAGAGGACAAACAGATATGGCCATAGTGAAAACTTCCAAAGGGTTTCAAAACCTTTTGAACAATTAATTATGATACTTTTTTCCAGACATTCATGATTGCTGAATAAGCATAACTACGTATATTCCAATATATTCAATAGACTTTCCATGACTTAAGTATTTATTAATTTCTGTGACTTTTTCAGACCTGGAAAATTAAAAATAAGCAAATAAACTCAGTGAGCATATAATTAAAACGTAAATAAAATGAACACATCTCTGCTGACTTAATAATGTTGCCAGCAGGGCTTAAAAATAGGAGAAGAAAAACAACAACACTAACTCCAGTGGATCCTCAAACTGTCGGGAAAACCTCATACAGTAGCTCCCCCCGGGTGGGATGAAGTGCTGCACACATTTTGTTCTTTGAATAAGTACAGCATTTTCTTTACTCAAAACAAGAATTTTGTAAAGGCTAATTTTATGTATTTGAGGAGCGGAGAATAGAGTCAGTCTGGTATTTTCCGTCTAGGCATACCCAATACAGCCTGTGCATAGCACTTCATCTTTTGTAACACAAGATTCTGGCCATATGTACAGTGGGGAGAACAAGTATTTGATACACTGCCGATTTTGCAGGTTTTCCTACTTACAAAGCATGTAGAAGTCTGTAATTTTTATCATAGGTACACTTCAACTGTGAGAGACGGAATCTAAAACAAAAATCCAGAAAATCACATTGTATGATTTAAGTAATTAATTTGCATTTTATTGCATGACATAAGTATTTGATACATCAGAAAAACAGAACTTAATATTTGGTACAGAAACCTTTGTTTGCAATTACAGAGATCATACGTTTCCTGTAGTTCTTGACCAGGTTTGCACACACTGCAGCAGGGATTTTGGCCCACTCCTCCATACAGACCTTCTCCAGATCCTTCAGGTTTCGGGGCTGTCGCTGGGCAATATGGACTTTCAGCTCCCTCCAAAGATTTTCTATTGGGTTCAGGTCTGGAGACTGGCTAGGCCACTCCAGGACCTTGAGATGCTTCTTACGGAGCCACTCCTTAGTTGCCCTGGCCGTGTGTTTCGGGTCGTTATCATGCTGGAAGACCCAGCCACGACCCATCTTCAATGCTCTTACTGAGGGAAGGAGGTTGTTGGCCAAGATCTCACGATACATGGCCCCATCCATCCTCCCCTCAATATGGTGCAGTCGTCCTGTCCCCTTTGCAGAAAAGCATCCCCAAAGAATGATGTTTCCACCTCCATGCTTCACGGTTGGGATGGTGTTCTTGGGGTTGTACTCATCCTTCTTCCTCCAAACACGGCGAGTGGAGTTTAGACCAAAAAGCTCTATTTTTGTCTCATCAGACCACATGACCTTCTCCCATTCCTCCTCTGGATCATCCAGATGGTCATTGGCAAACTTCAGACGGGCCTGGACATGCGCTGGCTTGAGCAGCGGGACCTTGCGTGTGCTGCAGGATTTTAATCCATGACGGCGTAGTGTTTTACTAATGGTTTTCTTTGAGACTGTGGTCCCAGCTCTCTTCAGGTCATTGACCAGGTCCTGCCGTGTAGTTCTGGGCTGATCCCTCACCTTCCTCATGATCATTGATGCCCCACGAGGTGAGATCTTGCATGGTGCCCCAGACCGAGGGAGATTGACCGTCATCTTGAACTTCTTCCATTTTCTAATAATTGCACCAACAGTTGTTGCCTTCTCACCAAGCTGCTTGCCTATTGTCCTGTAGCCCATCCCAGCCTTGTGCAGGTCTACAATTTTATCCCTGATGTCCTTACACAGCTCTCTGGTCTTGGCCATTGTGGAGAGGTTGGAGTCTGTTTGATTGAGTGTGTGGACAGGTGTCTTTTATACAGGTAACGAGTTCAAACAGGTGCAGTTAATACAGGTAATGAGTGGAGAACAGGAGGGCTTCTTAAAGAAAAACTAACAGGTCTGTGACAGCCAGAATTCTTACTGGTTGGTAGGTGATCAAATACTTATGTCATGCAATAAAATGCAAATTAATTATTTAAATTTTAAATTTTCTGGATTTTTGTTTTGTTAGATTCCGTCTCTCACAGTTGAAGTGTACCTATGATAAAAATTACAGACCTCTACATGCTTTGTAAGTAGGAAAACCTGCAAAATCGGCAGTGTATCAAATACTTGTTCTCCCCACTGTACTAAACGACAGGAAAAACTGAGCGCCCACATAGCTACAATAAACTTTGTAACCTGTAAGTTGATCACGTATTGTGATGCACTTGCACTTGCGGCCAGTCTAATGACGGACAAAACACAAATTCAGTGGTTTTAAAAAAAATAAAATAAATAAATAAATAAATAAAAAAACATTTGAGCTTGATTTTAGTAAAATGTTAATATAAAATGACAAATGCAAGTATCTGACCATACATAAAGCCACAATAGTAACTTTGATAATATAGTGTTTAATTATTTAAAAAAAAAAAAAAAAAAAAAAAGATTAATTCGCGATTGGTTGACTGCCAAATTAAAATATTAAACAGAACGATAAATGTTATTAAGTGGTTAATGGTAATTTCAAATAAATTTTGGTTCAGAACGATTAAACTTGATTTTGTTTTTGTTTATGTTCCTGTAAAAATTGTTCGTTCGTTTCCGGTTTTTGTTTTCGTTCCTTGAAACGGTTCAGAGCACTGGTTGCCAGTAATGTTCTGTTCCTAAACACACCCTGATGTCGTCACATCATATAATTACAGAATTAAGATTGAAGTATTTCAACATTCCATTTGACATTGAAAAAACAAATAAAGACTACAGCAAGGTCTGACTTTACTATGGTTAGCTTAGGCAATAGATTAGCATGCGGAGTTGAAATTTGTCATCTTTGTAGAAACCAAACTCTAGTAGAAAAGTTGTTTATCACTCAGTTTTTTTTTTTTTTTATAAACATAACAAATGTACATTTACTGCCTGTGAGAATGTGATGGTCAAAAAAAACATGATGGTTGATTTCCACTATATCAGTTCCTTGTTTATAAATTGCAAGAAGGGAATACACGCTCCGATAGATGACTAACTTTTAAAACTAGTCTAAGCAATTTTTGCAACCAGCCACTGGGCTCATATTTAATGGTCTAACATTTCAAACAGTTCTGATTCATGGTGTGTGTGTAGCTTCTACAATGACCAGCAAACTAACGTAGGGTGCCTTCACAGTAGGGATGAAATGGTAACCGGTTTGATGATAAACCACAATAAAATTTCAGTTAGTATTACGGTTTCATATTTTAATTGTGTACAGCGGGTACCAAGTAAACATCTTTATTTCTGCTGTTCCATAAGCACCACCATTTCATTCAGCCGGTCTGCCAGCTGATGGAAAATAAGCTAATGTGCATTTTAAAAATGTAAACTATTTGGATAAGGTATCTAGAATTATACACAGAGCAGATGAAATGCCTATTATCATTTATCACTTGTACTCATTGATCATCTCTTTTTTAAAAATGGTTTAAAGGCTGAAATGCGAGGTTTATCATTTTATAAAACTATTTAAACATGTAGTACATGTTGGTAGATAACATGTTATGTTGCAAGTTATAACTTGGTGAAATGATTTCACTGTGTATATCAGTACTTTTTAAACATTTCCAGCACATTTTAACAATTCCGTGACAATATTGATAACTTAACAGGGCTCCAGACTGCGACTAAAACAGTCGCATTTGCAACCAAAAATATTAATTTGCAAGTGATATTTTTGCTGAGATCGCCACTGGCGACCATATAAATGTACATGTTATAATTAAGAAATTGCGTGCCTTTTTACCTGCATGTTCTGTGATGAGTAGCCCATCACATCTTTTGTTGCGTTGACGTAATAAAATGAGACAACGCGCAGCGAAAAAAAAACCTCACAGAGTTTGAACGCCAAAATACAAACAGAGACAGAGAGGATCAGCTCTCCGTGTCAGAAACGTGCAACAAAAAGAAAAATATCGGGCTTTTTCAAAGTCCTCATCTCTATCAAGCAACAACACTGATGACTGTGCCAGCATGAGAGAGATAGAAAACGACGTGTCAATGAATGAACATCCAAGTACTGTAAAAGTGCAGAAAGGCAGTGTCTAGTTCGTGCACACAACGTGGATAAACATGTCAGGTGTGTGGACGCGAACTAATCGTTAACAATTCTCTTTAATTCATATTGATATGGATTCTTATTCTCAATATCTTTTAATCTGTGCTGTTTTCTGTTACTGCCTGAACTTCACATTATTTGTAGCGCAGCCATCCATAATCACAGTAAGATTTGCACTTAACCGTCACCTTTAATATGTCACTTCTAATGTGTTTGTTAATTTTATCACGAAATACAAGCAATAAATGTCGTTTCGGCGCTCTTTAATGTGGCCTGACAGATCGATCAGCATTTCGACCTTGGAAAGAGCTTGTATATCATATCATATCATATCAAATTTACCTCAGAAAAGACATTCAATGCTCAAACTCGTTAGTCAGCTAGAAAAATAGCTATAGAAAAAAGCATTTTGCTAAATACACTAAAAAAATTATAAACACAACACTTTTGTTTTTTCCCCCTTTTTTTAAATGAGCTGAACTCAAAGATCTAAGACTTTTTCTATGTACACAAAAGGCCTGTTTCTCTCAAATATAGTTCACAAATCTGTCTAAATCTGTTAGTGAGCACTTCTCCTTTGCCGAGATAAATCAATCCACCTCACAGGTGTGGCATATCAAGATGCTGATTAGACAGCATGATTATTGCACAGGTGTGCCTTAGGCTGGTCACAATAAAAGGCCACTCTAAAATGTGCAGTTTTATCACACACCACAGATGTCGCAAGTTTTGAGGGAGCGTGCAATTGGCATGCTGACTGCAGGAATGTCCACCAGAGCTGTTGCCCATGAATTGAATGTTCATTTCTCTACCATAAGCCGTCTCCAAAGGCGTTTCAGAGAATTTGGCAGTACATACAACCGGCCTCACAACCGCAGACCACGTGTAACCACACCAGCCCAGGACCTCCACATCCAGCATCTTCCCCTCCAAGATCGTCTGAGACCAGCCACCCGGACAGCTGCTGCAACAATCGGTTTGCATAACCAAAGAATTTCCGCACAAACTGTCAGAAACCGTCTCAGGGAAGCTCATCTGCATGCTCGTCGTCTTCATCGGGGTCTCGACCTGACTGCAGTTTGTTGTCGTAACCGACTTGAGTGGGCAAACGCTCACATTCGATGGCATCTGGCACTTTGGAGAGGTGTTCTCTTCACAGATGAATCCCAGTTTTCACTGTACAGGGCAGATGCAGACATGGCGTCGTGTGGGTGAGCGGTTTGCTGATGTCAACGTTGGGGATCGAGTGGCTCATGGTGGCGGTGGGGTTCATGCTTTCTAATCAGCATCTTGATATGCCACACCTGTGAGGTGGATGGATTATCTCAGCAAAGGAGAAGTGCTCACTAACACAGATTTAGACAGATTTGTGAACAATATTTGAGAGAAATAGGCCTTTTGTGTACATAGAAAAAGTCTTAGATCTTTGAGTTCAGCTCATTTAAAAAAAGGGGGCTCAGCAAAAACAAAAGTGTTGCGTTTATAATTTTGTTCAGTGTATATGCAGTGCATATCACTATATCATGCACTATATGCACTAATCCTTATATTTTTTTACTTAACCTGTTGTCTACATGAGAATGAATGAAGGAGCTAAACATTAAATTAACCCCGTAGGGGTTAACCCATATAATTGCATGTGAAGAGCTGCCTTTCACCAAATTTATCTGCCTTTCACCAAACTATAGCCTACTCATTGGCCAAGTGATGCTGACATTATTATGGTCTGTGACACTGGTTCAGATTCTGTGTAAAGAATGATTCTTTGTGACTGTATATACTTGGAAAAGCAATTCAGTTCTTGCTTTAAGTGAATCTTAGTTCCCAGGACATCTACAAGATGGATGAAAATGCTGATGCTGTAAAAAGAGGGCAGACGTGACAACACATGACAAAATTAAAACTTGTTTATTTTTTTGTGGCACTTAAAAAAATAATTTGGCGCCTATTTTTTTCCCTTATAGGAGCCAATGGCCTCTTGATTTTTTTTATCTGGAGCCCTGAACTACGATAATTTTGGTCACTATAACTGTGATATGACATTTACATACCGTTTCATCTCCACATCACATGGATAAAATGAATACAAGTAGCAGTACCCTGGTCATGTTATGGCACAAAATTCAGTGGAAAGATGAGTGTAAAGTGTATACTATACTTACAGGACAGTCTCCATCTGGGTAGTTATCAGGAATGTAGACGGTGAACTTAAACACACCGTCTTGGTACAAGCCATGTCGAATGAAAATCACACCAAACCACACTGCAACAAAGAATAGACATTGATGTAAACTTGACAGAGCAAATCAGCAATACATCAAATCAATTTAACTCTTCAGCTCAGTTATTGAACATTGATAATTCCACAATTTATCCATTTGATGCAAAAACTGCAATAAAAACAATGACTAACGCTGCATTCCATTCAAAAACAAATTTCCACCAATGCTAGCATTTGTTTTGCATGTGTGAGAACATACTGCATTTTATTTCCTTGAATGTGTGCATTTATCATTAATCATGCAAGCATATTCATGTGACAATGCATCCTCATCCTGACATATTTGTAGAATTCCACACAAGTTTCCAAGTAGAAGTTAATTGACCGCACATTCTGTTGCACTTTTCCGAAGCAGGAAGTTGGAAATTCTTTTGGAGTTGAATGGAATGCAGCATAAGAACATTCTGTGTGAGAGTGGAGGAAGACATTCTTACTCAGTGCTGATCTGTATGAAGGCTGTACATAGATACCAGGGAGCTTCTGCTTGATCACTAATGTGCTGCAACAGAGACATGATCATTATGGTCCATTTCAACCATACACCTCAAAAAACACTGCATAACCCAAAGATGTTGCTACACAACCCCAGGAAAAATCCAAAATAACAAATGTGAATAACAGATGAGATGCATATTCTTAGATAATTTGGTTATAAAATAAACAAACAATTTTGGGATGTTTTATAGTCACAGCTTCATTTAAATCAACACTACCAAGAAGTCACAACTATTACTGCCGAAAAAACAATTGGAATTAGACAAAGTGTGCACATCCAGCAGGTAAAAACCTCAATGACGGTTTCAGTAAAAACAGTAATATTCTGAATATATTTTAAAATGTAAATTTATTAATTTGATGGCAAAGCTGAATTTTCAGCATCATTACTCCAGTCTTCAGTGTCACATGATCCTTCAGAAATCATTCTAATATGATGATTTAGTGCTCAGGTAACATTTCTTATTATTATAAATGTTGAAAACAGTTGTGCTGCTTAATATTTTTGTGGAAATGGTGATACTTTTTTCAGGATTCTTTGATGAATAGAAAAGTTCAATTAACAGCATTTATTTGCATTCATTAAATAATTTATTAAATAGAAATCTTTTGTAACATTATAAATGTCTTCACGGTCACTTTTGATTAATTTATTAATTTTTCAGTTTTTTTTAAATCTTACCACAAATGTTTGAATGGCATCATTGGTTCCACAAAAATGTTGAACAGCAAAAAGAGTTTTCAACATTGATTAATAATAATAAAATAAATGTTCTTGAGCAGCAAATCAGCATATTAGAATGATTTCTGAAGGATCATGTGACACTGAAGACTAGAGTAATGATGCTGAAAATTCAGCTTTGTAATCATAGGAAAAAAAAAATATTTTAAATTTATTAAAATAGAAAACTATTTTAAATTGTAATAATATTTTACAATAGTACTGTTTTTACTGTATTTTTGATTAAATAAATGCATCCTTGGTGAGCATAAACACTTTGAAAAAGAAAAATTGTAATGTTTCCAAACTTTTGACAGGTACTGCAAGTCTGTCCAATGAAGGTCATGCAATAAATTATTTTTCTATTTATGGAGCTGTGGTGTGCCAACTTCCTCCTGTACAATTACCCACGAAAGCCAATGAATAAGAACAGGGCATCACTCACAACTCAGCAAGCAGCGAGTACTCCAGGTAGAAAGGGCCGTACGAGGCATGGGTGCCATTGGCAGACTGTGTAGAGGAGGCCGGAGAGGCAGCTTTCGTGATGGGGATGGCATTCTTTGGGATGGAGGGAAGCTGCTTCTTACCAAACGAAGGACGAGCTGGACTGGCTCTCTGCTCCCCTCGACCACTCTGCTCTTCACCATCAGATCTCTACATGCACAAACAAATGAAACTTATTTAATAGTTTTGTTAATCATGTTTTAAACATTTGGAATTCCCAGGGCCAAACCAATGACCGTCTAGTACTCAACCTGCCTAACATTGTTCTGGACCATTTCTTCAAAGAAATACATTTTCATTGCAGTAGTTAATGAAACAAGCAGTCATACTCATAGGATAAAAAAAGTCTCTTCTTTTTTCCATTTTTTAACTGTAAAACAGTCCAAACTGACAAAATCATATTTAATTTTTTTACTTTTCAATTTGAGAAAAATGTGATGTTTATAAGTCAAGTCATGCTATTCATCCATTATAAGCACTATAAATCCAAATCACAGAACTTAGAATTGGAGAACCCTTTGAAAGTTCGTTTTATAATTTTTTTCTTAATTATTGGTAGATGAACGCATAATCATTATCTAGAGCTGTTAGACCTGCCTAATATATTATACCTTATTTAAATCCATTATTCTTATTATTAGAATTTCTCTTAACACAGAGAGAGAAAAAAGAAGAAAAAAAAACAAACAAACAAACAAACAAACAAACAAACCCTGCAGACTCCATCGGGGGCTCACTACAATTCAAGAGACAAAGGTAAATATCAGATGCCAGAAATTCACAAGCAGTAGAGGAATGGGGCTTAATGAAAAGAATAATCGAACACAGAAAACGGATTCAGCTATTCAGCACATAGCCTCTAATAAAGCCAACGACAACAAAATACAGCTGAATAATCACAGAATACAGTAAAATACGCCTCAAACAAATTCCAAACAGCTAGTCTAAGTGTCTACCATAAATCAATGAAAGCAAGCAGTTGGGTCATGAGTCAGCATCTATTAAGAAACAGCTGAATTTAACGTCTTTATGACAGCTGCGACGCCACGCCACAACACCTCTGTAGTTTGCAACGAACAAACTGTTGCTTCTTTTTTAAGTTAAAGCATTAGTTGACTTCAAAACAAATCAATGTTTTTCTAGGAGAATGAGTCACTAGCCTCCATCGTTCTTTAGGAAAAACGTCTTGGGACTTTGGAGGCGCTTATCTGTCTGAAATCACCTTTAAACCCTGAGCCTCCCACGTGAGTTCCTTATTGAAGTTACCTGTTATAAACCCGTCCATTGCTCTTAGCTTGTGCATTTAGACTTCATTGGGATATGCTGCATAAAAATGTCAGGCACAGGCAGTACCTCAAGATACAAAAAAAAAATATATATATATATATATATATATATATATATATATATATATATATATATATATATATATATATATATATATATATATATATATATATATATATATATATATATATATATATATATATATATGGCCACTAATTCACATATTTGCATCACATGTAAAAAGTACTGCTTTTGCATCACATTGTCTGACAGAAGAAACTTTGTCAACCTCAGCAGGCTCACAAGCCAATTCACAAGTTGGTTTAATAGGCCAGAAATAACTGATCGGTTCAAGTGGTCAAAGGTGTTTATGAGAAGAGTTCTAGAGTTCTGCTACCTGACCCAAAAAACTTCAGGTCTGAGAATTTTATTCATTTTAATGCAACTTGTTTCACGTTTGTGCTCTCACACTTTCTCGGTCACAACACGACAGACAGCACGACGGACAATGAGGGAGAACTTATTACAGTGGCAAATGATGCTGTGAAAGCTGCACTGTGGAAGAATTATGAACTTGTCGGTACAACCAACAAAGAGCTTAGCCTCAACGGTTACATGGAAGACTTGCAAAGACGTTTTGGTTTACGATAGCAAGACAGGTAGGCTATCTGCAGAGGCCGCTGTGCTTTGAAACTCTGTTCATTTACATTTTACTATAGTGACTGTTGCATGCAATCCTGAAATACAGCATATTACGAAAAGTTACTTTTCGTAAGAAAACGATTTTGGGTTTGGGTCGGGTTCAAGCTTCAAATTTAACAACACATGGTATGGTCAGGTAGGATTGGGTCAAACGTTCTCGGGTACAGACTGGGTTTGGGTTTAAATTTAAAGCCTGTGCAGACCTTTAGAACTGCCATACTTCACCTTACGACCAGCGTTTGTTGACATGCTCCAGAATGGGTTCATTACTCATTGAGCTCTTGATGGGTGTATGCTTGTCCACTTTTTGGTGGCATCCGAAGAATTCGCTGTGAGAGAAAGAAAGAAAGAAAGAAAGAAAGAAAGAAAGAGAAAGAGAGAGAGAGAGAGAGAGAGAGAGAGAGAGAGAGAGAGAGAGAGAAATAAAAAGTGCTGATGAGAGCCTGTACATTTGGAGAACACAATGGGCAACCTGATGCTGTATGGCAGCTGGTGGCAATCCAATCCCCAATAACCATGTTGTTGCCAGCACTAGTGAGAACTTCAGTGAGCTACAGTGTAATGCAGGGGTTTTCAATCTTTTAGATGCCATGGACCCCAAAATATGATCATCCTTATGCAAGGGACATTTTTTACTCCCTATAGTACTTTAAGACTTATTAAACATTTATTAATCAATGTTTTATTCTTTTATCATTTTTTACTTATTTCACTTATAGCCAGATCTAGCAGGGTCTTAAAAGGCAAACATTAACCTAACAAAAGCATTCTATATAAAATTCATATTATATTTCAGTAGTAACATGACAGATGTCAACGCCTGGGACACTGGAAGAACCGCTTCAACTAGAAACAAGATCTCTGACTCCTCATAAGACAAATATAATAGCCTTCGTTTTTACCTGACACCCACTGCAGACAGACTTGTTTTATGACACGTAAACTTTAGCGTTCAATAAATTGTTCTCTAGGTGAGTTCAAGTTACTGACGCGGTATTTTGTAACTAGACTAACGTTAGACTAGCCTTTATTTAGCAAAACCTCCGTAACTAACGGGTTTCCACTTACCTGCGAAAAATAATGTCACCTGGTTGAAGACATGTTACACGGTAACTTGTCCAGATGTGAAATCGTTTGATTGAGACTGCTTTTTAATTCTGCACACTTAACTAAATCACCGACGACACTGTTATCCGAATAATCTCAGACAAATACCGAACACACCTCTAACTAACTTGACAGGAAAAGGCGGGACATAAACACAACTGAGGGACGGTGATTGGCTTTCATTGTGAGTGACAAGCCCTTCAACCTATCAAACATTCAATTCAGCAGTCCACAAGGTTAAATGTCTCCAGGTTAACGTTTAGGCAGCAAATATTTGGCACATACCTATCATTTTAGATGGAAAATAGTCTGGGAATGACATCAGACGAAAGTGATTCTAAATCATCTCACAAAATACTTGCTTCCTTCCTGTGTTGTCAGTTGTCACCTCAAGTTGAGGTGAGCTGAGCGCTTTAACGGGCGCGAGTTCACATCTTACAGTATGATATCTCCGTTAAACGTTCATAAACATTTCTACATTAGAATGGACTTTGAGAAACTTACCGTGCTTAAACTCAGGACATTTCACACGTTTTTAAAACACGTAGTATCCACCCTCCCAGTTGACTGCACTGAATGGATTCGCGTTCTGTCATTGGCTTATAGAGACGCACGGTAGATTCTATTGGTGCATTTCCCTGTTTATCATATCAGACCAAGGTAGTAAATTCGGATTGGTCCCTTTAATCATGGTTTATGTGAATTTATAAAACATATTCATGGGTAGCTGAATTTATTACGAGCCTCAGTGCACCTTTTAAAGTTAACTATTACTTTAATTTAATATAAATTACTTGTTATAATAATAGGGATATATAATATTTTTCTTTATTTCTTTATATTAGTTTTATAAAACAATACTTTAAATATTCCTGCGCTTAGGAATAAGCATCGTTTGCAGGTGAAATATTTTATCTGTTATCTTACTAAAAATAAGAAAGTTTCCACACCCAGGGTTCTAGAATAAAGCAAAGAAGGAAATACATTTTCAGAATACATTGGCATTGGCAAGAGATTTGACTGATTTTGCAATGCCCCCTTTAGGACAACAGAGGGAGTCAAATACTCAGAATTAGAGTAAATCAACAATCTCCCCAAATGACTGCCTAATTTAATCCTCTCTAAATAGGCACATAGGCTTTTACTTTGAAAACTAGTCGTGTCATTATCAAGACTGTCATTGATGATGTCATTACATGGTCATAATTTTCTTTTATAGACTATTTCATGGTAGCCTACTACAGTATGAGTTTTCCTGCTTACTTCTGGATTAATTGCTCTGTAAAATTTGGTATACCTGCTTGATTGATTGATTTCTTGAGGGATATATCCAAAGACTTTATATACTTAAATGGACTTTGGATATGCCTAATAATAATTTATAAGGAACATAGAAAAAAAAGAAATCAAAAAAATAATTTACTGCTTCACTGATTTACCTAATTGAGGGAAATGACATTGTCCAGGACTGAAAGTGGAAGTTAATTATTGACTTAATTATTCTTTAATTATCTGATTCCATTTTGTTTTTCAACACAGTCTGTTAATAAAAGTAATTGGCCTGTGGTGTCTTGATGCAGTCAGTAAACAAAGCAAGGTCACTGACACACTGACAGAATGATTTTGACAGGATTCCAGTGGCATTTCCAAAATGTAAATGTTGGACATGAAAAAGGTGATTGCACTCTGCCCCAAATGCTAATACGCTCTGGCCTACCTGACCTGGATGTGTTAATAATGTTAACAGCATAAAAATGACCATTTGCTTTGTCTAGCAAATAAAATAATATGGCACAATCTGATTTCAACCTGATCTTTTTAATGAATCCCTGACATTGAGTAAAAACAAGTAAACACTGCATTTGTTCTGCTATGAAATAGTTTAATGTGTATTTTTCTGTAGTCAACATTGGTACTATCTCTCATGGGTTGTAATGTCTGAGCTCAACTATATAATGAGGTCTAACAGAGAGAGGTTAACAGAGCAAAAATTCAGCAATATTTCAATATTTTGTGCTTCCATTTAGACCTTAACATGAGCAGGAAGACCTGTTTAAAATGCTTTTTGAATGTTAACTCGAGAAGACTTTAAAATAATGGATTTCCAACAGGCAAAGTTTTGCTTCCTGAGACCGTTGTTTGAAGCGAAAAAAGCAAACCTAATGAGTGGCTGGGTTATTGTTTTGGCCCTTTTTTGTTAGTATTGATTAATGTACCAAACTTCCTAAAAAGCAGACACTCAGGCCATTGTGTTCAAACTGCAGATGAAAAATATCCTGAGCTCATCCTCTCCATCACTCTGTCTCCTCTGAGACACCAAAGTCCTGCTTATTCTGATCTGCAATTTGGTTTAAATGACAGTTAAAAATTGCAATTGGCAGCCCCCCAGTGAAATATGCCACGACAGCAAAAGCCATAAAGCAGGCAGAACGAATGACTTCACGTCTAGATAATAAGTAATAACAATGTTAGTTTGAATAAGAAAAGCCAGAGCTGGATTCAGATGCAATATTCATTGTTGGAATATGCACAACTGGGGAGAGGAAAGAGAAGGAAAAAAACATCAACCGAGTCCCACACACAGCAATAGTCTTGTCTTATCCCTTAGGCTACGGCCCGGCTAGCACCTCAATGCAGCAATTATTTGCTATAATGACTGCAGTTCAAATAAGCCTGGAGATTTTATTAAACCAAATGAGGAAATCTTCAGTGTATTATCACCTTGTGATTGACAGTGACAAGTGTTGGGCCAGCTCAGATGTGAGTGTGATGAAGAAGCTCTCGGCAAAGCTCTCAATAATGTTCCCCCTGATAAAGTTGCCTATTGAACTCCAGCGAGAATAGAGAGCAGCAGAACTGCACGCATATTAATTCTCATTGTCAAGAAGTGGTTAAGGGAGCAAGGGCAGACGGAGAAGCGAATAATCTGGCAGGGCTGGAAGTCCCTTACACTGCCTGGCTGGCATTTTACTGCACTAATGAAAAGGAGATCTATTGTGCCCGATCATGTGCATAGATTTTACTATACGATAGTAATAATGAAAGAGAAATATTCATATTAAAAGCAAAGGTCATTCACAGAGTAGACTAAGCTTTCCTAAGCTGCAACCTTTACAGGAACAGACAACCTGTGATGCAGATGAAGAGGAAAGAGGAGGGAGAGAAAGAGAAAGAGAAAGAGAAAGAGAGAGTGCTGTGTCTTAGTATGGACAAAGGGGGGAGACAATGTACTGTTCTTCAGCTGTGGTTAAACGCAACCAAAATCTCTCGTATAAGGGATTTATTTTGACATAATGACCATTATTCCACCTTACACAGACATTCCACCTTAAATACATGGACATGGTATAATTTGAGTTGAAATTATTTTATAATCTTACACATTACCTTTATGCTTCTGTTAGATGTGTCCATTACAAAGCAACCGGCATAGCAGCAAGATGAACACTACACTAATATTCACAATATTTAATACTTTTTAAATTGTTATTAATACTATTTTAATAGGGTATAACTTGCCATATTACAGTAAAATTAATACTGAAGTCCTCGGAGGTCATGATTTCCTACAATTGATAACCAACCGAGATGCAAGATGGCGGCAGTTGTGTTCGTATGACATGAGAGAGAGAGAATCCACAGTGTGATACTAGAAACAGGAAAGTAGTGTGACGGTAAAGTCACCATGCAATCAAAATTGGCGATTCTTTTTTTAAATGGAATATTGCAGTATTTATTGCAAATGATTTATCAGTTGCACATCATTGTTTTATTTTGTAACAATGTTCAAGGCTCAGGGAAGAAGGAGGCGGGAACCAGCGAACATTAAAGTTTTAATCAAGAAATAAACAAACAACAAAATGAAAGTAAAGATAAACATATAAACATAATAAAACACAACATAAATGTCCCAGGCCTGGTCCTCTCTCGTCCTTCACTGTCGTCACTTTTTATCCTTCTGGAGCTCCTCCGTGAGACTTCAGACCGATGTGGCACTTAGGTAATTAACACTCACAGCACCGGCCTCGCTCCGTTCCCACAGCTCTCGGCCCCGCCCTGCCACATACATTCATTGCCCTACGCAGGCTGGGGGGCACTCTACGGCGGCCACAGCACCTGGGGGTAAAGTCAGAGGCGAGAGAGGGGAGAGAGGAAAAAAGGAAGAAAAAAATCTGAGGTCCGGTTCCCTAAACATACTGCCATCTGGTCCTCCACCAGCTGGATGAAATTCTCTACGATCCCTGGTGGTGGCGCTGGATACTCCTCGGTGGACGGCCCTCTGACTCCTTCGCCCCCTGGTGGAGGGCGAGGGTGACGGCTCCTCCGGCTTCGGGCACCCGACAGCGAGTCCCCCATTCCCTGCTTCTTCCCATCATGGCGGACTGCTGCTGGCTCCAGCCTCAGGCAAATTGTGGCAACTCCTCCATCCCCTCTCAAACGGCAGTGAGTTCGTCCGTCCCCCCGGAAAGTCACTCCAGCCCACTGCCTCAAGCGTCCATGGCATATGTAAAAAAAGATGGACGACGCGCCTTCACTCTCTTCCATTAAAGTAAGTGAAGCCGCCAGTATCCAAATATGGCGTTGACATCTTGGGTCTCGAGTCTGCACAGTAGTGAGCGCGAAGTGGAGCCGCGATATCAAGCTCCCACCCACACTCCCGCAACAACAACTTTTTGTGAAATAAACAGTTATGGAAATGTAGAAATTAAATGACAGAAACCATCTTTGGAAAAAATTTATTTGATTGTTTAGTTTGTCTATGTCCTATTACATTTCATGGAGAAGGCGGGGTTTATGACCTATACTGTATCCAGCCACCTGGGGGCGATCAAGACTCTTTGGCTTCACTTTTCAGGATTCGTGTGGCACACCTGGTCCATGGTGACAGACTCGGCTCAGCTCTGCTCGATGGCACAACGGATTTCCCACAGCGGCGAGGGCTCTTTGACAGCGCGCTCTTCCTTCCTCTCAGGTTTTCAGCACCAATGTAACAAAGTTCGTTGATAAGGGAAGAAGGAGGCGGGAACCAGCGAACATTAAACGTAACTTTTAATGACTGTGGCAAGCAGTCGAGGCTGAGGGACCGTGAGAGAACTCGTGCCGTTCTCTCACAGTCCCTCGGCCTTGACTGCTTGCCACAATGACAAAACAAACAAACAACAAAACGAAAGTAAAGCGGCTGCGCCTCACGGATGACTTCCACATAAACTAAAACAAAACAACAACATAAAGTCCAGGCCTGGTCCTCTCTGGTTCTTCACTGTCATCACTCCTCCTTTAATCCTTCTGGAGCTCCTCTATGGGACACGAGACCGGTGTGGCACGTAGGTGACGCTCATTAGCAATCGTGCCACCTGCCTCACTCCATTCCCACAGCTCTCAGTCCGCCCTGCATGCCGCATATTTTTTAAATTTATTTATGTGCTATCAAAATAACTTCTCGTCAGTCTTGCAATGATATCGCTTCTCTTCTCTGATGATGTGTCTCTTGGCTCAAGGGTGGGACAACCTGTCATTTAAATGAAATCACAGCAATAGCAAACCACAACCTTCCAATGATCCATTCAATTCTGGACGAAATCAAGTCCCGCCCTACATTTTTTCTTGTTTGAGAAGTTGATTCATTCAGATATACGTCACAAAAGGGGAGAAAATACTATCGTAACTTGCGTTTCATGCTGACCTTAAGAATTTGCAGGGCAGACGGGGGGCCAGACTCACAGAACAGTTATAAGAATAACATTTTTCTTTTAAAGGGGAGTGCTGAACTCTCGTCAAGCCAGTCGCAATGAAAGTGTGCACACTTATTATGCAGGCAGCACAAAAATACAGCCTTTGAGGTGTTTTCTATTGAGTTGATCAGCAAGTTTTCCAATAGTATAATCCTCCAATTCTGGAGGCTTCAGGTTTAGGATAGCAGTCCAAGGAAAACGTTTCTAGGACCCAAGTTGGGTCTGCGCCACCTATAGTCAATACTACTTCATCAGAGGAGACCTGATTCTGAAATCTGAAACAAACAGGTGCAAAGACCAGGACCCACAAAAATGATTCAGATTCAATGAAATTGAATTCAGAATGATTCAGATTCAAATGAAACGGACGTCTCGCACATAAACAGAAAATAGTTTACTTCTGCGTTGAAAAATAAGTTCTTTCCAAGAAAACTGAAAGAACTGAATTTATCTTAATACATTTCTTAACATCTTTCCTAAGGAGATTTTCGTGAATTGAATTCTAATCGATAATTAAATATGAAATTAAATATAATCAAATTCTGTGGGGTCAGCATGAATGATAGATCTCATATTTCACTATTGTTAGTTATGTATATGCAAGGCTAATCTCAACAGATCTGTACACAGAATAACATTATAACTATGAAACTAGTGTCCACACAACAGGTTTAATCAAAAACATAGGCAAACTCACTTTTAATAACCAATGCACATACGATATGAAGAATTCTCTCTTTAGGCCGGATGCTCTCGTAGTTCTTTTTTTAGACTCGGGCAGAGTTGCTTTGAAAGACAGTGCACACATTATTGTCTGCAGTATGTGAATGAGCAAGTAAGTGATGTGGGCTCTATGTCCGCATATGCATCACACACGCCACCATTTATTAGAGCTGTGCACTAAGTACAGGCCATGTTATTGGATTTGAGTACCGACTCCCAGACACGTTCTCTGGCGCTGGATATATATTAAGATGAAGCAATCTCATTTAATAACACCCAAACTAATAAAAGGCAGAGAAGACTGGAAATTAAATTTATGAATATTGCTCAGCAGCAGGGGTTAGCCCAAAAAGGCAGGCTTGAGCTGTCAGTCTTGAGGCAGATGAGTTCTTATGAGGTTCAGACAGGCTCCTAGAGAAACATGGAGACACTCTGGCACAACCTTCAAAAGCAGGAACAGAGAAAGCACTGTGACTTATCTGAGGTCTCCATGTCACCATATTAAACAGGAGTGAATTAGACATCTGAACATATGCTTCTTGTGTAAATTCACAAAAGTCTATGTATGCTAGAGGATAGATCACTTCATATGTCATGTTAAGCTTTATTTATGCCTGTATATGACATACTCTATGGCATATTTCGTCCGCAGAAATCGTTTTTATTTATTCTGTAACAAAGACAAAAAAAGATACTTAAAGATAAATTCTGGATAATATTAAATGATACAAATCACCATTATTCTTAGCATTATTATTACTAAGCACTGATCCATCCTCTTTGTAATGGTTCATCTGTGCCTACTTCAACAAGACTACAACTGACAATGCATGGGCAGACAAATTACTGATTTCTGGTATACCTCTAAATCATGTAATTCAAAAATGCAGTTATTTTTGTATTTTTCTCACTTATTTATTTAAATGTATATTTTTAATTGTATTTATTTTGACGTAGGGTACACCGGGGTAAAAGGCGTATTTGACTTTATTCTCTTTTAAACCACTAGATGGCACAAAAACTTTTCTTAACAACCGCTTTTGATGATGCATGTGGAAATTTATGTAGCAAATGAGAATATTTTTAGACAAAGGTCTTGGTAATGATTTTCAGTTTGTTGAAGGTAATTAAAGCAACAGTTTTTCAATAACGGAAGATTATGTAAAAGTATAGTACTTGGGGTAAACAGCGCCCCTGCTGTTGGGGCTAAAGGCACAATAATTAACATGATAATAAACAGCTGGCTCACTTTTCCATTTGTTGACATGACATAGATTCAGGTAAATATCATATATATTAAATTGAGTGTCCACCTTAGAGATAATCACCATTTATAATGAAACCAACATATTTAAAAAATATTATATTAATTATATCATATAATAAACTATTATATTTATTGTTACTACTGTAAACATATTAATTATGGGATATTCATGCTTTCAGAATCTTGAAAAAAAAAATTGTTTCTGTTATTTTTAAAATGAACATATTTTAAAGGCACAATATGTAAGATTTTTAGATTAAAATAGCATATCCAAAAAACACTAGAACAATGCTGGGCCTATAATATATTTTGTTGACTTGTGTACTTACATTATCTCAAACGTTTCCAACAATGTTTAAATCCAGAGAAATCATCTATTTTAACCAGGTCACAGACCATGTCATTGTGTTGTCTATCAACGTCATATACGTGTTACCCTCGATTTCGTAGAAATCCTGGAATCGGCAAAGACACTTTAATATATTATGTTTTTTAGGTGAGTAACTGTTTGGATACTTTACAATTTATTTGAAAATTAATTGCATGTCATTTAGCAACACAAGTCATCCCGTTTTTATTAATATGATATTCTAATATCAATCTAGATTACTGCAAAGTGTAACAAGTGTCTTATATCAGCCACCGAGCGAACCCACATGCAGAGTAATGTTATAACATAACTTGCAACACACTCAAATGTATTTAGAATGATTGTTTTCTTTAGTCATGTAAAACAGCGCTGTGTTAACCCACATACGCAACGAAAAGATCGAAATCTCCGCTGGACTCGAGAGTCGAGACCACGGCTTCCGATCATTAGCTCATCCATGAACGCGATTTCTGCCCGAGTCCGTCATATTCCTTTCCATCGGCGGAGGTAAAGACGACAACTCCCATGAATCCACGGTCATTCACAGCGTCATCAAGCTAGGCTTTTGAATTTTGAATAAACGACCTCTAGCGGCAAAAATGACATATTGTGCCTTTAATGACAGTATATTAACAAAATAAACAGAAAATAGTAAAAACTTTGCTTAAGTGATATTAACAAATATTAACTTAGACATGATGCAAAACATTACTTTAGCTAAAGTATTTGTATCAGTCTTTGTCTTTGTGCCATGCCGGTTAGTCTTTTACCCCGTGTACTGTATAGGGTAAAAGGCCCACCTTGCCACCTCATATACATTTATAAGATTTTTAAACAAGCAAAACACTTTTATGATTTATTTTCACATAAAATCTGTTGTTCCATTAATGTTCACCTTTTTCTTAAGGTGTGCCTATACAGGGATGGACTGGCCATCGGGACTATCTATCTATCTATCTATCTATCTATCTATCTATCTATCTATCTATCTATCTATCTATCTATCTATCTATCCGGTTAGCTAGCTAATGAGCATGTCCCGCGGCAGCAGTGAGTGTCGCTGCCGCTGATTGGCTGCATGCATCGATCAGCACGTTTCTCTTCCGCTGCACTCCCCAAACCTCCATCAACAGATGCAGCCGCGCGATTGATTAGCGAGCGAGTCTCTTCGGAAACATATTTATTTATGTGTGTATGTAGATAACTTAGACGTCCATTACTGTGATTACCTTTGAGAGTTGGTGGAACAACAGATGCTCAAGGACAGCTCATTCAATATTACTTAGTGAGAGCACCTGTCCACACTGTGAGCGGATGCCTAAACAAAGCACTTTAATTTATTCGTCGTTAATATTTGCCAGTCTTAATCAATATCTAAATGTAGTAAGTAACCTACTCTGGGTATATAATTAATCGGGGGAAAAATTGTTTATAAACCGAATATTGAACGTAAATATGACTTGAATGAAACTGGACACTAGAGGGCGCTCTAATACAGCATTTATTATTTTCACATTAAGCCGTGTGTAGATGTCTCAAGCTCCAAGCAGCATTCTCCACAGCTACGACTGCTTACTTCGAATACCATATGAACATCACTATGGTGAAAATCAGTTTAAAACCATGTGCACTCGTGATTATGATAATAGCCTACTATACCATAATCTATAGGTAGGGCCTATATAGACTTCTGAGGTAAAGATTACCATGGATGGTACATGTCAAATTTCCTGTGCATTACATTATTTTTTTTAAATATAGCCTATAGACTGTATTATATAGTCTATATTTATTTTAGTCTATTATTATAAGAGTTTTTTGTTGTCAAATAGGTCCTTAACATAGCTGAATTCAAGAGACGCATATTTAAAGCATTTTTTTTAGTCTAATTCTCTTGCAATTTTATTATGGATTTGCCACAGTTGCATAACTCAGCAATATCAACATAATTATTATTATTTTAGCTCATAATATGCAAGGTAGAGGGCTTGGGATTACAATTATGTGATTTGTAAAGGATGGGGCAACAGAAGAATTAAGGCATGTAGACTTGCACTACTCAAAAAAGCAACATGCGATTTATTTCAAATAAAAATGTCAAAGTTATGTGTTGTGAATACACAGTTTCACAGTTACATCTAAATTCTATTTTATATATATATAGGATACATTATAGGCTGCTATGTCTATATATTTTTTGCTTATTTTTTAAACTAAACCTTCTAGGCTATTTATAGTTAGAGGCTACTCTGCAACAAGTAGCCTATCTTACACTTTAGGCTACTATTAGCTTCATCCGTAGACTTCTATTAAAACACAAGCAAAAGCATATAGTCATAACACAAAATGAAATGAAAAGTTTAAGTGAAACAATTTGCATTGGGATTGGATTAAATGTTAATTCGTTCCCAAACTAAGCCCCTAACAATCTACTCTCTTCCATTTTTCCCCCTCTGATTATTTTTTCCACACGGATGCGCCCATTCATTAAACTAAAATTATAAACATAAAGGATATCTCGGTATTAATATTTCCTCTTTTTGTTAAAGCTCAATCAACCATAATGTCCTAATTTTTCTCTCCGAACCTCATTTCGCATTATCTCGCTAACCAAAGATGGGTGTCCCAAAAGGGATTTATTTCATTTATCGGGGTTATTGAATTAAACTAAACTAGACACTTAGCGCAGTAGGGGAATGGCGAGCCCGTCTAGGCCTACTTAAAGCTGCACTTAAGTGTGATTTAGGCAAAGGCAGTCGACTTCTATTTGAGAGGCATCTGCAGTCAACTGCTTTTGCCTAAATCACACATTTCATCACTTCATGAAATGAAGGTGCGTTGAAATGAAGGTTCACGCGATTATTTTTGTTACACCATCCACCTTTTTCAGGTAAGAGCGGGCGCGGCCATTTGTAATTTTAATGTGTCTGGCTTCCGGTGTCATTTGCTTCCAGTTATTTTTAGCTGTACAAAACACCTTACTTCCGCGATGAAAGATAAGGTGGATAGGCACAGTCACTACCGTATTTTGAAAAGCCGAATGTAAAAAAAAAAAAGGAAATAAGAGGAGTTGAGACAGGATCAGGTCAAGTTAGACTGATAGTTAGTAAAATTATTCACGTTTTGCAGATGCATTTACAAACACTGTGCACTGAAGGCAATGAGCTATTGAAATGATTTGTCTATTCATAAAACGAGAATTAAAGGTCCCACTTTATATTAGGTGGTTTTGACTACTATGTACTTACATCAAAAAATAAGTACAATGTACTTATTGTGTTCATATTGTATTGCACACACTTTTGCTGATATTGAGGTGGGATACAGGTAAAGTTAGGGACAGGTGTGGTGGTATGGGTAGGTTTAAGGGTAGGGTTAGTTGTAAGGAAAGTGTCAACAGTGTAATTATAAATGTAATTACAGAAATTAATTACAGATGTAATTACATGCAGGTTTTTTTTTTAAAATGTAAGTACAATGTAAAAACATGTATGTACACAATAAGTGCATTGTATCAAATGATTAATTTAAATGTTAGTACATAGTAGTTAAGGCCACCTAATATAAAGTGGGTCCGAATTAAAAAAATAGTGATGACATTCAGTGTTTCTGGGCCACTTCCTCTGAGCTGCCAAGCTGCTTAGCAAATTTGAAAAGAAAATCTTAGTCTTAATGAATTAAAAGCCGTTTATGTTTTATAGCCTATATTCACGGATACTGCAGTAATTCAGTACATAATCAGTAGGTGGCAGCCTTTCTCCATCATTGCCTCTGTGTTTCTCTCCTGGGCTGAACTTCTAAACCCCATCTCTGTGATGTTGCTTTCCCAAGCCTCGGAGCTCATGCCTGTGAAACGCACTCCCTATTAAAATGATTTTAAAAGGCAGAACCACGGTTATAACCATCATCTCCCCAAAGCTGGTGCCATACACAACACCATGTGGCAGCTGCCGCAAACAAAGGCACTTTCCTCTCCGATCGCCACGGTTTTAGCCCCAATCCTGCCAGAGACAATTACAGCCCTTACCAAGTGTGAGGTCTGAGAGAACCAATCACTGCTAATAAGATCAAGACCTAATGCCATACCACCCTCCAACACCTCTCTCTCTCCCTTCATGGTGTGTTGGTCATGTCTGCTCACACACTGGAGAGTTAGAAATTGTTATTTTTACTCTAGATTTGCACTAAATATTGAAGGGCTGTTTATGCTCATGCTGTCAGTGGACCAAAGCTTATGATTTTGATTCTTCTATGCTAGCATGGGCTCTTCACATCCTGGGTCAAACATAGTTCAAATGAGTAATTTTTTAAAAATATTATTCTGTTTCAGGTTATTAAGCACTATGGGCCATATAGACATGTTGCCAGTTATTCCCTGTATTTTCATACAGGTGCAGCCAGAGAAGTCCGATTCCAAATCTTGATTCTTCTGGTTCTTTGTAGTGAATCAAAAACACACAGCGGCTGCGTCCCAATTCAGAGGCTGCATCCTTCGAAGGCCGCGTCCGCAGGTCGATTGCGTCACCGTGGCGCAATTCGAAGGCTCCTTCAAATGATGGATCCTTCCCTGCCTTGCCTAACAAAGAATTAATTGCGTGCCAGTGACGACAGGATTTCTTTAGAAAAAATAGCTGAATTACACTTTTAAACGCAAGTATTGGGTCTCAACTTACTCTAAAAAAACTTTAAAGCGGTTCAAATGATGACATATCTTACTAAGATGTATATATAGTTTATACTATACAGAAATGGACCATGGTGAACATATTTAGACAGTTTATAAACCGTTTTGTTTTCAGACAGTTTAATATAACTTTCAAAAAAGTCTGGTACAAATGTTACTGCTGCTCATTAACGGCAGCTGTCACAGTTGCTAGGCAACAAGAACAGTCCTCCGTAGGCTAAACCGTCCCATTTAACAACACTCGGTCCAACCTTTGCGGCCTTCGAAGGATGCAGCCTTTGAATTGGGACACAACCAGAGTGACCAGTTTAGTCAGACTCCCAAGCAAATTACTTTTATTAGCCGGTTCTTTTAGTGAATCAAAAACATACATCGTGATCAGTGAAGTCTGATTCCCAAGCTTGGCTCTTCCGGTCATTTTACAAGGAATTAAAAACACCTCATGACAAGTTTAGTCAGATTCCCAAGCAAATTACTTTTATGTGAATCAATACTACAGTGGAACTAGTGAAGTTTGATTCCCGGGAAATACTTTTCCTGTTCTTTACAGTGATTCAAAAAGATACAAAGAGACCAGTGAAGTCCGATTGCAAATTACTTTTATGATGTGTTTTTTTAGTGGATTGAAAACAGCATGACATGTGAAGTCTCAATTTCGAACCGCTTCTTTTTAGAGAATCAACATCAAACAGTGCAACTAGTGAAGTTGGATTCTCAAACAAAAGACTTGCACTAAATATTGAAGAGCCGATTGTTTCTGTGAATCACAAACACATATGAATTTCACTTAAAGCAGTTTTTCAATCATACTGACTTGCTTACTGAAACACGTCAATCATTTTCTCATGTCCACTCCATGAATTCATTAATTATGAAAATGATCCCAGTATAAAAAATATGTATGCTTTGTTCATAATTTTTCCATAGCATCTCAGTGAAATATCAATATTGTGTCCATTGAATTCAGACTTTGTTATATTCAAGGTTATAATTAGACTACGGTGTCAACTATAAGGCAGTCTGCCATCAAACCCAGCATGTGTCAGCTTTCAGGTGCTGGTGTTGAATGCTGGGAAACGGACACCTGAGACATCAGTGGTGTGCTAGTGTCCCTAAACAACCCTGAACAAGTTCAGGTCCTGCTGCTATCATCTCATCACCTGCTACAGGAATCTCTCCGTACATCTCTTCTTTCAAAAGAAAGTCGACGAAAGAAAAACAAAGAAAGTATTCTTAGATCAGTGTGTTAATGAAGGCCTTACTCTAACCTGCTGCTTGGGGAGAATAGGACATTAGTGACAATGGGAAATCAGAACATCTGTGAGCTGATGCAATGGATGAATATGTATAAGGTTCTCTCTCTCTCTTTCTGTCTCCCTCCCTCCCCCCGTGGCCTCGCACACCCGTGGTTCGGCTCAGGGAGGCCGCACTTCACGTGTGTAGCATCGCTGTCGCTCTGGCAGCTTGCTAAATAATTTGTGCTCTGTTAGTGGGGTCATTGGATAGAGAAGCTGAACTCTGAATAATTTATCCGCAGATACAATCTGAGCTGCCCTCTCTCATATCCTTCAGCTTTCAGACGGCCGACTGCGCTCACGCTCGCACACAAACCTGTTACCGCTAACACGTTCATTTAGATGGAAATAAGCACCGACAAAATGGGAAATACAGGGCTGGAGGACTTTGTCCTGATTGTGACCCAGAGGATCTGTAAGAATCTCATCGTCATCCATAAACACAGAAAAATTTGCCTGTGGACGGAAAGGAGACAAAAGGCAGCATATGCCGATGGGCTTTGTATACCTACCTAATTGCTTTTCATTATTGAGCAGACAATGGGAACCTGAGGAGAGGGATGAAAGGAGTACAGTTGTTCTTGTTAGGGTATAAATGTACTGTATTGATGTGGCTGTGTCTCAGATGTGCTGAAACAAATAGTGAATCGCACCTGATGGCTTGTCGTGCCTCCCGCAGAATATTAATGAGAGCATCCTTCGTTACAGTGAGATCAGACAATTGGACAGAAAGAAATGCACACCTGGACACCACACACACACACTTGAATACTGAACACTGAGCAGATGAACCTCCTGTAGAGCTTTTTGTCAAGGAATCAAGGTTTTCGGCTCCTGGAACAGAACGCAATGGTGGGTGGCCACTTTCTTGATGACCTGGGTTGCTTGCAGAAGTGTTTTCCCATTCATTTTCTCCACAGGAACTTTATTCAACAAGCCAGATCTGAGATGAATCACAACATTACAACAGTTGATTCAAAGCAAAAAACAGAAAAAAATCAAATCAAAAAGACCTTGTAAGTGAGTGAACTACTATACCCACGAAGCTTTGCGAAATATTTCCATGATAACAGTGGCTTCTTTGTGTGTGAGTGAGTTTTTGGTTTGATTGATACAATGTAATTATAAAGGGAAAAAAACTATTTTCTTTTTATAAAATAATGTATTTTTGAAATTTTAATCTGAATTTTTAATCTTAAAGGGAATACAAGATTAAAGTCTAAAAATCTTAAACTGACCTACAGAGAAACATATAAGGCCCATTGACACTAAGGACTATAACAACTATAATACAGTTTTAATTATTGTTCTAATTCTATGAGAATAGAGATGTCCATACCACAACTATAACAATAACGACACAGAGGAACAATATGATTGAAATCACCTTCAGAACGATTTTTTTCTGCAAAAAAACCCCCAAAACAATTGACAGCCAATCAGAATTCATTGAATTTAAAGAGCTATAATGTGTTATAACTACAGCGCACACTTATAATAAACAGAATGTTGGTGTGGATCCTAATACAGTTATCGCTATAGTTGTGTGGATATGCATTTATAGCTGTTTACAATGTCAAAACAGTCTTGTGTTAATTTTCATGCACAGCCAACTAAAAACAAGACATACACTTGAAGCCTTAAAGGATTAGTTCACTTTCAAATGAAAACTACCCCATGATTTACTCACCCTCAAGACATCATAGGTGTATATGACTTTCTTCTTTCTGATGAACACAATCTGAGTTGTATTAATAAATATCCTGATCAGGGGCGATTCTAGGATTTTCATTTTAGGAGGGCTCAGCCCCCAGTGAGGGTATGAAAAAAATGGTAACAATTTAGTTTAGGGTCCAATTTTCACTATTAACTAGTAGCTTATTAGCATGCATATTACTAGGATATCGGCTGTTTATTATTACTTATAAAGCAAATATTAATGCCTTATTGCATGACCATATTGTACATCCCTTAATTGTACACAGGAATGTAGGCAGGGTTTTATAATCACTGAGATCCCAAATGTGAGGTAGTTAGGGGAGTTCGGGGGCATGCTCCCCCGAGAATATTTTGATTTCTATGATCTACATATGTGCATTTTAAAAATAAATGATAGATAACAATAAAATTAGATAACAATAGCTTGAAAACCATGTCAGTGGGCAGTAGATTATTTGTCTTTCTTCTTATCTCCACATCTCTCTTTTTCTCTTTGTTTTTATCTTGCCCTGTCTCTTCCCCGCCTAACGCTGAGCTTTAAATGATATAGTTTTTCCATTTTTTGCAGTGAAGAAAGTAAACACATGGTTAACTGATATTTATGTTTTATGAATCATTTTCTTAGACACGTTAATTTACTGAAGACTACTAGGAAAGCTAGGTAACTAAGTTTATTAAATTAATTCACAATATGCACACATTCATTACTAATCTTATGCCAATACAGGCTGAAAAAAGCTGAGCTTTTTTAATTTACTGAAGGCTACAAATGGAATTACATTAATTTACAATATGTACACGTTCATTATTATTTTATGCCTAATCTGATCAAAACGGCTTTGTTAATATTTCTTGTTCGTTAAGTACATTATGAATCACATAGGCCTGTTTTCAGTTCAAAATGGCGAAATTAGACTTTCTGTTTAAAATTTCTGACTTAAAGAAGCAGCTGTCAAATATGAAATGTTTAGTATAGCTACTTACATATCTCTCACTTGACGTCGAGTCGCGCTGCTAAAATTCGCGCTCAGCCTCAGCAGCTTCTGTGTGAACATAAAGCCCGCCTACTCTGATTTGATTGGTTTTCTCAAATATTTTGACATTAACGAGTGGTGACAGACCAATGAGGCTCAGATGAACGCACACACCTCTGCTTCTGACGTGCGCTCTACTCGGCGCCGCTGCGGATTGAAGAACACGCAGACTAAAAGACGGGATGAAGCCCCCCTAAAAAGGGCCTAGTGACGCCCATGATCCTGATGTTTCCAAGCTTTATAATGGCAGTGAACGGGGCTCACGAGTTTAAAAATCAAAAAAGTGCATCTATCCATTATAAAAGTAATCCACACTAAAGACCCGAATATGTAATAATGGTTGGCGAAACATTCATGCATTTAAGAGATAAACCTAAGCTTACTGAAAACCCAAACACTATTCTAAGTCTTTCTAGGTTTTATTTTTCTATATACAGAAAACAGCTCTGGTGAACCACTGGCGGAATGATCAGCCAATTACCATATAAAATGCCCAACAGACAATTATGAGAAGGGAAGAGTGAGACAAAAAGCAGAAAAGAGGCTAGTCATCAGATAACCACACTATGTTGGATGTGTCTCTCTCTATCAGAGCTCACCAGTGTGGCAGGCAGATTTGACTGGTTCTCACCACAAGAGAAGTTAAAACTGGGGACATCCTGTTTGCTGCGAACAACAACTACAAATGACATAATTACACTAAGCCAATACAAATCACTCATTGTATTACCATCCCTGAGATTCCCTTGTAGTACAACAAATTTTGCATAAACACATCACAAGTACTACATTTCCATGGCTAAGAGTTGCGGATTGTGTGCGTGTGAATGAAAGTCTCTTGTACAGAATGTCCCTGTTGCTTCCCAGCAGCAAAAACAAAATTACATTTAAATAAAGCCATAATGTGCTAATTTTACCCAGCCTACAAAGATGAATTTTTTCAATAAGCCCAATTTGTGCAAAAGGCCTGACCCTCCACCCCTCACACTGGCTATAATGAATTGTCAGCTAATCTATCACATCCCCTGGACATTAGCTGACTGAAAGCATAAGCTAATATGAGCAGTATAGCCTCATTTTCCAGATCTATGCTCACATCGCACACCTCTCACTTAACGCTGAAATTCAAATGTGCCACGAGCCACAGCTTTAATATACCATGCAAAATTAGGTCAGTATTAATAAAGCACAGATCCAAATGAATGCTCCACATGTGTTGCAAGGATGGTCGTTTAATAGAGGAAAGGTGTGTGAAATAAAATGTGCGTCTTCTGAATTGGAAAACAAAGGCCGTTTTTAGCCACAGAATGGGTGGAGAGAGGGGGGGGGAAAGGAAGGATAGATACAGAGTTGAAAATGCTCCATAAATCATGACGTTTTACCTCAAACTAGTCTACACATGAAAAATGTGAGTTTACGGGAATAACTCTGACTGCGAACAATGCTGCAGTGTGTTTGAGTGGGAGTGTGTTTGTGTGGCAGATCTGGAAGCACTTTGCATCCAGCTTTTCTTTTGTCTTAGTCTGGACAACCGTCCTTTGAAAGCTGCTCGCATAATCATAAATTCAAAGTGCTTTTGGATGACGATCTTGTCAACACACTCTCATAAGGAAACATCACTCTACTTTTATCATTCTTGTGCTGTATGACGCAGCATTCGTCTCATTCCAGAGGTTTCCATTACTAACCAAGGCTAAACCAATATAGCTAAAATATTTTAGAAGTTTTACCAGAATGTCTTTTCCATATAATGAAAGTAGACTTTTTACTCTCTTTAAAAAAAAAAGTGGATTGATTTTTACTTTCTTGCTTGAAAAATTACAAAGCACCATAAAATTACAGTAGTCTATTCTACACGTTCAATACATTCAACTCTTCTAATGTTACAAGCACGCCAGGCTCCACCCTTTCCCAATCACAGCGCACTCCATCACCGGAATACTGATCACACACACCTGCACGTCATCATCACCGGCAATCACCACCAGCACTTAAGCCCATGCATTCATTCAGTCACTGTCCGGTCTCGTTTGCACATAGCACCGCTACTGCTTACCTCAAGGACTCCCCTGTGATACTTACCTGCCTTCTCCTCTTTCCTCCAAGTCTCCAGTGTTCTCCGTGTCCAGTCTTCTAGTCTCCGTGTCTCCTGTGTCTCCTCCGTTTGAGTTTCCCTTCGCCATCTGCAAGACAAGAGTACAGTATCATCCAGTTATCTGCTACATTCTTCTGCTAACATCTTCCGTTCACATACCTGCCCCGTTTTCCTCTGGTTGCTCAATAAAGACTTTGTTTACTTACCATCTGTTCTCCGTGTCAAGCCTGTTTGTAACAGAAGACCGGACCCACACCGCAGAGCACCAGATGAGCACTCCGGATCCCTACCAAGAGCTCGTCGATGCACTTCGACGAGCTCTCAGCACAAATCTGCCTGCACCTTCACCTTCACCAGCGAGCACTTCCGGAAACAACACCGCTCCTTCGCCACCGGTGTATGCCAGTCCCATGGCCAAACCGGCGCCCTTCTCTGGTTCGGCGGAGGATTGCAACGGATTTCTCCTTCAATGCTCGCTGGTCCTGGAGATGCAACCGCACTTATTTCCTGACGATCGCGCTAAGGTAGCGTTCATTATCTCCCAGTTAACAGGCCAAGCACTTCGTTGGGCAGAGACTCTCTGGTCCCAGGGCAACCCGATTACTCAGTCTTTCTCCAGTTTCACTTCTCACTTCAAGGAGGTTTTCGGAAAGCCGGCCTGGGATTCAGCTATCGGTGAGCAACTGTACCACCTTAAACAAGGAACTAAGTCTGTAAATGAGTATGCCCTTCAATTTAAAAACTCTCGCTGCTGCCAGTGGATGGAACGGTCTCTGCTGATGACTTACCGACAGGGTTTGGATCCCCGAGTGCGGTTGCATCTCGCTGCATACGAGGATACCATCGGGCTCGAACGTTTTATCCAGCTGTCCATCCGTTTCGCCACTCGTATGCAGTCGTGTCTCGAAGAACACCAGGGCCAGCCAATACATTCTCCTGTCCTCCGCCGACCAGAGCCTGTCAGCCCTCCAGAACCAGCCCACGAACCCATGCAAGTGGAGAATTCTCGGTTGACGATGGCTAAGCGGCAGAGGCGTCTGACCCTGAACTTATGTTTATATTGTGGATCTGCAGGGCATTTCATTACTGAATGCCCCATTCGTCCTCCTCGTCCTATGGTGAGTGCCATTATCCCTTCTCTGAATAAAATGCAACCACTCACCACAATAATAAACCTTATTGCTGCAGGTGGAACATCAACATCTGCTGGTTCTGGAGGAATCCACCGCTGACATCATTTTAGGGCGCCCATGGTTGGAGCAGCACAACCCCATCATCTCGTGGAAGACGGGAGAGGTCCTGAAGTGGGGCGACAGCTGTTTCCCGCATTGTTTCTCAGCTCTTCCTGTTCCTCCGTATTCCCAAGACCTGTCTGTCTGTGCCACGTCCATAGAAAGTCCTGTAGAGAAATGCACCGTGGATGTTCCTCCGTGCTACGCCCCCTTCAGCGACGTGTTCTGCCCCAAACGAGTCTCCAAGCTGCCTCCACACCGGCCATGGGACAAATGAATGCTCCACATGTGTTGCAAGGATGGTCGTTTAATAGAGGAAAGGTGTGTGAAATAAAATGTGCGTCTTCTGAATTGGAAAACAAAGGCCGTTTTTAGCCACAGAATGGGTGGAGAGAGGGGGGGGGAAAGGAAGGATAGATACAGAGTTGAAAATGCTCCATAAATCATGACGTTTTACCTCAAACTAGTCTACACATGAAAAATGTGAGTTTACGGGAATAACTCTGACTGCGAACAATGCTGCAGTGTGTTTGAGTGGGAGTGTGTTTGTGTGGCAGATCTGGAAGCACTTTGCATCCAGCTTTTCTTTTGTCTTAGTCTGGACAACCGTCCTTTGAAAGCTGCTCGCATACATTCTTCTGCTAACATCTTCCGTTCACATACCTGCCCCGTTTTCCTCTGGTTGCTCAATAAAGACTTTGTTTACTTACCATCTGTTCTCCGTGTCAAGCCTGTTTGTAACAGAAGACCGGACCCACACCGCAGAGCACCAGATGAGCACTCCGGATCCCTACCAAGAGCTCGTCGATGCACTTCGACGAGCTCTCAGCACAAATCTGCCTGCACCTTCACCTTCACCAGCGAGCACTTCCGGAAACAACACCGCTCCTTCGCCACCGGTGTATGCCAGTCCCATGGCCAAACCGGCGCCCTTCTCTGGTTCGGCGGAGGATTGCAACGGATTTCTCCTTCAATGCTCGCTGGTCCTGGAGATGCAACCGCACTTATTTCCTGACGATCGCGCTAAGGTAGCGTTCATTATCTCCCAGTTAACAGGCCAAGCACTTCGTTGGGCAGAGACTCTCTGGTCCCAGGGCAACCCGATTACTCAGTCTTTCTCCAGTTTCACTTCTCACTTCAAGGAGGTTTTCGGAAAGCCGGCCTGGGATTCAGCTATCGGTGAGCAACTGTACCACCTTAAACAAGGAACTAAGTCTGTAAATGAGTATGCCCTTCAATTTAAAAACTCTCGCTGCTGCCAGTGGATGGAACGGTCTCTGCTGATGACTTACCGACAGGGTTTGGATCCCCGAGTGCGGTTGCATCTCGCTGCATACGAGGATACCATCGGGCTCGAACGTTTTATCCAGCTGTCCATCCGTTTCGCCACTCGTATGCAGTCGTGTCTCGAAGAACACCAGGGCCAGCCAATACATTCTCCTGTCCTCCGCCGACCAGAGCCTGTCAGCCCTCCAGAACCAGCCCACGAACCCATGCAAGTGGAGAATTCTCGGTTGACGATGGCTAAGCGGCAGAGGCGTCTGACCCTGAACTTATGTTTATATTGTGGATCTGCAGGGCATTTCATTACTGAATGCCCCATTCGTCCTCCTCGTCCTATGGTGAGTGCCATTATCCCTTCTCTGAATAAAATGCAACCACTCACCACAATAATAAACCTTATTGCTGCAGGTGGAACATCAACATCTGCTGGTTCTGGAGGAATCCACCGCTGACATCATTTTAGGGCGCCCATGGTTGGAGCAGCACAACCCCATCATCTCGTGGAAGACGGGAGAGGTCCTGAAGTGGGGCGACAGCTGTTTCCCGCATTGTTTCTCAGCTCTTCCTGTTCCTCCGTATTCCCAAGACCTGTCTGTCTGTGCCACGTCCATAGAAAGTCCTGTAGAGAAATGCACCGTGGATGTTCCTCCGTGCTACGCCCCCTTCAGCGACGTGTTCTGCCCCAAACGAGTCTCCAAGCTGCCTCCACACCGGCCATGGGACTGTGCCATCGACCTCCTTCCGGGTAAGCCAGTGCCCCACGGTAAGATCTACCCTCTGTCACTTCCGGAGGAGAAGGCCATGGAAGATTACATCAAGGAGGCCCTGGAGCAAGGTTATATCCGCCCGTCTACTTCTCCTGCTGCCTCAAGCTTCTTCTTCGTGGCCAAAAAGGACGGAGGCTTGAGGTCCTGCATCGATTACCGTTCCCTTAATAAAATTACTGTCAAGTTCCGATATCCCCTTCCTCTCGTCCCCGCTGTGCTGGAACATCTCCGTGGTGCCACTGTGTTTACCAAGTTGGACCTCCGCAGCATGTATAACCTCATCCGGATACGTGAGGGGGACGAATGGAAGACCGCCTTTGTGACCCCTACTGGCCACTACGAGTATCTTGTAATGCCATATGGATTGGCCAACGCCCCCTCCATATTCCAGGACTTCATCCATGAGGTGCTCCGGGAGTTTCTTCACAGATTCGTGCTAGTCTACATTGATGACATCCTGATCTACTCCCGGAGCCTGGCCGAACATCGCCACCACATTGCGGAGGGCCTGAAACGCCTGAGGAAGTTCCATCTGTTCCTGAAAGCAGACAAATGTTTCTTCCATCAGTCCACAGTGCAGTTCCTTGGATACAACATCGACCGCAGTGGCATCTGGATGGACGAGGGGAAGGTGAACGCCATCCGGTCCTGGCCCATTCCCACTTCCATCAAAGAGCTCCAAAGGTTTTTAGGCTTTGCCAACTTCTATCGCCGGTTCATCCGAGGTTACAGTTCACTCTCCAGCCCACTCACAACTCTCCTACGTCACAAGCCCAAGTCTCTGTCCTGGTCACCAGCTGCCACGGAAGCTTTTGAGGCCCTCAAGACCGCCTTCACCACCGCTCCCCTCCTTGTCCATCCCAATCCGGATCTGCCCTTCATCGTGGAGGTGGACGCCTCGACCACTGGAGTGGGAGCGGTCTTGTCACAGCTGCAGGGGAACCCCAGTAGACTCCACCCATGTGCCTTCTTCTCCCGCAAGCTCAGCCCGGCGGAAGTCAACTACGACATAGGGAACAGGGAACTCCTGGCTATCAAGCTTGCCCTTGAAGAATGGAGGCATTGGTTAGAGGGTGCTCAACATCCCTTCCTCGTCTTAACGGACCACAAGAATCTAGAATATCTTCGAGATGCTAAGAGATTGAACCCCCGCCAGGCACGATGGGCATTATTCTTCACCCGGTTCAATTTCACGATTTCCTACCGACCAGGTCCCAAGAACGTCAAAGCGGATGCCCTTTCCCGCATTTACAGTCCCGAGGAAAAGATAGAGGACTCCGAGCCCATCTTGCCTGGTAAACTGTACGTTAGCCCAATCGTCTGGTCAGAAGAGACTCTGCCCTCCTCCAATGCCTCCACCAACGTTCCATCGGGCAGCCCACCTGGCTTGCAATACCTCACTCGGTCCCAGCGCACTCCACTCATCCACTCCTCCCACACCTCTCTGGGCACTGGCCACCCCGGGGTCAATGAAACCCTCTCGCTGCTTAAACAGCGCTTCTGGTGGCCCAATATGGCATCTGACGTCAGAAGGTACGTGCAGGGATGCCAGGAATGTGCCATTTCCAAGAGCCCTCGTCATCTTCCCGCCGGCAAGCTCCATCCTCTGCCCATTCCTAACCGTCCCTGGTCACACCTAGGAGTGGATTTCATTACCGACCTCCCTGTCTCCGACAATTGTACCTGCATCCTAGTGGTAGTAGACCGATTCTCCAAGTCCTGCCGTCTGCTCCCTCTGAGAGGTTTAGCCACTGCGATGGAAACTGCTGAATTGATGTTTAACCATATATTCCGTTATTACGGCATTCCCGAAGACATCGTATCTGACAGAGGTCCTCAGTTCATTTCAAGGGTATGGAAAGCTTTCTTCACCCTCCTAGGTGTGACCGTCAGCCTCTCCTCGGGTTACCATCCCCAGTCGAATGGGCAGACGAAACGCAAGATCCAGGAGATCGGCCGCTTCATCCGTACCTTCTGTCACGGCCACCAGAACTCCTGGAACCAGTTCCTGGGTTGGGCCGAGTACGCCCAGAACTCGTTACGTCAACCTTCCACCGGACTCACTCCCTTTCAGTGCGTACTCGGTTACCAACCCCCTCTGTTCCCCTGGTCGGGGGATCCCTCTGACGTCCCTGCAGTAGACTACTGGTTCCGGGAGAGTGAGAGGGTCTGGGACTCGGCACACCATCAACTCCAACGGGCTCTTCGCAGACGCAGAATGACAGCAGACCTTCGCCGCTCCAAGACTCCATCCTACCAACCTGGGCAGAAGGTCTGGCTGTCAACACAAGACATCAGGCTGCGTCTGCCATGCCGGAAGTTGAGTCCCAGGTTCATTGGCCCCTTCCCCATCATTCAACGGATCAATCCCGTTACATACAAGCTCCAGCTCCCACCTCAATTTCGTATTCATCCCACATTCCATGTGTCACTCCTGAAACCTCACCATCCTTCTGTGGCAATCACCACCAGCACTTAAGCCCATGCATTCATTCAGTCACTGTCCGGTCTCGTTTGCACATAGCACTGCTACTGCTTACCTCAAGGACTCCCCTGTGATACTTACCTGCCTTCTCCTCGTTCCTCCAAGTCTCCAGTGTTCTCCGCGTCCAGTCTTCTAGTCTCCGTGTCTCCTGTGTCTCCTCCGTTTGAGTTTCCCTTCGCCATATGCAAGACAAGAGTACAGTATCATCCAGTTATCTGCTACATTCTTCTGCTAACATCTTCCGTTCACGTACCTGCCCCGTTTTCCTCTGGTTGCTCAATAAAGACTTTGTTTACTTACCATCTGTTCTCCGTGTCAAGCCTGTTTGTAACATCTGAAGCCAGACAATAGTTTTGTGTTGTTTTTCAATATGTGAAACTCAGACACTGCTGACTATTTCTTATCTATTTATTAGCTTTGTTTTACGTACAGATTCTTTTTTTTTTCCTTCAAATTTCTGCACAAAATCTTTCAACCTATAATCACATACTGTACACAGTTGTTTTCATTGAATCTGATAATCACTAAATTAACACTTATACCCCTGGTTTCACAGAGAAGGTTTAAGTTAGTCCCAGACTAAAATGCATGTTTGAGCTGTTTTAAATGAAAGCAACTTGCACTGACATATCTTAAAATATGTCAGTGCCAGTGTTTTGTCTCAAGATGCACACCAGTAATTTTTTTTTTTTTTTCTATAGGCATGTTTATAAAAGCTACTTAAATGCCCTAATTGAACTAAAGTCTAATCCTGGTTTAATCTAATCCCTGTCTGTGAAACCGGGCCATACTGTACTAGTTATAAATGTCCTGCAGTGTGATATGCTACTCCAAAACTATCAACAGTAGTAATCTATTAAAACAACAAATGATTTGTCCAATACACAAGAAAGCGTGTTACTTATATGAATGTTATTTCCGAGACACCCTTTTCACAATTTAAATAAATAAATGTAAGAAACTGTGAATAGGAATAAATTTAGGATTTGAGCAAAACGGGCTAATCTCCCTCACGCCTATTTCAGACCACTGCGTTTAATTAATAGCTGTTGCTTACATAAAAGAAAACGCACACTGAGATTTAATTAGCATAAAACATACATTAGCATTTTTAAAAGACGGATTAAAACCTTAATCCGAGCAAATTTACAGACAGCTCTTCTTGCGAAGAGATGGTCTCTGGTTAAATGCCCCTAATGGAGAATTACCGACTGCCACACTGAAAGACACTCACAGGGATAAAAAGAAGTTTTTCCAAAAATGAAAGCCTGCACTTAAATTCCTTAATCTGCATTTTGAAAAAGCAGATTATGTGTAAAGGATGTCCAACTGACATGTTAAACATCTAGGACATGTTGGTTTTTACGTCGATATATCCCGCTCATAAAATACAGCAAGGTCCATTGAGACATAACCATAACAAGAGCACAGCAGCACACACAACATACTCCTTGCTAAACTTCATGTATAGCCCGTCTAGTCACAGAGAACATGACATTAGCCATCAAAAACAAGTGACCGGTCAGAGCCATAACTTTGTGGTCTTTTTTAAAAAAAATCAGGTGACAGGTAATCTACCTGAAAATGGAAAATGACAATACTGAGTAAAAAAGAATAAACAAGTACTCCATTTACAACCTGTTAAAACAAAGGCGATGCAGGAGCTGATAGGTTGGTTTGAAATCACACGCATTAGAGAGTCACCTGTGTGTTAATATTAATATCCTCTCCTCTCATCTGTCTGTACATCACTCATCAGACAAGGGTTTGCACTCAAGTAAGTGTAGGAATATTTTATTACAGGGATTGTTAAGATCAGAACACTGTTCAGAATTAATAAACAACAGACTATATTGCTCTAAGAGGGAGAAATCCTCTTATTTTTTTATTAGCTGGTGTTATTGGAAGATCATGATTATTTTAGTAAGATTGTTCTGGTGAGGTGTTTTAAAGTAAACATCCATTAGACTGAGAGGTTTCTCCTGTCCTTTCACCATTATCAGAATCGAACGGCTCTCAAAAAAAATAACTTGATGTTTTTGACTGGTACTGAAAACATCTGTGCACACACATCAACCTCACACACATTTGAGCGCAAAAAGGGTCTACTGAGACGAGTGCTCTTATCCACCTACTGAATTTGCTCTGTCTGTGTGCATGTACAAGTGAAACTGTACTTCACGTCACTGAGGGCACAGTTAAGTTATCCACACACTGTTTAAGGTAAGGGATTTGCACCTGCTCTCATTTTCAGTTTTCTTTATGGGCAGGCTATTGTTGCACCCCTGGAAAGACAAGACTCCTGCCTTCCCATTTTTAACAACTTTATTCTTCTCAGTACAAAGTTGGAGTTAGTATTTACATGCAAGATTTACTCTACACACACACAAAATCAACAATGCACATTCGCTTTCTTCTTTTCCCCTGCTCGAGGACGCGCACTGGTCACATCACTCTTCTGCTCGCCTCTGACCTCTCGGTAGCAAAGTCAGTCAATATAATTTAACACAATAAAACTAAGATGTAATTTTGATATAGTCCCCTTACAAAACTAAAATTCACATCTGGTTAAAAAAAAAAGTAAATCGTAACATATTCAATATATTCCTAGCGTGCAACACCCTCCCCCACTAAAAAAAAATTTGTCAAACATTTCCTCCTTAATTAGATTTAACAATGTCAACAATCTAACTTTTGATAAAGGGTGAGTTAACAAATAAGTTTTAGTTTTCCACACTATACATTATAGAGTAATTGGGCTCCATTATTTCTTCACACTTCTTTCCTTTAGCATCAGTATCACATAGCATCAACACAAGACTAAGAGTTCATAGTCCATCAGTATTAAAGGGTGCATAATCCGTAGAAGTGTTGGTGGGCCCCCAAATCTTCACACAGGGACAAGGAAAATACCATTTACACCCGTTCTTGTATGTCTACATATTTTCAGCTATGAGTTTAACCCTTTCATATGGTAAGTGTATACGTAACCATTATTACACTACTGTTTTGTTTCAATATACTCAAATAATAGCCCATTTCTGTTCTTATTTTTTTTTATAATAATTGCACAGATAACTTATTTTGTAACTTCTGCCATGAACTATAATTTGTTAAATGTTAAACTAAATTAGTTATGAATTATGAACTACAACTTATGAATTTGTATCTCTATGTTTCTTTCTTTTAACCATTAGCAATGATAGAAAGGATACATGAACGATGAGCCGGCAGAGAGGTCACGGCTGGTTCTTGTAGACCACTTCACTCCAACAGGACAGATCTTCAACTGCTGAAACGTTGGCTCACCTAACTGGTCATAGGTGTAAACACGTCGGGGCTGTCTAACTCTCTTGGGCCTGTCGTTTCTTGTCCCAGCCTCACTCTGCTCATCTTCCGATTCACTAAGTGGAGCTTCCATTTCTCTTCCAATATTCTCCTCTTCAAGGGGTTCTTCTGGTACTACCGTCTCCTTGGTCACATGTTTAGGTGTTTCCATTCTTGGGTGGAACTCCTCTGCTCTAACATTGAGGGGTAGATTGGCCCGTTTAGCCATTGTCCACAGGGGATATTCTTCTTCATTGGAACTATCTGGATCTGACAGGTAAGTACCATGACTGTGTTTATTGTTTCTTCTCGCTGTCCTTTCTGCTTTACTTTCATTGCTTTTTTTCTTCAGATTGGGTTCATGAACGTCGGGTTCTTCAACCAGGTAAGGACATGGCAGCAGTAAATTACAATGTAACACACGTCTTCTTCCTGCTCCTTGGAAGGGTTCTACCACATACACGGGGCTCCCATCGCCTTTTCGTTTTTTGACCACATGAATTGCGTCCTCCCAGTAGCTACGCAAATTTACCCGGCCCGCCTCTAGGTGTGAGGTTTCTCACCAGGACGTGGTCACCTGGCTCAAGACTGGAACTCCATGCCCGTCGACTGTAATTTTTCTGCCCTCTCGTCGCACTTTTCTTTAGATTTTGCATGGCGATAGCATAAGCCTCTTGCATGACATCCCTCCACTTTTCTGCATAGTCTGTGAGTTACTGGCTCCATTTATTTCCTTGCTTCGGGAACATCAGATCCACAGGTAGTGTTGGCTCACGACCAAAGAGAAGGAAGAATGGAGAAAATCCTGTAGCTTCATGCACAGTGGAGTTATATGCATGTACCACTTTATTCAAGTGATCTTTCCATCTTGACTTCTGAGATTCTCCCAGGGTACGCAACATACCCAGCAGCGTTCTGTTAAAGCGCTCTGCCGGATTAGCTTGTGGGTGATACGGGGAGGTGCATGAATGGTGGATACCACAGTAGTCTTCGAGCTTGTGGAAGAGGGTATTTTCAAACTCCTTCCCTTGATCATGGTGGATCTTGGATGGGAAGCCAAAGCGCATAAAAAAATCATTAAAGAGCTTCCTGGCCTCCGTTTTCCCAGACTTATTTTTCGTCGCATACGCTTGTGCGTATTTTGTAAAATGATCCACGACCACTAGTATGTACTCCTCCCCTCCCTTACACTTGTCCAAGTGTAAGTAGTCAATAGAGACCATTTCAAGTGGTGCAGAGGTCTCAATACTTTGGATTGGAGTGCGGGTTATCCTATTAGGTTTTTTTCTTTTCATTCAGTGGCACACCTGAGTAACATAGTGTTCCATCTCTTGCCTCATCTTAGGCCAGAAGAAGCGTCCACCATCCTTTCTGCACCCAAATGCCCCATTTCCTCATGTAAGTGCTTGTAGACAAGAGGCTTTAAGGATTCAGGAATGACCAACTGGTTTCTTGTCGCTGTCCCCCTTCTGAGGATGCCATCTTCATCGACCTGCAGATGCGGCCACTCCCTGAGAAGCCGTCTAACAGCTCCATCCTCTGCCACTTTGTCTTTATGTTTCAAGTACACATGTGTTTTTTCAGAGTCAGAACTCTACTAATGACTACGTCTGCATTTTGAGCGACCCTGATGTCTTCTGGTACAAGAGGCTGGATCGGTTCTGAGATGTTATACTCCTCTGACAGTGCATCTACATTACAGGTGAGGGCAGAGATCCAATTAATGTCTCCCATTTGATTTTTCTCCAGAGCTTTCCCAATACATTCAATAGCTTCCTGCTGAATGCTGTGCATTCTTGCATGATCTCATCAATGGGCTTTGACCTTCGCGACAAGAAATTCGCATCTCGGTTTGCTGTTCCTGGTCTGTATTTTAGGGTGAATCGATAATCCTCTAACTCTGACACCCAGCGGTGTCCGGTAGCATTGAGCTTCGCCGACTTGGTGACATATGTCAAAGGATTATTTTCACTATATACCGTAAAGTGAGGTGCATGAAACAGATAATCCTGGAAGCGTTCCATTACGGCCCACTTTAGCGCCAGAAATTCAAATTTTCCTGAGTGTAGCTTATAGTTACGCTCTGCTGCTGTCAATGTCCGCGATCCGTAAGCTATCACTCTTAAGACACCTTTCTGACGCTGGTACAGAACTGCGCCAAGGCCCTCTTCTGATGCATCTACGTGCAAGATGAACGGTTCTTCCAGATCGGGGTATGCCATCACCGGTGGATTTGTCAACTGATCTACGATTCGGTTCACTATCTCCTGATGGGTCACTGTACACTGGATTGGATGGGACGGCGGCAGCTGAACAGACTTTCGGCCAGTCCCCTTTTTCTTTTGGCTCTGTTTCAATTCAGACTTGGGCTTGGCCAAGAGTTCATAAAGGGGTCTAGCCACCCTAGAAAAGTCTGGTATATAAGCTCTGTAATAACTGAGGAATCCCATCAACTTTCTCACCCCTCGTACAGTGGTGGGAGACTCTTGCTTCAGTTTTTGGACTGCTTCCACCTCTTTGGAATTCATTTTGTATCCCTCAGCGGAGACTACCCGACCGACATAGCAGACTTCACCCTTGAAGGGATCACATTTCTTTGGCCTTAGTTTTATTCCACACTCTCTTTGCCATTGGAGAACTTGCCGCACATCCTGGACATGCTGTTCAAAGCTAGGGCTAAACACCAGGACATCATCCAAATACGGGACACAGATTTCATCTCGGAAGTCTCCCAGGCATTCCTCCATGTAGCGTTGAAAAGACGCTGGGGCGTTAGTCAGCCCAAATGGGATCCTCACCCATTCATATAACCCCCAGGGTGTGATGAATGCGGTGCAGGGTCTGCTCTTCTCGCTCATGAAACCCTGGTGGTAAGCTTTCCCCTGGTCCAGCACCGTGAACCAAGAGTTACCTCCCAAGTTTTCCAGGATCTCCTGTATCCTCGGAATAGGATGACGGTCAGACAGGGTCTTCCCGTTTAACAGCCTGTAGTCTATACATAGATGAAGAACCCCATCTCTCTTCCTGACGCATACAACAGGTGAGGAATACGAGGAACAGGACTTCTGGATCCACCCATGGTTGAGTAGATCCTGAATGTGTGTCTTAACTTCTTGGTAGAGATGCCTAGGGATTGCATTGTATGTTTTCTGTACAGGCACATTGTCTTTTAACTGTATGTCCATCTCCAACTCTTTAATGCATACTGTATCCCACTCATCCTTTGCAAAGACATCACATTCCTCTCTGAGCATCTGCTGTTTCTTTTCTTGTTGGTCATCTGGCAAATGGCTCAGATCCACAGGTGGGTCCCAGGGCTCAGCTGGTGGGTCAGAACCGGGCTGCTGCACGGGGAAGGTGACATTGCTATCTGACACCCCTGAGCTCTGCTCCTCAGTAGGCTTTGCCTGCGGCGGGTAGACAACATCCACATTGTGCAACCAGCCAAGTATAGTGCGACTGCCCAGTGTGATATCATTTTCTGTTCCGTTTTCCACAGAGATCTCAATTTTACCCTCATCATCTGCAGGTAGATAGACTAACTGTTCTCTGATCACTAGGCCTGTTGGCCAGGGTGCTTCATAGCTCGGTTCTAACACTACAGGTGACGCACTTAACACCCTCTTATTCGGCCAACTACAATGCACCGCCATAACTATATTCTTGGGTATGGTCACTGGCCGCCTGCCTACTCTGACTGTATGGGGTTGAACTTCAGGCTTCTGTTTCTTTAAAACAGATAAAACAGCCCTTGCAGTTTTGCGCCCCACCTCCATTGCTGAGCACAGCCTCTTTACCATGTCACCCGATCGTGTGCAGTCTCCAGATGGATCATTTATCAGTGCTAATTCTTCAACCACACTGAACCCCGATTATAGGTCGATTAATGTTACTGCTGGCAACCAGGATCGGAACCAGTACAGGTTTGTCACTCATTCCAGCTACTGCATCCTTACACAAAGTGAATTCAACCTCCATCCACCCTTCATATGGGATATCTGTTCCATTTGCAGCTGAGAGTTCCAACGCTCCTTCAAACAACTCCTTCACCGGTCGCACCTCAATGTCTGGCAGGTAGTTTTTTTTCCAGTTCGTTCCCACAATTGATACCTGTGAACCTGTGTCCCATAGTATTGTGGTGTCAGCTCCTCCCAGAAAGGGTCTAACTAGACACCTTTTCTCTACCAGCTTGGCTGTCTGTCGCTGCTTGCCAGTGAGTGGAATATTTGCACTAAACAGATCCGCTTTTTCCATGTCTTCTGCGTGATGAAGTCGAATATCAAATTCGTTTGTGCTGACGGAGGCATTTTTCTTTCGACAACCCGAAGCCCAATGTTTGGTGCTACCACACTTATAACAGTGATCACACCTTGCCTCCGCCTTAGACAGCTGACACATCTGACAACGTTTACTGTTTGGGGTCCTAGGCTGTGGTCCGTACTTCCTGTCTGGCTGTTCACTCATTCTCACTGGTTGTAGCCTAGGCGTTTACTGAAGACTTGCTGTTTGAGTGGTGAGATTCTGAATGGCCTCGCATATGGCTTTATTGCCCTGATCAACCTTTTCCATCAGTGTGTCACGTTTGTTCTTACTGTCTGGTTTGTGTGCTTGGAGCTCTTTATCTACTTTCTCATTTTCCTCAGCAATCACAGCAACTTTGATCATTCTTGCTTTTGATGTAGATGACAACTTATTCTTTCTTTCTGTCTCCAGGTTGTACGCCATCGTCACTTTCTCCAGAAGAACCTCATCCTTGACTTCTGGATCTTTTAAGTATGGCTTCACATCCGCTCATCCATGTCGTCATGGAGACCAGTGAGTACTGTTTGAAGAAACTGATTTTGAATTAGTTCTGCACTGTACTTCAATCCTGATTTAACTCTTTCTGAAGCGAGAACAATTTGTTGTCTTAGGTCCATAGCTCGCACCACAAACTGTATGGGGGTTTCTTTTGGCTCTTGGACAGCGCGTGTGAGGAGGTGGTACAACTCAGTAGCATCCTTTTCAATGTAATGAGTTCGTAGTATCTGTCTGAGCCCTTGTAATGTTAAATCAACCCTGCTTTCAAGATAACTCTTCAGTTTTGTTCCTGGAGCTATGGCTTGAATAACAGCTTCCACTACTTCTTCATCATATCCTTTTTTTCAACGCCCTCTGAATTTGCCTTTCCAAACTTGTGTACGCTAATTGATCCTTTTGATTTGGTTCTCCAATTTGTCCTATTATTTTGAGGTCTCTTCTGTACATTGGATGAACAAAGGCTATGCTCTGATTCACAGCAGATGCAGCTTCCATTGCGTTTGCAGCAGCAACATTCTCTCTTTTCCCATTTAAAGTACTGGGTGTCATACTAATTTCATCCATGGGGTGGCACTGTTGCTCTATTTGTTGAGCGGGGCTTCATCATCATCATCATCACTTTTCTCTTTTAGTTCGTCAATTTTATCATTTAGTTGCAGTAACACTGACAAACCCTCATCCTCTCGTGACGTGACCTCTTCTCCTTCCACATACTGAAGAATACGCCTTCTCAGCTTACAAGGTAGGTCTCTTTCACTCCTCTCCACAGTTAAGCTTAGTGCTGCGCATATATCATTCAGCTCCGATGCGGACAGTGTTAACAACTTTTCTTCTATCTCCATCACAACATTTTCCCACTCAGATGACATCGGCGGTGTTATAGACATGACGAAAAGGTTTTACCTTTACCACTTGTGTGTAGCGCTGCGGTGTTGACCCAGTCGGTCTCTCTCGCTAGCCGCCAGCTCTCGCAGGCAGAAACACCAAGTTTATGTTGCACCCCTGGAAAGACAAGACTCCATCTTCCCCTTTTTTACAACTTTATTCTTCTCAGTTTAAAGTTGGAGTTAGTATTTACACGCGAGACTTACTCTACACACACACGAAATCAACAATGCACATTCGCTTCTTTTCCCCTGCTGGTGACATCACTCTTCTGCTCGCCTCTGACCTATCGGTAGCAAAGTCAGTCAATATAATTTAACACAATAAAACTAAGATGCAATTTTGATATAGTCCCCTTACAAAACTAAAATTCACATCTGGTTAAAAAAAAAAAAATGTAAATCGTAACATATTCAATATATTCCTAGCGTGCAACACTATAGTGGCTATACGATCAAGCCCAGGGACAATAATCTTCACATTTACCAATTTTTTTAAGCTTTTTTCAGTACTGACATGATAAAAAAAAGTATTAGAATTATTAAAATTCTAGAATTATAGAAGTATTAAAAAAAAATATTTATAGAAAAACACAAACATTTGACAAAAAAAAAAAATCACAAAAAAAAAAAAATCAAGAGAAGCAATAAGAGATACAGAAATAAATGTTTAGATGAAAGTTCAAGAGGAGCTTGTTCAACTCATTATATCAATCACAAGATTGTATGGTCCAAATGTTTGAGACCACACATTTTTTTAAATGTAATACACTTTTTCCCCCCCATTACAAATTATGGTAAAGTACCATGCTGAAAAGTCCAGCATAAACCAGCATGAATTCCATGTTGGTCCAGGCTGCTTTATGCTAGTTAGAGCTGGTATAGTCCTGGTCCATCTGGTGGTCATGCTGTTCATAGTCATGCTGTTCTCAAGCAAAACTTAGCTGGTGTAGCTGGTCCACCATCACTCTTGCTTCCCATGTTGGGGACTAACAAACCAACAACCAGCATCCCATGCTGGTCCCAGCGTGCAAAACACACCTTATGCTGGTGACCAGCAATGCTGGATTTTTCATCAAGGTATGCGTCTTCATGAACTCCACAAGTTGATGCAAAACCTGATGATCATGTTCTCCAGCATGATTTGAAATGATCCAAAGAGCATCTTCAATGGAGGTCAATTGAAAATATTGTACAGTTCCACTGTTGTCACAGACTGCATTTCCCATCATCCTCCCTGGAACCTAACCATGCACACCTGGAACTCAATTATCCCTCATCACCAGCACCATATAGAGCACACACACACACACACACACACACACACACACACACACACACACACACACACACACACACACACACACACACACACACACACACACACACACACACACACACACACACACACACACACACACACTCCCTTAGTTTGCTACAAACTACTTACCTACTTTATGTTCCTAACTACCTTGTTAGCTACTGCTGTTACCTCATTCAAGTCATCACATCATCCAAGTTGTCTTCCAGTCATCCCTTGTCTCAAGGTTGTTCCCTTGTTATGTGTGTGTGTGCTCCAATGATTCTGTAAGACAAAGACTCAAAGTTATCAATACAAATCGTATTTAACTAAAGGCTAAAATACTATTCCTGACTACCTGAATCACTAAATTCATTAATTAGGAAGTCAAGACAGCAAGCCAAACCTGTTTACCTGTATCACCCTCAAGGATCATATGAGCTTGTAAACCCTCCTTTTAGTTAGCTGGTGAAAATGTATACATTAAACTGGGTATCTTTACTTAAATATGAATTTATTGAACTGCGTGGTAGACTATATGCTTGCAATATGGGATTGTGGTTTTAAAATGAGGATCATGAATGCTTTTCATTAATAGAATTGACACAAGCAATGGTATGCATCACCACACCCCAGAGAGTTCACCCTTCATTCAAACACGTGAAGAACACAGTTAACCTTCTTCCAAAGTATCAGCAAAGATAACATCACTCCTCAGTCCATAAATCACTGATATCCAGCCTCTCCCAAATCGCAATCTTACTCTCTGCACTTTTTCTGTGTGTCTAACAACTCCTGGAATCAAAATCTGCTATGAATTTGTGAAAACAAAAATACAGATAAAGGAACATTTTCACCCAGGGGCTGAATAATAGTTTCATATTTGAAACGGTATCCAAAAGTTATTTTTCTTTCCATATTTTTAGAGTTGTGTATGTGTGTGCATAATTATGGTTATCTTCTCTGTCTGATGTACATTAGTGGCTTGAGCATTGGCCAATGCAGTTGGACAGACCAAAGGATAAAATTCATAGTGAGGAGATTGTCTTTTGACATGGCTTGGCAGAGAGTACCGGCCTTTAGTGATGATAAATCTCAATTGCTTTGAACAAACTGATAGGAATCCTTTAAAGCTGCAAGGACATTAAGTTAAGTGGAATCCAAATTGAAATAATTCTCCTCAAATAATCCTGATGTCTCTCTGGATGGAAGATGCTGTTTAAAGGAATAAAAGCAGTTTATAATGCCAACAGTAATATGGAAAACTGTGCAGATGACAAAATTGAAAACAGACCATCTAACAACAAAAAAAGAGACAACATTTAAACAAGTAAAGGGTTAATGTACAGTCAGTCATTATCACAAAATAATCTTGTATATTCTTACATTTTTTGCTAAGAAAAATAATCTACTACAAATCAAGGTAACACTATTTTAATGTGTCCTTACACGTTACAATGTATTAATATTAGTTAATATTAAATAGTTAGTACTTATATATATAATTACACTGTAACTGTAACATTTGGAGAAAGCAGGCTGAGGCAAGGATCTAAGCGGAGTGAGAACGTTTAATAAACAAACAGAAACAAATCCAAAACAGGGAAAGACCAGTGACCTGTTGCACGAAGCTGGTTTCAGTTGCTACCTAGGTAAGTTCGAGATTGAGCAAACTGTTTTTTTGGGGGGCTCAAGAAGGTGGATTGGTTTTTAGCGATGTTCATCGCCATGGTAACTCACGCTACACGGCTAACCTGCTCCAGAGCACATTTCATTCTGCATTGTAAAAAATATTTTCAAGATTTGTTATCACAACATTTTTTCTTTTGTCAGACCAACTTAGATAATTTGTGTTATTCAGATAACATAATATTTTGAATTTCTGTCGATTAAACCAATTTCCTTAATTTTATTAACTCAAATTTTTCATTTCAATGAACTTAACCTTTTAAGGCAACCAGGTTACTTACTTTTTAAGTTAAACCAACAATAATTTTTTACAGTGTGGGTTAGAGATCGCAAACTCAAACTGGACCAATCAGCTGGGCGTAAAATGACATATATCTGATGCAATAAAGCCACTCTTCCTGTATCTCTCACAACAAATTAAAGTAGTTTATAGTGAAAAAACTTGAGACAAAATTGCTCATCTTTTGCTGCTAATTATTTATTATATTTATATGAATTCTAAAAACTTTCAACTCATAATATATTCATATAATTATTATATTAATTGACAAGTAATATTAAACTTTGCTTTTAAATTAATATAAATATAATACATGCATTCATATATAATTCTTTTAAACAACATGTATTCATTTGAGCTCTTAGTGAACCTATAAATATTAGGTATATTTATTTTATTCACATCATGCATTGACATAGTCAGATATTTTCTTTCAGCTGCCTTCTCAAACTTTTGCTGCAGCAGCGTTTATTCCTGCCTTGTAAACACGTTTAATTTCATAGTTTTCAAAACAATCTTCAGAAGAGAAGTGAATTGAGCCGTCTATCTCACGAGAAGTGAATCAAACTAACGCTCTGCTCTATGTTCCGCACGTGTCAACAATCGCAAACTCTGGATCAAACACAGTAATACCGAGCTTTGTGAGACCGCTGAACCTGATCTAAACCAGGTTTGGATTTATCTGGATTTGTCAACTCTAAACCTACTCTGAAACTCAGAGTTTGTTTAGCTAGCTTTATGCAACAGGCCTCAGGAGCATGTAAACGCTAAAAACATCAAACATCAACTGACCAAGCACGAGAAACACAAGGCTATATATACACAGGGGTAACAAGCTAAACAAGAGAACGAGGTAACGAGAAACACCTGGGGAGACTAATCAACAGGGAAAACTACAAAGGACTACAAACATGGCACACAAGAAGGAAATATAACAAAAGTCCCAAAACACACACAGGCAGTATATGACAGTAACAGTGGCACATTAAAATAAAGTGTAACCCAAAACAATCAAGAAGAACACTGCAACAATATTAATACTGAAGTCCTCTCAGATCATTATCACATACAGTTAATAAATGATATTCAAGATGGCAGCAGTTGCGCATGTAAGAAACCAGTAGATTTCTGGTCATCGCGGTGAATTCACATAATCAACTTGAACCCGTTGCAAAATCTGAGTGGGGAAATCCTACAGAAAATGACTGGATTTTGCCCGCAAAAATTAGCAGAACAGCGGTAAATGTGACAACACCTTTATTCTGATGAGCGGAATTCACAATTTACCATTAAAGCTAAAATATGTATTTTTTCGCCGCTAGGGGTCGCTAACCTCTTTAAAACAATAACAAGGTGTAGATTGATGACGCAGTGAATGAGCGTGGAATCATGGAACTTGTCGTCATACTGATGGATCTAATAATGTTTATGGATGAGTGAATGCATTCATGTTTTTTAACATGACTGTGGTATGAAGCAGGGCGCGATTACTAATAAGAGACAGATATCAGAGTCCCGGGGGATATAAAGAAAAGAGGACATTTCATTCTACCAAACTACCCGCAAGTGTGGAATTACTACTCATTCAGGTCAGTTTATTTGACAAGTTAAAATTGTGAGGAAACACAATGCTGTTTCACTTGGTCTACACTATCTAAACTGCATTTGAGTGTGTTGAAAGTTATAATGTTATTCTGTGTGTTAGTTTGTTGGCTGTATGAGACTAACAGTAAGCTATAGCAACATTAGAACATCATACTGATGATTTTCTAATATTTCATCGTGTTGAGCTACATAACTTTGATTCGTTTTATGTACATTTGCTCACCTGTCTAATAAAGCACATGCAAGAACGGCATCTCTATCAAGTCGAAGTTTGTTGTGAAGCTCTCGCCATCTCGAAAACGCCATGTCGATACGGGTCCTCTTTTGATTTCTCATTTTGTTCCAAAGTCTGCTTGCCATGGTCCATAATGTTTGAACGAAACTACAACAGTGTGCCGTGAGACATTATGCAGTTGTCCACGTCTGTTGCCATGGTTTCTACGGCAGTAAAAGCGGAAACCGAGGGTAATGCAGATATGACGCCATCGACAGGCGACTCCCTCACACGTCCCGGTTCCTTGGTTAAAATTGCAATTTTCTCACGATTTACAAATAGTTGGAAACATTTGGGATATTGTACGTACTCAACTGAACAAAATATATAACACTGGCCTAGTGGTTTTTGGATATTTTACTGAAAAAATCCTACATATTGCACTTTTAAATTATGATAATTAAGTAATTTAGTCATGGTATGAGAGAAACCATTCAAGAGTGAATGGGAATTATCATTCTAAGCTCAAAAAATTTAAAAATATTGCTGATTATATGAATACACTTTGTAAATATTAGATTTCCTATTTTGAGTTACAGAGAGTTAAACACTTTAGATTGACCTGGGCAGACTATAGTTTTAAAATTCATCTCTTTTACATGGGAAATAAAACTTAGAAAAATATGTTGTATACATGTAAGTTTTGTCAGTTTCAAGTTCAAAGCGATCCTCCCAAGAACACTGCTGTACGATTAAAGTGGCACACTAAAGCGTGCTTGTGTGAGTAATGTGGAGGCAAAGTTTGAGAAGGAAATTCTCAATAAAAGAATGTTCGCTGCTGTTGAATTTTGATGTAAAATATTTAAGTCCATGCATGATAATATGTGTAGACCTTAAAATATTATTCTATGCGAAGCATAAACAATCAACATGGGCTTGGCAGATTTGGAGGAACCACTGACGCTCATAGAGATGTACCAATCTCATAGTTATTCTAGCAGGGGAAAAGCAGTTAATGTGACTTGCTGTGCTGTATGTGTATGTGAGTGTGTGTTATTTTAATGCATGGCTAGGGCGATATTGCGTATTCTTTCATCATTTCACATTACCCATGAGCCATCTCTTGCTCGCAGACAGACACAGGTAAATAAGGCCCAGCTCTTGTCACTGATCCGCATTCCAAATCAACGCTAATCATCATCATTGTCTTCATCATCATTACCATAATCATTATCCCTGTCATTTCTGCCACTATACAAACTAGATTTCTCTTCTCTCGCTACCCATCCGCTAATCTCCATATTCACAATGGGGACGGATATTCTAATGATGTGTGTGAATATTCCTGAAGGCAGTGTGGATAACTGAGACTAGCAGTGCTGACAACGTGGTCTGGTCACATCCTGCTCGCATCTCAGGTGTGAGTCCTTCATTTAGCACCGATTACCGTGACGCCCAGCTTATGCATGTCACTTCCTTTACTCTTCACAATTTAACCAAGACTGAGGCTGTTGCCATGACCGTGAGCCCCGGTGGCGAATCAGGCGGTACGCTTCCAACTACCCGGCCTCCCGTCACCTCGTCTGTGAGCCTGCACTTGTCAGGCGTGTGAAAATCACCCGACCGGGCCTTCAAGGATCTGGCAAGCGGGCATGCTGCTGCATGAACTGACGCCTGCTATGTCCAATTAAATTCTGGAGTGCTGCGACGAGCGCTGTAACTTCACATATAGACTCCTGGGCACGTACACACTTTGTGTCACTATCTGAGTAGATTATTGGTCTGTTTCCTGATTCAGAGTGTGCGACATTCATTCCCTTTCCTTTAGCAGGAGCCGTCACTCCTGTCTGCTGAGTTAGTGGCAATGGGAACATGTATCCGCTCTGCTATTACACACTCAGAAGCCCAGTCTGTGTTCCGTTCTGAAAGATGTGAGGGCCAAGGACTTTGCGCATCTATCAGCGTCGCCCTCATCTAAAGTGACAGATAAATGAATGTGATTTAATCTGTGATTAAAACTCACCCAAGTTTAAGGCAATGATGGCCCGATGGATACATCAAGCTGGAACCAGAGGAACTGTCTTGAGACCAAGTATTCTCTCCAAATCTGACGTTTTCAAAGATAACAATTTAATTGGATTACAAGATAATTGCATGGAAATTATATTTCACCATATTTTCTAAACAATTAACAACCAATGAATAGAAGCCCCTGCCCTACTTTTTTCCTTTTCGATAATGGATTTATGTCACAATACAGAAGATCTGAAACTATTTCCATTTCATCAAGACCTTGAATGCATGTCATTATTCACTGGAAATCTTTACATCCACTCACTGGCGCATTTAAGAAGCAGAAGCGATGTTGATTCAGAATTAATCTTTATCTTGAGATGGATCTTTAAAATTTACATTTATGCATTTAGCAGATGTTTTTATCCAAAGCAACTTACAATAGAGGAGCATAAGAAAGTAGACACAGAGACAACAGTATTTGCAGTATACAATGTCACGTTTATTAGAAAGCTAGATTAGGAGACAAGCTAGAGCAAAGGAGAAATGCAGAAAAGAGAAAGAAGAGAAGAAAGAAGATAAGAGAAAATAAATTTTTTGTAATGCTTTATTTTGCAAGTACACTGGTTTAGGGTTGTGGAATATATCAGTTGATCCAATTCATAAAACTGGATCTTTCATACTAAGTGAACATACAAAATAAAGATACTTTAAAGGAATCAATCACTACCACTAGATTTTACATTTAAAAAAAATTGACAGCCCCAGTCCTCATTATGGAAGCTTGTTTCCGCCACAGAATAAAACATTTTAAAAGATAATTGTGACTTATTATCTCACAATTGCTAGACATAAACTCGCAATTGCGAGTTATAAAGTCAGAACTGTGTGATATAAAGTCGCAATTGCATGTTATAAAGTCAGAATTGCAAGATATAAACTCGCAAATCTGACTTTTTTTCTCGCAATTCTGACTTCATTTCTCAGAATATTGAGATATAAACTCGCAATTGTGAGTTGTAAAGTCCAATTCTTAGGGGAAAAAAGACTGACTTTTTTCCTCAGAATTACGAGTTTATATCTCACAATTCTGACTATAACACGCAACTGTGACTTTATATCGCTCAATTCTGAGATAAAAAGATGCAATTACCTTTTTTTTTTTATTCTGTGGTGGAAACAAGCTTCCATACCTCATTCACTTTCATTATATTGAAAACAGTGGTCAGAATATTCTTTTAAATATTTACCTTGTATGAAGAAAGAAAGTCGTACAGGTTTGAAACAACATGAGGGTGAGTTAATAATAACAGAATTTACATTTTTAGGGTAAACGATCCCTTTAATATTTCATATATTAAGTTCATAACCTTGTGTAACACGTCTGACCTTGTTGCATGAGACGATCTTGTTTTAATTTTTGTTGTTTTGTTTTTCAGCAGTTGAATGATAGCCATCTAGCACAGCCACTGAAAATGTGGTCAGATCTTCATGGAACCGAAGGGTAAACCATTTAATTCTGATGCTGGGACTGCAACATTTATTGTTCGAAAATTGTTTTCATTTGCAAACCCACATTCCTGCAGGCCCGTTTAGTGACCTGCTCTTTAAATGTGTTTTCTCTCATTCTCCTGCCACACACTGAGCTGTTTCTCTGCCATCCCTGTTCACATAAACCCCAAAACAAAGGGGAATGTTGGACGTTTTTCAGTGGTTTGCTGTGTGTGTAGTCACGGTGGCCTGTCTAGCTTTCATCATGCAAGGATCTCCATGACAATGATGTCATCATAGGGTCAGTCTAGCACATGAAAGCGAGGCCTGCGTTCACCAAGGATTTGTGGGCAAAATCATTTTACCAACCGTGGAATACATACTCAGACATACACTCTGCATTTCAGGCTTCACCTGGTTATGGTTTATTAAACAACGCAAGAGCAGATGAGCGTAACGTCAGCATACAATACAATGTAGATGCCGGCTGTTTCAAAAGGAAATGATTTTTGTGATACTTCAGTGCATAAACAGCCTGAAAACAGCTTAGAATCAACCTCTCAACTAAAGCCACTCACTAATTCAGCATCAGGGACCGAATGCGTGATATGTTTTACAGCGCGGTGATAAAAAAGTCACCATGTCAAATGTCAGTGGAGTTCATGGCAGAGCCAAAGACTGCTGAATCTGGTTTGCCAGGAAGCTTGTGTTTCTAAAGCTACTTATGTTAATCAAACTTTTATATATTTGTCATTGTTTTCACTTTGAAAGAGAACAGATTTCCCCACCTTAAATTTTTCTGTCCCTCATATCAGAGGAAAGCAGAGGGTGTGCGATCATCCCGGCTGTGCCCTTCTCAGACATGTGTTACGTGAGGATAACAAGTCGTGTTTCTAAAGAGCTCGCTTTTTAGCCGCAATCCACTCTCAGATGAACAGGAAGACGAAGGAAATAAGACAGAGAGAGGGGAAGAGACAAAGAAAGGCACTTTCAAGCTTTGCATTTTAGTATAGGAAACAGATTTAGCAGAGCTGTGATTCCTGTCTTTTCTGCATCTCCATTCTCTCTACTTTTTTATTCTCAAAACAGAGCATGAACCTAAATCTCATGTTTTAAAGATTCTTTGATGGGAAAGTCTAAATATTTCAATAAGAGGCTGTTTTATTATTCAGGATGTTCGCAAGTGTTTTAACATCCACCGACCGGTGCTTTCTACACACACACACACACACACATACACACATACACACACACACACATACACACACACACACACACACACACACACACACACACACACACACACACACACACACACACACACACACACACACACACACACACAGGTAACCCACTCCAGCCAGCAATATTACACAGATTAGCATAATATATTAAATATTTAGTGTATTCTTCTCTTCTTTCCAGTCCTAAAATCTAATAACTCAAATGACTGCCAAATGACATTAAAAGACAGGCAGTGTGTGAGAGAAAGCTTTTCATATTCAAATATAGGCCAGGGGAAATCCAGCAAAGGAAAAGGTTACTTGATTTAGCACACAACCTTGACTGACCTATAGTGAAGAGAGCCACAGAGAGAAAGAAAATGACTATGAAAGAAAAAGAGATTGAGAGAAAAATGACTGATAAAATATATGAGGAAACAGACAAATGAAAAGGGATAGTGCACCCAAAAATGAAAATACAAAATCATTACTCACCCTCATGTCATTCCAAACTTGTGTGACTTTCTTTCTTCTGTGGAACACAAAATTTTGTTTATTTATTTTAAAGAATGTGCTGATTATGATTTTATGTGCAATTACAATAAACTGGGACTGGAGAGTCCAACCCTCAAAAATGATCATATAATGGTCCAAGCCACTCATGTCCAAAAGTTCAAGTCCACAAAAGCTTTGTGTGATGAGCAAACCTAAAAGCTCCAGTCCCCGATAACTAACTGTGTGGAAAAAAGTGGCCTGTACATCGTCATGTATTACTAGAAAGCATTTGCTTTAGAAACACACACACACGTTTTTACTTAGCTATCTAAATGGGGACATTGCATAGACTTCTATTGTTTTTATACAGATAATTGTACATTTTATAAACTAACCCTAACCCTAACCCACACCCTAAACCTACTTCGTTTTTATACCAGTTTTACAAATGAGGGCAGCCCCAAAGGGAGGTTTTTGGAGATTTTGTCAGGTTTTGCTCACTTGGTTAAGTAGGTACACACACACACACACTCACACACAATTTAACAAATAATTTTCAGTAAAAAAAAAAAAAAAAAAAAAGTTTAAATATCCACTTTTGATTCCCTGAAAAAGAAGCAAGACTTTTAATCACTGTATAATACATTAAATTGACATTGCAAACTCTAATAAGTCAGGACCATGAACTAACTAATGGAGTCTCCAAAGTTGTTTTTTTTCTCCTACTTTTTATTCTCACATTTATGAGACTTTTTGAGTGTTAATTAGTGAGCTTCTGAGCTCTGGAGGGAGAAGAACACACATCATCTTGAATCATCCTGACAGGACGGCATGGCCCAATTACAGCGACGCTCCGTTTCACTTTGATGTGGCGGAAAGAAAGATAGATTGGGGCGAATCACTTACAGACATGCACACACACACGCGTTATGGTAATGATGTGATTTAGCCCTGATGCTAAACTCTATGTAGCACCTTTAAAACGATGCTAATGCTAATTACGCCGCTCTAGCGGAGAGGAAATGGCGGGGTGAGCTACTATTTTGCCTAAATGAAGAGGCTCTTCTGTACACTGTCAACTAAAATGAGACAAAGTGACTTTTCACTTATCAGGGTTTAATTATACACGGGAAGTGGGAAAAAGGTTACGGGGCGGAGTTTCCTGCTTTTACATCGAACCTGTTGGGTGTCTTCCATTAATTAGAGCTTTGGAGAGAATAAAGACAGTGGAAGATGAGAGGTGAGGGAGAGAGGGAAGAGGAGAAGGAGAGATAGACGGGTCTACAAGGAAAGCTTGATATTATCAGGCTGTAATTAAGTTGTCACTTCAATTAGGGCGGCTCAAATTAGAATTGTCTTGGGTTGCAGCACTGAGCGATGTCTGTTTGGTTAATTAGTCTGGTGAGTAGCCAGAACATTGCACACACACACACACATTATCAAGCAGGGTCATTTACGGTCTCAGTTGACTGGTTTATTGTCAAGCATCAGGCAAACATGCTGGAAAACACATACAACCCTCTACAGAATAATGTTGATTGAAGGTCAAGCACAATCCATCTGTTATTAGTGAATAAACCTGTACTGGAGCGATACGTTGATGTCAGATTTACTGAGCTCGTCCCGAGGGCTTGTGAGAACACACTGAATAAATAATCAAGTGAATGTAGATAGCAAATTAGGGACTCTATTAGTCTTTTAATGTGTAGTTATGGGAATGGTTTAATCCGGTAAGCTTTACGGAACCTGGACTGATTAAAGTAAAATTACACTAAGGCATTAACCGAGCACTCATTTCATATAAACTGACAGATCAACTGTTTCAGCTCTTTCAAATCAAGACATTAAATCTAAACGCATATATTTTTCTGTAATGAATATTGATTTTATGTCAACAAACATTTGTTTGATATGGTTCAGTGACTTTGCTGCTTTTTTTGATGTAAATCAGTGCTCACCATATCTCATTACAATGGCTGATAATTATGAGAGCAATTAGGGGTGTAAGAATCTGGTGGGGTTTTTTAAAGGAATAATTCACCCAAAAATGATCATCACCATTTACTCACCCTTATTGTTCTTCAGTGGCACACAACAGGTTATTCTGTTTTAAGAATATCTAATTTTATGATAATGAAAGTGAATGATGTCTAGGGCTGTCAAGTCAAAAATTACTTGAAAGCACCATAACATTGAAGCAGAGAGATTGAAATTTAAATTATTATTCACTGAAAATCTTGACATTCACCATGGCTTTACTTTGTGTGCTCATGAGAGTTCATAAGAGAAGAATGAATCGATGAATCAATTTTTCCAGTTCATAAAAGTGGTCTGAATGATTTGTTCACAAATTGGTCTGACTCAGTTCTCGAGTTCAAGTCACTGACTCAATAATCCAGTCATAGTGGTTCACAGCCCACTGGATAGGAAGATTGTCAGTATTATTTAAGTATTATCATTTGGCTTCAGAAGATTTGGAATACAGTGCACATATTCGAGTCATATGGACATTATTTAAAATGTTTCCGTTTGTGTTCCACAAATGGCATAAAAGTCATACAGATTTGGAACAGCATGAAGGTAAATACATAATGATAATTAAATAATTTTCGGGTGAATTGACCCTTCAACAACAACAAAAAAAAAAAATACAGTCCTTCGATTGTGATTAACTTCTCTTTCTTTCACTTTTCACTTTAATCTTTATCCTCTCTCTCTCTCTCTCTCTCTCTCTCTCTCTCTCTCTCTCTCTCTCTCTCTCTCTCTCTCTCTCTCTCTCTCGCTCTCTCTCTCTCTCTCTCTCTCTCTCTCTCTCTCTCTCACTCTCTCTCTCTCTCTCTCTCTCTCTCTCTCTCTCTCTCACTAGCCGATAAATACTGATGTGGGCAATATCCCATCAGTCTGCTCTGCCCTCTTCTTTTATGGCTTATCACTTGGTGTCTGTGGCTTTGCTTCATACACACAATGAGATGTATTACAAATACACGTGAAGATGCTCTTGTAAAAGGCCGGCCCGCAGCAGTCCTGATGCTTACTGCTGTCTGTAGATAAAGATCACTTTATCGACAGCTGTCGTAGCACATGCTGGATGGTCTAGAGCTGTTAAAAGAAAAACAACTGGGTCAAGAGCACTACAGTACGTGGGCAGAACTAAACAGAACACAACCATGGTGCAAAAACAATTAGCAATGTACTTATAGACTCAATCTTACAGTGTTTACAACACAGAACACAAAGGACAGCCAACAACCACATGATGCAATGTTTTATCCAAGGGTGGATCTTTGGACTCTGCTGACCATAGCCATCCGTTTAGCTAAGCACACATTATAAGAAATAAAGAGAGAGAGAGAGAGAGAGAGAGAGAGAGAGAGATTCATACCCTTGAGGTCAGTAAAGATAGAGGGTTTGGCTGGAGGCAGCAGGCTTTGCGGTGAGAGAAAACATGTGAAAGTATGTTTAATACTGGATCTCTCACAGTTTGTTTCCTCTGTGTTATGGACCTAATCCTGTGGTTTTAGGCCCCTGAAAAAGTACACACCACAAATCTAAGTTTAAAGTAAAGGCTTTCTATGGATGTATATGGCGAGAAGGGAAGATGTGTGTGCATAAGAGTGTGTGTGTATACAGTATATCTATCTATCTACCTATCTATCTATCTATCTATATATATATATATATATACTCTCTCTCTCTCTCTCTCTCTCTCTCTCTCTCTCTCTCTCTCTCTCTCTCTCTCTCTCTCTCTCTCTCTCTCTCTCTCTCTCTCTGACAAACAGCTGAAAATAATGATCAGTTCAGTTTAGTGAAGGATTCGTCAGTGTGATTCAAACCGGTAGCTCATCATGACTCATAAGAGTAATTTGTTTGGGAATCAGACTACACTGGTCACACTATATGTTGCTTATTTAAAGGGGTCATGAACTGGATTTAAAATATATATATATATATATTTTATGTTTCCTGAGGTGCACTTATAATGTTAATATGATTTTTACATAATTCATTCCACAATCCATTAAAACTCTGGAAATAATACAAACCCGATTCCAAAAAAGTTGGGACACTGTACAAATTGTGAATAAAAAAGGAATGCAATAATTTACAAATCTCATAAACTTATATTTTATTCACAATAGAATATAGATAACATATCAAATGTTGAAAGTGAGACATTTTGAAATGTCATGCCAAATATTGGCTCATTTTGGATTTCATGAGAGCTACACATTCCAAAAAAGTTGGGACAGGTAGCAATAAGAGGCCGGAAAAGTTAAATGTACATATAAGGAACAGCTGGAGGACCAATTTGCAACTTATTAGGTCAATTGGCAACATGATTGGGTATAAAAAGAGCCTCTCAGAGTGGCAGTGTCTCTCAGAAGTCAAGACGGGCAGAGGATCACCAATTCCCCCAATGCTGCGGCGAAAAATAGTGGAGCAATATCAGAAAGGAGTTTCTCAGAGAAAAATTGCAAAGAGTTTGAAGTTATCATCATCTACAGTGCATAATATCATCCAAAGATTCAGAGAATCTGGAACAATCTCTGTGCGTAAGGGTCAAGGCTGGAAAACCATACTGGATGCCTGTGATCTTCGGGCCCTTAGACTGCACTGCATCACATACAGGAATGCTACTGTAATGGAAATCACAACATGGGCTCAGGAATACTTCCAGAAAACATTGTCGGTGAACACAATCCACCGTGCCATTCGCCGTTGCCGGCTAAAACCTCTATAGGTCAAAAAAGAAGCCATATCTAAACATGATCCAGAAGCGCAGGCGTTTTCTCTGGGCCAAGGCTCATTTAAAATGGACTGTGGCAAAGTGGAAAACTGTTCTGTGGTCAGACAAATCAAAATTTGAAGTTCTTTTTGGAAAACTGGGACGCCATGTCATCCGGACTAAAGAGGACAAGGACAACCCAAGTTGTTATCAGCGCTCAGTTCAGAAGCCTGCATCTCTGATGGTATGGGGTTGCATGAGTGCGTGTGGCATGGGCAGCTTACACATCTGGAAAGGCACCATCAATGCTGAAAGGTATATCCAAGTTCTAGAACAACATATGCTCCCATCCACACGTCGTCTCTTTCAGGGAAGACCTTGCATTTTCCAACATGACAATGCCAGACCACATACTGCATCAATTACAACATCATGGCTGCGTAGAAGAAGGATCCGGGTACTGAAATGGCCAGCCTGCAGTCCAGATCTTTCACCCATAGAAAACATTTGGCGCATCATAAAGAGGAAGATGCGACAAAGAAGACCTAAGACAGTTGAGCAACTAGAAGCCTGTATTAGACAAGAATGGGACAACATTCCTATTCCTAAACTTGAGCAACTTGTCTCCTCAGTCCCCAGACGTTTGCAGACTGTTATAAAAAGAAGAGGGGATGCCACACAGTGGTAAACATGGCCTTGTCCCAACTTTTTTGAGATGTGTTGATGCCATGAAATTCAAAATCAACTTATTTTTCCCTTAAAATGATACATTTTCTCAGTTTAAACATTTGATATGCCATCTGTTGTATTCTGAATAAAATATTGAAATTTGAAACTTCCACATCATTGCATTCTGTTTTTATTCACAATTTGTACAGTGTCCCAACTTTTTTGGAATCAGGTTTGTATTAAAAAAAAAATGCATATTAAATGTTTAGCTACTATCTTACCACAAACACACTCTTTTATTGTAAAAACTAAAAGCGTCGCGCTAGAATTCACACTCTTCAACAGTGAACATTAAGCCCCGCCTTCTCTGATATGATTGGCCATCATTTTGACATTGACGAGCGCTGTTAGACAGCTGAAGCAGACCAGCCTAAAAATGTAAATTTTTAAACTGTCTGCCATTCTAACAACAAACAGAGCGGTGCGTAATGGTGAGCAGCATTAAGAAATATCAAATATTCGGGGGGACAATTTGGCCATTTCCAATTATTGGGGGGGACTTGTCAATGTTTCTGGTGGTTACGGCCCTGATGAAATAAGTATTACATGTGGTACCCTCTTGAATACTTTTACAAAATTTTTACTATTACAGCTGTCGAGATTAACGAATTCTGAAGTGTTGATTATTGCATTATATTTAGATTTATTCCCATCACAAGAAAGGTTGCAGTGATGAGCATTGAGCCGATGACAGAAAGTCTGTTGATCGCATGAATGCAGTGATCTCGTCATTGGAACGCAATTTCGCACTCACAAAATGCTTTCACCATAACTAACAATGCAAACACAATGTAAATACAGTAAGAGATTCATCGTGTAGTGTAAGAGCGTCACTGGTTATAACGGGAGTTTTGGCAAGTGTCCAGATAAACTCGCGCTGCGTGATCGACAGCTTCAGCCATTATAAAGAGAGCTTTCTTTGAAGTAAAAATAGCTACTAGGATTATTCATTATGAATTTAACTGTCATTACCGGTTTATAATTGAAATACGTTACTTACAGTTTGCGGGGTCCGGATCTTTGAGCAAAGGTTTTTGGGCAAAGCCAGTATCGTATTGCGACGTGTTCTCAAAACAGTCGTTGGTAAAATGTACGATACAAACACGCAAGTCAGCGCTGATTAAAATAAGCCCTGTTTTTTTTTTTTGTTAACATCGCGATCCTTCAGCAGCAAAGATGTTTTTCCACAGCCAGGAACAGCACAACATCTGCGTGGCATCACAATCTTGTTATTATCACAATCTTATCGTAAACAACTACTATAGATGCACTCGCTGCTCACTGACTCAACACCAGTGGGCGGGACAACGATGCGATGATGTAAAAGTAGGCATTGTTGTCTTGCTCCAGAATCAGTCGTATTCAAATGATTGTGCCCCTGTGCCACCTTGGATACAAACAAAGCTTTTTTACAGCTTGATTATATAAGTGCTTTTTACTGATGACGAGGACGTTTTACATCCTGTAACTTGCAGGATGTATTAATGATACAAAGACCTCTTATATGCCAAAAGATCAAGGAAAATTTGATTTCTCATGTCATGACCCCTTTAAGATGTGTTTTTGGAGTTTTTGCCTTTATCAGATAGTGTAGTGGGGATTGGACAGGAAGCAGGAGACATAGAGGAATTGGATCGGAAAGGACAACGAGCTGGGATTCAAACTTGTGTTGTCTGAAACTGCTCTTAAAGGGGACATATTATGCAAAATTCACTTTTATAAAGTGTTTGAACACAGATGTGTGTCCACAGTGTTTTACATTTCCCCCTACTCCTACATAAGAGTAGGGAAACCCCGCCCATGACTGTTGATGATCTGCCCTTTTAGCATAGACACACCCCTGATTGAGAAGCACAGACCGCCATTTCTGTTTACTCACTGTATCAGCTAGCTAAAGTATTACAATGTCTGTGTCAAAAAAACATTACAAATGTTCTGTTGTTGGATGTACCAACGAACATACGAGTCTCCAGACTCTCGGCATCCGAGCCACTGAGGACACCGTGGTTAAATTTCATTTTTGAAGGAAATGTGCCAAAGAATGTCTGTAAAATGTTATATATTTGCGCAAATCATTTTACGCATGACTGCTTCACCAACGAGGGTTGGTCCAACGCTGGATTTGCGGAAAAGTTGTTTCCAAAGGATGGGTCAATACCAACGCTTCGTGCTCTAACTTCATATCCAGAACAAGTAAAGATGGCACTTCATATTTTGTGAATGTTTGCAAATTTTCTTTCTGAATGAGCTTTCTAGAATGCTGTACGGCTAATATTGCTAAAGTTACCATAGTCTCTGACTGTATTCACAGAGACTAGAGCTATGTCGTTAGTTTTATCCCGAAAACGCTCACCGTCTGCGTAATTCATAAACGCACATTTATTATGCATTGTGAGTGATGGACGTGTTATGTTCCCACACGAGCACCTATACAACAATTTATAGATTAACATGACGGTACATGCTAGTCCATGAGTTGAATCAATGTAACTAACGTTACATAAATGTATCCACTAACCATTCAGAAACGTCCAGGTGCAGTCTAAAATTTGCAACCTCTTCCTGAGTCCCTCCATCAGTGTCTGACTCCGGTTCAAACATTCAAGGCTGCACTGCACCTATGGAAGCAGAATAGTCTCATTAATAATTCACGCAAAAAACATGACGCACACATGTGTAGCCAATTTCACATGCATGAAACCAAATTCACGTGCACAAAATAAAATTATATATTCATAAAATACATTTCACAAATGCAAAGCACAATTCGTAGATTTACAACTGTGCACAAAAACTTTCGAATGTTTAAAATTTACAAGTTCATCCTTGAATGTGAATGTGCAAATCGTCATTCGCGTGTGAATTGCCTTGGATTTGTGTGTGTGTGTATTTTTGAGACTTTCCTGGCAGCGCTCTCCTCCCACCCGGATCAGTCGTACTCTTTAGTCAATCAGATTTAAGCTTATCAATCGACCAATCATAATCGCGTGAGGGCGTGCCCACTGCCCACCGTCATCAGCTTTCGACCACAGTTCAAGTCATGGCTGAGCAGAGGTATGTGCAGTTTGATCGATTCATTTCTGTGTTGTTTACTGAAACTAAGAAGTTAGAGATCAGTTGTAGCGATAGTTTATTAACTATTAACAGATGTAAGCAACTGCTGTGGTAATCAGATGTCCCATATGAAGAGGAAATTATGCTTGTTTTGTTGTATTTTAGCTGCAGGTACACCTCAGACAGCTCTCTCAGTTACAATCACGCAAATGATTGCAAAACAATCATCTGGGTGGCCAATAGCTCCCACTTTGCACTGGCCTCATCGAGATTGTTTTTTAAATAGTAAAAAAAAAAATTGTTATGAGCACTCATTGTTTAGTGATGAAGATATTTTGCCATTTGTGCAACAGTATACAGTGTTAAATTATTATTACACACTTATTGTTCCTCTGTATTTTTCAGGATTACACACCTTTGGCGTAACATCTGGATAGCAGTCACAAACATCTAAATGAATGTTTCTTTATTCTCTTTTATACTCTGTATTAAATGTCTTAATCTATTCAATACACATGTACTTCCATGTTCTGTGCTGTATTGTCATCTCAAGGTTTTTAATGTCACAGGACAATGTTGCGAAGCATTAATTTTACTTTGCCTGGCAAAAAAGCAGTTTTTATCCTGATCAGACAAAAACATACTGATCATAGAGATGCAATTAACATCATGCAACTAAGATTACTCAGTAAACTATACTCAATTATTTTACCATCACTTAATCTCCTGCTTCCTGCTCTTCCTCTGTCTGCACCTCTTGTACTACGTGCTGACTGCTTTACATATCAAACCAAAATCTGATATGTTCTGACAGATAGAGGTCTAGTGATGACTAGATTGAACACATTTCATTTGTTAACTTTTCACCTGATGTATTGCACTTAAATGTATCATTTGGCCATAAACATTTATCTACTTTAAAAGAAAAGAAGACTCTGAATGGAACACTACCAACATCCCTGACCAGCCATGCAATGAAATCGAAAGGAAGATATTTGGAAGAATGTTTGTAACCAAGCAGATCTCGGCAGTCATTGACTACGATAGTATTTTTTCCCCCACTATGTTAGTCAATGGCTGCCGAGATCTGCTTGGTTACAAACATTCTTCCAAATATCTTCCTTTGTGTTCAGTAGAACAAAGAAATTCATACAGGTTTGGAACAACTTGAGGGGGACTAAATGATGACAGAATTAAATTTTTTGGGTGAACTATCCCTTTAATCATGGCCAAGTCATTTCATATAGGTTTTATTCCCAAAGGATTCAGAAACTTTCAAATTAATAAAATGTATACATCAACTGTAGCAAATGTCTTTGAATCTTTTAATTCTGACATAAAACAAGAACATTTAATAATGCATAGGAATAAATAATGCTTTATTCATTGAGTGTGTACATTAATACAGTAACAATGCATGACTTTCAACCTCTTGTTGAAACAACAGTCAAAATGGATGGCTTGCAACATGACTGTTTTGAAGGAATGGTAAGGTCAAGGTACTGGTTGTCTCTGCAACTTCATACATCATCTGTCTTGGAAATCTGAAACAATAAAACTGCATATATATGCAGCTTAAAGCATAGATGAAACGTAAATGCTCTCCAATGTATGCACGTCATTACATAAATTATCATCATCAGTTGAATGTGTGGTGGACATGACATGCAGGTACAAACACACTGCTGTGACTGCTCTTTCTTAATTAAATAATAGTACAAGACCACGTGAAAAATATCCAAAAACGTTATATTTTTCATAATCGTCTATTTATATACACCATCTCTTATCATTCAAACCATTGTTATGTTTTCTATGGAGTTTATGAATCTAAAATCCTAACATTGTATGGTATGCACATGAATAATTCTTTATGAAGTAAACATAAGAATCCATCAATACTTAAAATAAATGTTTATTTTCACACGTGGCCTAAACAGCAGTTAATAAACTATCGCTACAACTGATCTCTAACTTCTTAGTTTCAGTAAACAACACAGAAATGAATCGATCAAACTGCACATACCTCTGCTCAGCCATGACTTGAACTGTGGTCGAAAGCTGATGACGGTGGGCAGTGGGCACGCCCTCACGCGATTATGATTGGTCGATTGATAAGCTTAACTCTGATTGGCTAAAGAGTACGACTGATCCGGGTGGGAGGAGAGCGCTGCCAGGAAAGTCTCAAAAATACACACACACACAAATCCAAGGCAATTCACACGCGAATGACGATTTGCACATTCACATTCAAGGATGAACTTGTAAATTTCGAAAGTTTTTGTGCACAGTTGTAAATCTACGAATTGTGCTTTGCATTTGTGAAATGTATTTTATGAATATATAATTTTATTTTGTGCACGTGAATTTGGTTTCATGCATGTGAAATGGCTACACGTGTGCATGTGTTTTTTGCGTGAATTATTAATGAAACTATTCTGGCTCCATACACAACTGGTTATTTCTGACATTTAGGTATTGGAAGCTTGTGTAAAGGATCCGCGCTCTTCTGAAAGGGGGGGCAGGGAGCAGCAGCTCATTTGCATTTAAAGGGACACACACAAAAATGGCGCGTTTTTGCTCACACCCAAATAGGGGCAAATTTGACAAGCTATAATAAATGATCTGGGGGGTATTTTGAGCTGAAACTTCACAGACACATTCTGGGGACACCAGAGATTTACAAACCCGATTCCAAAAAAGTTGGGACACTGTACAAATTGTGAATAAAAAAGGAATGCAATAATTTACAAATCTCATAAACTTATATTTTATTCACAATAGAATATAGATAACATATCAATTGTTGAAAGTGAGACATTTTGAAATGTCATGCCAAATATTGGCTCATTTTGGATTTCATGAGAGCTACACATTCCAAAAAAGTTGGGACAGGTAGCAATAAGAGGCCGGAAAAGTTAAATGTACATATAAGGAACAGCTGGAGGACCAATTTGCAACTTATTAGGTCAATTGGCAACATGATTGGGTATAAAAAGAGCCTCTCAGAGTGGCAGTGTCTCTCAGAAGTCAAGACGGGCAGAGGATCACCAATTCCCCCAATGCTGCGGCGAAAAATAGTGGAGCAATATCAGAAAGGAGTTTCTCAGAGAAAAACTGCAAAGAGTTTGAAGTTATCATCATCTACAGTGCATAATATCATCCAAAGATTCAGAGAATCTGGAACAATCTCTGTGCGTAAGGGTCAAGGCCGGAAAACCATACTGGATGCCCGTGATCTTCGGGCCCTTAGACGGCACTGCATCACATACAGGAATGCTACTGTAATGGAAATCACAACATGGGCTCAGGAATACTTCCAGAAAACATTGTCGGTGAACACAATCCACCGTGCCATTCGCCGTTGCCGGCTAAAACTCTATAGGTCAAAAAAGAAGCCATATCTAAACATGATCCAGAAGCGCAGGCGTTTTCTCTGGGCCAAGGCTCATTTAAAATGGACTGTGGCAAAGTGGAAAACTGTTCTGTGGTCAGACGAATCAAAATTTGAAGTTCTTTTTGGAAAACTGGGACGCCATGTCATCCGGACTAAAGAGGACAAGGACAACCCAAGTTGTTATCAGCGCTCAGTTCAGAAGCCTGCATCTCTGATGGTATGGGGTTGCATGAGTGCGTGTGGCATGGGCAGCTTACACATCTGGAAAGGCACCATCAATGCTGAAAGGTATATCCAAGTTCTAGAACAACATCTGCTCCCATCCAGACGTCGCCTCTTTCAGGGAAGACCTTGCATTTTCCAACATGACAATGCCAGACCACATACTGCATCAATTACAACATCATGGCTGCGTAGAAGGAGGATCCGGGTACTGAAATGGCCAGCCTGCAGTCCAGATCTTTCACCCATAGAAAACATTTGGCACATCATAAAGAGGAAGATGCGACAAAGAAGACCTAAGACAGTTGAGCAACTAGAAGCCTGTATTAGACAAGAATGGGACAACATTCCTATTCCTAAACTTGAGCAACTTGTCTCCTCAATCCCCAGACGTTTGCAGACTGTTATAAAAAGAAGAGGGGATGCCACACAGTGGTAAACATGGCCTTGTCCCAACTTTTTTGAGATATGTTGATGCCATGAAATTTAAAATCAACTTATTTTTCCCTTAAAATGATACATTTTCTCAGTTTAAACATTTGATATGTCATCTATGTTGTATTCTGAATAAAATATTGAAATTTGAAACTTCCACATCATTGCATTCTGTTTTTATTCACAATTTGTACAGTGTCTCAACTTTTTTGGAATCGGGTTTGTATATTACATCTTATGAAAAGGGGCATAATAGGTCCCATTTAAGGATTCTGCTCTGACGAACTGTATGTTTTTGATTCACTTAAAGGATTTGGCTCATAAGAGTAATTTGTTTTTGAATCGCACTACACTGGTACTCAACAATGACAGCAAACCCACATTCACAGCTCAAGTAAAATATGATTTTCTTCTTATTATTATTTTATTATTATTCCTTGCAAAATGTTAAATTCATAAATGTAAATTTTCAAAGAAAACATTCTTTTTTTTTTCACGAAAGAATGTCATCTGGGGCCCTGTCCATCTCTTAAACTAGAGAAGATTCACTAATAACAAGTTCAGATTCTGACTGGCCATAGCCAACAATAACATCACAATTTTTGCCATTTTATTACCTCTGTGTTTTAACGTGTTCACTACAGATCCACTGGCTGTTCGTGTCATTCTGAACAATGAGAATGAGGCACATTTCAGCAACATCAGGAAGACCAGATTGAAATACACAGGATGCTTAATAGGACAAATTTTGAACTGTACAGTTAGACTGTTGGATGACAGTATTCTCTTGGGGTAGGTCAGGAGGCGAACTAATAGTGCCTGACAAACACCAAATGATACGACTGAACAAAATGCCAAGCTATCAAAGGACCGATGTGATTTTGGGGAGAGTGAGACATGCAGAAAATGCAGCCAAGAGATTTTTACAGTTGCTGAGCAAAATGTACGTCTCTCTCGCCTTTACTACAGTTATTATGTGGGAGAGAGTAGGATCCAAACTTTCATAGAAACACATTGTTAAATGTTTGGCCAATAAATGTTAAAGACTGAAAACAATGAGGAAAACACAGAGGAGTTGGAAGGAGACAGAATGCAAGGACGGATGACGGCCAAGTTCGGTAATGGTTTTGAGTGCTCTTTGTCTCCAACATATGTAAGCTCTAACCCATCCACACATGGTCGCATTCTCTTCACAAACCTACACGTTTACGTGTGACGTGCCATTTTAACTCCTGGGTGGTCACGTCAAAGGATGATTTGTGTTGGCCATTTTAGATGACATCACAGTGAATTGCATTAATCATCAGGCAAATACATGCTTTATCTCTTCATATCAGGGACGCCTGCCCGCTTTACCTCCCCTAATAAATCCCATATGGGACTGAAAGCTGCCTCATCTGAACTGAGCTCTGGCATTCAACATCTACGGCCAGGAAATGGCATAGGCAGAGAGGCGTGTAAACACTCTCTTGAGAAATAACAGCAGTTGCAAAGACCTGATCAACTTCACCAGGGCCTGTTTCACTCCCATGGGGCTTAAAGTCATTTTTTACTGTCACAAGCCATTGAATAAAGATCTCACCACACAAATAGTCTGGAGTCAGTTTATTAGTATGAAGTTGCGATCAGGGATCCGGGTATTATTAAGACTGACATTGTCGTTTTGAAACGACAAAGCATCTCTGCTACGACGAGGCATTAAAAAAGAGCTGCAAAATTGCTAACACAAACATGCTGATAAATTACATTTATGTGTCATCGAGCTTCAGCGTTTGCTGACACCAGTGATGTTTTAACAGATCTGCCGACGCAATGTGTTTTCATTATGATACTTGCGCTAACAGAGCAAAAGGCTAATTAAAAGCACAGTGACCTTTAGTAAAGTCGTTCATACAGAATACGCAAATACAGTAAGAGCAAAGAGAAGGAGAAAAAGATGCAGTAAGAAAAACGTTTAAAGATCTTCCATGAACTCAGGGTTAAGGTCAGAACCTTCAACACATTATGATTGGCAATGAGTTTTAAAAACTGCATGTGATACTGTGAATGTTTAGTGCAGGCCTGGTTCCAGAATCAAATCACTGAGGGTGCTTATGAAATTACTGAGGGTGCTATTGGTATCACTTTTACCAATAACTGGAATAGAATTTCAAAAATATTTTGCTATGAATTTTTTTCTATTAATCTGTTAGTCTGCCTTTACATTGCTTTAATCTATTACTAGTATTTTAAAATATATCTTCCTGAGAACCAGAAAAAAATGGTTTTAATTTAGTTTTTTTTTTTTTTTTTATGTCATTACATTGTTTGGAGTATAAGAAACAAATGGAATAAAGACATTTTTGAAAGAAAAAAATATATATTCCTATGTTATGCTATGTCCTCTGTAGAGGACACCAGGACTCAATTATTAAAAAAATTAAAAGACATGAATAGGCAAAAACAATGGGATTTGTTTTTTATTCACCAATTAATTTTTGAGCTTTTTTTATCCAAACTTTCTATAAAGATGATTCTCAACTATGTTATAAGAGATATAACAGAATGATTTGATAAACCATTTTGCTTTATGCAATACGTGTAAACATGGGCATTCCCATTCTATGCAATGCAACTATACACTGTCTCTAATTTGCATATTAATGTATTTTGGGGGCAACACGTAATGAAAAACAGATGTGTAATAATGGGAGTAATAATTGGGAATATTTTCATAAGAATATATCTCATATTTCATTAGAATATGCAGACTTAAAGCTGTGACGTATGTTGTCAGAGAAATTCACTAAAATATAATGTCCTCTACAGAGGCAAAACGTCTATTCTGGATCTCAGGAGGATATTTCTGTCCCGTGCAGAGTGAATCCAGCATTTATATGTAGACATCACTACCGAAACTTTGCAGCATGCAATTGGCCGTCTGTCCTCTTAGCAGCATGAAAAACAATATTTTTTTATTGTTTCATGCAAGTTTTATTCAATGGATTTTATAGACTGTAGCCTCGAAAGCAAGCAAACACAATCACTAAATCACTAACACGTATAATCACTACACTGCGTACAATCACTAAAACGCTGTCGCTTTGTCAGTTCATCGCAAAATCACAAAGTTCCGTTATAATAAATGGAGCTGTCAACAATGCACAATAAATCTCTTACTTACATCGTGTCTACACTTTGTTTGTTGGTGAGAGGTTTCGCGATAGCAAAAACACATTGTAAATAGATACATTTGACGTTCTCCTGAGCGCAAACATATATATGCACTGGTGCGTTTGCCAAATCTGTTTTGCTAATATATTATTACAGTATCAACTGAGGGTGCTCTTGCTTGAGTTTGAGCACCCCCGTAGAACCGGGCTTGGTTTAGTGCATGCAGAGGTTGTCAACTTTGACAAACTAAGAGTTCATTGAGTTTTTGGCTTTGTCACCTCTCAGACACCTTACAGAGCAGAACCACAGAACTGAAATGCCCCTAAAATGCAGCTCTGAGTGCTTGGCAGAAGTCTAAAGAACATTACAATTGTATCATGAAAGCGCAAGACTTTCTAGAGAGGCTAATAGCTTAATTAGCCCATAAGAAATAATAAAAGGCAGAAAAAAATGGGGCCGCCAAATTATGACAAAACGGCAATAACTTTTTACCCCTGCAGATTCTTAAAAAAATATGCAGCTCATTAACTGAAAGGGTAATAGGCTAATTTCCTATTCTGCAGACAAGGTTTATTCGTTTTTATTAAAGATTGGGTGTGGCCGACAGACAGCACATAAAATTATATTTTGTTTCCTTTTATGCACTCAAATATGAAGGCATCCCATTACTGTAAAGTCACATTAAACTTTAATTAAAGAAATACAGTTATGTTTTACAATAAAGGAACATGTTAAATATAGTTCGACCTTTCTGTGCCCTGCAGCCACATTTCTCATAAATATTATTTTGGATTAAAGGATAAGAGAGTTTTTAGTATGGTTTATATATGAAGGTCTTTGCAGACTGGGCATGGTTACTCTTGGCCTAGTGTTTTTAGAATGTGGTTTTGCAGAATAGCAATTCTCTGGGTATTAAGAGTGCAGTGTGATCATTAAACAAGGTCTATAAAACACATCTCAAATGGCCATGGCTGGACAAATGACCTCTCTGTGACTGCAGTGTATGGCAGCGAGAAAAATCTCAAAACCATTTCAATACCATTTTAAGGTGTTGTTTGTCAGACATGTAAATACCAAAAATTAACACAAACACTTTTATGCCTTTATTTAACAAAAACATAAACGTGGATGTGTGGAACAGACCACAATTTCAGTTATTATTTGCAAAAAATAGTTACTCCAGTAGGTGGAGACAAGCAAGTATTAGTTCAACTGGTTCAACACACTGGAACAAAAAAGGGCTGCAGCCGAAATCGCATAGGTGCTTCTTTTGTATAAGTAATTACTTTGTGACTGTTAAAAAAGTATATTCTATATAGTATAAATGTGTGTACTTTGAACGTAATCCAGATATACTGCATTCCTCATACTGTTATTATCACGTGACCTAAACCAGCGTCAGTTGCGTCGCTTCACTGCCGTTCACAAATCCTCTCACGTGGCCTCATGGGATAGTAAAGTGTCCATCAGATGTGCACTTCAGAAATTCACCAGCCCCTGGTTTCACAGATAAGGCTTAAGCTAGTCCCAGACTAAAATGCATGTTTGAGCTGTTTTAAATTAAAGCAACTTGCACTGACATATCTTAAAATATGTCAGTGCCATTGTTTTGTTTCAAGATATTGTTTTTTTACTGGCATGTTTATAAAAGCTACCTTAATGTCCTAATTGAACTAAGGCCTAATCCTGGCTTAATCTAAGCCCCATCTGTGAAACCAGGCCCAGAAGTAGTAGGTCATCTGGGTAATTTTTGCCTATAAATAAAGTTTTATGAATACTGTGAATTCAGACGTACTGCTATTTTTTCGCCACTACTATAGTAGGAAAGAATGCACATTTGGATGCAACCAATCATCTTTTATGAGATTTTCAGTGTATAAATGCATTTTTGGTTAGTCCATCACACAATGTTATTGTATGGCTTCAGATGATTCATTTATGATTCATTTGCTTTTTGGAAGTTGACAGATCAAAACACCTTCCATTTTGGTTGTATGGAAAAGAGCATCATGAATATTCAATAGAAAATCTCCTTTCCACGGAAGAATTTGTTCGGGTTTGGAACAACATGAGTGTGAGTAAATAATGACAGCATTTTCATTTTTGGTTGAACAAGCTCTTTAAAGTGCGTGCCACATTTATTTTTACAACGATTTTCCAGATTGTGGTTCCAGACTGCGGTATGTTGTAGCTTACATTAGCTTCGTCATTGTTCTTTGATGGAAACCTCTGCCCTTTCTCACACTATGTATACGGGCCTTAACTAGAGGCGGCCTACATCTGACCGGTGCTTCACACCACTAAAAAGTTGTCACACCTAAATAAGAGAGATCAAAGCTCTCCACTGCCTTGGACACAACCAGAGAGCTGCACCTGCCAGACCGCGCCGTCACAGATACAACCTGTCCAGCATTTTTCTCTGACACACACACACAACGCACACATACGTCTGGTGTGTTCACTATCTTTGTGGGGACTCTCTATAGACATAATGGTTATTATACTGTACAAACTGTATATTCTAACCCTACCCCTAAACCTACCCATCACAAAACTTTCTGCATTTTTACATTTTCAAAAAAACTCATTCTGTATGATTTATAAGCTTGTTTCCTAATGGAGACCTCAATTTAGTCCCCATGAGTCAGTGTGCATTCAGGTTGAAGTCCCCACCGGGATAGAAAAACATGTATACACACACACACACACACACACAAATCCAAACTTTGATCCCATTCTTCCTGTATTTATTATCCACAGGGGTCCGTGTGTCAATTATCATGAAGGATCTAACAAGGTTTAACTGTCACATCGCTGCTTTTCGGGTTGTTTTGAGGTTGTAAAACCACATTTTTATGTATTTGTTTGTTTGTTTGTTGTCATGTTTAGTCATGAAAAGCCACAGGCAAGAAAAAGTAATGCCAAAAAAGAGGAAAAACTGTGAGAGACAGGGAACGGGTTCTGCCATCTCCACACTGCCAAGCCATAACCACCAAGGCTTAATTGTGATGAGGTTTCCACTTGTTAAACAACAGCTTTGGCTGGTGACAGAAACAGCTTTTCATAGGACAAACATGCTCGCAGCCCACAGTTCTCCGCTCTCTTCACTGAGCATGCCCAGAGAGCTGTTCTGGGGACTGTCATTAACAAATTCCACAGAGGCAAGCAAGATGATTAAATGCTAACTGCAACGAGGCAGCAACTTCTGTGCCATGAAAACAATCACCAAAAAATGAGGGCTGTAAATTTCTTTAGGCAATGGCAAGGCAACAAATAAGCAAACAGGGGTGAAAAAATCCTGTGAGGAAGAGAAAAGGGGGAGGCAATTCAACACTATTCTCCGTTGTTGATTAATTAAGGGATATTTGGGATTATTGAGCTTTCAGGATGTAGAGGTTCAGTGACATCTGTTGGTTCCCTGCTCCAGTATTCCACTTTATCCTTGGAAAATAATTAACTTAAGTATGCACACCCAATTGAACTAAACCTTTTTAGTCCAGATTGATTTGGGGAAATGTCACGGCAGATCATGTTAATGCTTCACTCTCGTTCTTTTCTCAAAAGGGCATTTGCTTCTTCTCTCCTCTCATTACTGCAAATAAAATGGTTGCCTTTAAATACTAAAAGAGCAAAACATGTAATTTGAACAAATTGTTAACTTAGAAATGGAAATGGATGTCAGTCACAAATACCAAATAAATAAATATAGATATTGTGATCTTACCTGTATATACTTTAAAGGGATAGTAGAATGTGGGTAACCAAACAGTTGATGGGACCCCATTGACTTACAAGGTTTTTTTTAAATGCTTTGGAAGTCAATATTACCGTCAACTGTTTGATTGAGTAAATGATGAAAGAATTTATTTTTTATTTTTGAGTGAACTAGTAGTAACAATCAGTCTAGTAACAAGATGAACACTGCAACAACATTACAGTTATTTTAATGGGCCTACTAAAGGCTTCTTCACTGTAAAAAAAAGTCCATAAAAATAGGGCACAATGTACTGTATAAATATTTTACAGGTGTTTTACCTGAATTTTGAATTACATGTTGCATTAGGTTGTGTTTTAAGGGTTAACAGAAATTTTTGTAAAAGTACTGGATAATGTCCTGGCAGAAAATTACCAACACATTTTCCGTTTTTATTTTTTACAGTATAAGATCATTTTTTACTGACTATTACATTGTTCACATTGCTTCAAGGAAGTGGGGCGGAGCTGTTTTGGAGTAATTTGCTTGTCGCCATTCTCTAATTGGTGGTGGTCTCATTGCAGAATTATTGGTAATGTAGTTTTTCACAAGGAATTCTGCTGTTACACTATTGTTTTTATACGTATGTTGAAGTAATGCATGCTTATGGCTTAAAAACAAAAACAAACAAAAAAACCTTCCTATCTATTAACAACCCCGTAGCTCATAGCAGGTCTAATAAAGATTAAAGATTTAAAAGGTTAAAGATTTATAAGTTATGGTTAAAACAATCCCCCTATTTTTACTTCTGGAAATGTAATGTTTTACTCTATTTCAGATGGCTGGATGGAGAGATTAACCAATCAAAATTTTTGAATTCCTGAAAGAGAAACAGCACCATGAAGTGACAATATGGCTGCTGTAAATAATATCTTTACATTTGCTTTTTTTCCATGTGGTTTAGTGTATTAAATCAATTAAATTATGAATTAAGTCATACTGTGGTGAATTTAAGATAAACAGTTATTTTTGTCCTTGACAGAAATAAGTCAATGTATGAATACATTTAATAACTGATAAAAAAAAAAAAAAAGCTTAAAATTTACAAAAGATGTGTAGCATACTTGGGGAAAATAAGATCGGCATCATAAAACAGACATTTTAATGGTTTAGTTTTTGGTAACAGCTTTGTGGCATTATGTTATTGATATTTTTCTGGCAATGAATAAAAGACATTGAGATCTGGGATGGAGGGGGTAGAGAAAGAGACCCAGGTCACACTTGAAAAAACACAGATGTTTTTATCAGAAATGAGTCAGTGTATGAAGTAAGAGCTTATCAGTCAAAAAGCTGTGACTGCCAGATGCAACTGTTTCAAGACAAAACCATTTTTTTTATGAGCACACTAAAAATGATGAGAGCAGGCCTCAGTTAGTGTCAACCACTGGTCAGTTTAGCATTAAAAAGCTTTATCGAGTGCCCTGAGATGCTTCATTACTCAGTGAGACATAAACATTTTCCCCACATAACATATATCAACTATAATTATATCAGTATAGTGTGTATTAAGTAATATACACAAAGCCTCCCTGCAAGATTTTTGTGTAAGTGTTTTTTGGAGACGACTGAGAAACATTTGGTTTTAGCTCAGTAGTAAATTGTATGATAATATTTCTGTTAGTCCATTTTATTTCGATCATGGAAAAATAAATAAATAAATTAAAAAAATAGTAACTGCCACCAGGTCTGTGTTTTTACATTCTTTGAAAAAAACAAAACAAAAAAAAAACTTAAATATATTGCAAGTATATAGCAAATATAAGGTTTTGTGGTGCATAATACAAAGTTAATTATTTATCTAAGGCTTTAGATTTCATTTTCACAGTCAGTCAGACCTCATGCTAGGCATAGTATGCAACCACAGTGAGTTTTGCAAGCATGGAAACATTTTCTGTGGCTGTTTATGATAATTCATAGTCATACAATCATAATTCCATCAGACATGTTGCAAAAGTATTTTCCTTGAAAGGTTTCATAAGAGAGCTTGAACAATCTAAGGTCTACACTTCTAAACCTCATAGAGGGAAAATATTTATAAATGCTTTAATATGTCTGTTATTTTCCAATTATGTCAAAAAAAGAAAGAAAAAGTGTAAAAATAGAGTAATTACCTGCGTTTTACCAACAGGCTGCTGTTTCCACAGATGGCAATCTACTGGCTAAAAATAATATTTATTAGTTATATATCTTGTTTTTATAATTCCTTGCTGTCATGTGCAGACAAGAAAACCAATGAACAAAAGAGAGATAGAGAGAGAGAGAGAGAGCATAATATGAGATATGGAAAGCAGGTTGCATATTCATTCCCATATTCAGAATAAATTTGCAGAAAAATGGAAGACATCTGGGAAGACTAGGAAGCTCAGCTTTTAATGTACATATTCTAGTGTTTTTAATTGATTATTTCTTATATATGCCCCAATTTGTCTGAAAACATTGAATAAAAACAGGAAACGACTGCTTTACGGAGCAGATTATATATACTTACTTGTGGTTTATTTGTGGTGAAGAGCTTGCAAGCCCATGATCCCTCATGATCCATGAGTCTCTTTCCAGTGTGGACAAACTATTGAACAAAATATTATTTGAAGTAGGATTTGAAACCTTGGAAATATCTTGCATAAAATGTATTAATAGTTTATCACAAACATTTGCAGAATATGAAGACCATATTTTCAAATATATATTTGCAATCACAGATGTTTTTTTATTTTTTATTTGTGAGTCAGGGTTTATATTTAGAAATGTACATTTCATTCCTTTTTTCTTTAAGAACGATCTAAGACAAAAACAGTTATTTTCATTGACATAAAAAACTCTCATCTTCTAATTGAAAAATGCATCATTTATATTTGTAAGAATAAATATTGATACTGTTTTTTAGAAAATCCTATATTGAATGCTATTAAATTGTCGGTCAGTGCTGTTTAGCAGATCAACAGCTATTATAAGATCAGTTTGATGTTAGCATCTGACAGAGAAGAAACATCTTCTACATAATTATAAGTTAGATTTGGGTACTGTACCATTACCATTTTATTACGCATGCCATTCCCTAACCTGGTTCACCATTATCTACTGTTGGCTGGATGGGATTTATTGAGGATTTAATGGTGATGATTATTTGTGCTTAAAATTATAAAAATAATTTCATCAGTTCCACACAATCCCTCAACTGAAACTCTGTAGAGTTATGGAGAATTGTGGAAAGGATGGAATAGGAGAGATGGATTTTCTCTTGAAATGAAAAAAATGGGGAATGTTGCACTGATAGCACAGGTGAGCATGTTAATCTCCTAACTGATCTAGGACCAGTTTCCAGTGGCCTGATCTGAGACACTATGAGACTACACAGCTATCAGGCTTCTACCGAAACCAAATGTTAGGTACGGAAATGCGTGTGTTCATGTGCGAGGTGTTAGCGTACAGTGAAAAGCAGCAGTCTAACATCTCACATGCTCATGTTGGCGCACATAGAGGATGGCTGAATGGCCGCCAGATGTATCTAGGAAGACAAAGACACAAAGGCAACCGAGTTGAAACATTTCAAAACTCACGGCAGCATGTGTGCACGCACACAAGCACGTCTTAATGAGTCTCAGTCACATCAAAGCCAAATTACACCCGTTAAAACCTGTCTCGCACTTCGGTCTAATACAGTGAGCGGGAGAGATCTGATACCAGAACAAAAACCACACAGACAAAAGCTAGCCATGTGCTAACCATTACCAAGCCGCTCTTTTCTTCCCCACTCTGATGGAAGCAACATGTATAAAACAAGAGAGACATAATCTCAGCAGCGGCAGCGAGGAAAAGATCTCGACATCAAAGACGCAGCGTGCATTACCAAAATGTACGCCTTCACCCTTCTTGTGTCTTTATTGCTTTTTCAGATTTTTACATTTGTTAGATCATTCCGGGAATAAAGTGTACAGGCTACACCGCACTGATACTGACAGCTGTTAGCAGACACGCCTGGTCCTGTCACGATGGCAGAGAGAGAGAAAGAGAGAGAGAGTTGAGTTGCTCAAAATGGACGAGTGTGGTGCTTAGTGAGGATGTGATGACTCGCTGACAGAGCACATGGACGAGGAGGGAATGTTCCGGCATGTCAAAATCAAGTTCGCAAAGATGTGAACTAGGCCATAAAACAATGCCGGAGACGAATGGGAAAAACAGAGAGCGCACAAGAGAAAGAGAGACCACAACTGCTTTCAGTCTGTGCTTGTGGCTAAGTGACACCATGTTTGCTAGTGTGCCTCTGTTGTGTTCTAGTGTTTCAACAAAGCCAAAACAAAAACAGACAACAGGCACACCAGTGCCCCATGCTTGTAAGTGTGGCATGAGGCCTTGTAAGAGGCTGAAAGAAATAATAAGCAGCAGTCTGCAAGACCGACAGCTCTGGGTTTGGTTTAGCTTCATTTTAGTCAAACATACACGCACATTGACTACTGCCCAAAAATATTCAAAAAACATTTTAAAATGGTTTAAATAAAGAATACACTTTAAAAAACTGGGCTGAGTACACTATCGTTCAAAAGTTTGGGGTTAATGACAACATTTAAATGTGCACCAATAATGCGATTCTTTTTACAATAATCATCATAAGTACGTTTTTTTTTTTTTTTAAAAGAAATTAATACTTTTATTTGAGAAGGATGCATTAAATTGATCAAAAGTGACAGTAAAGATATATGTAATGTTACAAAAATTTTCTATTTCAAATAAATGCTGTTCTTATGAATTTTCTATTAATCAAAAAATCCTGAAAAATGTATCACAATTCACATCACATTCATTTACTGCTTAATATTTTATATTTTACAATATACTAAAATACAAAACAGTGAAAAAATGGTAATCCTATTTCACAATACTGCTGTTTTTACTGTAAACGCATCCTTTGTGAGCATAAAAAAATGTTAAAAAATCGTACCAACCTCAAACTTTATTAATGTATGTCCAGCGCTGACCAATAAGATTTAAGCCTGGGTCACATGTCTGAAGCCCCTGCAGATACACATATCAAAACATGAAACAATGTAAACTGATTTCTTTTAACATTTGTGTTGCTAATTCGTTATTTATTAAATGAAAAAAAAAAAAAAATTCAAATTGTCTAAAAAAAAAAAGCAGTATCACTGGGGACAAGATGCAAAAACATTGCTAAGAATTTTTTTTTTTTTTACTTTTCCTAATCATTTTACAGTATAGTAATGCATCAGTAATTATACTGTAGATCAGGGCTTGTAGTTTTGAACCTTGCTGAACCATTGTGGCCAAGACACTAAACATCAGGTTGCTATGGGAGGATTGTCTCTGTAATAAATGTACTGTACTTTAAATAAAAGACACACCTCCATCATCACTGTCAAAATGATTTATGTGCAAATAAAGTCCACATGAAAACAAATTGGGCTTTATTTTTTTGGGATGAACTGAGCCTCACTCACTTTCTAAGGGGAAATAGACGTATATGTGTTGCTATGTGTTTGATATAACTTCAGGTTCTTGCCTCTCTCTCTCTCTCTCTCTCTCTCTCTCTCTCTCTCTCTCTCTCTCTCTCTCTCTCTCTCTCTCTCTCTCTCTCTCTCTCTCTCTCTCTCTCTCTCTCTCTCTCTCTCTCTCTCTCTCTCTCTCTCTCTCTCTCTCTCTCTCGGTCTGCAGTACAGCTGGTTTGGTCTGTCAGGTTTCTGCCTTTAAAGTTCTTGATCCCACAGGATGCGAATCACACCTGCGAACAGAAATAGCAAAAGACGAATAAAGAAAAAAGGAAGTAACACCTGCCTTACCTTGATTTAGTTTCTCTCTGTCACTCCATTTACAAAACTCTTTCTTTTTTCTTTATGAGGTGGGATGAGTTTCCTGCATGGACCAGTAGAAATATACTTTCTCACTCACCATATTATCGTCTCTGTATCAGCCACACACACACACACACACACACACACATACAGATCACTAGTTAAGAGTCAATGTTCTTACAACAGACGGATGTTGTGCTATAGGGCACAAACAGGTGAGTAGGTGAAATGTGTTTTTTTTTTTGGTCACACTTAATGAAAGAAATAATCAGGACCGGACCAGCGGGCAATGCCAATGTGTAGGCAGGTGATGTCTGAAACAACCATAGGACATCAAATCATCTTGATAAGAAACACTGGTTTGTCTCTCCCTCTCTCCTACTGAGTTTAAAGTGGATCCATGTGATGCTGGACTGGACACATCTGGAGCTGAATGCCATGACATTTTGTGTGTGTGTGTGTGTGTGTGTGTGTGTGTGTGTGTGTGTGTGTGTGTGTGTGTGTGTGTGTGTGTGTGTCTGTGTGTGTGTGTGTGTGTGCTCTGTTGCTCAGCCCCTTATTAGAGAGCACATTTAACTTCTTTGTTCATGAATATAATTATCCGTTTTTAACTTATGCAACAGAGCAGTAGCCAAGCCAAATGACAAACAGACCACAGCCATAAATTAAGATTTTTTAATGATTTTCACTCCCATAATGTTTGCCACTTACTTTGTACTGCAAACTGCAGTGCTATTTATTTTCTTTCCATTATGTTTCTCTCTCTCTTTTTCTCTCACTGTCTCACTCTCTCTCATTTGACAATAAGTTTCCAAGCAACAAAACAAATGTGCCATATGTGGAAGGGTTTTGCTCTGTGCATTTGGGTTTCACTGCTAAACACATTGAGAGTAAGTGCACTAAATGATACTGAGAGTTTATGAGGATATAAAAAAGTTTAGAGTGTGTGTTTGTGTGTGTGTGTGTGTGTCTACAAAGTTGTAGGACAATGGCATGTGCGTTTCTTATGGAGTTTTTATTTTTATTTTATTATTTTTACACAATAACACATAAGCAATCAGCAAAACTTCTCACTAATGCCCCTTCCCTGCGGACCATTATTAGATTAAGTAAACATTTCATACATTTATACTTTTTTTTCCCTTTACATGTAGTTATAAAATATAAATTATATATATATATATATATATATATATATATATAAAACAAATTATAAAATCAGATTTTATAGCATTTTATATATTTAACCTATAGAAGTTATAAAAACACACCCCCCTGTATAAGTACATATCTTGTGGTGAATTCTGATTTACAACAGGCCAGATCTGGAATCAGACACAGCTTCTCTGAATTGTTCATGGTGTGTTTATTTTGACATTCACCAGTAACGGCCAGAGATGCTGCTTGTTATTCAGATTTGGTTGAGAGCAGATTCAATAACAAAACACATTTGGTTTATAAAAATAGAAATAGAATCCACATACTGCTTAAAACTTTGCGGTCTGAAGAAATAAAAGAAAAACAGCTCATATAAGCCCATTATAACCTCGCTGTCTCTCTGTTTCTTGGAAATGCTCTGATTTAGTGCTTAAAACACACAAATGTGTAAATTAGGCTTATATGTTCATACATCAGTCAAATATCGTAAGGGTTCAAGCATTTTCTTTTCTCCACATAGCATAAAAATGCTTCCTGCTCGCCGCACATCTGCGGTGGATAGCAATAAGATGGCTTTAAATGCATGCCAATGCTCACCACTATAAAAAAACAGACTAAAAACAGCTTTAAAACCAAACTAAAACCAGACTGAAATCAAACCTAAACACAAACCTAAGAAAATCAGATCCCCTCCTACAGATACACTGACCACATTCACTCACTCAGTGTGCAAAATACATTGGGGTTTGGCTTTTTTTTTTCTCCATATGATAATCTCAATTCCTCAATGGTGCTCTTCCAGCAGACAAATCTATATGTGTCTTCTTCATTATGACCAAATCCTCTTCAGCTTTAGCACACTTGTCAGTGCAGAAGCAGCTGGAGAGAGGATAAAACAGCTTGAACTAACGCGAGTTCCAGCTGCTGAGGTATTATTACTAAATTAACCACACCGTGTATCTGTTAATTGCTTTCTGCGTAATGTGCTTTTCAAAAGCCCTGATGTTTTATTCTATCTTTACGCCGTTTAAAAGGGAAAGGGATATCATGGGCCATTTTAAATGAAAGATTTCATCTTTCTCTCCTGGATGGATGACTATAAGACTCTCTGGTGAAATATAACCGAAATGGCAGCATTAAGCACCTGTTACTGTGTCTTTCAAACCAGCAGTTATTATACGCTTATGAAACTGTGCATTATAGTCAGCATTTCCAAGCTCTGAGGTTTATATTCCGTTTTTCTCGCTCTCTCTTGCTTTATACTGAATAACAATTATTTTGAACATTCTAATGCCTACATTTAATTCCCTGAAAGACATTCCACTATTATCTGTTTACACCTCAAACATATCCAGTTTGATTGTCGTGTCATTTATAAACTAGTGGTGTGTGTGTTCATGTTTTTCTATCCCGGTGGGGACTTCAAACTAAATGCACACTGACTCATGGGGACTAAATTGAGGTCCCTATGAGGAAACAAGCTTATAAATCATACAGAATGAGTTTTTTTCTCATGTAAAAATGCAGAAAGTTTTGTGATGGGTAGGTTTAGGGGTAGGGTTAGAATATACAGTTTGTACAGTATAATAACCATTACGTCTATAGAGAGTCCCCACAAAGATAGTGAACCAGACGTGTGTGTGTGTGTGTGTGTTTATGTGTTTTGTGTCCCCTGCTCCCAGGCTCCAGTAGGCTGTAATTGTTTGCTGTAAAACATTAATTAGGACCAGATGAAGTGGGAGAGATTTCAAACATCTTTGTTTTATGGATAATTTGATGTTATTTACACAAAATAAATGAGATAATAACAACTCACTAACCAAGTCTGAAAAGAGACAGAGACTTTGACGTGAGACACCGACTCACACATGCATTTAATGAGCTTGCACATCTCACCCTGTCATTCGACACAAAACTGCCGTTTACTCAACTCTATCAAAAATCTCTTTTTTCATTTTTAATCTCTTAATCATAAAATCACTAACTTCCATTAATGAAATTTAACTGGACTGAAATTAAATTTAGAGTTCCTCCATTACAGACAGAAAGTCAAACCTGTTTAATTCAACAACTCTCAAGGATCTGAACATCCTAATGCCTACATTCAATTCTGAATCCTGAAAGACATTCCACTTTTATCTGTTTGCACCTCAAGCATATCTAGTTTGATTGTTGTGTCATGAAATTGTAAAGTAATGCTAAAGCCTTTCTCATGACTATTTTCACCTCTGTGCCATCAGAACAGATTTGGACAGTCATCCTCTTGGCTATGACACATTGCGTTTAAACCAAACTGCTCTTGTTCCTTTATTGTCCATTAGGTGGCTGACTTGTACAGCATGCACTCCTTTCTTTCTCGCTCTCTCTCTGCACACAGAGCCACAATTTGGGTACAGCCTAATTACATTAAACTTACCAAAAGTTTGTCAAAAGCAGAGATTGGATGGGGACTAAGAGTGAGGTCTGTCACCACAAATCAGACACACACACAAACATCTGAAGCAAATAAATGGAGTCCCAGGCTCAAAATGACAAGTGTATAGGTTTCCTGTGGTAACAGTATGAAAGAGACAAATGATTACATCTATGATCTTAAATGGATAGCTCACCCAAAATGAAAATTCTCTTATTTTCTCATCTTCATTTTATTCCAAACCCATATGTAGAGGTTATTTTTCTGTAGAAAACAAAATAACCACATAAACATTTGGAAATGACATATAAACAATGACGTTTACGTCTTAATTCAAGAATTTTCAACGTGTAATAGCTTTTTCTATTATGTAATAGCTAACTTCCATTGATGGAGGCGTCATTGGGAATTAAGAGTTTGAGTTGAGCCTCATTATCTAGTCCCTCTTTTACGGACAACAAGTCAAACCTGTCTCAAAGATTAGATAAACTTGAACTTGTAAAGTCTTTCTCACACACCAGCTAGCAGTAGTTTGGGATGTCATGGGACAATTCTGACAACTAATGCCATCAGATCAGATTTGGACAGTCAATTCTGTCAGTCATTTGTTTTCGTGTTGTCAAACATCATGCCTGGCACCATTTTTTGATTTAACACCAACTTTTGGAGGGGAAGATTTTCAATGAATAATTTCAATTTTGGTCTGTTCCTCACGCAAAGCTACCGTACAGCTTGCATGGTGTTTCATGCTGTATTTCTGTGCACTATGAAGAGCTGGGTGAATATTCTTTTTTAGTTTTCCATGAAAAAATAACCATATACTGTACAGATTTGAAAATGACGTGTAAATAATGTAATTTTCTTCTTAATTCAAGAATGTATCTCAACCATAACTTTGTGATCAATTCAAGTGTTATACATCACTTCTTGAAGCAAGAAACTGTGCACAGCAAACAATGGAGGAGAACTTCACATTGTCCTCTCACATGCAAATGCTTTATTGATTTGATGTGAGGTTGCTTTCGTCTAGAAATCTAACTGTGAGCATGGGGTGGCATCACATTTTGAATCAAAGTTCTGCACTTTCAGAAGGTGTACAGCACACTGAATGGCCCTTAGCCCATGAAACATGTTATGAATTAATAAATGTTCATTTCACACCAGTAGCATACCCTCTGCTTTTAAGACGCACATTGCAGCATATATTTTTTTCCACCTAGACAACAGTCAAAGTAACAGCCAAACAAAAGAAACAAAAAAAAGAGAGAAACAGCCTTTATGTCATCAGTTACAAGTTGGAAGTGCCATTTTTTCCTCTTTCTTTTCTTCTGTCTTCCATCATGGCGGGATTTATTGTCACACTCGTTTCTTGTTCACAAAATTGACATTTGTCTTTTCATTCATCCAACTTCCATGCCAACGAAACTGAGCTGTAACTTCTGGCTGACTGTGTCAAGTTTCTCTCTCTCCCGCTTTCTTTCCTCTCGCTCTGTCTCTTTCATTTGAGTGCTGAGAGGATTAAATCAATTATGTTGATTTTGTATTTATTGCGTGCAAGCCCTCAGTCGTTTGTAATTAGCTTATAGCTTTTGATGTGAGGTAATGTGATGAGAGGGTTACAGAGTCTCTGGAGGCAGGAGAAAGAGAGCAAGAGAGAGTGAGTCAGGCGCCAATGCTGGTGGGTTTCTGGCCATCCCTTTGTTCTGACCCAGTCACAGTTGAACAGGTGAGTTCCACTTGAACGGAGCGGGACAGAGGGGGAAAGGGGATCAGTGTCAGGGCTAAAGGGGCACATGACTCAGGGTAGGACCACCCAACTGACTGGCGTCAATCCTCAATCAAACATTCATTACATACTGGGGTACCCCCCAATCTTTTCCCCTACCCCACAAATACACAATTACCTTAAAGATGGTCTTACCAGCACTCTCCTCCCCCAGCCCCCACCCTGTCTCTCATATTCCAAGCCACCACTCACTCGAAAGCCTCAGCCATCCTGCTCTTGAGAGATGTGGGTGGCCGTTTCTAAACTGGTCAGTTCGGGAATGTAGTTTTGTCCCCCTGTAAAGGGCAACCTTATGTATTTGGTAGCTTTGAGGAGGGAGAAGAGAGAGAAGCAAACTTGTCAGAGACAGAAGCTGGGACCTACTGTAGGGGCTCTTTCACACTAATGTTGTTAATGTTAACTAAAACGAAAACTGTAAAAATAGTTTTCATTAATTGAAATAAAACTGAAACAAAATATAAATATTAGATTAAATTAGATATAAAAAAACAAAAATTAGAAATGTAGTTTATATCCAAACTATAAACTTTTATCTTAATATTTCTGTAATAATTTTCATAGTTACACACGTTTCATATCTGTACATGATAACTGTGCTTTCTCTGGGTCAGTGGCAGTGTCAATGCAGACTTGAATGATTTTGCCAAAGGTTTATAGACGAATCTTTGTCAAGAAGGAATGAAATCGCGTGGGTGTTTGAATCGAGATCGCAATCTTTTAACGATTAATCGTGCCGCTCTATGATACAGTATTTGTTGATTAATGTTAAAGTTCAAAAGAACAGCATTTATTTGAAATAGAAATGTTTTGTAACATTAAGTGTATTTACTGTAACTTTTGATCAATTTAATCTACTGCTGAGTAAAAACAAAAAAATCTTATTGACCCTAAACTTTTGAACTGTTTAACTTTTAAATGCTGTTTAAAAGTTTTCTGCACAAATGCCCCATTAGGGGTCAGCAAAAGGAGTGGAGGTCCACCTGAAGAGAGATGGACAAAGTGAAAATAGGTTCAATTCATTCCCTTCTCCTCTCGGGATCTGGGGTTAAAGTCAAGGGTCAGACACTGTTACAGGCATACAGGCATTTAGAGCCGGAGTCGGATGGCTCTGGTTGGATCATAGACAGAGAGGCTGTTTGAAGATAAATTTAGTCCCATTCTCTGGTGTCAGTGAGGAGGAGGCATTTTAATGGCCCTTCTCTGAAAATGACTGTGATGGACTTCAGACAATAGACGACTTTCAAGTCTTGCCCGCTGTTATTCAAAGACAGACGCCTAAATACACCTACTCATTTCCAACATATATATTCACACAAACACACACAATACAATAAACGCACACAGAAAACCATCAAACACACACACACATATCTCTCTCTTTGTTTATCTTAGGGGTCACTGTGCCACATAAGGCCCCAATGCTAAAACACACACGGCTGCTGCCACGGTTACTAAAATTGCTCTGCGGCTGTCTGAACATCCCATAATAAAATAAACTTTGCATGTTTCAAACTGCCTCGCTGAGGATTTAATGACTGAGGATTTCAAGCTCTGGTCATATTCGAACATGTTACAGAAAGGCAGAGCAAAAACACTCAAACATCTTAAAAAGCCTAAGGATATTGGATTGGACGTCAGCAGCTTTCAAGAGCTGTTTGCATTGGCAAATGGAGCGACGGATATTCACAGGAGAAGTGTGTGCCGTGAGACACTGCTCCACGAATAACTGCATCACAGTAAGCCATAGGAAACTGGTGGTGAAACTCAACACATGTAATGGCAGCCACAGGCTAGTAATGCCAGCCAACGCTACCTCTCCTCTGGAAGAGACAAATCCCACAAGTCTGCAGGGCATCTCTGATTTCTTGATTTTTAGTCTGCTATAGTATCATAGATGTTCTTAAGATATTCCTTTTATATACATTTATATTTTTATTTTCCTAATGTCTTCCTACTTGCAAATTTATGGAAAAATAGAGTAATTTAAGTCTGTAGAGATCCTTGGAAACAGTGATGTCAATTGACCCTTTGCTAAGCCCTGCTTACTGATCTTATACGTGTATTTGGGAATGAGGATGGACACATTGTTAAATCCACAGAATGAACTAAAATATTTGTATAAGGGAAAAATATTGGGTAAAAACTGTTACAACAATTGCAAGTGAACTGGCAACAATGTTGCATTATTGAGTTTAAACTATCCATACACACAGATCCTCCACAGACTTTCATTAGAAAAGAGTAAAAGCTTGTCTGAGAAAATGGCGGATGGCAAAAGTTGCTTAAGTAGGTTTGGGTGTGAAATTTTTTTAAGGCGGGGCTTAAATAAGAGTCAACTAGATCCATAAGACCTTAGTCAGGGTAGATAGTCATTTATGGTTTATAACAGATTTTTGTCTAAAAAGGATGCACTTTTAATGTTTTGAAACAGGAGGACATTGAATGGACTGTGCTTTTATCCCTCATTGTGTCTGTCAGTGGCTGTCAACCAGGAGGGCAGGGCCCAATAAGGGGTGTCTGCATGAATTAACAAGGGGGACTTAGAATGACTTAAAACAATTTAAAATTAAGAAAAAACATGCTTTAAATTAAGTTAAAACAACCATATAATTATTAGAAAAACACCAATACTAAATTTCTCAACCAATACTGATTATTCAGAATAATATCTGCCGATACCATTAGTTCGCTTTTCTTAAGGGAAAAAAAATTCTCCCCACTAATGCTGTAAACTATATAGGGAACCCTCTCATTTGGTACATTATTATAATATTACAAGTTACAATTAACAACAGAGCCCAAACTATTATCAACTGCTATTTATTTTCAGATATAATAATTACACTCAAATAAAAACTGAAATGTTTATATACAACTCAGTTGCACATAAGGTAGTTTTCATAAACACTTGTCTCCATGACAAATTTATTTAAACATTCATATATAACTAACAGTAAATAAGCTCATCTCTATAGTATTTTTATGCTAACTTACTAAAACACTGATTGATTACATGAGACATGACACATTTCAGTAAGTTGTAGGGCTACTGCATCTACCTTTTGATGTTCGTGTTGGAGCTTTCATGCTATAACTTGTGGAAGAAAAGACCGTCGCTCCATGCTGCCGCTTGAACTGAGGCGCAACAGCAATCGGTCACATCACATTTAAGAACGTCAAAATGGCATTTATTGTTGTTTATTTCATGATAAAAGGAAATTGGAAACTGAGACTTTGTTTCTTATCAGATGTAACAAAGCTCTTTTCAAATATTGGTTGGGAGGCGTGCTACAAATCATGTTTGGTGTAGAGAAAACCACACACCTGGCAACCCTGGCTTGAACTACGGGTAATTCATAGGGTCAGATAAAGTCTGCTTTAACTCTTTCCTCGCCAGCGTTTTTAAAAAAAGGTTGCCAGCCACCGCCAGGGTTTTTGATCATTTTCACAAAAATATAATGGCCCATAGAATATTTTGTTGTATGAATATCTGAGCATGCAATATATCAAAAGAAAGAAGACCCTCTGCTTTTAAACAACAACAAAAAAAAAACCCGTTTTATTCTAGCTTCATACATTCCTTTTTTATGAACTCTTAAATATGGGTAAGTTTCATAAAAAAGCAACATTTTGAACAAAAAGCTGAGAAAATCACGTTTTTGTCAAAGACTACATCCAGATCAGATTCAGAATGATGATCAAACACAGATGGAGTAGATCGAGTCCATCAACACCCCTAATGCTTGCACAGTCCTATAGCTCGCCCTGGGTCAACATTTCATTCAGTAACATAGATAGTTTTGATTTATATGCTGTTTAATGTTAATGATCACGTTATTTTATATATGCATCAGCTTACATACTATCGCTTGTTTTTTTGCGTCTTCTTCTCCTGTGTTTTGATCAGGAGATTCTGTACTCATTCAGAAGATGCGTAATAGCGCCCCCTAGCGTCTAACAGTGAAAACACGGAAACCCGGAAAATTCCGTGTTTGGCAGGGAAGCGTTTTTTTTCACAAATAACGGAAAATTCCGTGTTTGGCGGGGAAAGAGTTAAAGTGCCCCTATAATGTTTTTTTTTTTTTTTTCTCTCCAATATTCCCTTTCATCCAGTGTGTAATACAGCTGTCTGTGAATGTAAACGGTCTGCAAAGTTGTAAAGTCGAAAGTGCACAATAAATAAAGTTATCATCTCCCAAAAGAAAGAATCGACTCTGAACAGCCTAAATGAGTCATCAGGAATTCGAATCCCAATCAGTTATGCCTACACATATGCTTGCGAAAAACTTGACCCGCCCTTCAATGCAGGATTTGCAAAATGCTTGCTCTTGAAAGATGGGTCAGTACCCAGTTTATTTGGACCAGCCTGCTCCTCAGAATCACAACCTGTAAGTATAAATAATTATTGATGCATATATTTTCTATTGGGTGTTCAAAATAAGTAGTTTGGTGTTTTATATTGTGTAGGTCTCTAGCTAACTCATGTTATTACTGCCTTGCTGAAATAGTTCATGCTAATCAGCTGTGGGCCACTATTACCTAAAACTGTGTCTACTAATAGAGAATGTCTGTCGTTCTTACTACTTTAAGTAATGATGAAGGATGGAGCAAGATTTGTTTTACAAACTTTAATGTTACATCAGTCATTCACATTAGTGCTGGGCTAATGTATGCTCTGTTACTGAGATGAAGAGTCAGCATCGTCGACAATCTCTGCAGCAGAAAACACAGAAAACATTATCAATAAATCATTAAAATGTTTAGACGGCTCCTTCTGTTTTTTCACGACACACTCATAATCATTATGTTTGCCGGTGCACTGTGGCAAGCTTTATGCGTGCATTTGAGCGCTGATTAGGCTATGTATTATAAATGGGCAACTAAAGTCTTATTATTATGATTTATGGCTTATTAATATAAACATGCGATTAGTCGACTAATCACTTAAATGAATGACTACTAATCGACTAGAAAATCTTTAGTCGAGGGCAGCCCTAATAAAATCGAAGCCATTGTTACTGCCTTCAGTGTGTACAATCGCTGAGGACTGAGGAAGCCTCCGGAGCTGAAGTTCAGTTATGGTAATGGACGTTCAGCGTCCGGTTCGTGCACGAACTGATTCATTTCAATCTTCCTGTTAAATCGGTTCGCAAATCACATCAAACAATTCATTCGTGAACTGGATTGATTGCAGCTGTTCTCGAGTCAACAACTCTGATTCAATGATCCGTTCAGAGCGAGTCTCCAGTGAACTGAATTTACAAGTCTGAAAATTAGCCAAGAACTGGGGGATCCTCTTAGTGTGCGACTAATGGCGAAAAGTAAGTTACTAATGTCGAATTTTAGGATTATTGTAACTGAAAATCATATTTTGGTCACAACTGTCAGTTATTTGTGAACTACATGTGCTGTAAAGGGCGATCTGTTTAATTGAAATGCTTTAATGCGGACACGTCCACATCAATGTGCCTACACAGTTTAGGTAAAAAAACGAACAAACATTAATATAACAAATTAGATCTGCATGATTAATCGTAAAAAGAGCACAATCTCGATTTATACACCCATGTGATCTTATTTCTAAATTACATTGATTTTCCCGTGTCTGAGCCAGAGAAAGCAAGTGAACCACATAGTGTTATTTCTGTTACAAACATCCAAATTATCACACAAGTACTGAAATAAAAGTTTATAGTTTGGATATAAACACAGAAGTCTACGTTAGTGATCAAAACAGAGCAAATCACTTAAACTAAGTGGCAACAAGTGACTGTTAAAAGTGTATTTGACATTGAATGATTCATTCAAAAGATTTGTTCAAACATTGAATTATCCAGTAATCAAACAAGTGAAGCAGTTATGAGTGAGTCATTGAATCATTCATTCAAAACCATTTTTTAAATAATTAAATTAAATTAAATATTTTTTAAATAGAGTGCAGCAATTCATATTTTGTCCTCTAGTGAATAATTACATGTTATTTTGTTCTGTTCAGAATCGTGGGAGAATCATAATCTATATTTGAAACAAAAATTGTGATTCTCATTTTATCCAGAATCGTGCAGCTCTAACACAAATTAAATGAATGCATGCACGTTATGCATTTTAGCCCTATGTGACGTCTGTTTTTATATTGCTTGTCAACAGTAAACACACATTACATATCTGCATCCACTCTTCCATACTGACTAGTGCTGGCTATTTGACAATTCATAATCATTCATAATTATTTTGAGCAACAGGATTATATAAGATTAAATAATTAGCCTATATAAAATTACAAAATAAACATTCAATCAGTAGTTTTTACTTAAGTACATAAAAAATTTTTATAAAAAAAAAAACAACTGAAGTACTTTTGTACTTTCACTCAAGTAAAATTGAAAAGGAGTACTCAATACTTTACTGGAATAATATTTTATTATCCAGGCGCGGATTAACACAGGCTTGCTTAGGCTGCAGCCTAGGGGCCCTACGTGTGCAGGGGCCCAGGATTGGCCAGACTATTTTTTATTATTCTAAATTTACTTCAGCGCGAACAAAAAAAGACCCTCATTGGCCCATAAGAAACATAAAAAAAATAAGCAGGTGATTGGATAGATGTGACTTGGGTCACAGCTGTCCAATCAGCTGCTGGTCAAATCATGTCAATCATTTTCATTTACGTCACTGCTGGACGGGCAAGACGGCATAGCGGCAAAATGTCAGAAAGAAAGTACGATAGTGGAGCACAAAAACGGAAAATACAAAGGTAAAAAACAACAACGTAACCAAGATATACAGAAAAAAAATCCCTAAATTGACTGGATACCTGGCTGCTGAATCTTCATCCAGTCGAAGACAAGATCCACAGCAGGAGGGCTGCCAGTTAGCATCGGCTTTTTAAGGCTGATTCTATTTTTTTCACGTTATTTTTCGTTATGGAGGGCGATCAGGTATTTCTTTTAATTTTATTATTAATCTGTATTTACGTCACTCAATTAGCGCGCTTAGCCAGCTACAGAGAAACTGGTAGCCAGGCAACAGACAAGTGACAAATGTCCACGTCACTACACGCATTCTACCAGCACGGTTTTAGCTAACCGTGCCGAGAACGTGTTTGTAATCGTGCCGTGCCGTACCAGGCTCAAGTGGAAACACAACTGGAACCGTTCCTTACCATTCTAAGAACCGTTCCGCCCGACGGTGGAAAAGCGGCTATTGTTCATTATTGGTCAGCTGCGCCTGCGCCCTCAGCTAAAATGGAGGGAATCCCCGCCGTTTTTATTATGGCTTTGTTTTATACACAGTTTAGTGTATTGCACAGTGGTTTGTGTCTCAGTAATGATGTTGTGATTTTGCCTCAGTAAAACAGGGTGTTCTGCACTGAAGCCTACCTGTTGGTTTATAAAGCTAAACCAGCTTGCAGTTGAACTGTGAATGCAGGGAATTCTGTTGCTTTGGGGCCGCCTTACACAAAGAGCAGCCTAGGGGCCCTGACCACCTTAATCCGCCTCTGCGTATCTGTACTTTTACTCAAGTACTTGATTTGTGTACTTCGTCCACCACTGCTTTAACGTCACTATTTTTTTTACTGTTAATGCCTTATTGTCATGCTCTAACCTGAACAGCACTAAATTCAACACGAGACATTTTCTTCACACATAGTCTGACACGTTTTTCTGCCTCCTTTTGATTGACAGGATATAATTGTGACAAGCAGGGCGGGCGAGAGCCGTGAGAGAGCGGCGCGAGGCCGGTGCGTGATTAATGAGCGCCAGCTGCGCATCACACCGGTCTCGAATCCTCTCCCGCCCCCCTGGCGGCTGGCGGCGAGTCCCGCGCTCCCTGCTCCTCCCCATCATGGCGGACGGCAGCAGGCTCCGGCCCACAGCAAACGCCGACGACTCCTCCGCTCCCTCTCGGATGCCAGCCACCCCACCTCGACCCAGAAGCATGGCAGCGAGCTCTCCGTCCCACCGGGTCTTCACTCGCTCCAGCACCACCACCTCGGGCAGCCACTCGCGGTCTTCATTCTAACGCGCTGCCTGACCTCTTCAGCACCGCGATCCCCCTCAGCAGCGAGGGCTCTCCGACAGCATGTCCCTTCTTCTGCCCGGGTTTCGGCACCAATGTAACGGAGTATGTTGATATGGGAAGAAGGAGGCGGGAATTTTAATTTAAAAATGTAAAAATTATTATTTTTTTTTTTATTTGATTTGATTTCTAGACTTGAAAAAGTAGGCTAGCCTAAATTAATAAAATATATTCTGACAGAAAAAAATATATATGTTTGTATAAAACTCAATATGCAATTTTCATTATGAATATTTATGGATTTTATAATTAACATTTTTCTAGCTATGGCAAAAATGCCTTAAAATCCTTATCCAGTAAACCATGCACGAATAGAAAAGTCATGTAGGCCTAATTTTATTGGTTAAAAAGAATGGGAACATTGAATATTATTCATCGCTTAAAATTTCTGGAGTGTCAGGCCTTCAAATATTGTTGTGGACCTTGGAGTTAATAAAGGTGGAGAACCACTTGCCATATTTAATTTGATGTGAACAAAATAGACGTCTACCCTACCCTATGGCATCTAAAGTTGACTAAGCCAGGCCAACTGTACCATAAGGGAGATAATGTCATTTTTGTTTTAACTTTCCTTATTTTCTGATTTTAAGGTACATCTTAAAATAAAACATAATAAAAACAGAACTTCTCACAGAGAGCTCGATAGAATGAGAAAAGGTCATAATCGTTTGCAAAATTTTGATCTCAAAACTTTATCTGTAGATGGAGAAAGTGTGCTTCTTTGCTAAATAAGCACCCAGCTGGAGAAATTAGAATTTAGTTTTTTAAGGTCATTTTGTATAAAAGTGTCCACTAAATTAATGTATGTACACAGTGTTCAGTGCAGCTTTAGCATTTTATGCCATCACATCTTTTGAACAACAACAGAGTCAGTGAAAATGTTTACCACATTACTTGTTGCATTACTCTTGGAACTCTGGGATATCAACCTAGTTCCCTGATGCTGCCAATATGTCCAACACCCTAAGTCACATATAGGGCAAAAAATGAAAGCGTGATGAACAATGGAGAAAGAGAGCAACAAAAAAAGACACATGTGGCATGAAAACCTGTGGTCTGTTACTCCTGGAAAATGTCAGTATCAGAAAGTAATTATTAAAGATACACAAACCAGAATAGGGACAGGAGGACGGAGAGAGAAAGACAAACGTGACAGACAAAGAAAGTTTAAGATGAAAATCAATAAAAGACATAACACAGAGTGAAAGAGAGAGTGAGAACGCTCTTTTTTTCGCTCGTGGCAGGGAGGCCACTGTCATCATGTCTCAGGAATTAGGCAGACACATGCGTTGGTGCTGCAGTAGGAGTGAGGCGCCGCTCTTGGCCTGCGGTTGGGGAACATGAAAGGGTTTTGTGGGATGAGCAGGAGGGCTGGCCTGGCCCCTGGAGCGCTGCGCTGCTCCTAGCCAGAGAAATTTGGCAGCGTGTTCTCTCTGCAGCCCGCGGAAGGAATCCACTCCTATATTCCAGAAGGGAACCACAACTCCAAACAATCCCCCGAGAACAGGGCTTCTGACAAAACAACTCTGTCCACACACATCCATACACACACTAAATCATTAACGAACATAAGTATACACACACACAAATTAGTAGACGTACCCTTGGAGCATAAATTCACATCTCAGATGGTTTCACCTGAGAAAGGCGACCAAATAAAAATCTAAAAGGCTTCACAATGGAATCACTGTCTCTCCATTTCTCTTCCTCCATTTTTTTTCTTCTCTCCAGAGGGGGAAAAAAATCTCTAGTCTCTCTCTCTCTCTCTCTCTCATACACACACACACTGACCCTGGCATGCCTCGGCACTCATTTGGCCATAATATTTCCTTAACAAAGTTGTCTTTGTGTTTTGTTTTTATTGCGGCCAATTAAATGGTTAAATTTGATATCTATCATTGAGAGGTGAGCCGGCGTGAGGGGGGCGAGAACAGAGACCAATGCAGTAAAAAGGTCAAAGAAAACCCTCTGTCACTCCTCTACTAATGGAAACACTGAGAAAATGCTGCATGTCTTAGCAAAACCTCTTCTGATAATGGTCGGCTATAACAATTTCTCGATTTTCCAGAGGAACCTTCCAAATCTGTGATGTGTTATTGTTTGACACTCTGTATTACATTAATTTTAGGATGCAGCATAATTACTTATGTGTGCAAATACATGAGGATAAAAAGGAAAGTTTGGAAAAAAGAATGATGACAGTTATTTATTTGCCCTGTTTTTCTGAAATTTAAAAAAAAAAAAAAAAAAAAAACAGTAGGAAAATCTATTAAACAAGCCAAAAATATGGCAATATTTTCAAAAAATAAAATTATAGTTATTTATTTGCATGTATAAAAACCCCTTCATACTGTCTGAGGAAAATATTAAGCATCATATTATAAAGGCAATGTATTGTTTCCAAAATCAATTAATTTGATTAAAAGTGACAGTAAAGACAATAATGTTACAAAAGATTTATATAAAAAAAATGCTGTTCCTTTTTAACTTTCTATTAATCAATAAACCTTTAAAAGATCTTTAAAAAATAAATAAACATTTAAAGCAAACAAAATTATTATTATGTGTATGAAATAACTGAGAAATAGTAATCAAATTCAATAAAAATGTTTTTATGTTTTGCTTTTTTTATTTTTAAATATAGTCTAAAGCATATTTAATGAATATCTTTAGTCAGCATGATAACTTCGACAACCCTAGAAATACATTCTGTAAATCATTTTTATCTCTCAAACTTTCTGCAGACCCCTCGTCTCTCCCTTACAGCTCCATGGTCCCCAGCTTGAAAACCCATAAATTAGATTGTTACATGCAAATTAAACATTTAATTGCAATTTAATGTAAAGCAATGTCATCTGCATAAGAAGCTTTTCTTTAATATAATGATTTTACAATTACAGGTTCTACCAGATCTCCTGGCCATTCCCGTTTCGTCTGCCTGAATGAGATGGCTAAAATATAAGCTCAGACAGTAGGAGGCAGCACAGACCGACAGATATACGCCGCGTACCATCAAACTCTCCCAGTCTTCTGCTTTCTTGCCTTTCTCTCTCTCTCTCTCACACACACACACACACACACACACACTCAAAAACAAAAAAGAATCAACTGTCCATCCCTCAGGCCTGATATCAATCATACCAAGATGTGTCTCAGGCACACACGCACACATCTGTAAAGCAGTTCGCAGGACCATGGCCGGAGCACTGTGACGTGGCCAACAGAGAGAGAAAGAAATGTGACCAAAATCAAACCAGGCTTCCATCTCTCACGTTCTCACTTGCTTTCTCTTTCTTTTCATCTCTATATACGCATCTGTCATTTCCTCTTCTGTGCTACAGGGCCAGATTGGATTTGGCTGCCGCTGTTGTTAGTGGCCGTCATTTTGTTGTTATCCTTCACAACAAGGGCTTACATACAAACACACAGTTATACAGTTGCTACAGACACATCTTTCCCACAGAATCAGCAGAAAACGCCAGTCTGACGCTGCCAAACCAGCAGTCGAGAGAGAAAATGACTTCTGGTGACACTCGATTCATCCGCACGACCGCAAAAGATATTGCGAATGGCCACCGACTTCAGTTTACATCTGCAAATGATTTTGAGGATGTCACACTATCAAACACACAGAGGGAGGCCGGTTTAGGACAATTTATAACCCTTCACAGGTATAATTTATAGGATTCAGAGGCACCGAGGTTTATGTAAGGCCAGAGTATATGGTCTGTAAAACAAGGCTTATTCAAGACTGTGTATAATGAAATCTGACAAGATGTTATCCCGAAAAAAAAACCTTCAGTCACCTCTTCAACTGTTAATACAGAAATTTGTCCGTTCTGGCATAGACTACGGTTTAATCAAAGCATGATAATGTCTCATAGAGCATGAGCAAGAGACATAGAGTATGCACTCAAGCAGTAAATTGGCCATTAGACATAAAGAGATGAGTTTAAAAAAAGAACCATGAAGAGAGAGAAAGAGAGAGAGAGAGAGAGAGAGAGAGAGAGAGAGAGAGAGAGAGAGAGAAATATGCACATCATCAAACCCAAAAATACACTTCTGCGCATCTGTCTCTCTTTAAACACGTTCGCTCAGCTATTTCACTTTATAATTTCATGTTCGCAATTAAAACATCCTGGCCTGTCCCTGAAGCTGACTGTAATTTACTGAAATAATGCTCTAAATCAAGCGTTTCCCCTCTGACAGACTCCTGTCTCTCTCCGGAGGAATCTGGGATTCAGAAAACCACAGTCTGCCATCCGCATGTTGTTGTCTCTCGAAAACATGTTTAATCTGCCATCGCTGACTAATTACCAGCAGCAAAGCATGCTGGGTAAAGCCTCAAAATGGCTGTCTTATGTTTTCTGCGGTACAACTGCGCAATAACGTCCTTTCTTAGCGTTTTTAATTACGGCTGATTTACGAGGCAGGGAGCTGAGGTCAGAGGCGTATAAAAAAGGGGTCGCGCTAGGTTTACAGCTTCAATGCTCCGCAAATCTGACGCAGCCAAAAAGTGTCAACAGTTTACTATGTAAATTTAGGGGGAGACAAAGGGAGCGCTATTGTATCCCAGCTTGCTTAGGGCCAAGTGCTGTTTACTGCTTAAACGCATGATTATACGCATCCCTTCACCCGCTCATCAGGTCGGCGTAACCACATGTTAAGACATCTCTAATTGCTACATTCGTTGGCACAACCTTATCCTTTGCGCAAGTCAGACCGTTAGCACTGAAAAGCATGTAATTAGTCAACATTTCGTAGCACTTGTACGTGATAAACGATGTCAAAAAACATTCAGACTAAACATTCCTGTGGGTTATGGCTCAGGGAGATAGTCTTCGTCCGGGCTGTAAGTCAATAGATTTATGGGTTCGAAGGGTCAAAAGAACCGGCATTGTGCGATTTGCACATGTGCAGTTACTGTTGATCGAACAACTCATGGTCTTCTGGTGTGAAACGTGGCAGTGTTTTTCTCTTCCTGTCTGATCTGGACAGTGCTAGGATGTTTCACTCCGCCTGTTGGGGTCATCCTTGGCTTTCACAGCGGCCCGGAATAACGCCAGCACTTCTGTCACCTCTCCGATTAAGGATAAACAAACACGCTTTATTCACTGGCTGACAGAAGTGACTAATGAGAACGTCTGGAAGCAGTTTCTGCAAAAAAATGAATTGATAAGTCAGTAAATATTGTTTTGCCAGCATTTCGGTTGCAATTGCCATGTCAGTCGAAACAAAGGGAAAATAGATTATTAAAGCCTTGGACACATATTCCGCTGTTAGAAAACCCCCCAAAATCCAGTCGAAATTCAGCCTGCAACCACCATAAAAGTTAAAAGTCAGCTAGCTAGGCCATTTTTCTTTAATGATAAGAGGAGCATTATATGTGGTCACATATTCGAATGCCACCTGCAAATTATTGGACCGTGGAGGGATTTTTTCCCTTTAACACATACAAATGCATTGTGTGCTTTTTATTGGGGCAAGCAAAAAAAAGAGAAGTCACTAATCTGATCCTGGTTCAGTCAGAGGACGCCCACCACCAACACATCTGCGGACCAGCTGAGCGAAGCGTTCTTACCCGGTCCAACTCCTCCCGCTTCAGCATATCAAAGAGCCTAAGGGTGCCTTGGCACTGCTCAGATAGTTGTCCTTTTTATAAAAGACAAATAAGCCCAAACCTCGGGCCGCCATCCAAAAGCTGTCTATGACACCATGTTGAAACGAGCACTTGGCCGGCAGACATGCGATCAACATGCATTTAAAAGATGTGGCGGTTTCAGGACGGCAGCGCTTGTCTTCCACATTCTAATACAGTCACACATTCTTTCATTAATCTGGCCCAGCGCTGCGCCGCAAAACAACATAATTTGCAAAACCACTTGATGGCTTCAAAAGGTTTTACCCAGACAGCTTTGGTCTCCCTGACAGTGAGAGAGACAGAGAGGGGGAGGATGGGGGTTATGGAAAGTGTCAGCACTAGGTGTGTGGTAGGCCTCTGTCATTTTCGGCCTCTTGCATGTGCTCTTTTTTCCCCTGAAGGGTGTGTTTACATGTCGAAAGGGGTCAGATTGTTTGTTTGACATGGTGATATCATCATGAAAATCATGAATTACAGTGATGTTCAATTAAGCAAACATCACAGAATGCTTGTTTTTCTTCCCCTTGGCCTCTCGCTGCTTTTGCGAGCGCTTTTGTAGTTGATGTGTGTGAGTTTGAAGGCTGAAATAATCAGGCTTCAGGACAAGGGCAAAAGGCCTCATGATGATGTAGTTGGTGTGCTGATGATGCAGAAATTGAAAACAATGCTGCCAGTAATGATGGAAACAGCCGCTGATGACTGTCAGCCGCATAAAACACACGCACACACACTCACATATCCCCTAAACGGTCATCTCTCGCTAATAAAGCGCCCTGTTTAACACACACAGACGACACATCGCCTCCACTGAGTCATAGAACAACTGCATCTAAATGGAAACAAGCAGCTTTTGGGTTTCAACATCAAAGTAATTAATAAACGATGGATAACCAGAAGCCACTCTTTAGCCCAGGCCAAACCAAACACACACATATACACGCCAAACCAAATACACAATTAAACACATGCTGTTTGAGCAGGGAGACTGCTTTCATACTGCTTAGATCCTCCTCAAACTCTAGACAATATTCCTTTATCCACACACAAGCATGTAATTTTACACCCTCATGGGGACAGTATCATTCATTGAGAAAGTTAATAAATAAATCATCTACTGAGTAGGCCTACAGTTATCTATAAGAGGTCTGTGGTTCACTCTTTAATTTGAAGGGTATTTAATTATTTGTAGATTACATAGATTACACTTTCATGAAAACATTTGCAGTTGGTTTGTAAAAGATGTCATTGTAATAACTGAGAAGGGGTAGTAATAATTGGGCTGAGATTTCGTTCCAGCACCGTTTTGACCAGCAGGTGCCGCACAAGGCTTTGGCGTTTTTAACGCTTCGAAACAATTAATCGTTTTGCGAAGCAATTGGTTTAATTTATTCAGAGTTTCGAAAAGCTTCTTTATAGCCTACCCATAATGAACGCCAATATCGACAACTGTGAAATACACTTTCAACGCAAATACGTGAAAGGACGTGCGTGCTGTGAGATTTGTCAGCCCGCAATTCATAACGTCAACTAACGCGAGTACGCAGGTATTATCGTTTATTGTCAGTGTTCCCTTTGAAGTAAACTATGGTCATAGTGGAGCAAAACAGAAGCTTACTATGCAAGGTAGTTACATGAAACGTTTATAGCAGCTTACCTGAACGACGCAGACATGCTATCGCCAACTACAGCACTGATGTTTTTTTTCTTTTCTCAGATCAACACTAGAGCACACGGTATAAAAAAAAAAAAAAATCTGGCCTAAGGACCTCTGCCATTCATGTTATCTTTTACTAAATAATTTCATCATACTCTAGACAGCAGAAGGAAATACTGGACATAAAAAAACCTCTTTGTTAAAATTCTCTCACAAATTTAAACAATCACACTTATTTTCCCCATGCAGGCAGGCAGAGAACTCTACTAAGCATGTGTGTCATCACTTTTGATTGAGGTATGTTCAGTGATTTAAATGACAGAAGGATCATTAGTTACTCAAATATGATAATATGAAATGTCTTATGAAGATGTATATAAATTATTGGTAACACTTTACAATAAGGTCTCATTTGTTAACATTAGTTAATGTATTAACATGAACTAACAATGAGCAATACATTTGTTACAGTATTTATTAATCTTTGTTAATGTTAGTTAATAAAAATCCAGCTTTTCATTATTTGTTCATGTTAGTTCACAGTGCTTTAACTAATGTTAATAAATACATTTGATTTTAATAATGTATTAGTAAATGTTGAAATTAATATTAACTAAGATTAATAAATGCTGTAGAAGTATTGTTCATTCTTAGTTAATGTTAACTAAAGTAGTTAACTAATGTTAACTAATGAAACCTCATTGTAAAGTGTTACCAAATTATTGGTATATCTATAGTTATCTATATTTATTATATGTATAGCCTACATTTACCAAATATGCTTCTTACCTTTCATTATAGATTTAGAAAGTAAAATATGTTCAAGCTCTTGGTTCTGTGTAAAAGTGCAAAGTTTAAAAATAGTGGAAGTAAAACATCAGTCAGACTGCAGAATAACTTATTTTTCTGTGCAAATCACTTGTCAGGTTCTCAGTGAACCTTTCTGATCACTGACAGATTTATTATTTTAGGTCTGCTGTTGAATAATACTTTTTCAAGTTTATAATTGCTTAGAGTTCTATCCCCTTTCTTTCATTTATCTTAATACAAAAGCATTGACTCTTAAATAAGAAATCAAAAACCATGTCACCAGCTTGTACTATTTAATGACAACAATAATAAATTAAATTTGTTAGTACCTCTTCACTGTTGCCCTCTGCAGCAGTTATGATAATGGCTTGTGCACAGTGCATCATGGGAAAAATGCACAATGGAGTCCAGAGAAGCCCTCATAAAAATAACCCAAAACATTTGGGTTCAAAGAGTTTGCTTTTAATATTCATTTACCTCTTATAATTATTCCATTATTGTTCTTCAGCTTTTATTTTGAAGAGGCTTTGATCTGAGGAGGTTGTACAGAACTGAGATTTCAAATATTTTGTAGAAGCTGCCAGGACAAAGAGATCAAGCAGAAGAATGGCATTTGTTGATCTGCAGCGATGTGCCCTTACTTTCCCTTTGAAAACTCAGAACAATGTTTTGTGGGGAAGGCAGATGACTTCAACCTACTGCGGTAATGCATGAATAAAAGCAGTCATTCCAGAACGACCGCTCCAGTGGCTTAACTTTCACCATTAGGACTAGCATACGAGGCACAGACACACAGAAAAGATGTGTGCTTATATAGAATTTTATAATGTCTTTCAGCCTGACATTGGGCATGAGTTTTAAAACAGGGCTCTTTTGTATGTCAAACCTCACGTTTTAATGGATTTCCTATAAAACTGTTCACCGATCATGGTATTCAAATCACAGCTCTAGCAAAACTGCCCCCTCTGATGGCGTCTGGAAGCGATCCTAGCCAAGGAGGTACGCCACATCTAACGGCAGGCTGCACGCTCTTCCTTCAGCAACCATCAGGCTTTTTCCTGTGGTGCGTGTGTGATCATTTATAGGGGGCTTAATCAACATGTATTTAGTGCATGTATTTTGTGAATCATTTTTATAGGCCCTGGTTGCCCGATTCTGTGTACATAAGCCAAAGGTTGTGCCAGATCTGAACATGGATCCAACAAAAAGGGCCACCGTGACATTCAAAGAAGGGGCTGTTAACCCTTATTTCACAAACTATTACAAGGCGCAGTAAATCAGAGACTAATAATGTTTGTAGAGCTTCATAGACTCTCAGAAAAAAAGTACAAAAGCTGTCATTGGGGCGGTAAGGGTGCATTTTAATACCTTAAAAGTACATTTTAGCACCTGAAGTGTACATATTAGTATCTTTTGAAAGGGTTGTGACCGCCGTGCCGTTGTCACAGTTTTTGTCCCTTTTTTCTGAGTGTACGGTCCTTAAAACACTGCCTATAGAACATTTTGTACCCAGACTTTCTAGTGCCACAGACCCTCTGACATCCAAGAACTTTAAAGGTGGGTCATACAAACAAGAATATGAAAATAAAACTGAGAACGGGGGCGGGGGGGGTGGATGGGTGGGGGTTTATGGGGGTATGGGGGATCCCATTTAGAGGCAAGAATGCATAAAGTCAGCAAGAAAAGAAAATCTCTTTTGAAAAGGATGCATAATCATTCTGTGAGCTCCAGTGTGGAACCTAAATAATACAGTTCAGGTTTTGATATAACTATTACTGCCTGGGAAGAGCGCTTTGAAGTTAATTGAAACCACTGGGCAGCAATCTTCTTTATAGCACTGACAAATAACAGTTTCCTACAGCTTATCATTGAAGGTTAGGGCACGGAGAGGCACATGCCTGTTCCATATGCCCACTCAATACAAATAAAACTCAAAAGGCCTCCCTTTTCTCCCAGGCATACCATGGAGGACACTGAGAAAATAGTCACGGACAGGATGTGGGGAGGACAAAATGGGTCTTGAGCAATCTTGAACAACAGCCTCAGTGTCTGACCCTCATTACTGTGTTTTTACCAGACTTTACCACCTCTTTAGAATAAACCACATCACAACTTGATAATGCTACATGAAAGTATAGGTGGCCCAATATACTGTATGCGCTCAAAAGGAAACCTGTTATTATTCAAAAGAGAGACTGCTTTTACTTACAAGCTGTTTTCCAAACCGTGTAGCAGGTTCTGGTTCTAATATATGAGCCGAGCACAACGGTCACTGAATTTGTCTTTAATGTTCCTTATTGTTTTTCTGGCACAAGGCTCTTTTTCACCTTTGAATTCAGCCCAGTGCATGCAGTTTCTCTCTCTCTCTCTCTCTTTTTTTTTTTTTACATGCCTATTATATTTGTAGGGGTAAAACACAGGCCCATCAGAAGGTCATCCGCTGTCGATGTGCTGCACAATAACACATAACATCCCCCATGCTGAAAAGTGAGAACAGAGAATTGGCCAGACAAAAGACAAGGAGGATTTGATGAGCTGCAGGAGTTCAAAGTTTTCCGTCTCGCTCAATTTTTTTCTTCAACCCGGGCTTGTACCACATCTGAAAGCGCACTGCCCCTCAACCTGCGTTTAAGTTGCTGATCACGTATTGACAGTATTCTTGAACATGATGAGAGGGATGATTGGATGCAGAGCAGGCTGACAGGCATCGGCTCGAAGACACAATCCGCTGCTGATGGGTCTGTGAAGTCCTGCTTCAAGCCTTGATTGACAGATGTAATATATGAAGAATGGTTTAACACACACACATGAAAGAAACGTTAATTGAATGATTGGATGTGAAGCATAAACAGACATGAACTTTTGTTTCCTAATAAAGCTATGACAGAATAATAATTTCCTTTCCATTAGCTTACAAAAGAATCCCCCATAGACACATGTGCTTATACTCTTATAGCCATATGGAGCCACTTTGCTCAAGGTATTTTTCAAACACATATTTCCCTCCAAAGCTAAAAGAGAAGGGCGGAAATGTAGGTTATAAATAGGAATCAAAAGAGCCCTCCTGTTTATTGCAACAAGATGACAGAGACACTGAAAACTTTGAAAGTATGAGTGCTTTGAGCTTTTTACAAGACAGGTGAAGAGAACACATGTGTTCAATCTGCGTACCAGGCTCGCCTGGGTCGGCCCTATCGTAAAAGAAGAGAGATTACAAAGAAGTCTAATGAAGACACTGATCAAAGTCTGTAATGCTAATACATAGCAGGTGTTTTGAAACCTTTTAATGCCTCCCTGGCCCTCCGCGGGGCTCGTGCCTGTATATCTTTCACAGAGCGGGTCCTTTTGTCCTCGGCTGAAACTGGGAACCAGCGGAGCGCTTTTCAACACCGCTTCCCATGCATTACGAGATATCTGTTGACCTCAGACGCTCAGAGGGGGTTATGTCCATGTCATACACAAATGCTGCTACATATTCTATTACAGCTCAAAGTGGTGTTTTTGGAAAATGGAATATCCTGCTTTGGGGCCCTTCTGTCTTCAGCTGTACAGCACCTGGGCAAAAGCTGGAGAAGAGGTTGTAAGAGACCTGGCAAAGACTGACTTTTTGGAATATGCTCAAAGCACGATGACTATTTTTTGCAGGAGCTGCAAAGCTCTGTTTTTGATTTCCATTCATTGAAGACAAGGGTGAACCTCAGGAGAGAACAAACAGTGGCTAAGCTGCTCTGTTTTAACTTATGTGCTATTAAATCTAATTATATTATCATTTATCATTAATTTACACTCTGATGTTAATTAGCCTATTGTCCAAAGAAACTGCACCCACCTGTGATCCTTGAGTCAAATTTGAAAACCATAATAATATAATCAGATTACAGTACAGGGGGTCTAAGGTAACCCTTAAGGAAAATTTGTTTTAATTTGATCCTAATATGTGTTATATAGCCTACATATTTTGGGCAAATTTGATTCACATATAAAATTTAAATTAATATGAAATTTCAAATGTTTTCTGTTTTATTGTATTTGTTTTGATATTCTTAATGCCACAAAGCCTTTTCCAATAACAGATTAAACTTGTTTTTTTTTTAAAGAATAATAATTTTTACATGTCTCCCTCTCCCTATGTGTGTGTGTAGTCCAAGTTCACCCACTTAAGAATATATTTTGTAATGCACATACACAATTATTATACTATTTAACACTAATAAATAAACACTGAAAACTTGTTTTAAAAGGTCACAAAACCTGGTCCCAATACTGTTACATTTATAATGTATTCTATCTAAATATGCATATAAAAAAGTCCGTAAGACAAACGAATCACTTGGTTATTATACCTGAACTCTATTCTAGTTTCCATTACTCACTGCAGGGTAAGTCACTTTATCAGGTAGTTACACATTATTAATATATACTCTACACATTTAGTAAAACAATCATTCTTTTAACATATCTAGCACTGCATGCGCATACAATCTATTACAAACCTCTCTCAACAACTGCGAAGCTTTTCACCCATATCCACTTCCGGTTCTACTCAAATTACAAGCATGGTGTTCCTGGCTCCAGGATTCTGGGAAATGCAGTCCTAGTCGAAATGCTCGGAACGATTTAAAAATAGAACTCTAATATAAAATAACAACAAAATGTTCGTTTCCGTACCCGTTTCCTATAAATTCATAAACATTGCTAAGTGTATATTTAAATCCACTCAAGAAAATTTCACGCGCTAACGGCACAATCTGAAGACTACATAGCCCAGCACGGCGCGCTATGAAACCGAGGCAGCGTAAACAGTACTTCGGGAACATGAAAAGATCGGATGACAGTGAGAGGGAAAAGAGGAGAAAGGTATCGCTTGTAGTTTTTTCTCAGTTCGCCAAGCATCACATGTAGTTGTGGAGTTTGTAATACACCGTTTAGTGTGTCTGTGGCGGTACTGCATGCACTGGTTGATGCTGTGTGTTCATTTGAAGTGCGCATGTGATGCTGCTGATTGCTCCTGTAATGTTTCCATTCTTTTATCGCAAGAGTTCTGTCCGTGTGTGCACACAGTCATCCGGCACACGAGTGTGTGTTGAGGCACAGCGCGGGGGGAGTGTTTTCTCATGACTGCCACACACTGACTTTGCTGAAATGGCTTGTGTGGCGGCATTACAGTGCGTTCTATCATGGTGCCAATGAATGAAGTCAAGAGAAGACGCGTGTCCATGTGTTTGTCACTCTGCAGGTGTATCTGCTTAACCAACTGTTTGTAATTCATTTTACTAATTTATTGAAGCGCATGTGTGGTGTTTTCACCCGTTTTCGGACTTTACGAATGATTCACCCATGAGCTGGTCTGAAAACGAATAGGTCGTGTTTTTAAATAAGCAGAGACTGTGTAATAGAAATAACTGTCGTGGTGCAGCTGTATTTTTCTGATCGTGTTACTTTTTCAGTGTCATTTTGTGAAGCATCATGGCGTGAAGCTTGTTGGTCCTGAATTTGAAATACAGGCCTATACAGTGATTATATTGGTCTTTATCACAACATAAACACTGATTATGAAGGGGTGTATCCCACTTATTACATGGCTCCTTAACAGATACAAGGACATGGAAAAATATTAATTTGAACTTGTTTTATTTTACAAACAACATCTAGCTTACATGAATAGCATATAGCATTTTGCATTCAAGGTATACCTTTTAACAGTTCATGCATACGAACCATATAGTGTAAAAAAAGTAATGACCAAGCAGAATCAAGTACTGTATTAATAAGAGCTGTATTAATAGTGTTCTCTTTCAAGGTCACAAATTAGTCAAGGCAACAAATACATCCAAAGTGAGTTTCTTATCTAATAATACTTTGATTTTATATATATATATATATATATATATATATATATATATATGTATGTATATGTGTATATATGTGTTCCATACTAGTTTTTATATGGATAGAAAATAAATGTCCTCCTAAAGTTACAGAATGCCTCAAAAATCAAACCCAGGACCAAATATTGCCCCTTAGAGAGAGAGAGTGAGAGAGTACATTTCTGGCACCTGTCGCTAATCATTGTTTTAATGTTTAACAGGCTGGCATATTTAAAAATGTTAAATGTTTTTAGAATTGTACTTGACAAGCTGATATGTCACTAAAACGCATGTCTTTTGTTTGTATTTCAAAGTGTTTGATTTGTTTGTAGTTGACTTCAGTGAAGTTGATTTAGTTGAAGTTCTGTCAGCAGCCTATTTCTCTTCAGTTCTCTCTTTCTTGAACCATGCAATTCATTTCCCACTCCTTTTTCTTTCTTTTGTTCAGTTTTGGTGCGCTCTCTCTGATGCATGCTTTTGGATCATGTCTGACAGCAGGGAATCTATGTAGTATGTGGTTCCTTCACTTTATTGCAGCTGCCACGGGGACCAGATGAATCTCTGGCTCTTGATCCAGCTAGTTTTGGGTCTGTACAGCAGACAGACGGACTGACAAGTTTGCTACCCTGCCACATCTCATCTCTCTCCTTCACAAAAATAAATGGATCAGGGCAGAAAACCACAGATCAGCTAGACTGAGGGACTGGTGTGTGTATTCCTGCGGTTCCTTAATATAAAATGCAAGTCCATTAATCATGATAATAAATAAAAGCGAGTACATTGTTGTCTCAGCCATAAACGTGTGCATTTATGCCCGATAACTATAGGATGTGGATTGATGTCAGCACAGGGCCTGTGAACTATCGGTCTCAAAAAGGAATTATATTTATCCTTAGTTCAGCTTTGCCAGGCATTTCCTAACCATATGTGGCACATGTGTATGATAAAAAAGACCACTTCCATTATCATGTACTAAAAAAGGGAGACTATTGGCTAATAGCCTATTAAACTGACTTCATGCTTTTAGAAGTAGCCTTACATGGCCTTCAACCTGTTTTAATATTTGATCAAGAGATTTTGGACAATCAGAGTTGCTGGTTTTTACGTTGCCAGGGTGACCACAAATATTCCACTGAAGTATTATTCAATTATAAATGTAATTTTGGCCTTTTTATTGTATTTGCAGAGGGATGTGGGCCCTGTTGTTTTTCTTTACTCTCAGTTATGAAATAGAAAAGTGATTTCTTGTTTTTTTTTTTTTTTTTTTCTTCCTTCCATCTGTTGAGCATGTTTTATTTCTTCACACTCACAACTCTGTTGGCTTTTGACACCTTTGTTGATGACTGCATGGTATTATGTTTAGCTTGCTTTGTGATGAATAGTGCATTTAATTAAAAATTAAATAAATATATAAAAAAATAGTAGCTAAATAAACAAATTTTAAAATATAAATAAATAACGAATTGCATTATTTCGCAGCAGCAGTGTACGTGAGGAGCACAGAGGGTTGCCAGATGTTCAGAGGCTTTCACTCCTCCCGGCCCATCTTTCAGAGAGTTCTTGGCTCATTGGCTTTCTCAGCTCGTGCGTTTTGCTGGAGAAAGCTGTTTAGGCTATTTCGTTCCTGAACACTCATTAAAATGTTTTGTGTTCCCCTTGGCGATTCTGTTAAATTAACAGCTAGCTTCAGTTCAAGCCTGATTATGAGGCCACACAGCCAGTCTTGATTAATCAATTTCTCCCACAAAATGTTCCTCTGTAAATTAGTGTTAAAGTAACGATTTATAGGTCCTAATGCCGAGCCGCTGTCATGTTGGAGCCGCTGTTTTAGCGGGAGGTGGTGTCACTTTCGGCGTAATCAGCAGCTTTTCTGCCCCCCTTGTCGTTTTCCCCCTCTCTGTTCGTCACCGTACGCCTACGTCCTGTTAATGAGTCCATAATAGAGAAACAGTGTCGGACAGCCACATAAAACACACTCAGGAATACATAATTAGACCTGTGTTCAAGCTGCGCTACGGGCAGATTTATATCCGGTGATGTGAAAAAAATGAAAGAAAATATGGAGGCAGTGTAGTGTAGCTCATGACTTCTGATTCCTGAAATCTGAAAAGACGAAAAAAACAGGCAAGGGAACGACGGAGGGTGGGAGTGTTAGAAAAAATACTGCCACAGTTGATAATGATACCATTACACTAATGGAGGCAGCAAATGAAGTAGCAGGCGGACACTGTGCTTTATTGCCATAGGGGGTCGTTTTCTGCTGCATTCCTAATGGCTTGAACCGCTGGTATTGATCAGGCCATCATACCGCTAATCCACACACGCATTACTTACTGCCACAACACCGTGTCAGTCTTTCCACTGCTACCACCCACAGCCCACCCTGCTCCCTTCCCACAGGCCCAGCACAAGACCCCACAAAGCCTGTGATTTAAGGGTCCAGGGTTGGATGGTGGTCATTGAATGTCCCCTTAGTCAGGCCTCTTTTGTTTTATGATACACAGAGGGAGAGTGAGTGGACTGAGTGATTAAATACAGGCAGAGGTGTTTGTTTAATTAAGAAGTAACGCATTATCTGCTCTTCCGCCTTTTTTTATGGTAGTTAGTCTGTGTTTGAGTCGAACCGTGAGTGTGCCGCTGTGTTTTCTAATGGTTTGGAGCTGTAAATAAGTCTAGGCCTATCCATATCCATTGGTGAAGCCATCTGCTAAATGGCAAGTAAAAACACCTGCCTTGCCAAATCCTTGATCAAGTGTTTTACTGGACTCCTGGTGAAACCGTTTTCAATTAAAGAATGACTGATCTGACAACACTAGACTAAAAAAAGAGGAAGCAGATTTTTATTGGGTTTTTACACTTAATCTCTATCTTACTTATTAATTTTTTTTTTTTTTTTTTATTTTTTTTTTAATTTTCAGCAGCCATTTCTCCAGTCTTCAGTGTCATGTGATCCTTCAGCGGTCATTCTAAAATGCTGATTTGGCTGATTTGACTCCTCCTTCTCCTCCTCCTTCTCCTCCTCCTTCTCCTCCTCCTTCTCCTTCTCCTCCTCCTCCTCCTCCTCCTCCTCCTCCTCCTCCTCCTCCTGAAAACAGTTGTGCTGCTTAAAAAAAAAAAAAAAAAATTAAGTCCGGAAGAACAGCAACAGCATTGAAATATTTTGTAAATGTATACATTTTCTGTCACTTTTGATCAATTTAATGCATCCTTGCTGAATAAAACTATTAATTTAAGTATTACAAAAAAAAAAAAAAATTGTACTGACTCCAAACTTTTGAACGATGGTATAAGTACCTGAAATGAACCAGGTTGATCTGTAGGTCAAATTTCATTGAATGAACTTTTAAAGTTTGTGTCTAAGTTGAAAATGCTTGCTTATGTAACCTTTAAATGAGCGAAGAGTTACATTTCTTAGATTATCCGATGTTCTTTCAGAACTTTTTTCATGAATGCTCCAGTTCCTTCCGTAAGCCCTTAGCACCTGATGATGAAATCCGCTTCATCACGAATGACTTAAAGCTCGATTAACATGTACGAACAGGCCTTACTTCAGCTCAGCCCTGTTCTGCTGTCATCTCCGCAGCCCCTGCCCGGGCCCAGCCATCAGTCTCGTTTTCCTGTATCAGCATATCGCAATAACCTCTGCCCTCCGCTAATCAAACACTTCACCTTAAGGGAAACATTCATTCAGCTCTCTCATTATGATGGCTTCTGTGGTCATAAAGATGTATATTTATATTTCCCCACCTCGTTGCTCTGCTGTTGCAGGGAAACTAGATATTGATCTGGATATTTAGTCATTTCTTTCTGCTGGGACATCAATATTACGCTAACATGTATGCGAGCTGTGCTTGACCCTGGCCCCTGTCTCTATCCATTCTCCCATTGGAGCTCAGTGATATACTATTCTGAAAAGCAAATCAATGAGTGAATATGAAGTTTGAGGAGTAATATAAGGCGACCCTGAGGCCTATAGCAGCAGCATTGATCCAATGTGTGGATTAAGGTTGATTTGTTTGTTGTGAAGCTTTTCACCTTTATATCATCAAGAGGTCCAACACACACACACACACACACACACACACACACACACACACACACACACACACACACACACACACACACACATATCCCCTAAATGCCTTTTATGGTTATTTCCTTCATTTCCATTACAACTTATTTGCATGTATTAAGAATATTGATCATGAAATAACCATTATAGGCTGTTGTTCATGCTTTGTTTACCAGCTATTCATGTGGGTTTGTATTATAGGCCCATATTATGCACATTATGAACATCCCGTTAGATGTCTGACCCTCTTTATGGTTCTATTTAATAATGTAATTTTTTTTTTTATTTTATTTTTTTTTTTATATAAAGACATTAATTCCTAAAGTTGGGCTTCAGTATTGTTTCTTCTTCAACAGGCTGCTTTATGAGCATCTATCTATCTATCTATCTATCTATCTATCTATCTATCTATCTATCTATCTATCTATCTATCTATCTATCTATCTATCATCTATCATCTATCATCTATCATCTATCTATCATCTATCTATCTATCATCTATCTATCATCTATCTATCTATCTATCTATCATCGGATTATTAGGAACACCTGTTCAATTTCTCATTAATGCAATTATCTAATCAACCAATCACATGGCAGTTGCTTCAATGCATTTAGGGGTGTGGTCCTGGTCAAGACAATCTCCTGAACTCCAAACTGAATGTCAGAATGGGAAAGAAAGGTGATTTAAGCAATTTTGAGCGTGGCATGGTTGTTGGTGCCAGACGGGCCGGTCTGAGTATTTCACAATCTGCTCAATTACTGGGATTTTCACGCACAACCATTTCTAGAGTTTACAAAGAATGGTGTGAAAAGGGAAAAACATCCAGTATGCGGCAGTCCTGTGGGCGAAAATGCCTTGTTGATGCTAGAGGTCAGAGGAGAATGGGCCGACTGATTCAAGCTGATAGAAGAGCAACTTTGACTGAAATAACCACTCGTTGCAACCGAGGTATGCAGCAAAGCATTTGTGAAGCCACAACACGCACAACCTTGAGGCGGATGGGCTACAACAGCAGAAGACCCCACCGGGTACCACTCATCTCCACTACAAATAGGAAAAAGAGGCTACAATTTGCACGAACTCACCAAAATTGGACAGTTGAAGACTGGAAAAATGTTGCCTGGTCTGATGAGTCTCGATTTCTGTTGAGACATTCAGATGGTAGAGTCAGAATTTGGCGTAAACAGAATGAGAACATGGATCCATCATGCCTTGTTACCACTGTGCAGGCTGGTGGTGGTGGTGTAATGGTGTGGGGGATGTTTTCTTGGCACACTTTAGGCCCCTTAGTGCCAATTGGGCATCGTTTAAATGCCACGGCCTACCTGAGCATTGTTTCTGACCATGTCCATCCCTTTATGACCACCATGTACCCATCCTCTGATGGCTACTTCCAGCAGGATAATGCACCATGTCACAAAGCTCGAATCATTTCAAATTGGTTTCTTGAACATGACAATGAGTTCACTGTACTAAAATGGCCCCCACAGTCACCAGATCTCAACCCAATAGAGCATCTTTGGGATGTGGTGGAACGGGAGCTTCGTGCCCTGGATGTGCATTCCACAAATCTCCATCAACTGCAAGATGCTATCCTATCAATATGGGCCAACATTTCTAAAGAATGCTTTCAGCACCTTGTTGAATCAATGCCACGTAGAATTAAGGCAGTTCTGAAGGCGAAAGGGGGTCAAACACAGTATTAGTATGGTGTTCCTAATAATCCTTTAGGTGAGTGTGTGTGTGTGTGTGTGTGTGTGTGTGTGTGTATATATATATATATATATAAAATAAAGTAAATTAAATTTTTTTTTTTTTTTTTAGTCTGTCTAAGATTGTAATTGGTTTTGAGTCATAGGGTGGGATTTGTCACTGACACTAAAGATTTTACCTTCATTCTAACTTTTAGTTTTTGTGTTGAGATCCACTTATTGTGTTAAAATGTCACTTGAAAGGGGTTATTTATTCTTGGTCATGCATGCTCAAGATCCGATCACAAAAAGGCGAATTGTCAATGCCATCCAATATGCATTTGCAACCCGAAGCAATCCGAGAAGCCATCTTTTTTTACTTTTGTGAGCCATGTCAAATGCAGCTACATTTTGTGCTGTTATACTGTATTTGTATGTAGTGCAGTAAAGTAGGTTGGATTTATATTTGTTTTTCACATTTGTGTGACCAGCTATACCCAATTGGATAACACCAAGGCCCTGTTTACACCTGGTATTAAGATGCGTTTTCACTTCCAGAAGTAGTCGAAAACGCATTCGACCGGATTACTTGCGTGGTGTAAACGCTCATGTAGTCGAATGCGTTCAAACAACCACAAAAGACCGCCTGCTCTCCGCCTACTGAACTAACGCGTAAACATTATGGGAATCATGCTAGCCAGACGGGATTTAAACTTTGTCAGCCGAAGACCCAAGTTTGGTTTGAAGACAAAAACATGCGAAGCACAATGTTTTCTCACCATTCCTGATTTCTAACATGCACTCACAGCGTTCGGCATAGTCTTGTGGCTGTCAGAGCAGAAGCGAAAGTTGCTGCTCTCCCTATGTTTTTCATCGTCTCTGGTCGCAGTCATAAATTGTGCGAGTCCATTAGATCGAAAGATCTGAAAAAGCCCATAGTCCCTCCCCTCGACGAAATCAGGACAGAAGTGGTTGAAAGTGGACAAAAGAGATGATTAAAATCAGGGTTCCCACGTGTCCTTGAAAAAGGCTCTGGAAAGTTTTTGAAAATAAACATACATAGATACAGGTCCTTGAAAGTGCTTGAATTTATTTGGTGCAAGAAGTTTTCTGGAAAAATTCCATATTATTCTCTCCAGTCCGCTAATGTGTTATTTTGCCAACACTTCGTGGCCTATACATATTAGCTTGCTTGATTTACGTTAGTTACACGCGTTACGTTAAGTGTTTCCCGCGTGAGGTACTTTGTGTTGTACGTTGCCATGACGTTCACGTGTGCACGAAACTACTACGATGGTACCTCAAGGTTTTTTTTATTTTTATCAATCAACGTTTTGCTTGCACCAAACCCAAATATGTTCAGCCAATAACTGTATATTGTGTCCAATAAACTTAAAACATTTGTGATAATCTGATGCCCAAATATTTTATTTAATGTAATGTTGAATTGCTTTGCTTGTTAAGATAATGTAAACCCATGAGGCAAGAGAAACTTAAAAGCATATTCATATATCTTAACTTCTGGTTACATGAGCCTAAGCTCTTTTCAATAAAATCCATGCAAAAGTTAATATCAGATCATTTTAGAATACAGTATAGGATGTACCGAATATTCTTCAGTTTTATGCAAAACAGAAATACGACAAATAGAATATCATATCTCTGTCATATGGCCAAAAATAAATGCAAAAATAAAAATGCTTTTTTGCATAGTTGTGTTTGACACATGAAAACTGTAACAATGTATCTTATAAGGTAAAACGATGTAACATTGCTCTCACTTGAAATGTGTCCCCACATTAACTTGAGGGTATTGGACCTGGAAATTCATTGAAAGGTCCTTGAATTTGAAGATAACCAAGGTGTGGGAACCCTGTAAAATACCAGGTGTAAACAGGAATGTGTCATCCTCATAGGAGTGTGCGATATTGACAAAAAATATCTCTTTTTTTTGTGATTTTTGTCGATAATGATGTGTGTTAGGGTGTACTCACACTAGGCGATCTGAACCGTGCCTGAACGCGTTTGACCCCCAAAGTCTGGTTCGCTTGACAAGTGTGATATCTCAGTACCGTGGCCAGGCGCGGTTCGTTTAACCGTCCCTGGCCCGCTTGGAAGAGGTGGGCCAAAGCACGGTTCAATCGCTGTCGGGCTCAGTACAAGACAAGCTGGTACCTTGGCAGGTTCAGGACTGCCGTGGACAACTGACTCCTAAAGTTTTTGTTCTTCATATTTTGTGCGGTGGTTAGTTTGTAGCAGTTTACCTAATTAAATGTACCCTATGCATAATTTATTATGTCACATCATTACATTTCAATAAATTCAATTAGAATAAGAGGGCTGTTACCAATCAAATGATGCAGTATCAACAAAATCCGTTTTTGCGGTGCAGAGGAAACACAAAAGCTGTATCTGAAGTGGCATTTAGATGCATTTACAAAGCTCAGAGGTGACAGATACATTTAACATGCAGTTACAAATGCATAAATAATGTTTTGATGTTTTTAAAATAAAACATTGATATATAAAATGGTTTTAAACCAAGATTAAACCAAGTCAATGTTAATGGGCAAATCGAGTCATTTATTCAACTGATTTGTTCAAATGGACTGATTCATTTAATAACGAAACACCACGGCGCTGTGTGTTGCTCAGAGACGCAAAACGGTTCTGCTGAGGATTTGTTTGGAACTATTTTCGTCTGTAAAATGGAGAAAAACAGGCAATATTGTGTATAAAATGTAAGTCACTTAATTGTTTATTAAACTATTAAATCAATATCACATTTGCAATCGTGCTGATATTTGGGGAAAAAGGCACTCTTTGTGTGATTGTTTAACTATAACGTGATATAAATATAGCCGAAAAGACAAATACTATACCTCCATTTTTACTGCATTTTAACAGAGTAAATCACACAGTGAGATTGCAAAATGAGGGACATACTCGATTAATGTCAGCTTGCACATCGTTAAAACAACAGTTATGATATTGTAGACGATATATATCGCACATCCCTACACCCTCGTCTGCTTGTGATCCGAACGACCAAAATGTATCTTAATACCAGGTGTAAACAGGGCCTAAGATGCTTGACGTAAGGCCCAAACGTGCCAAAACAGCTCTGTGGCTCAAGGGGGAGGTCTGGCACATTCATAGGGGTTGATTTGGCAGCTATTGGTCAGTGGTGATGTATAGTCAATAATCAATGTGATCAATTACAATAGGATCAGGAAAGCTTTGAATAAACATAAGATTGACCTTGTAACCTAGACATCAACAGTTTAGTCTTAAGAGGCTTCCGTTCAAATTATTTTAATTTGAGCCTTGTGATCAGTCTTCTAATTCTATTCATAGTCTTTTCTTATCATATTTTATAAATTATTTATTTGTATATTATAATTATTACATTTTATTACAATATTTAACATTACATAATGCAATAACGTAGAATGTCAAAAAATAAGAAAAATCACTCTATAATTTCCATCTGGCTGCTCCACTGAACAGCAGGCCCCTTCTTCGCTGTTTATTTGTGAATTTATTTTCTTGTGTAATAGCTCACCTTTTCTTGTAAAGGGAAACTAGCTAATGGCAGCCCTTTGCCCAACATCTGCTTCCTATTGCCAGTCCAAAGTCCCTCTTTCACTGGAACTACAGGAGGCCACTTTCACTAGAGCCTGTAAACACTAACTCTTAATTTGTACATCATAAGTTATGTTCTAAAAATGAGGGGAGTGAAAGTGGGCCTGAGCACCTGGTGTGTGTGTGTGTGTGTGTGTGTGTGTGTGTGTGTGTGTGTGTGTGTGTGTGTGTGTGTGTGTGTGTGTGTGTGTGTGTGTGGATGCCCAATGGGTGACGAGGCATTGCCCCATAGTTGTGCCAGTTGGAAGGCTGTGCTTATGTCTGCATGCGCCAGACAGGAAAATGTATCCTGCCCTGCCAACCTACTGCTGGGTGTGCACAGGCAATGGATTTAGAGAGAGAAACAGGCGGCTTTTAGAGGCTTCTCGGATGAATTTGATGGATTTACCTGCTGTTGCGCTTATAATGTAAAAAAAAAATGATTGATCAATATTTTGGTTGGGAATTCATCCTCACATTAAAAATATTCTTCCAAAGTGTTTTATTTTAACCCAGTGATCTTGTTTTATCAGCATGAAATTAATGCATGTTCAACCAAAAATGAAAATGGTGTCATTTACTCACCCTTATGTTATTCCAAACCTGTATGACTGTCTTTCTTCTGTGGAGCATAAAAGATGATATTTTGAGAAATGACTGTCTATAAAATATGTCAATAGTCACCAAAATGGTTTGGTTTGCATTGGTAGCAAATCCTGATCATCCTGATTTTTCTGAAATATGTGTTGACCGGTGACTGCATAATTGAGTAGACCAATGAAATTGGCTGTAGGACGGGGTTTGTCTTTAACCAATTTGGAAAATAAATCTTTATTTATTGTGTGTGCATATGGAATACAGAAGTTCCCAAAATTGGGATGATTGACCGTGATAACCATTGCAACATTTTGACTTCTCACAGTTGTGAACTAGAAACCTGGATGCCAATTGTTTAACCGGTTTGGAGCTGTTTTTCAATTAAATCAATTTTTCAAATCGTTCGCTTGTCCTATATAGTGGGAGTAAAATTCTTTGAAGATTTTATCACTTACTACATGTCACTTTCTGAATATTTTAGTAAGCTCAGTTATGGCTCGTTTCCACCGAGCGGTACGGTTCAGTACAGTTCAGTACGGTACGCAATTTTTGCCGTTTCTATTGTCAGAAGTTGTGAATGGTACCCTAATTTCGAACCGTACCACTTTTTTGCCACCCTTCTGTTGGAGTACCTAGCACAGTAGAGTCTGGTACTAAAGGGTGGAGCTAGACTCACTGCAAAATGATGGTTGGTTGACAGAGAACCATCACTTGCGTGTGCTTTTTCGGCTGTGTTTTTCCTTGCAGCCTTAGCTCAAAAAAAGCGTGTCGTCTTCTTGTGACACATAGCCACATGCCGAGAAGCAAGAACAAGATCTGCTGTATGTCGTCCACTGTTGTTTACTGTGTTGCTTTCTTCTTCACGCGAGAATGACGTCGATCATAAGCATACTGTTGGTGGTGGATCAGAATCAGGGTTTACGGTCCCGAATCATACTGTACTGTACTGAACCGTTCCACACCGCTCGGTGGAAACGAGCCATTAGAATGTGGTGGTCATTTCTGTAATTGATCAAACTCTTTGTGAACTGAACAGCAATTAAGTATTCAGAAAAAGGAGTGACATCCATATTTAGCTGCAGTATGTACATGGTCATTGTTTTCTTCACTTCGTCACAACTTCGTATTTCGAGAGTGGCATCACCATACCAACAGGTTAAATGTGAGAGCACGAGAGAGCGCTTGAATGATAACTGATGCATGACACTGGCCTCTCATTACTGTCTCTTCTGCCTCTACCAGCACACACATACAGTTTTGGTTGTGAGCGGTGGCCTATTGAACGCTCATTGGTATGCTTGTGGTAATTTTACTGTCAAAACTCCCTCTCTCTCTGTTCTGGCTGTCTTTCTTTCTCACTCTCTCAGTCTCTGTACCCCTGGTCATCCAACTGTAAGTTCACCCTGAACTACTGTCAAGCACATGATCAAGGCTGCATAAAGAAAGCTGCTCTGTTTTTGCTGTCTATCATATGCTCTTCTTCCTCCACTCTCTTTCTCTTTCTGTGTGTTTGTGATAGGGCCAGACCTCTCGTCTCTGCTGTTGTTTATTTAGATGAGATCAGCCAAGGTTGGTGGTTCAAGTTCAGTTGTTATGGTGATGAGCAGACGTCAGTGTCCTGTTCTTCTAGTGAGACTGGCTGAATGGAAGATGTCTGTCCCATCATGCTTTGTTTGAGGGGGATGTTTATGCACTGGGTTTTTTTTTTTTTGCTGCTGAATTTGGTAAACTGCAAAAGCCAAACTTTTTAAAAGTTTTAAACAGATTTAAAAATATAATCCATGGTGTAAATGCATTAACACTTCAAGACATTTTTTTTCTTTTAGAAATTTTACGTGTACTTTAACCCTTTAGAGCCTGATGAAAACTGCAAAGGAGTCCCAACTCCGTCCCACTGTCAGAATATTTTAGATATTTTTGAATTAACTTTATGAATTAATTTTTGTTTTTTAAGATTTATTGTTGATAAATTATTTCTGGATCCAAAATAAAATATGAGCCTGTTGGACTTAAATTAAGTAACAATTTAAATTTAAGTAAATGTAATTAATTCATCCAATACAATATATGGGTCACAACTAGGGGTGTAAATCGGACGGTTCATCATGATTCGATACGATATCGATTCTCATAGCCAGCAATACGATATTTTCCGATACCTCAAAAAGTTCTGCGATACGATTTGATTCAGGGGTATATCAATCAATATTTCACATCTTGCACCCTGATTGGGACATTCACAAATAAAGAATTCACACAGTAATCTAATGACAGCTTATGACATGACAACAGTCAAGAAAGTATTTCAGGCTTCTGTGCTAAAATGTGTAATGTCAAAAAACTGATAAACGAGGGAAAGAAATTATATATAAATACTATAAAATTAAAAGACATTTCTTTTAAATGTATAGTGCATATTTCTAATGAAGCAACAACATATTATAGGTAGGTCAGAACAAGATATGCTATTAATATTATTTCATTGTGCAAAAGTATTATAATATGAAAGGCTCCAATACAGAGCAGCACAAAGCACTTATGCACATCCTGTGTGCAGAATGCGCTTGAAGCAACACAGTCGCAGCGCTCCTATGCAGCAGTTTGAGCATTTTCTTTTAACAGTTTAAAATTTCAGTGTGAACGATTCATAGCGCTCTATTCTCCTTATATGCAAAACCATAGACCTTTATTTACTGAAGCACAAAAAATAAATAAAAGACTCAATTCAGTGGCGTCATCAATTAATGATGATCTACACTGCTGGATTTATCTTGCACGTCAGGATTCGTGAACATTACAGATAATTATTTATATTTTAATAGTTTCAACCTCCACAAAATACCACATTTGTCCATATTTTTTTATATTCCCAGTTATTAACTGCTTTTATTTGTTGTATAGTATTACAGTTTGTTTAATTATCTTTCATTTTCTTGTGCTTTGATATAATTCTGCAACTGTCCTACTACAGTTGTTGTAATTTGACATAGGCCTGCATTTGTGTCTTGTACATGTAAACGATGATGATGATGATGATGATGATAATAATAATAATAATAATAATAATAATAATAATAATTAATAAACTGTGGCAAGATGTAAAGGGGAAGGAGAATTTATATGTGCGTCACGTTTAGTCGATAAAACACTTCCGCAAAGGATACACCTGTGTATCCTCGCTCATGACTCCTCAGAAAGCCTCCTCACTCCTCAATCCTCGCCTCCTTATGGTGCAGTTAGAGAGTTGAGATGACCTACAAGATGGCTGAGCTCGATCAGTTTCCGGGTCATAGGATGGAGGACGGAGGAGCGAGGAAACGGGGAGGGATATTGAGAAGCACCCATAGACTGACATTGTGTGAAATGTGGAGAGTGTTAAAACAAATGTGCCTCTTAAATATATAAATAGCCTACAGGTATCGATTTTTAATGCATGGCATTGTATCGTTAGACATTAGATCGATATATCGATCTATCGATTGTATTGTTACACCCCTAGTCACAACCCATCAGAACTACTATAAATATTTAGATATTTTAGATATTTAATATGCTACCACACACACAACAATATATTCGAGAGCAATGTTGATGAATGTTCATAACAGTGATGTTACATTACTCCTAATATTATGTTTATGGAAAAATAATGCTTTAGTTATTTTTCAGTTATGTACAGATAATGTGTATTTAAAAAAAAAAAAAAAATCTAAGTATTTTTTTGCTGTTGACTTTCTCAGTCATAGTTTGCATAGGGAAGGATTTTACAGTGTTGGTGTAACTAGATCCAAAAATGTGAAAGAAATGCAAATTACTTATTCAAAGATTTAACCCGGGTGTTATGTTTTGGTGTAAATGTAAAACGTAATATTATTTTTATTACAGCCTTGAAAGTTGTCTGAAGAGGTTTCACAACATTTGGCCCTAAAGAATAATAAAACAAGTACACACACAGACACATACACAGACTAGGGATGTAACGATTCATTCGGAGCCGGTTGAAAATCGATACAAATGTGTGACGATTCAAGTCGGTTGAGATTTTAAACGAATCGCGATACACGTTTTAAACAGCAGGGACTCTGAAACCATATACTGTCTGTGACCTCGCTTTACAGGCACGATAGCAACAAGCAAGTTGTAGCGAGCGTTACGGACTGTGCGTGCACGGTGCACACTGGCGCGAAGAAGAGTGAAATCAGTGAACGTTTTCAGTTCATTCATATGGAAGTTGAGCGTAGTTTACGTTGACTCATTCAAATCGGAGGCGTGGCGGCATTTTGACTTTCCGAAGACTAATAATCATCACAGTGAGAGGCTCCAGTCACCTCCGTCATGTAAAAAGATAATAGGCCAAACCACACTGACCGGCGGATTTGCAGCCCCACTCGCGGCGACGAGGGCGATTGCCACAGAGATCACAAGGTGCATCAGTGTTTTCACAGCGAAAGATACAAGGCTGTTTTCTGCCGTAGTAAATTAATTCCAGGCCCTTCCTCATCAAGAGAAAGACCAGCGCGAGGATGTTCCATAGACTGAAGGAGAACGCTGTGCTGTTGCAGAACCAGATGTTGTATTTATTTTACTATCTCTTTCTCTAAATGTGTACATGGAAAATTTTTTTTTTTCCCCCCAATAGTTTGTTGATTTTATTATGGCATATTTATCTAAATGTGTTCTGTTTTTCTAACTCTTGCAAGTGTAATGATACATATTATAATTTAAAATCTTGCCTTTATAACAATGAAACCCCTGTCACTGTTGTACTTAAATTTTACCTAGTCTTTTTATTTCTGCTATTCCTCAGTGCAGCAAGAAAAGACCATTGGAACATCTTGAAGGGACTTTTTGAGGATTTGTTTTAAAATTTCAATTGAGTTATTATTTGACATTAAAATATATATTTAAATTTTACAAAGAAATATGCAGAATTTTGTCTGAGAAACAAAAGGACACTTTCATTTTATAATTTGACTTGAATCCCATTTTGTTAAAAAAAAGTGAGAAAATCGTATCGTGTATCGCATCGTGAGTTGAGTGAATCGTTACATCCCTAACACAGACACATACACATACACTCACACTCACACTCACTCTGCAGGCCATTGTCACAAACTTAAAGCTGACGTATACAGTAATCTTTGCTTAAACAGCGAGATCAGTATGACACACATAGTGATTATGAACATAATCCTTCTCTGATACTTTCTCACTGTGTATGTGTGTGTGTGTGTGTTTGAGCGGTATATACGTGTCTAAACACATTTTTGCTTAATCGCATTGTCACACATAGTTTGTCTGACATTTTTCTCCATTCGTGGTGCGGCTGACACTCTGACAGGCCTCCTCGCCATTGACTGATGGCACATATGGATTGGACTAATCCAGGAACCTGGTTCCTCTCTCTCTCTCTCTCTCTCTCTCTCTCTCTCTCTCTCTCTCTCTCTCTCTCTCTCTCTCTCTCTCTCTCTCTCTCTCTCTCTCTCTCTCTCTCTCTCTCTCTCTCTCTCTCTCTCTCTCTCTCTCTCTCTCTCTCTCTCTCTCTCTCTCTCTCTCTCTCTCTCTCTCTCTCTCTCTCTCTCTCTCTCTTATATACACACACACACGTGCCGCACACTGTCTTCTGTTACTCACACTCAGACAGCTTCGGTCGGGATATCTCTGTTTGTAATGGCGTCCCCTGCTCCATGATGACAATGGGGATTAAACAGCAAGGTTTTTTTTAAACGCATTTCTTCTCTTTTCCTGGTTCTGAAGAAAGGGAGCTTCCTTATCAGCTCTTCCAGGATCCACCATCATCCCTCTCTCCTCTCCTCTCCTCTCCTCTCCTCTCCTCTCCTCTCCTCCGCTGCCAATTACAAAGCGGATCGTTTACTTCAAGGGTATAAATGTTCCAACACAAGTATTAGCGAGCAGAGCTAAGTCGCTGACAGATGTACCAACTTTAATTCTCTACTTGTGTTTTTTTTTGTAACTTTAATTAATTTATGTATCATCCTTTCTTCCCTCCCGCTCATTCGTGATAATCTGGGTTGCCATGGCGATGTGGAGGAAGTGTCGGTGCTGTCACTCCAGTGTGTGTTTCAGTGGTTCAGTTAGCTAATGTATTCAGGAAGACGGTAAATGAGAGGTAAACGCTAGAAAATTTAATCTGTGTATGTTTAGATGTGGGTCTGACGGGACAGTGAGTGGTCTGCTGTCTGATGTGTTTCCATCACTGAACTTATTACTGGCACATATAGTCTTAGTCTTATTCTTTCTTAATTATAGTTGTTTAGTATTAGTTATTTAATTTTGTTAGCCTGGATGCCAGCTGAATTTAGCCCCGCCCACAACATTTGAGGTCGTGAAGTTCGGTATGGACTTGATCCGTTGTGGAGCAACTATGCTCGAACCAGAGCTGTTTGGACCAGTCAAATTGTCAGGGAGGGCTTTATACGATGATGGACAGATGATCAACAGTAACGTAATCATCCACGTCACCAAAGAGCGCTTGGGTCTTGTTGAGTTCTAATCCTAAACAGAAAACTTGTTCGTATATGCAGTAACCTTTACTATTTATCTCAAAAATGATGATCGTGTTGGTAAGTACTCCGTGTATCCTTAAATTCTTTTTTCAACACCGGCAAAGATCGTTTACACTCATCTTCTTCTATTCAGCGTGCTTGCAGTTGAGTTCTGTTGACAACTATGCGTCGCTCAACATACGTCACTTACTCCGTTGCTCTGATTGGTTGTAGGTCTGTCCAATTGAGTGCAGAGGTTGAAACACGCCCCCACCCCTAAACCCTACCCACACTGTGACGTGGGCAAATCAGGTAACGCAGTGGAAAACGGCCTTCTGTTTATGGCCTCGCCCACTGATCTAGTAACTCCTATTACTATCCTGCAGAGAAGCAAGTCACAGTTCTCATGCAATATGAAGAGGAAGAAAGATCATTCTGAAGATTAAAAGCATTAAATGGTGCAATCTTGCAAAAGGCATGAAAACAACTAATATAACTAATATTGTGTGTGAACTGAATGGAGGTTATCAAACTATCAAAAGACTTGTGAGTGATTTAGAGCACAGAAGAACTCGGTCAGATAAAGGTTTATTAAGGAATGTTTCTGTCAAACAAATTGTATTAAAATGTATTAATTGTATTAAAAGGGCAGCTATATGAAAAGCCACTGTTGAGCAGCAAACAGGTATTTGAAGCTGCTGGAGTACTAAGAACCTCTCCATGCAGGCTGGCCGTAAAGTTACATTTCTATGGTGGGTGGGAATGTCCAAAAATAGGACTAATGATTTGTCTTGGGAAATCACTATACTATAGCCAGTAGCTACTGACTTACCCACTGATAGGCTGGCGGTGGATCTGTATAAGCACTTTCCTCACATGGCAGACGAATGACTCTCCTCACGCAGTGGGCGACTCACTTTCCTCACACGGCGACTCACTTTCACATCAGAGGTGGCATTTAGATAAGATGTATACAATTATGCAAAACAAACATGAAAAACATTTGTTTAACCACTTTACAGTAAAGACCTGTAAAGCTTTTGTGGATTTTACAAGTTTAAAATACAATATTCTGAAAAAGTGACATTTTCTATTTTTGCTGATTTCACATTGGTGGCAAAATAGCTAACTTTAACAAAGGTGTTTTCAAACTTTTTTTGTCAGCCGAACGCCTTTGACCAAATAATTTACTTTAAATAGCCTAGGCTTACTCCTTGAGATTTGAAGTATATATTTCAATAATTTAATGGCACATTTGCATGTTTACTTCAAAAACATTATTAGCGACTCGCACATATCGCCATCTGTGTTGTTGAATATTGTAGGCCTATATATATATATATATATATATATATATATATATATATATATATATATATATATATATATATATATATATATATATATATATATATATATATATATATATATATATGTGTATATATGTATGTATGTATGTGTTCAGGCAAGGGAGGCAGTGTCTCCTCAAAAAACTGGATGAGAAAATAATCGTTATTACAAAAATAAAACAGCGCAAAAATTACAAAATGTGACACTAAAATTGTATGAATTACTAGTTTTCCTAAAGTAACACTGTCCAACAGCCATACCTGCAGGTGAAGTTACAGTAGCCAAGTTTCCATCCACTTTTTCCACTTTTTTTTGTTATCGACAAAGTGAATATGCGTTTAAAAAAGGTTGTGCAATTTACTGTCTCCAGTCTGTTTCAATCCAGTTTTACCGATACAATTGTGTGCATAATGACGTCATCCCTAAAAAATGCATTGTTGCATAAGTTTTGTGTATAGCTAACAAAATCTGCCCTCAAGTCGTTTCCATATATAATTTTGCGTATATCGCAAATTATAACGTATCTTTCGTGTCCCAAATATTAATAAAATGCAGAGAGTAATGAGAAAATTTAAATGTAGGCCTACTGCTTAGGCTACTATTTTCACAAATAATATTACTAAATTAGGAAATATTAATCAGAAGATCATGCTGAAGTGGGACAGTTTGTCTGACAGGACTGCATGTAACTGCCTTTATGACGAAGCCCATGGGTTTGGACACAGGGCCGCTCAATTGTCCTGTATGCAACATTTTAGTAGCCATAAAAAGATTAGTACAGTAAAACGTTCGGTCATAGCAACAATCTTTAACGTAAGCCTTGAACATGCAGTCAAGCCAGTCGCGGTTTGACGTGGCCGAGAATGCATACATTCAGATCATTCAAACAAAAAAAAAAAAAAAAAAGTTATTCATTCTGGTTTCAGAGTTCAATAACATCAAATCGATCAAAAACATCAAATCGCTGCTTAAAAACCTAAACGTTTTATTTGTGTAGCCTATATTTAACTTTTTTAAATGGTCTAGCTGATGCCGTCTTAACAATTCTAAAATTTGTTTAGAGCTTTTTGGATTCGACCGACTTTATTTATTTAATTTGTTTGAGTTAAAATTATTGTACATAATAAAATAATGTTATAAATACAATGTATTAACAAGTGTCATGTTTTTTTTTCCTTCACTTGACAAGTAGCCAGATCCTGCCCAAGAAATCGTGATTTTTTTTTTTATGGCATTAATTTAATTTATTCAGATACAGAAGTAACATTGTGTATTTTACCTATACTTTTTGTCAGTATTAACTCCAGCAGCCTTTAATTCGTTTGACAGATGCACCATTTTATTGACAAGCTGCAGAGATTTTCAAGGCGCTATATTTTCCTCATCCATTTTGAAACAAAACTTTTATTATACAGTGGTGGTCAGAATTATTGGCACCCCTGGTAAATATGATCAAATATGGCTGTAAAAAATAAATCTGAAAGTGGGGGGTAAATCACATTATGAAATAAATGCTTTTCTCCAAAACACGTTGGCCACAATTATTGGCACCCCTAGAATTTTTTTATGAGTAAAATATCTCTGAAGTATATTCCCATTAATATTTACTTTTTTTTAGCACACCAGGGTGACTAGGAACATGAAATTGTCCAGCTATGATGTCTTGTTCCACAGGAGTATAAATATGAGGAAACACAAAGGCCAAATTCCCTTAATCATTCATCACAATGAGTAAAGCCAAAGAATATAGTTCTGATGTGCAGCAAAAGATTCTTGAGCTTCACAAAATAGAAAGTGGCTGTAAGAAAACAGCTAAAGCATTGAAAATTTCCATTTCCACCATCAGGGCAATAATTAAGAAGTTCCAATCAACTAAAGATGTTACGAATCTGCCTGAAAGAGGACGTGTGTCTATATTGTCTTAATGCACGGCGAGGAGGAAAGTTTGAGTGGCCAAAGACTCTCCAAGGATCACAGATAGAGAATTGCAGAGATTAGTTGAGTCTTGGGGTCAGAAAGCCTAAAAAAAAAAAAAAAATCAAACAACCCCTACATCACCACATGTTGTTTGGGAGGGATTCAAGAAAAATCCTTCTTGCTCATCCAGAAACAAACTCCAGTATATTCAGTTGTCAGACATGACTGGAAATTCAAAAGGGACCTGGTTCTGTGGTCAGATGAAACTATAAAAAGAGCTTTTTGGCAGCAAATCCACCAGATGGGTTTGGTGCAAACAGGGATAAAAAGTACCCCATGCCCACAGTTAAAAATACCACTGGATCTTTAATGTTGTGGGCCTATTTTTTTTGCTGGAGGTCCTGGACATCTTGTTCAGACACATGGTATCATGGATTCTAGCAAATACCAACAGATAAAAAATCTAAACCTGACGGCCTCTGCTAGAAATCTTATAATGGGCCGTGGTTGGATCTTCCACCAGGACAACGATCCAAAACAAACATCAAAATCAACACACAAATGTGTCACTGAACACAAAATGAAGCTTCTGCCATGACCATCCCAGTCCCTGACCTGAACCCTATAGAAAATGAGTGGGGTGAACTGAAGAGAAGAAGCACCAACATGGATCTGGGAATCTGAAGGATCTGGAGAGATTCTGTGTGGAGGAATGGTCTCTGATCTCTTGTCAGATGTTCTCCAAACTCATCAGGCGTTATAGAAGAAGACTCAGAGCTGTTATCTTGGCAAAAGGAGGTTGCAAGAAGTATTTAACAAAACGGTGCCAATAATTGTGGCCAACGTGTTTTGGAGAAGCATTTATTTCATAATGTGATTGACCACCCACTTTCAATTCTTTTACTTCAATGAAAGTTTAGATTTTTGTGAATTTTTTTGAATAAAAGATCAAAAGGATAAACAATGGAGATTTACTTTTTACAGCCATATTTGATCATATTTACCAGGGGTGCCAATAATTCTGACCACCACTGTATATTATTAAATTGTAGGCCCTATATATAAATATATAAGTGTCATGTTTTTTTTTTTATACTTTGTTATAAACACAGTTTAGATCAATACTTGATCAAGCAATATTCAGAAACGTGTGCAGCTATTATTTTTCTGATGAACTTTTATTAGATTGTAAAAGAAACACAAAATTACAAAAATAAGGATGAATTATGTTTGAGAGGTAACAACACGTCTTATTCCTAAACTTTACTAAATGTAGTTTGTTATTGCACCAACACAGTATTTGAAAAGGGTATAGGTTTTATTACGATATTGTACATGAGTGAAGAAAGTGAGTCGCCGTGTGAGGAGAGTGAGTCGCCCGCTGTGTGAGGAAAGTGCTTATACAGATCCACCGCCGGCCTATCAGTGGGCAAGTCAGTAGCTACTGGCTATAGTATAGTGATTTCCCAAGACAAATCATTAGTCCTGTTTTTGGACCTTCCCGCCCACCATACATTTCTGCCACCCATAATATCCATGGTTTCGCAAAATATTAGGCTAATTGTTTTCATGCCTTTTGCAAGACATTGCACCATTTCATGCTTGTCATCTTCAGAAAGATCTTTCTTCCTCCCCATATTGCTCAAGAACTGTGACTTGCTTAATAATGTGGAACAACCTCTTTAAGTTTTCCATTTACCTAAGAAGACCTGATAAACTACTCAAACCTGTCTGAGATTGATACCAGTTATATAAAAAGATACGAGAAATAAGACAAACACTTTCTTTTGAAAAACTAAAATCTGAATGTTTATTGTACTAAAATCCTACTATCAAAGTTCAAAGTTTATTTAGCCATTTCAACAATACAGTTGATAGGAATTTGTCTTGGTATGCTCACATATACCACATAATTAACAACAATGCACTGACACAGCAGCACATTCCACACACATACACATATAAATTGTATAGTAATAATTTATATTACAGTCGTTACTACAAACCCGATTCCAAAAAAGTTGGGACACTGTACAAATTGTGAATAAAAACAGAATGCAATGATGTGGAAGTTTCAAATTTCAATATTTTATTCAGAATACAACATAGATGACATATCAAATGTTTAAACTGAGAAAATGTACATTTTAAGGGGAAAATAAGTTGATTTTAAATTCCATGGCATCAACACATCTCAAAAAAGTTGGGACAAGGCCATGTTTACCACTGTGTGGCATCCCCTCTTCTTTTTATAACAGTCTGCAAACGTCTGGGGACTGAGGAGACAAGTTGCTCAAGTTTAGGAATAGGAATGTTGTCCCATTCTTGTCTAATACAGGCTTCTAGTTGCTCAACTGTCTTAGGTCTTCTTTGTCGCATCTTCCTCTTTATGATGCGCCAAATGTTTTCTATGGGTGAAAGATCTGGACTGCAGGCTGGCCATTTCAGTACCCGGATCCTTCTTCTACGCAGCCATGATGTTGTAATTAATGCAGTATGTGGTCTGGCATTGTCATGTTGGAAAATGCAAGGTCTTCCCTGAAAGAGACGACGTCTGGATGGGAGCATATGTTGTTCTAGAACTTGGATATACCTTTCAGCATTGATGGTGCCTTTCCAGATGTGTAAGCTGCCCATGCCACACGCACTCATGCAACCCCATACCATCAGAGATGCAGGCTTCTGAACTGAGCGCTGATAAAAAAATTGGGTTGTCCTTGTCCTTGTCCTCTTTAGTCCGGGTGACATGGCGTCCCAGTTTTTCAAAAAGAACTTCAAATTTTGATTCGTCTGACCACAGAACAGTTTTCCACTTTGCCACAGTCCATTTTAAATGAGCCTTGGCCCAGAGAAAACGTATATATCATGAAAAATATCATGTTTAGATATGGCTTCTTTTTTGACCTATAGAGTTTTAGCCGGCAACGGCGAATGGCACGGTGGATTGTGTTCACCGACAATGTTTTCTGGAAGTATTCCTGAGCCCATGTTGTGATTTCCATTACAGTAGCATTCCTGTATGTGATGCAGTGCCGTCTAAGGGCCCGAAGATCACGGGCATCCAGTATGGTTTTCCGGCCTTGACCCTTACGCACAGAGATTGTTCCAGATTCTCTGAATCTTTGGATGATATTATGCACTGTAGATGATGATGATAACTTCAAACTCTTTGCAATTTTTCTCTGAGAAACTCCTTTCTGATATTGCTCCACTATTTTTCGCCGCAGCATTGGGGGAATTGGTGATCCTCTGCCCATCTTGACTTCTGAGAGACACTGCCACTCTGAGAGGCTCTTTTTATTCCCAATCATGTTGCCAATTGACCTAATAAGTTGCAAATTGGTCCTCCAGCTGTTCCTTATATGTACATTTAACTTTTCCGGCCTCTTATTGCTACCTGTCCCAACTTTTTTGGAATGTGTAGCTCTCATGAAATCCAAAATGAGCCAATATTTGGCATGACATTTCAGAATGTCTCACTTTCAACATTTGATATATCTATATTCTATTGTGAATAAAATATAAGTTTATGAGATTTGTAAATTATTGCATTCCTTTTTTATTCACAATTTGTACAGTGTCCCAACTTTTTTGGAATCGGGTTTGTATTTTAGTCCAATGAATGAAGCATTGGTGAGCATAAGATTCTTCTTTCAAAAATATTAAAACAAAATATTACAGACCCCAAACTTTTGAATGCTAGTGTAAATCACAAACTTATATAATATTATTATTATTATTATTATTATTATTATTATTATTATTATTATTATTATTATTATTTTTCTCTCTTCTCCATTTTTGATGGGCTTTTAAAAGCACAAATGTAATGTTTTACATTCTGCTGCAATGAGGTTTAATCTTGAGTGATCAGTAAATTAGCATTTTGCTGATTTTTGTGTGTTCAGTGTCGGTAAAATTTCCTAAATTTAATTGCAATTATTTGTAATTGTGGTTTGTGAGCAGGAAGAAGACTGTAACATTCTGTGTCAGTGCACCATAGTCTTATACACATATAGTGAGTGTGTTGAAATGAGAGAGCAAGTATATCTGCTAATGGGCTATCTGGCATTGTTTCTCGCGCGCTATCATTAACTTTGTTTTTTCCCTCTCTCTCAGGATTTGTGACAACTTTTCTTGTGTTGATCAAACAGTGCAGTGACACCTGATTAGCCTGCGGTGTGTGTGTGTGTGTGTGTGTGTGTGTGTGTGTGTGTGTGTGTGTGTGTGTGTTGGAACAAGTTTCCCCTGTGCTAATTAAACGTGCACCTGGCCTGTCAGCTCAGAGAGGAAGCAGAAACTACTTATGTCATGCTATACCTGCTTTTTGTAACACTGTCTTGACATCTCTTCAATGGACTCTTTTTACAGACTGTGATGTGTTTTCACAGTTATTAACATTTGTAAATCTAGCATTTTTTTTTGTTCTTTTATATTCATGTACGTTTATAAAACTATACTCTGTGTTCCGGCACTAATTTACAAAAAAAAAAAAAAATTAATTTTAATATTGCTCTGAGGTTGTTTGTTATACAAGGGCTGAAGAGGTGACTGTACATTTGACACTAAATTTGCAGTAATCAATCTCTCTATTTGTCCCCTTCCTCTGAAACGCTGTACCTTGGCGTTCTTGTATTTTATATCATAGTAAAATACTGTAAAACTAACTACACTACTTAATTTTACTGTAATATATTCAATAACACAAGTTATTGCTTCACATTAACAGCTTTATTCATGTTTCATCTTTTACATTTCATAGCTGAACTTTAATAAATTATACAGATTTACTAGCATATTAACCATATTTCATCAATGAACAAAATACAATTATAGCAATACCAGTAAAATCACAGTAACACATTATGCCAGTGAAAATAAATGTTGAAAATAATTAATTGAGTTAAAGTACTTAATTAGTAGCAGTATACAACAATAACCAGCGAATACATATCGTCTTGAAACGTTTTAAAAAACATACTGCAAAGAAAAAGGTCCTTTCGCAACGAATCTTCCCGTCTTCCTGTTTGCCAGCTCCGCTGCGGGAGGAAAATGCTAGTTAGCACGGCTTAACTGGGAAATGAGCACCCACTCCGATGTTCTTACAGACATTTATTAAGTCAAACATATGTATACCTTGCAAATAACATTGGTATAAAACAAAATTAAGGCTATTACATGTGTTTTAAAGTTGACCTACCAATTTAACATAATCGTAGGCTTTTCGTCTTCACAACAAGTCTCCCCGCTGGTCTGCCAGCACTGCTGCGAGAGGAAAATACTAGTTAGCACAGCTTTACTGGGAAATTGAGCAAATAACATTAGAATAATGTGTACAAGACTATTAATATGTGTATACATGTGTTTTAAGATATAACTAACAATTTATTGTACTCCTAGGACTTTCATCTTCATGACGCTGCGGGAGGAAAAGGCCAGTTGGCACAACTTTAAACCCGGAAATTGAACACTTGCTCAAATATTCTTATAGAAACGTATCTATAACATAGCTTTATATCTTGCAAATAACATCAGAACAACTCATTATGTCGGTGTGAAATAAACAGTTATGGAAATGTAGAAATTAAAGTTAAATCTTCAATCTCCTCCCGAAGATCCCTGAAAAAGTCTGTTGGTGCCTCAGTGACTACTTCACCCAGAGAAGCTGTCAATTTCAGCTGTCCGATCGCTACACCAGACCTATCATAAGCGTACTCTTGGCGGTGGAAACGCAAGCCGGATCAGGGTTTACCGCCCCGACTCGTACTGTACTGAACCGTTCCGCACTGCTCAGTGGAAACGAGCCATTGGTGTGGTCCAGGTATTCCCCACGTTGTGGAGAACAAATGTCCTCATAGGGACCGCAAGACCTGGAATTTTTGATGTGAAGGGGACAATTTCAGTCCCCATGGGCAAAACGGCTTGTAATAATAGATCATACTAATTTCTTTCTGAAAATATAAAAACGCAAAATGTTTTGTTAAAGTGAGTTTTAGAATGTAAAGTTTGTACAGTAAAAATCATTGTCCGTGGAGAGTCCTCATAAAACACACACACCCACAAACAGTGTGTGTTTGAGTGGCACATCCTTTGCTCTCCACAGGACCATAATTCACTCCCACCCCTTTCCACCCAGATGACTCCTCCGCATGAGCTGGTTTGACCACTGGTCATGTGGTGTTACGCGGGTCAGTAGGAGTAATTATTTCTAGCCGCTGAATACACACTGAAGATGAATAGTTTTTGAAGAGAGTGTAATGTGTGGCTGACCCATGCTGACACATGGTTCATCCCGACTCTACAGCTGTGATTTATCCCCTCGGTCTGTGTGTGTTAACCAGAGGAGGGTGACAGCACTCTTAGCTTCACTTCCATCTTCATCATGGAGCACAGGAGACAATTGGGGAGAGAGGCTAAAGGGGATGCCGTTGCACTCATCATCATTTCCTCATCTCTCTGCTGCCTCATATAAGGCACTTATGTCTGATCTCTGACTCACAAAGCAAGGGAGATGCCGAAACACTTGTAGCCCTCAGACAGTGTACCTTGTTTTCAGATAAAACATGATGAGTTCATTCAAGGCCCTAGTTTTACCATTTGATTTAAGGGATCCAGTCACAAGTGGACAGTACTAAATACAGGTGTAAAAAGGCTACGTTCATACTGCAAGTCTTGCGCTCAATTCTGATTTATTGCTCAGATCCGATTTCTTTGTCTTTTTTTTTTTTTTTTTTTTAAAGTGTGACCAATATCGGATTCGAGTGTGAACTGGTCACAGTACTGAACTGGTAAAGAGGATGCAGACGAGGATGAGAGAGCGCAAAGTTTCTCTCATATAGTTTTCTTTGTAAAAAAAAAATAAAAAAATAGGACAGCACAACCCATCAGTTGTTGAGTGGATAGAGGCAGATCTGAATACAAGCTCACAGTCGATTGTAAGAAAGGGCTGGGATCGTTTCACTGTAAAATTGAGATGCCATTTTGATTTAAAAATTAAAAGGTTAAAAATAAATAAATCTAAAACACTATAGTTCATGGGGGAGTGGAAGGAGGAAGAAACCAGGGCGGAGAGGCAGACAGGAGGAACCAGGGTGGAACCCCCAGCAGACTGTCCAGGATGCAGGGCGGAGCTGAATATCCCCACGGTGGAGCAGACGACCACCACAGCCGAGCAGATGAAACTGAAGATCCCCATGGCGGAGATGAAGACCACCACATCCGAGCAGACAATTCGGGGAGCCAGGGTAAACCCCACTGATTAGGTGGCCAGCAGGACGGATCAGGTAGCAGAGGCAACCACCAGGACAGGGCAGGTAGAGAGGACCAGGCAGAAGATTTCTCTGGTTTTATATATCCTGGGTCACATGAGGGTTTGAGGAATACTGGCTGAACGTCTGCTGACGTCTGGAGGGCCAGCTGACTTGCTGCCGGCTGAGAGAAGGGCATCTGGACTGCCGGCTGACTTGTGGGCATCTGGATTGCCAGCTTGGTGACTGGAGTGGCAACCACAGCAGACCTGGTGAAAACGCAAACAGAGAACTCTAGGACGGCCACCATGGCAGAGATAAGTGAGCTTGAAGCAACCTCCATGGCCGTGACAAGGGAGCTTTGATTGGCCTCCGTGGTCATAACGAGGGAGATATGATTTGCCTCCATGGCCGTGACGAGGGAGCTATGATCATCCTCAGTGGCCATGACGAGGGAGCTTACCCCCCAAAATGTCTTTGGGAGACAAGGTAGAGAACACCGCTGGACTAGACTCCAGAGCCACCGGATTTGAGATCCCATCAAGGGATGTAGGAGAGAACCCCTTCTTCCTTCTTTGCCTCCTCCTTAATGCTGGGGCTCAATGTGGTGCCCAAACAGAAGGAAGTGGAGGATTCTGGGCAGAGTCTAGGCTGAGCTCTGGGGCTGGAGCGGACTCTGGACAGGGTAAACCTACAGGATCGACTTCACTGGCCCATACCAGGGGATCGGGTATGATTTCACTGGTCGTGACAGGAGCTGTCGAGCATAGGGAAACAAAGCCCCTTCTCATTGCCACCTGTACTGACTTTATTGGAGGGTTTGTCAAAATTCTTTAATCAGATCCATTCTTGCAGAAATAGCCCTCCTGGACCTGGGTATGGGAACTCTGAAGCTGTCTCTTGGGCAAAAAGGGACTCTGAACTCTTGAGCTCACATTAGGAGTGAGGCATGACTTGGGAGTATTTCGAGACAGGTGGTGTTTCGGTGGCGATGACCGCTGGCACCTGGAGGACTGGAGTAGACTGGGGTGGTTGTGACTGAGGAGCAATGGTGTCTTCATCACTAACCTGACCCAATGTGTAGGGAGAGCCACACATCCACAGCACTATGCTCAAATACTGCTACAGTGAAGTGTTCGGGCTCCCAGCTGGTATCCAGAGAGAATTGTCCAATCCACTCCAAAATATCAGACTCGAGAGAGAGATGCTTTGAGTTAAAAACTCAAAGCCTTTATTAAACAGTGTCCATAACAAGTGAGTATAGACCACAAACAATGCAAGTATAATGCTTCAGTCTTAGGTTTGCAGGAGATGACAGAGGATGTAACTTCAGTTGGTAAGTGTAAACACACACACCTTTCGGTTGCCTTTAGAGTGACTGCATAACAAAGAATGTCTTTGTCTTACAGGATAGTGGGAACGCTGGAGCTGGAGAACAGACAAGGGAACAAGGAGTACAGGTACTTGGAAAAATCGCAGGAGGTAATTATCTCAGGTGAGTAGACAGGAAAGTAATCTGTAGTACAAGTCGTAAACCAGACAAATGACTGATACTGAGGGGTGTGCTTAAATACTGTGGTGATGAGCGCTGCGTGCTGATCAGATGCAGGTGAAGATGATGGCTGAGTATGTGCAGGTGATGAGCAGGATGAATGCTGGGAATTGTAGTTTTGAGTGGCAGTGAGGGAGTGCAGAAGTGAGGGAGGACCAGTGCACTCGTGACACATGGATGAATCGTTCACAATAACATGCATTTAGAAAATAGAACTGTCATCACCCTAATACTTAAGTATAACAGCTCACTGTTCCTCCATTGACCAACTTTGCTGTCATCTTCCATATTAACAGAGTGACCAAAAAACTACTGGTATGTAAAATCTTTGGAGTGACTCCCATCAGCGCAGAATTGTGATGAATATTGATCTAGTGACGTAAAAGTTGTGTGAATTCTGATATGTCTGCTCAGAACGAGGTCACTTGTATCTGATTTAGCTATCTGATATCTTATATTAGATATCTGATTTACCTGTCTGATTTAGGACCACATATGGAAGTGGCCCAAATCACAATAGAAAGTTCAGATTCCATGTGGTTTGTGCTGTTCATCACACCGTTATGAAAAGACCTATCGCATATGAGTAAAACATTTGGGCCACTTTTGTTTGCAGTCTGAACATAGCAGTGTCTTGTGAACTCTGTAGTAGACTTGACCACAAGTGTCTACAGGAAACGCATGCATGTTGAGGTTTATTTATGGTTTGTCACTTATTTCAGCATCGCTTCATTAGTTGAAGAAGTTTGCATTCTGCTGTGTTTGTAAATTCAAATTTGGTGAAGTCAAATTTGACAGGATCTAAATGTTACAGATTTTCCTCTGGGCTGAATTCAAAGAGCTCAAACTTTAAATAGTTATATCGGCTGTATTGTGGGAAAACGCAGATTTCCACATTTTGAATGTACCTGTATTATTATTTCTCATTTATGATTTATTAAAGTTGAGATGTAAGGGAAGTAGCGTCAGGTTGTGTATTGTGATGTACATCTGAGTGAATGGATTATAGAAAAAAAAAAAAATAGTACGGTGCTTGGTTCTTTTACATCTGTTGTTGAGTGGATGGAGGCAGATCTGAATGTGAGCTTGCAGTCCATTGTAAGAAAGGGCTGGGGTCTAAGTGGACTAAATGATTGGATAAGTCACCAGAGAGAAGTCTGTCGTTTCACTGGAAGATTGAGTTATGACATTTTGATTTTAAAGGTAAATAGATAAGTAAATAAACATATGCATGGATTATTTGTTCACAGTAAAATCAATAACATGCATTTAGAAAATAATACAATTATTTCATGCCAACTTAAAATGTTCATGATTTTTGAATGTATTATTATTTCTAATTTATGATTTATTAAAAACAGAAGTCCTAGAGTATGACATCACATCCTGTTTGTTGCAATGTCCAATTAAATTTTGCATGATCAAAGTGTAGTGTGAACGCATTTTAAATGTAAATACCAAGTATAAACGGCAATCTCTCTTGGCTATATAAACAGCAATCTGTCTTGGCTAACCGTTTGAGATTGGATTACCTGAGACATAAAATAGTTAAAAAATAAAATAGCATAACCATATCTGTGTACTATAAGAGGCAGTGTTAATGGAGACATGGGCATCTGCACCTGTTCCTGCTGTGATACTCTCACTATAGGGCCAGAGATTTGTCACTAGGTGGCAGCTGGACATCATGAATGTATCTGTTTTTATTGCCCCCTCTCTCAGCAGATGTTAAAGTTTAGTTTTATAGGGAGATACTGCTCTATGATGGCTTCTCATGCCTCTGTGATGCTGTAAAGAGCCCATGAGCATGACCCGCCCCGCTCCGCCCTGTTAACCTTTCTGATTGGCTCTAATTCTTAGTGGCACAGTACATTGGGCACATGACAGTAACGGTGTTCCAGATCGCTGGTGAGCGAGCCGCCTCAAAACACACCTCACATGTTCTCTCCCACACACACATACAGGATCGTGTTAGTGTCACTTCTGTTTCACTGGTCTCATATGAACTTAAGTGCTTAAGCAGACTGTTCAATATGCCACCAGCAATTACATTTTCAAATGGGTGGGTTTGCAAACATCATCTGTGTTAATCTGTCTGTCACTGCCCGAGTTTCTGCGGGAGGGAGGAAAGAGGATTAAGTTATTCAGTCCCTGGTAGAATATTCTCTTTGTTCACCCTGACTGAAGGAGAAGTAAATAAAGCAACAAGATTTCTTCCTGACGAGTTAAAAAAGGAAGATTCCTTCTGCCATGTCTCTTGGATTTGGCTAATGCTGTTCAGACAAGTCGTCCTCCCAGAATCCGTTTAGAAATCATCAAAACGCGAGAGGAGTCCAGTGCTGTGAAAGAGCAGAGAGCGGCCTGGGCTATAGATTGTGGAATTTGAACTAGCATTTTTTAGATATCGGTATACACATTCAGGTATACAGACTCTCAATTTGGGTATATTTGCTTACACATGAAATTAATTATGTCTCAGCTAATGCTGTTGATTTTATAGGGATCCATTTGTAATGTTTGAAAGATTTCTATTTCTACCAATTTCTGTTCCTTTGAACTTTCTAATCATTAAAGAATCCTTTCTATTCATGGTTTCCACAAAAATATTAAGCAGCACAGCTGTTTTCAGCATTGCTATAATAAGAAATGTTTCTTGAGCACCAAATCAGCATATTAGAATAATTTCACATGTGACTGAGTGATGATGCTGAAAATTCAGCTTTGCCATCACATGATAGGAATAAATTACACTTTAAAATTAAACAATGAAACAGTCTGAACACATGCACAGGTCTGTTTGTTCCGTATAATACCAAAGCGATACCCATGTCTTGATTCACAGTGCCAGGGAACAGCTGACAGCAGTGGTAAAATGATCAGATTTATTGTTTGAACTACCAAGAACGGAGTAATCGGTGTCACGCTGGGATTTTCTGATGTGAGTCTACAGCACAGTCCCTCACACCGAAACACATTCTTTAGCTTAGGTTGACAGGAACACTTTTAAAACATCATACACCAGTGTGCCTAAATGTTATTGAGTTGTTTATTGTAGAAAGATCCCAGCTCCTGTTCTTTTCAGCTTGAAACACTCTGAGCAGGGCAAGCATGCTCCATCACTCAGCTGGGCCAAATGAGCGTGACGCTCCCGCTGGCTGAAATTTAACGCCTCACCCGCTTATTGATCCTTCCTGCAGAGGAGAGAGGGAGAGAGAGAGAGAGGGAGAGGGAGAGAGAGAGGGAGAGAGAGAGAGAGAGAGAGAGAGAGAGAGGAGAGAGAGAGGAGAGAGAGAGAGAGAGAGAGAGAGAGAGAGAGAGAGAGAGAGAGAGAGAGAGAGAGAGAGAGAGAGAGAGAGAGAGAGAGAGGGAGAGAGGGAGAGAGGGAGAGAGGGAGAGAGGGAGAGAGAGAGAGAGAGAGGGAGAGAGGGAGAGGGAGAGAGGGGGAGAGGGAGAGAGAGAGAGGGGTGCAGGTCTAGGCCAGACACTGTCCTTGACTCCATGTCCGTTGAAGAGCCCTGGAGGACGCACCACTTCCACTGCCCTCCACAACAGCAGCCTCCTCCCTGGGGCTCACTGCACTTTACAGCAGGATATTGATTTTGAAGAAGGAATGCAAGAAGGGGGAGAGTGAAAGAGAAGAGGAGGATGAGAAAAAGTAAAAGAGACAAACTGGAAGCCTAAACAGGTGAACGGAAGAGAAGGAAAGGGAGAGATTGAGACACAGAAATGAGGGTTGATGGGTAACTGATGTGCTTGACTGCTCCCCAGGACGAAGGACAGATTGAGTTAAACCAATCTGAAATGTCTTCATGATACTTTTTCAGCTGATACAAAGAACCATACTGCAGTAGTCAAGCCATAGTGCTGAATAATTGCCTTATTCATCTGCCATGGTATATGATACTAAAAGAATACATAAAAATCATGTATTTCCATACCATATAGTGAAGGCTAAATTGGTACTAAAATTGTAAAATGTATCAAATTCAATATATACATATATTCATCAATTATTTTTGGTTTAAAAACGTCTGCTAAATGTAGAGTTTTTTTTATTTATTTATTATTATTATTATTTATTTATTTATATATTTATTTATTTATTTATTTATTTATTTAAAATCTTTTTTAAGCAATGTTTATATATTTGAAAAATACTCAATCTAAAAAAAGCTCATTACTCCAGTCTTCAGTGTCACATGATCCTTCAGAAATCATTCTAATATGCTGATTTGGTGCTGAAGAAAGACTTCAGAAATCATATTAATATGCTGATTTGGTGCTGAAGAAAGATTTCTTATTATTATTAATGTTGAAAACAGTTGTGCTGCCTGATATTTTTGTGGAAACCAATTCTTTAGTGAATAGAAAGTTCAAGAGAACAGCATTTTTTTGAATTAGAAAACTTCTGTAACATTATAAATGTCTTCACTCTCACTTTTGATCAGTTTAATGTATCCTTGATAAATAAAAGTATCAATTCCTTTAATAATAATAATAATAAAAAAAACCTTCTGATCCTAATCTTTATAACAGTAATGTACATGAAAGTTTCACTTGGATCAGTAAAACTTAGTGAAACAGAAATGTGTGTAGTCTTATCTACAGGTTAATGCTAAACTGTCCTTTCCATCAACATAATCCTAATATTAATGTTTGCTAACTAACACAATGACTAGTGTGCCATATAACCCATGGCCTGTGTGTTTTTCTGCTTGTGTGAGTGTAGCTCCATCAGTGCGTCTGACCTTTCACCTCTCTTCACTCCTCTTTTTCCTGTCCTGGGAGCTTGTGACGTGATCGGTCACAAAAACATATTTTTCTGCTTTTTCTGAGGACGGGTGTGAAATAGATGTCGACACACACACACACCCTGAAAAGCACTTAAGCTCAAGGGCTGTGTGTTGTGCGTCAGGCAGGCAGCGGAGGAACTCTCCTGTGTGCATTTTTAAATACTTTCAAGTGATTGATTCGAGAACCTGGGCTTCAGTCGCAGGCTTACACCTGCTAAAGACCTTACCAGAGAGAGTGAATGAGAGTAACTGGAAAAGACATGCGAAGTGTCGTGTGACATTAAAGCTTCTGATGTGTGAGAGTGTGTGAGTTGCTTGGGTGTGTGTTTTAAGTAGGTGTAATATGTGTACTGTGTTTAAAGCTAATAGATGATCCATGTCTTAGTTGGCACATTAGTAGTTTTAAACTCTGTGCGTCGGTTTCTGACCCAGCTATAATTTTTAGGACAAAATAACTAACATGGCACTGTAAAATTGTAAAGTTGAAATAACAAATCAGCCTTTGTGCGAGTCTGTCAATAAATTTCTATAGTTTTGGAGCCGTGGGGTGCCGACTTTTTTTCGTTTTTTTTATTTTAAGTTTTCTTCGGTCACATTTAGATTAGGGTCCAATTCTCACTATTTACTAACTATTTACTACGCCTTTTGCCTCAAACTCCTAATTACTGCTTAGTAAGGTAGTTGTTAAGTTTAGGTATTGGGTAGGATTAAGGGATGCAGAATAAGGCATTAATATGTGCTTTATAAGTACTAATAAAAATCCTAGTAATATGCATGCTAATAAGCAACTAGTTAATAGTGAGAATTGGACCCTAAACTAAATTACCAACTCTTATTTTTTTTTTTTTTTTTTTTTTGAGACATTTTCAGCAACTTTTGTCCCTCAAAAGTGATTCTTTATTTATTTATTTATTTATTTATTTATTTATCTATTTATTTATTATTAACTTTAAATATATAATTATGCTTTATTTTAGTTGTATATTAACCACAAATATCAGAAGTTCTTCTTAAAGTAATGTGTGGAGCTATAACTAATGCTCATACTTGGGGTTAGAGTTTTGGGAAAAAAAGAAAGAAAAAAACTATTACTATTTAAACTTTGTACAGTTTGTGCTTGGCCCGAAAAGTATGTCAATGCAATGCAAATACATCTATCTGTGCAACCTCATTTTTGTGCATTGTTACAAAATGTGTCTATTCATGGCAAGTGCATGTTGCATTCTCAGCAACTGCCATAAGGGTGAATCTAGCAGGAATTATGGTAAATGTATTCGTTTGCTGTCAGTTTTCTCTTTGTGGTAACAAAGTTGTTACCTCTCAGGTTTGTTACCTCCAGACCAACGGAAGAGCACACGATAAATGTTTAACCGAACTGCATGTTTGCGGTGCATTGACAAAGCCCTCGCGCCTGTATTTGCATACTTGCGTGATTTATATTTCATAGCCTAGAAGTTAGCATTACCCTGGTTCCCTTGACAAAAAAAAAAAGGGAGTTTTTTTTTATTTATTTATTTTTTCAATGGCTTTTGGATTACTGCAGAAAATAGGCTCTGTGATCAACAAAAGTTTTTTTGTTTCTTACAAGTTTTGGTTCAAGATAAACGCTTGAAGCCTAAATACAATCGCCAGAAGTTAAAAGCTAAACTTAGGCTATAATGAAGTACACCACGCACAACTTCAACGTCACCACTAAGCTCCCGACAACTCTTTCAATCTTTATTTAAAATCTACAAGTTGGAAACAGTGCAAGTATAAGGACAAAGAGGCTGTAAAAGCGGACTGAGTAGGTGCTTTTTTTACTGTTCTGTGTAATGATGTTTAGCATCTCCGACAACATCAGTAGTCCTATTTAGCCATTTGTTAGCAACCGCCTTTTTTAAGACACATAGAAGGCATTCATAATTCTTGAGGGGGCCATACTGGTGGGGAACCACAACCACAATAACGCTGTATGACAGATTTATTGCTTTTTTCGTTTTTCCTTTATTCAAAATATTCACAAACTTGTTAACTATATCATAAACTATTTGTTATATTCAGATTGTCAATTGTGTGAGTGAATGTGTTTTGTCACTTAAACACCTTTATAATGATCATGTTAGTTGATCTATTACGGGATGGGTGCGGATGGATACGGGTGCGGATGGATGCGGGATGGGTGCCACCATGTTAGTTCGCTCTGCAATTCAGAGAATTGGAACTGTTTGATTTTACATCATGCAAATTCATCTCCTTCTTCCGAAACACATAAAAGTAAGGGGCGTGTGAACTGGGAGAAGAATAAAGTAAACTTTATAGTTGCCTACCTTTTACCTAGGACAAGTTGATACTGAGGGGGCACAAATCGAATCTGAGGGGGCAATGTCCCCTTTTGCCACTTGTGGTGCCAGACATGAAATAAAGTGTAAAAATATCTTGAGCTTCTGGTAACAACAGACCTTATTTCGGGTGTTTAACCAAAAACCATTCAAACCCATGACTTCGGGACAATGGAACTGTTTCCAGACTTTTCAATCAGCCTCACTCTAGTCGGCCAAACCTAAATGGTCAATAATGTGGTGCCTGTTTCCATAGGACCGTCCTGTTTGAGGTGAGCTAACCGTGAGTTTGCCTCATGGATCATCTGGCTGTCAGCTAAACCTCCTCTGCGGTGTTCACATCTTTTTAACATGATGGAAACTCTTTCCTGTTACTTAGAGATCCTGACACTCTGACTACATTTCCACTTTAGTAGGGCTGTGAGTCTGTTTGAGCCGGGTCCACGGGCGTGTGTCATGGCACCTATGTGGTGTGTTCTCGCAGGCAGGTTCGATGCAGTCACACACAAGCCTTCAGCATGAGGTAAACGGCTCTGTTTACTCAGGTGTGTCCGTTTTCTCATTCCCTTCCCTTCAAGGAGGACATCCCCTGCTTTTCCTCTTGCCTCTGTCCGCCTGAACCGCCGTCACCCACAGAACACATTCCGCAACTCCCTGACAAATAGGAGACGTGGAGGAAGTGTGTTTGATGTGTGTGTCCGCCGCCGTGTTTGCGTTAGATGTTGTACAGGTTAGCTGTCGGAGTGTTTGATTCAGCAGGAGAAGAGGAGCTCAGTAACTGGTGACACACAAGCTCCAAACGTGTACTCGCCAAACACGGGCTCTATTATACACATGGATCTCAATACCTCCAGACACACATACACACAGTGAAACGTAGATGTGTTGGCAAACACACTCTTACGCGGTTGAACTGAAAGGATTTTTTTTTTTTGCTTGTCAGTCGCTCAGATTTGTATTTGCTCTATTTTCACCATAGAACATTTTTTTATAGCATATTTTCATGTTTATTAAAAAAAAAATCTTAATTTACATTTGTTTTCATTTTCCATCAACTATTAAATTTTTCTTTTTTTTTTTTACATCAATTAACCCATTCTAACTGAGTCTTTTAAGCTTTTTTGACAACATTGCAAGAATGATCATCTTTAGTGCTGTGAAAAGTTTGTACACGCCATAACTATACTGTATATTATTTATTTATTCATTTTATATATATATATATATATATATATATATAATATAGTGGGGAGAACGAGTATTTGATACACTGCCGATTTTGCAGGTTTGCCCACTTACAAAGCATGTAGAAGTCTATAAGTCTATGTAGAAGATTATTTTTAAATAATTAATTTGCATTTTATTGCATGACATAAGAATTTGATCACCTACCAACCAGTAAGAATTCCGGCTCTCACAGACCTGTTAGTTTTTCTTTAAGAAGCCCTCCTGTTCTCCACTCATTACCTGTATTAACTGCACCTGTTTAAACTCATTACCTGTATAAAAGACACCTGTCCACACACTCAATCAAACAGACTCCAATCTCTCCACAATGGCCAAGACCAGAGAGCTGTGTAAGGACATCAGGGATAAAATTGTAGACCTGCACAAGGCTGGGATGGGCTACAGGACAATAGGCAAGCAGCTTGGTGAGAAGGCAACAACTGTTGGCGCAATTATTAGAAAATGGAAGAAGTTCAAGATGACGGTCAATCTCCCTCGGTCTGGGGCACCATGCAAGATCTCACCTCGTGGGGCATCAATGATCATGAAGAAGGTGAGGGATCAGTCCAGAACTACATGGCAGGACCTGGTCAATGACCTGAAGAGAGCTGGGACCACAGTCTCAAAGAAAACCATTAGTAACACACTACGCCATCATGGATTAAAATCTTGCAGCGCACCCAAGTCTCCCTGCTCAAGCCAGCGCATGTCCAGGCCTGTCTGAAGTTTGCCAATGACCATCTGGATGATCCAGAGGAGGAATGGGAGAAGGTCATGTGGTCTGATGAGACAAAAATAGAGCTTTTTGGTCTAAACTCCACTCGCCGTGTTTGGAGGAAGAAGGATAAGTACAACCCCAAGAACACCATCCCAACCGTGAAGCATGGAGGTGGAAACATCATTCTTTGGGGATGCTTTTCTGCAAAGGGGACAGGACGACTGCACCGTATTGAGGGGAGGATGGATGGGGCCATGTATCGCAAGATCTTGGCCAACAACCTCCTTCCCTCAGTAAGAGCATTGAAGATGGGTCGTGGCTGGGTCTTCCAGCATGACAACGACCCGAAACACACAGCCAGGGCAACTAAGGAGTGGCTCCGTAAGAAGCATCTCAAGGTCCTGGAGTGGCCTAGCCAGTCTCCAGACCTGAACCCAATAGAAAATCTTTGGAGGGAGCTGAAAGTCCGTATTGCCCAGCGACAGCCCCGAAACCTGAAGGATCTGGAGAAGGTCTGTATGGAGGAGTGGGCCAAAATCCCTGCTGCAGTGTGTGCAAACCTGGTCAAGAACTACAGGAAACGTATGATCTCTGTAATTGTAAACAAAGGTTTCTGTACCAAATATTAAGTTCTGCTTTTCTGATGTATCAAATACTTATGTCATGCAATAAAATGCAAATTAATTACTTAAAAATTATACAATGTGATTTTTATGGATTTTTGTTTTAGATTCCGTCACTCACAGTTGAAGTGTACCTATGATAAAAATTACAGATCTCTACATGCTTTGTAAGTGGGCAAACCTGCAAAATCGGCAGTGTATCAAATACTTGTTCTCCCCACTGTATATGTATGTATGTATATATTAATATATATATGTTTGCAATTTCGTCAAAAAAACAAGTTATTGGGGAAAAAGGTGTGTGTATTTTTTATATGTATGGTATGTATGTATGTATGTATATGAATAAATAAATAATATACAGTACAGTTATCATGGGGTGTACAAACTTTTACTGCAGTATACCAAATATAATTAGGGTAATTATATTTGGTATACTGCAGGCACATGCATTTAAAGGTAGTTTTTTTTCCTTGAGCCACAGTTACGCAAGAATGCACATTAAGTTTGTACAAAAGGACACTTGCAATGCATTAGCCAAATATTACTTTATTTTTCTACTTTGAACTAAAAGGCAAAATTTATGTTGGGCTTTTTGTTGACTGGCTAGCATATCTGATATTATGAAGAAAGCTGTTAGTTTGGTTTGAGTGATTGTTTGTTGTGTGTGCGTGTGTGTGTGTGTGTGTGTGTGAGAGAGAGAATGCACCTTTTTTTCTCCTTTATTTGTTTACGTGTGTGCATGTCGTGTGTGAGAGAAAAGAGTGCTCGCTTAGGCTCATCTGTGGAGTAGAATAGGTCTGTCTCTTTTTTTTTTTTTTTTTTTTTTTTTCTTTGGAATTTGTGAGCAGCTTGATGTATTTGACATCTGCATGACAGGCCACTGCTCCTCAAGACTAGCCCAGAAACTGCGCTGTCCAGACCAGCTCTGTGTGTGTGTGTGGCATTGTGTTTGCACATCAGAGCAGCCAAGCATTGCCACTGGTGGAAAAAATACACACAAACACACACATCCACTGGCCCTTTTTTTAATACCCATCGCTTCTGTCATGAGAGAAATTTTGAAACCAACAATGAGTGTGTGTCAAGTTGTCAGTTTATTTCTCTCTCTTCCTTCTATGCATCCACTTTGTCTCATTCTGACCCTTTTCCTCCGCCTCTTTCTTCCCTTCTCTCCATCTCTCTCAGGCCTTTAAGTCAAGACTGTCCATGAATAGTATGTTATTTTGTTTTGTAGATTTCTATTTGACAGTCTGCCTGTCCTTTTTTCTTTTTATTGTTTTGGTTTAGCGGAAATAACCGGAAGAATCAGGTCCAGACTGGGCTGCACCGAACCCTCCCAAGCGTCTTTTTCCTCAAGTCTCCTTGTGCCGTTATTGCAAAACCTTGCAGTAACTTTAACGGTTATACAGCCCTATTTCCACTCATGAACACATCCGCACACTCTTGCACGTCCACCCATGTCCTTTATCAAATCAGGACGCAACCTTTTTAATGCTGTTACTTTAATGTTATTAACAGGACATTTTATTTTACTCTAAAAGTCAAGACCCATTTGAGTGAGGTCTAGCCGCTCTGCGCACTCACAAAAAGCCCTTCCCATGTGAAAACACTGCCATTATTAACATGGCTGAAATGTGAAACTCAGTCTCCATAAATGTCAGGGAATATAGGGCATATATATGGCCCTCTTTCTCCGTTAACGTCTCGGCTGTGTGTCACAGTTCTTAAGGGAACAGCGTGACCATTCTGCTGCGCTGCTTGACGGGGGTCTCGGGCACAGAGGCCGGAACGAGGTCACTGATGTAACACCCCCCCCACCGTCCCACCTGAACGGGGTGAGAGAAAGCCGTCTCTCTTGCACCTGCAGTGAAGAAATAGAGGACGTGTGTATGTCGGAGAAGGACGAGAGTGGGTGCACTTGTGAAATTTATTTGGGTATCAGAGTTTTACACCGGTTGCTGTTGGATTTACAGGTTGGAATGGAATGCAGTGGAATGCAGCCCAATGAAACTCTCTTTGATGGGCAGAGCAGGTTGAGTTTTAACAGACGAGCAATGCATAGAAGGCCGTAGTTTATGTGGCTTTGAGAAGACCCATGGGAAATGTGCTCTGACTAGGAAGAGACACTTGTTAAAGTGCGTGAACTTTTCCTCTTTTGTAGCTCTTTAATTGTGTAGATGTGTGAATGTGACTTAATAAATTTTTTTACTGTACATCCAGTTTTGCATTAATTAGCTGGTAATCTATTATAGTTAATAAAGCCCACTATGGACTTTCCAATATGCTGCCTGATGAAAACATTAAAGAATGTGTGAATAAAAGTCTTCATTTAAGTGTATTTGTGGTTTTTGTCATCTCTACAGAGGCGGAGGCTTCTACAGGAACTAGGGGAGCAGAGGATTCCCTACCTTTCTCCTACAGACCCAGGATTTCAGGAACTGGTTAGAAATTCATACAAATTTCCACAATACTTCATAATTTCAAATCTGCTATATATATATATATATATATATATATATATATATATATATATATATATATATATACTCTGCCTATATATATACTCTGCCGGTTTAGTAAGATTTTTAAAAATTAATTAATACTTTTATTCAGCAACAAGGACACATTAAATTGATTAAAAGTGACAGTAAAGAATGTTGCAAAAGATTAGTGATTCAAATCAATGCTGTTCTTTTGATTTTTATATTCATCAAATAATTCTGAACACATTGTATCACAGCAGCACAGCTGAACTGTTTTCAGCACTGATTATAATAAGAAATGTTTCTTGAGCAACAAATCAGCATATTAGACTGATGCTAAAAATTCAGCTTTGCCATCACAGGAATAAATTACAATTGAAAATATATTAAAATACTGTAATTTTAAATGTTAATATTCCTTAATGAAATATTTTACAACATTAATTTTTTTTTTTTTGAACAAATAAATGTAGCATTGGTGCTGCAAGAGCTTAAAAGATTTCTTTCAAAAACATAAAAAACCTTCTGACCCCAAATTTTTGAACGGTTGTATGTAATGTAAAGATTTCCATGGATTTCCGCTGTCATAGAAAACTTCAAATCATAATTAGTGTTTTCCAGGCTTGGAAAAAGTTGTGGAAATTGATAGATACTTTCGGTACCAAAATCATCATCAAACAGAACTGCTAAAACTAGTATGGCTGTTTTAATACAAGCTCAATCTGTGAGCTCTTCCCCAAACACACACTGTTTGGTTGACCCAATGTAATGCCAATCTCCGGCCCAATTGGGCAGTTCAAACAGATTGCAATTCTGTAAGGAGTGCAATTTGTGTAATGCTGCTAGTAGTGCAGAAATGACACACATCACATTTAAAAGTTTTGGAATTTCTCTTGGGAATATTTTTTCCATGTTTTTTTTTCTGCTCTAAAATATTTAACTGACTATAAATCGCTTTTCATTGAATTGGTTCACAAATCAGTCAAAATGATTAATTGACAAATCAGTCAGAATTTGTATCAATTAAAAAAAAAAAAAAAAAAAAATCCTTATCCAATTGTGGAAAGAAGTCATTGAAAAGTCTTGGTAAGAAAGTGTGGAGACTTGACAATGACATTAGGACAGATTGTTCATATGATGTTTTTTTTTTATCTTTTTGTTTTGTTTTTAATAATTACATTGTTTGCTTCTGACAGTGGGACTCCAGTTATGCAGGACTGGCTTTACGGCAATCTGGTACCCTGCCAGATGGTCTCCATGAGAGGGTGCAGTCTGCTCTGATAACTCTACAGCGACGTGGATGTCTCCTCCGAGATCTTGTCCGAGTCCGAGACCGGGATGTCTTCACAGCCGTTTCGCGTGCTCTCGTGGGTCAGCCGGGCTACACGTACCGTTATCTGGACACCCGTCTGTTCACCATCCCCTGGCACTGTGAGGGAGAAGAAGGTCAGAAAGATGAGAAAGGGAAACCGTGCTGTGAGACTGACCTGAGGGACGCTTGCAAAGCATTGTGGGAGCTCAATCAGTTCTTTTGCTCAGACGTAAAGCAGCAGACAAATGCGAGAGGCGTCAAGCGTTCCCGCAGTGAAACCGAAAACAGCGAAGACACTCCGGAGGAGGGGACATGCGAAGAGAGTGTTAAGGACAGGTTACTTGGGAAACCGGAGAAAGAGGAGGATGAGGAAGACAGCGGTCAGGGCTGCTCTCATTCCTCACCTCCTTCATCCGCACCGCCACCTGCTCTGGCCAGCCAGTTTAACGTTACCCTCATCAATTACATGGACCCAACTGCCATGACCCAACTGAAGGAAGAACCGTATTACGGCATGGGCAAGATGGCAGTCGGTTGGCATCATGATGAGAACCTGGTTCCTCTGTCACCAGTTGCTGTCTACAGCTATAGCTGCCCAGCAGAGCCAAAGAATGAAGGTGAGATGTCAGAAGTCTTGGGTAGAGCATGTAAAATATTGTATCAGAGCCGTGAGACCATGAGGCTCTAACAGTGTGGTTCTCAACCTCTTTAACTCCAAGGCCCCTCTTTGTCCAATACAATATTTGAAGGCCCATCAAAGCTGATATGTCTAGGATGTCAGTTTACTGTTGTACATCTCTGTTGTTGTTGTTGTTGTTGTTGTTGTTGTTGTTGTTCATTTTACATTGTTAATATAACTGCCTCCTGGAAGTTTGCAGGGGTCCCCTAGTGGTCCCCTACCCCCTGGTTGAGAACCACTGCTCTAACAGATGACACAGGACACAACCTGTGTCCTGAACCTGTGCTCTGCTTTCTTCTCAAAAGTTTCACTTCACTCTTTTTGTCCAATAAATCCCAGAAATAGGAATACAAAAATATATATTTTTTTTGTAAAATAATAGATTTATTTAAAAATGCATTGTTTAATGTATGAATTTATGCATTGTTTTTTTTTTTTTCCCCGTTGAGAGAGAGAGAGAGAGTTATTGTCTTGTTCAGGTAGCGTAATGTGGGCAGCTACGCCATTGTTTTCAAAAGTCTCAGTTTTGGTCCGTTTACACTGAAACGCAACCCCGGAGTTTTCAAACTAAAACGGGGGTCTGCAGCGTTTTCGAAAGTTTCCGTTTTCGAGGTTCGAAAACTCCAAAGTAGTGTAGACGACAGGTGTAACTGTAGCAAACTGGGCCTTAATAAAAAGCATACAGGATAAAACGTAGATTTACATTGAGATTAATTTTAGAATTTGGATCGTGACTCAGTGGATTAAAATTGAATCGCATATTGTCTTAAAAAGATAATTAACTGAAAAGGCCTGTTATTATTTACTCACCCTCATGTTGTTCCAAACCTGTATGACTTTCTTCTGTAAAACACAAAAATAGATGTTTTGAAGAACAGTTTTTGTCCAAACAGTGAATGTCAGTGGGGTCCAAAACAACATAATTTTTTTCAAAATATCTTCTATGTTCTGCAGAAGCAAAAAATGCATTTTAATCATTTTCATTTTGGAGTAAACTCTCTCTTTTAACATTCCCACCCCATTCCATTTTCATTGAAGGGACAAAACAGTCCTCACCACTGCTGAGAACATAAAACATTTATTATGACACCAGCCAGTTCAAAACCATCCTTCACTTGATAGCTCAAATGTGCTCATGCAGTCATTGTATGAACTTGCTCCATGAAGAAGGAGCCAGATCTTCCATATTTCACATGAATCTCACTGGAGAAGTTTTTCTGGACATCAGTCTCTCTTCACGTCAGCCTAACAGCTTAGCATGCAGCTGTGTGCGTGTGTGTGTCAGTTGGACAGAACAGAGCGTGGTGTGCTAACCAGAACCACCTGCCTCACGAGCTCTGTTTCGCCAATCTCTTACTGACCGATTTGACCTTTGACCTCCCCAGGGCCCGCTTCAAACAGTGCATGAATGGTTTGTGTGTGTGTTTTTGTGTGTGAATGTGTCAGTTTGTGTGGAATTATTCCGCAGCTGTTCTTTTGGAGGTAAAATTGACCCCTCAGTTCCAGACTTCAGAGAGACTCCCCTGATGGAACGCTTTTGCAGCGCGTACGCACCCGTGCAGAGCATCGCACAAAATGTTGCCTTCACTTTAGAGAAATCGCTATGAAATGCTGCAGACCAGCTGAAACGAATTGTTGCTCAGAGGAATTTCACTTTGTACATCATTTATTTGTTGCTCTGTGTGTGTGTGTTGCATGAATGGGTTTTATTTTTTTATTGTCGATAACATCTGTGTGTTGTATAGATTTGTGTTTCACCTGAACACGCTTTGAAGAGAAAGCTTTTCATGATGCCTGCATCTTTTAACACATCTGTGATGGGTTTATAGAGTATGTTGGCCGTTCTGCGGGGGAGTCGTTCAGTGACAAATCTGTTCAGCTCTTCATCCAACACTGACTAGATCCAGCTCATTTCCTTTTCTAACAGGCATTGGTTTATGCCACTGTGATTTTGAAGTGTTTTTGAAGGAATCTTTTCCGTTGCTGCTGTGTTGGCTGCAGCTGGCCTTTTGAGAGCTGTGTCAGAAATCACAGGCTGAAATTAAGTTACTATTTATCCCTGCTGAGCGAAGAGAAATCCTTGCTCAGGGCTCATGCTTCCAAGAGTGCTTTAGTATTGTTTTCACTGATAGGTGTCAGCCTGCCCTCTCTATTTTTTTTCCTCATCAGTTACACGTTTATTCTTTATTTTCTTTTTGGCTGTTTTTTTTTTATTTTTTAAATGACACAGATCTTTGGTGGAAGTTGAACGACATTGGCTACATGTCAAATGTTTTTTTTTTTTAAATGTTGTTGAAAAAAGTCTCTTGTGCTCATCAAGGCTACTGTATTTTTTTTATCAAATAAATGCAAATTGTAAAAAATACTAAAACAGTAATATTGTGAAATATTATTATAATACTGTACAATACTATTACAGTACTTTTTTCTATTGTAATATATTTGTAAAAATGCAATTTATCCCTGTAATGCAATGCTGAATTTTCTTCTTATTATCAATATTGAAAACTTTTGCTTTCTTTTATGAATAGAACATTCAAAAGAACTGCATTTATTTGAAATAATAATCTTTTGTAACATTATAAATGTCTTTACTGTCACTTTTGATCAATTGAATGTGTCCTTGCTGAGTAAAAGTATCTTTTTTTTTTTTTTATTTTTTATTTACCCCAAACTTTTGTAGTGTTTCACTGTTTCCACAAATATTTTAAGGAACAAAAACTGTTTTAACATTATTATTAATAATAATAATAATAATAATAATAATAATAATAATAATAATAATAACTGTTTCTTGCACCAAATCATCATATTTGAATGATTTCTGAAGGATCATGTGAGACTGAAGACTGGAATAAATGATGCTGAAAATTCAGCTTTGACATCACAGGAATAAATTACATTTTATACATTTTTATTTTTCATTATATATTTCAATATTCTGCATTTTTGAGCAAATAAGAGACTTATTTCAAAAACAATTAAAAAATATATATTAAACTTACAGTGGTCACAAATACAACCGTGTTACCATAGGAATATTGACCATTTAACGGTCATTGGCTATAACAAATAAATAATTATCAGATTATTGATATTGTTTATAAATAATATAGGTACATCTCTACTCTGAATGTAACATAACTACATCTGTGTTTACAGGGGTGACTGAGAAAGACAGTGAGGAACAGAGTAAAGAAAAAGAAACGGAGACAGAAGGTGAAGGAACAAGTAAAGAAGAACTGAAGGAAAAAGGAGAAGGTTTGGGGAAGGAGGAAGTGGAGAAACAGAAGATGTGTTGGCGTGTTGGCCTGAAGGTGGCCTGGGACATTCACACACCAGGTCTCGCTTTGCCTCTACAGTCTGGAGACTGCTACTATATGACAGGTACACAATCACATTCATCTGTGTCCAAAAACGGTAGACTCAAGTACATGTGTAAAGGGGATTGTACCGTCTCGGTCCTGTTGAAATGCATTAGACCAGGAATTATCTTTCCCAGAGGATGTGCACATCGACATCCTTTTATATACATGTGTGTGTCTGTTTCCCTAGGATTTTGCTTCCACATGTTCCTTCTTCATGTGTATCAGAGAGGTTAAGATGCTATAACCAAATGCTATTTTATGAATCGATGTGACCCCTGTCTGAGAGCAGGACTGAGACGGAGAGAGAATCAGTAAATCAAGACTTTTATTACTGATGGCTACAACAGATGCCCCCCATCTATGACCCCACATTTGCACAAACCCTCTCCTCTAAATATCCCATAAAGTGTGTTTGATGACTTTGATAAGGACACTATTTATTTCCCGATTTCTGTGTACAAGCATGACTAATGCTTCCCCTCCATTGCACACATTTTATCACTCTTGTTTGGACATTTTCATCTATTTGGAAAGTCTTTCCAGTGGCCGTGCCTCTTTGTTGCTGGCTGCTCTAAACTTAGAGTTATTTATAGCTACCTAATGGTGCTTGCTCTCAGTCCTGTGAAGTGACGTTAAGTGTAAAGCTAAAGCAGTATAAACATAATGGGTCATAATGGGTTTTCTGGGCACAGGACAAGGGTGAAAGTGTGACTGGAAAACTGCCTCATGAACTGTTAATGATACTATGTCTTCTGGCTGAAATAATCAGATTTTTTGGAAGGAAGGAAAGACACATCAGCTGCTTTTTCAAAGGAAAATAAAATAATAGGAAGTAAATAGGAAAGGCAAGAGTGAAGGAAAAGGTGGTAAAAAAGGTGAATGAAGAGAAAAGGAGAATGGAAGAACAACCCACACGCCACATCAGGCGAGTAAAAGAGCAAGGATAGAAGGCAAATTAAGTTAAATAGGGGAGAAGGAAGAAAGTAAAAGGGGGAAAAAGGAAGGTAAAGAGAAAATAAGTAAAAAAGAAAGGTAAAGTAGTGTATTAAAGTATAAAAGAAGGGAAATTAATTAAAGGGAAAGAAGGTAAATTAAGTATTAGGAAAGTAAACTGGAAGGAAAACGAATTAAAGGGAAGGAAGATAGGTAAAAGAAGTTTAAAAAAAGAAAGGCAAAAGAAAGGAAAAATAAAAAAGGAGAAGCAAGGAAGGAAAGAGAAAAGCAAAGAAGGAATGGAGAGTGGGAGATGACGGAAGACATACAGTAAATGACTTGCAGATATTCAACTCCACATTCCCATCAGTCTCTAACACTGTCACAGCTCTTCCCCTCCATCCGCTGATGCCCGAGACTTCTGTGAGCAAATCGGATCAGTGGATTCTCAAAAATGGAATTTGGGGATGGGTAGCGGGTAGCGGGAGCAATTTGTTGGACTGACACCAGCCCAGCTGCTAATAAGATTTCTTTTGCTCAATGCTCCAGGGACAGGACAGACCTAGGAAGAGGTTTTGACCCAATAGATTTAAAAGCCCGCTTTTAACTCAAGTGCAGCAGCCACCTGACGACGAGAGAATCATGATAAATATTTATTAGAGGAATTTAGTACGGTCCATGATTCATATTGAGGTTGTGACAGAGTCCAGGTTGAGAGATGCTGAGTGTTATTAGATAGCAAGTGTTTTAAAGACAATGTAATGTGACAGGAAAGAATAATAGTATACAGAGAAAATGAAACAAATGTTACTGTTGTGCTCACTCTAGTTTATGCTGCTGTACGTCAGTGAATGTGGTGAATCCATTGATTTCAATGGGGCATATCCCTTTCAGTCCCTTTCCAACTCTTATCTGTTAAATAGGGAAATAATGACATCTCAAAAACTGCTGGCCAAATAAAAATCTGACATGAACGGTCTTATAAATGTTGTTTCTTATGCTCAAATAGTGTTAAAAAAAGCATATATTTTAGGTTGCAGTGTGCAGTCCTAAGTGTGAGTCTCTAATGGCAGGTGCATTGTCTCTTTTTTTTTTTTTTTATAAAAGAAGGTGGGACTTGCGTAACTAGAGCCGCCCTGGTATATTTACATTCTTTGGACATGTATAACATCTCAATAAAGGCCCCAATATACTCACAGCGAAGTTCTTTTTTGTTCTTTGCTCAGGGGTTAAAATAGAAGTTTTATTTACCTGAGCAGTGTATGCTGCTGGGAGCAGCGTTTAGATGAATGTGTAAATACTGTATGTGCTTCACGTTTTCCTTTTTCCTTTCATTAACAAAATAAATGCTGTGTTCAAGTTATATAGGGAAGATCATATTTACGAGTTGAATGCCGCAACAAAGTCGTAATTACACGTGGGAATTTTCTTTGAGCTCTGTGTTTCCAAGTTGGGGACGTGTCAGGGGGCACGAAATAAATAGATGCAACATCTCTAGTGGATGCTAAATGTTCATAAATTAATTAAAAACATAAAGCAAAACACACCTGATGTGCATTCTTTGTTGTTCAGTTTCTAGGAGAGAGTTAAAAAACCTTGCTGTATTTTTGTGTAGTTAATTAAGAAAAGGTTTGCTCCGATGTGACTTGAACACACCTGACAATGTAATTACGACTTGTAAATATGAACTTCCCAGGAGGTCTTGAATGCATCAAAACATACAACAAAAATGACAGAAGTGAGAAAACGGTATTTTAAACCGTATTAAACATGAAAAAATATTTTACTATAACCAATTTCTACTATAAAGCAGCTCTCTAGTGGGTTCACGTTTTTTCTTGTGTCTGACCTCGATGGATTTAACAGAAAAAATGAAACAGGGAAGATTTCATTGTTAAAGAAGGTGAATGTCAATGTCAAAGAAAGCTCCAGGTCATCTACCTATTATGTAAACCACAGACCAATGGTAGTTTGAAGGTGTTTACCAGCCAGAGCGATCCTTTCCAGGAAGTTTGCTTTGGCAAGCCATTTCGAACTCTCCAAACTTCGTTTTGGCCTCATTTGGTTCAAAATGACTCCCACCAGTTTGTTCTTTGATTTAGCTTGAAGTATATCGGGGCCTTAAGAGTTTGATCGACCACGGCAAATGCTCCTTCACAGAGTTTATAATAATGTTGAAGTATGTTTCTTCTGATTGGTGTCTGTGCGTGTGTGGTTGTATAGATGATCTGAATCGGACACATCAGCACTGCGTACTGGCTGGTGACACGGCTAGATTCAGCTCCACTCACAGAGTCGTACAGGTGAGCGTCATCTTGTCCTGATCGCACCTGTAAAATCACCAACTTTCATGTCCTCAACCAATAACCCCCTAATTCCTGGTTTATATGTAAATACCACACTATTATCTGTCATGTTCCTTCAGTGTTCTACAGGTACGCTGGACTACATACAGAAACGCTGCGCAGAGGCCTTGGAGAATTTATACACAGACACTGAGAAGAACACCAAGAGTCTGAGTTCTCTCCTCCCCTCCACCCTCCAGTGCATTGAGGACATTCACAACGAGGTGTGTATGTGAACCGTTTTTTAAGCATTGTAAAAAATGTGTACTCATAACACCAAATCCCAAACGCGTGTCTCATGCCATAACAGATGAGGTTGCTCTGAGGGTTTTTAAAGGTTGTACTTGCCATTAATTTTTTCAAGCCCCAAACAATAGCTCTTTCAGAGGGCCTAATCATCAGTTCGGCCTTGTGTAGGTCTCTGTTGAACCCCAACTCCAACTGGATTATCGCTCAGCACCTTAAAAAACCCTTGAAAATATAAAGTGTTCACCCCTACCCGGGGGCGGCAGCCTCCCCTGAGGTTACCGACCTCAACACTCTGACCTGATTGAGGCTATTTTGTTGAAACTGCCCACAAGGGCCTGTGTGCATTCTTGAATGATGTATTATTGTATTATTTATTATTGATATGTGTATTTATCCCAGCACACTGTTCTAGCAGAGCTCAGCGTCTGCCTCTTGTTTAGTGTGGTGGACTGCATGGAGTTTCCAGTAAGCAGCCCCTGATGGGGGGATCTGTAAAGGATCTGTAGTGTGCTGGAATAATGTACTGTGTCAGTCCCATTGATGTTGATAAAGGCCATTGTATATGGAGGTTCACGAGAGGTTTTTGCTGGAGAGGTTGTTGGGAAAGAGATCCTTTCCTATCTCTTTCTCTCTCTGTATCTCACACTTCCAACATTTTGGCCCTCAGAGACTTCTGAAAAGATGTTGAGCTTTCATTGTTGTGAAATTAGAGGGCTATTTCACCTAACAATTCTGTTACCATTTACTCAACCTCATGTCATTCCAAACCTTTGTGACTTAATTTCTTATATGGAACA